>CM028129.1:564572500-565772500 GCA_016271365.2 Neoceratodus forsteri | reverse complement strand
CATACTAAAAAAAGTCAGCAGAATAGGCCTGAAGGTCTTTCATGTCTGCCCAGTAGCCAGCCCCTATTGGGCGCTCGCTCTCCCACCTCCCCAGCCCCTAAGAGGGTCATCTTCGGCTTCAGTATACACATGCACCTGTCCCACCCCCTCTTGGAAGCCCTCCACTGTGCCCTCCTCCACCAGACTCCTGGGCAGTGCATTCCATGGCCCCACCACCCTCTCAGTGAAGTAATGTCTTCCACATTCTCTCCTGTAATGTCCCCCCCTCCAGCTTCCACTCATGCCCCCTTTCTTTAGCCTGAACATTTTTTTGGCTCCACCCCTGTTAATCCCGTTCACATATCTGAAGACCCCCATCATGTCCCCCACCTCTCCTCCAATGAGTACAGCCCAAGGTCTACCAGCCCTTCCTCATAGGTCCTTTCTGTCATACCTTGAATCAGCCTGGCTGCCCTCCTCTGAACCCTCTCCAGCAGTGCTATGTCCTTCTTAAGCTGAGGTCTCCAGAACTGCACTCAGTACTCAAGATGCGGCCTGACCAAGGCATTATATAGAGGGAGGATCTCCTCCCTCATCCTGGACGTAATCCCCCGGGCTATGTAGCCCAGAATTCTGTGTGCTTTTGCCACAGATCTTCTGCAGTTTTGTGTTAGTCATTTTGGTGTCTACCACCACCCCCAGGTCCCTTTCACTCACTGTGGCTTGCAATGAGGCCCCCACCCCTTGGGTGTATACATGACCTGGGTTTCGGACCCCCAGATGCGGCACCCTACACTTCCCTGGATTAAACCCCAGTCCCCACCTCCTTGACCACCCCTCCAGGGTATCCAGATCCCTCTAGACTGTCTCTCGCTTCATCCCCATCTGCCAGTGCTCCCAGTTTTGAGTCATCCGCAAAGAGGCTCATCCAACTCCTAACCCCCCTCCCTATATCGGAGACATAGGCGTTGAACAGGAGTGGCCCCAGTACCGAACCTTGGGGAACCCCACTGAAAACCTTCATAGGGGAGGAGACTATCTCACCAACCACTACCCTCTGTGTTTGCCCCGTTAGCCAATTTCCTACCGATCTAAGCAACTGCCCTCCCACCCCCATCCCCAGCTTTAACAACAACTCGATGTGGGGTACCAAGTCAAATATCTTACTGAAATCTAGATACAGGATGTCCACCAGTCTTTGTCGGTCCAGGGTCCCCGTCACACAGTCATAAAAATCTATGAGGCTGGTCTGATACGATCTCCCCAGAACAAAACCATACTGTTTGTCATCCAGGTGCCCCAACCTTTCCAGTTGCTTCTCGAGCTTCTCCTTGATGAGGCCCTCCATTACTCTGCCTACCACAGATGTTAGGCTGACAGGCCTGTAATTTCCCCATCTCCTACACCCCCCCTTTGTGGCTAGGCACCATGAGCCACCCTCCAGTCTTGAGGCACCCCTCCTGTCTGCAGAGAGGCACTGAAGGCGCAGCTAGTTCATCAGCCAGTTCCTTCAGAACCCTTGGATGCAGCCCTTCCGGTCCTGGTGCCTTATCAGTTTTAAGCCCCCAAAGGGCCTCCCTCACCCTGTCCTCTGTGATTTTTCCCTCCCAATCCACCTCCTCAATCAAACACCCATCCCCATCTAGGCCTGGCCCACCCGTTGCCCCAGCCTCTTCTGGTCCTCTCGACTCCATCTGACCTCTCCCTGCTCTCTCCCTGCTCAGCTGTCTCCCCCACCCTCCCTTCAGGCTGAATGGATCCCCAGTCTCCTTCCATAAATATCGAGGCAAAGTTCTCATTTAGCACCTCTGCCTGCTCCCCCACCTCCTGAGCCCATCCATCCCCAATCTTAATCCTGGAGATCTGTGCTCTCCATTTTCTCTTCTCCCCTATGTATCTACAGGATTCCTTTCCACCCCTCTGGATATCCCTAGCCAAGTTTTGCTCCATCCTCACCTTGGCTCCCCTCACCACTCTGGTGACCCTCCTTGCTGTCATCTCATAGTTGCCACTCTCCCTTACCCCCGTGGAGCACTTAAAATGTGCATAGGCAGCTTTTTTATCCCTCACTGCCTCTTGCACCTCCTTGGTCCACCAGCACGGTTTGTTGGCTTTACATTCTTACGCATTACGCTTGCACATGAGCCCCTAGCCTTCTGCACCACTTTCTTAATGGTCTCCCACAAGCTACCAGCATCCATGTCTGGCTTAATCTTGTCCAAGCTCACCCTTACAATCCTGCCCATGCCCACGAAGTCCACCCCCTGAAGTCCACTACTACTGTATTAGAGCAGTAATCCCCAACCCCCCCAGCAGAAACCAGACCGTGGCATGGTCATTACCTGCCAGCGGGCTACATACCTCCAGACCCCTTATCTGGTCACTGTCTACAAGGACATCCAGTATCCTCCCCTGCCTAGTAGGTTCCCCTACCTGCTGGACCAGGAAGGCATCCTGAAACACATCCATCACCATCAGTCTCTGCTCCCTGGCCACCGCTGATGTCATAGTGTCCCAGTCTGCTCCCGGCATATATGCTCACATGGGACAGGCAATGTGGGCAGCTTAGCGTGAAACATGACTGGGCCATAGTCACCATGGGCGGACTACATGGATCACGCGGTCCCCATTTGCCGACACTTATCTTATGTTCTTAGACTGCCTATGTGGTTGCATGATGCGCTACTTCTAGCCCTTTGTCTGCCTTTCTGAAGACCAATAATACAGAATAAGAGAAGGGTCTCATCTATTTTACCGTCCTCTAAAGAACAGGGTGGATGGGCACAACTTGGAAGTCTGAAGGTTAAAACTTCCACTGCTTCCTTGATGCAGCTTGGAGGTTGGAAGGTTAAACTTCCATTGCTTCCTTGATGCGACTTGGAAGTTCGAAGGTAAAACTTTTCACTGCTTCCTTTGGGAGTTTGTTCCATAGGTTCACTTCTCTTTGGCTGAAAAGTGCTTCCTCACATTACCCACAACTACACCTCACATTTTCCTTAATTCTATTCCAAGTACACAGTATACCCTCTAGATCTACTGCCCTGAACAAGCTGAATATTTCAAAAATCGATTCTGCTTTCAGTCCGGTGTCACCAGTAATACCATATTACATTACCATGGAAGAGACCTGGGTTCAAGGTACACACCCTCCTCCCGCCTCTGAGCCAGAGGAGTCTAAAATCATAGAGACAGTGCTCAGACACTGGGGGAGGTTTTGCTTACCTCGTAGAAACATCACTTCCACACACTGGTGCACAGAGAGGTCTTGCATCATAGGCGATTACATGATGTCTACCCTCCCTTTGCAAGGATGGCGTGGTGGGGGTGGGCCTACTCAGGGAGAACAGAAAACAGGAAAAGCCCAGCAGCTGCAGGACGATGGCTCCCGATACGCTCAGGCCCAGTACTCCCTGGATTGCATGGACTGCACTAGACAAACTCTGGAAGAGGGGACATCACTGAACACCATGCAAGTTGTTTGGGATGTTGATTGAGGTAAGAGATGTGGAAGCTGGGATGTTTGCAGAACAGCTATCTTGGCAAAGAAAAAAATACATTAAAAACAACTGCTTCTGGAATGAGGTGGGCTCTACTGAGTAGAGGAAGGAAATAAATTGAGGAAACCACGGTGGGGTAGGTAAACAAGAAAAAAAAAAGTGCAGAAGCAGCAGTGATAGCATGCTTTACACCTCTAGCTTCATAAGGCAAGAAAACAGTGCTGAAATACCTTTCCTCCACATCTTCTGCTGTTCTGTTCTTCAGACGGCGGAGACGGGGGTCATTGGTGATCTCTTCAGGTTTTTCCTCCGGCTCAACTTCCTGCTCTTTTCCCTTTTTAATGAACTGGAAGTCTTCATCATCCTCATCAGAGGACTCCATAGGAGCATAATCGGGCCTCTTACCAGAAACATAGCGTTTCACCTTCACTTTCTCCATAGAAATTTCACCTACGGAAAAAAACATGAATATTAACACTGGATGGGAGCCATTCACACAACACTGGATCCATCAAGAAAAAACAGTCTGAAGTGTAACTGTTCATTTTTTAGACAGTGTGGGACAAACCCCAAGATTCCAAATTCCATCCCCTAGTCAGCTCGGACAGGCAATACCTTCTAACCCATCGCTGATCTTCAGACTGCATTTGGGGGATCTAGTGAAGGTGTCATAGACTAAAGTCCTAAGTGTAGTGCTGCAAGAGAGAATTTGGGATTCTGGTTTTAGAGGTGTAGGAGTTTTGAAAACACAGCATGGTGAAGCCGTGTGTCAAGAGATTGGACTGTTAGGAGGGGGTATCCTGGTTGCAGGATTGCTGAGACAGGGAGCTAAAACTGAAGGTGGAAAGATGGATCATTGGGTCTACTGGCAAATTCTATACATCTCTGGAAGCATCCCAGGATTTTTTGGGGGGAGGGGGGTGGATTAATACCCTCATACCTTCTCTGAATCTATGACACTAACATTTAGCTGCACTGCATTCATCACATGTAACAAAGCCTCTGTGAAGACGTTACTGCGACACATTACAGCAGCACATCTAGAAAACTTGTCAAACCCTATAATCAAGGCTCCTGGAATTCTGTGATTCTGCACCCCGTCTCAGGCCCGAGCTCTTTTAAACCTGCCTGGTAGGATGTCAAGATCGTGCTGTCAGCTGATGCTCCCAACTGGACCTGCTGACCTGAAGTCTACTACTATGAAATTGTATCTTATGGTTATCTGCTGCATTCATGTGTAAAATGTGCCATTCCTATTTATTGTTGCTGTACATATGGTATTGTCTCCCATGTTCCCTTCCCCCCAGGACGCATCTGGAATCGAGCACTTATCCACTCAGCATGCCTTCCTGGTAAAACCCTCAAATAAATTAATATATCCTGCCACAGAATTCACTGTTCTTGGTGAATTTTCATTCAAATGTACAGTTTTTTCTTAGTGCCCAGCTCCCTTCCCCATCTCATTTATCCTGAAGCCCCTCCTCTTTGCTCGGCACATGATATCATCAATTACATCACATAGTATTTTAGCCAATTACAGGACTGCATTCTGCCACAGACAGGAATAAATCATGCCGCAGAAAGTGTTGCTGCAGAAACCAGGGAGCCCTGCCTCAGAAATCAGGGTAAAGTGCTGCAGAATACAAAGGGCCCTGGCTATAATGTAGCACACTAACTTGCCAGTAAGACACAGAAGCAACAGGGGACACAAGTCTGGATCAGAACCAATTTCACCACAAAGCCTTCACGCCAAGCCAGTATCCCCATCATTTCAAAAAAGGCTTTCAGAAGCAGTTTGTTGTTTTTGGGGACGGGAGCCGGAGGAATCACTTTTATTTTTTTACGTCGCTATTTATGCAGGCTGTGGCATCTAACCACCCAGCTACTGGCCCTGCCTGCTGGGAGAACAGCAGGCTCACTCGCATGATGGGGGTACCAGTACGGCCATCGCAGACCTGCTGGAGGGCTCTCCTTACCCTACCACATCAGGCTGGCCCCGGACCCCCCAGCGCGATTCCACAACAGTCCTCCCAGCACCACAGGGTGAAGCCGTCAGGCTGCACGGTCGAGCCCAGCCATTTTCCTCCAGGTTTTCTCCCCACTGGGAGAGCGGACGTGCAATGACGTCTGCGCACATATGTGTGGATGTCCGCGCTCCCCCGCAACACCAGTGCTGTGGTGCCTCCTGGCATCCCATGAGGCGCCCATGGCGGTGCAGTTTCCCAGCCCACCCCAAGACTAGGAGAGCTGTCTCCCAACACTCAATCCTAGTCCTCCCCTGCCGACCCCAGACAACCCGAGCTCATTCCCGAACCCAGGTCGCCGGCTTTGCGCGAGGTGTGGCGTCCAGCGCCTCAACCCCTCAGCACCACTGAGCCGGCTTGGGGGAAATCACTCTTAACTCTGTGATAGCTCATCCATTCTCATACAAAGCCCCTCAGTCATTCACTTCAGTCCTCCTAACTCGTTTCTGAAATTTGTGGGCAGGGAATGAAGAAATGTATTAGGCAGGCATGTTGGTTTAATTAAAAATGCAGATAAATCACGTTTTGGATGACAGACACCTTTTACTGGCTTATATTTTCACTTCAATTTTATTTTTATACTGGAACGTATGTGAGCAAAAATGCCCATTTCTACGTCCAGTGGTATAGAAATTCTATGACAGAGAAAAAGGAAAAACACAATATCTGTAACATGTTACAATAGGAACAGTGTACTTGACAGGATCATCTAGGTTAGAAAAAATAAAAATACAGAGCACAAAACAGAGTCAATATACAAATACATACAAACTCTAAGGTAACTCAGGGGTTGGTGAGCGATTGGGGGTTACCTACGAGGCAGACACAGGTGGTGGATTGGAAGAGGTGGTCCTTCAGGGAGGAGGCGAATAAGCAAACTGAACTACAAGCCTGAAGTTCAGGGAGCAGTTTATTGTAAAACTTAGGGCCCTTGTATGTGATGGAGTTCTGCGCAGGCTTGGTGCGGTAAGAAAAGACTACTCACCTTAGTAATGTTGTTTCTTCTAATGGAGTCTTGCTATATTACAGACATTAGCAGTTTGTTCCAGCTCTAGAACTGTCCTGGAGTGAAATGGTTAAAACCATTCCAAAATAGAATCTTGGCACGAGAGCAGCTCTATCTGTGTCATTTCAGACTTGAACTGTCAGATCTTTACGAGCCAAACTCACTAAGGTCTGTGTGGAAGCTGTAACCTACACTAGCCAAATGGCTACCTAAATAATAACAACCATTGATGGTCCCAACACCCAAGACTCAAGTCAGGGAACCAGAAATACTAACACCATTCTAATAATATGAAAATGGAACATAAGTATAATAAAACACACACACGTACACATACACACCCCAAAGTCCCAAAGGGACAAAATGCTAACAGGACATAAGTAGTGCCCACACTAAGTTGCCCACCCCACCAAGTAGAGGTTCTGAGAGGGGCAGGTTTGGGGGTCTATAATATAACAAGACTCGATTAGAAGAAACAACATTACTAAGGTGAGTAATTTTTCTTCAAACAACATGAAGTCTTGCTATATTATAGACATTAGCAGAATACACAGCAGTACCTCCATGGAGGAGGGCAGAACCTACTTAGGAATAGGCTCTGAAGAACAGCTGTGCCAAACCGAGCATCTCTCCTGGCCTGGACATCCAGGGAGTAATGCTTGGTAAAGTGTTACCGTTTTCCAAGTAGCAGCCTGGCAAATCTCTAATAAAGGGATATCTCTGGCAGGCAGAGGCCTTGGCCTGTACCCTGGTAGAATGAGCCCTCAAACCGGGAGGCTCTGCCCTTTCTGATAACAAAATTGGATACAAGAGACAATCCACCTGGCTACTGATCTCTTAGTGGCAGGTTTGCCTTTCCAACTTCACCATAGGTAAGGAAAAGTTGGAGGTTGAACATGTGACCTTTAGTACGCTCTATATAATAATTAAGAGCTCTCTTAACATCCAGGCTGTGCAACCTCCTCTCACCCGAAGAGGTGATCAGTAAAAATACTGGAAGGGAGATAGATTGATTAAGATGGAAATCTGAAACCACCTTAGGCAAAAACTTCCTAATAGTCCTAGGACTACCTTATCCTAATGGAAAGAAATAAAGTCAGTCTCCACTGACAAGGCTTGCAATTCACTTGTCGTCTGGCAGAAGTGATAGCCACTAGAAAAACAGTTTCCAAGTTAGGTACTTAAGCTCTGCAGAAGACAGAGGTTCAAAGGTGTTGCATTAACTGGGCAATGCAAACATTAAGGTCCCAAGCAGGGCCGGTTCCCAAAGGAGGATTAGTATGGAGTAATCCCTTAAAAACTTGGAAAACACAGGATGAGAGGAAAGAGGGATGACTTTCCTGCTGACAGAAAAGCAGACACAGCTGTCAAATGAACTCTCAGGGTAGCTGGTCTGAGACCCAAGGAATTAAGATGTACCATGTAATCTAACAAAATGGGCAATTCAGCAGATTCTGGGGAAATATTTTCCAGCACACCAAATGGAAAACCTTTTCCATTTAGAACTATAAGTAGCCTAGTGGAAGGCTTTCTGAAGCCTTTAGGATCTCAAGAACACCCTGAGAGAGGTGTAAATCAGCAAACTCTAACTCCTCAAGAGCCAGGCCTTGAGGTTGAGGATTGAGGTCCGGATACCAAACCCTTCCTGGGCACAAGTCAACAGATTGTGATTCCTGGGGAGGCACAGGAGAAGATGGACTGTCAGAGACAGAAGGAGGGGTACCAGGGCTGCCTGGCCCAATCCGGGGCAATCAGAATCACCCTGCAAGGCTGAGATCTGATTTTGACTAGTACTTTGAATAGGAGAGGAAGGGAAGCATAAAGACTTCCCTCCCAATCCAGAAAAGGGCATCCAGGAGAACTGAGCCCAGCACTGGAGGCCTGCAACAGAACAGAGGAAGTTTGTGATTGTCTGGGGCTGCAAAAGATCTATCTGAGGGATGCCCCACCTGGCAAAAACTATCCCCAGCACTTGAGGATCCAGGGACCATTCGTGATGGCCCTGGGAAATCCTGCTGAGGGCATCCGCTAGGACACTGTCCTTCCCTGGAAGATGAACTGCTATGAGAGAAGTGTTCAGGGAATAGGCCAGAGACCACAACTTCATTGCCTCGATGCACAAGGCCGAAGGCAGTGCCCCCTGTTTGTTGATGTACCACATCGTTGTGGTGTTGTCTGTTCTGACTTGTATCACCTTGTAGGTGGACAGATGCAGAAAAAGCTGAAGAGCTAAAAGACAGCTCTGAGTTCCAGCAAATTGATGTGGAGCAGAGATTCCTGGGGGACCAAACTCCCTGAGTGGAAGGTCGGCCATGTGGGCTCCCAACCCAGAAGGAAGCATCTGTAGTGACAGTCAAGTCGTGAGAAGGGGAAATGAAGGGGACCCTGCTCTTAAATGCTCTGATCCTGCCACCACTGGAGAGCTAGGATCAGGTTAGGACACTGGGACCAACTTGGAAGGGGTCTCTTCTCTGAGACAAAAGGTTCTCAAGTGAAACTGAATGTCTCTCATCTGAAATCTGGCTCCTGCACAACAGCTGTGGATGCAGCCATGTGCCCCAGGAGCTGCAGAAAGTGTCTTGCTGGTGAAAGACCTGCAGAGTGAAGGAAGAGGCCAGAGCCACTAAATTCCTTACCCTTTCTGGGAAAGGCTCTGGCTAGCTTTGTGTCCAATTCTGCCCCTATAAAGGTGAGTACCTGGACTGGTTCCAGAACCGACTTTGTAGGTTTAGCAGAAAACCCAGGGAGGTGAGAAGCTGCTGGGAGACCTGCAGGTGAGATTTTACCTGTTCTGGGGACTGGCCTACAATGAGCCAGTCGTCTAGATAGGAAAACAGCAATCCTCTGCCTCCTTAAGTGGGCCACTGCTAGACACTTTGTGAATACCCTTGGGCAGAGTAAGGCCGGAAGGGCATTGCTCTGAACTGGTAATGACCTGAGGCAGTTGAATCTGAGGTACTTTCGATGGGATCTTCTGATTAGGACATGGAAATAGGCATCCTTGAGGTCCAGGGAGGCTAGCCAGTCCCTGGCCTTGGGGAAGAGTAAAATCATTGCCAGAGTTACCATTTTGAACTTTGGTTTCAAAAGATGCTTGTTCAGATATCTGAGATCTAAAATGGGCGCCATTCTCCTGTCTTTTTTGGGGTAAGAAGTATCTGGAATACAGACCCTGCCCTGATGCAGGGAGGAACCCTTCTACTGCTCTGAGAGCTAACAGGGATGAGACCTCTGTTTCAGGCGAGGGTCTCTGAAGCACTTGCAGGTAGAAAAAATCTGCTTCTCAACTTGGGAAGCGTTTTGAAGCTGAGAACCAGACCCTGGCTTACTACTCCAGAACCCACTTGTCTGAGGTTAAAGAAGCCCAATTCTGACTGAAGTAAGCCAGCCTGCCCACCACTGGTACAGGAGAATCGGCCCTGGGCACCCCATCAGGTGCCTGTTTATGGGAGGTTTAGGCTGGGGGTGGGAGCAAGTCTACCACCTCGTCTGCCTGCCTCTGGAAGAAACCCCTCTGAGCATAGGCAGAGGGCCTGAGTCTGGTAGAAAGGCCTGTGAAAGGCCTACCCCTACCCCTGGGGGCATGCCTTTGAGGGTGGCTTGCAGCTCCTTAACCTGGGCACTCTTGTAAGTAGTCCTACATTTATCCATCTTCTTCATGTAATTCTCTGTCTGCTCTCCAAACAGAGAATTTCCCACCAAGGAAAATCCATAGCCTTAGTCTGGGTATCCTGTGGCAAACTAATACACCTGAGCCAGGCCAACCTACGGCTACAGATGTGGCCATGACCCTAGAGGAACATCATTAACATCCACAGCAGCATGAAACTGAACCTTAGAGGCTTCAATGCCATCAGCAGCCACCTGAGTTCACTAGCCAGCTGACCATGGGCCTGCTTGGCCAATTGCATAACAGTATCTCATCTAGATTTCTGATACCTAGCTACATAAGCCATATAATTTGCTTGCCTGAGTCCCAGAGAAGCTGCCATATACTGTTTTTTTTTTGCCATGGCATCAATCTTCCTGGAATCCTTGTCAGGAGGATGTGAAGCCAAGGGAATATTAGCTTTATCACAGGCAGCAGCCTGAACTACCTAACATGACTGCATTGCTGAGAAAGGAATTCTTTATCAGGGCCTGACAATGTATACCTTCTGTCCATCTTTTTATCTACAGGAGGCACAGAATTAGGAGCTTTTAAAATTTTAATTGTTTATTTCAAAAGACTTATGTAAAGGAATAGACAATCTCCTAGACTCTGGAATATCCATCATTTCTACAAATCAGGCTCCTCTTGCTCATCCACAGCCTCTTCTAAAGGAAGCTGGAGGGTTTCAGCAACTTTTTATAAAACATAAAATGAGATGGGGACTCAGACAGCATGGGAGATTCTAAAGGTCTGTCTGGGAGATGTCCGGTTCAATGGGCACACCCAGACCTTCCCAGCCACATTCATACTGTTCATAATCCTCCTCCCCCTCCTCTGGTTCATAAAATTCCTCAGTATCATAATCCTGAACCACTGGGACCGGACGAACCGACCTTTTACCAGATAGTGGTGGTTCGGACGGACCCTGAGACAGTGACAGGACAATTTGTATGGCTTTTGCTATCTCTGCAGCAGTTGGAGAAGGAATTTTGGACTCCAGACCTGCTGATTTTCTTGTTTTCTTTACTGGAATTGGTTCCTCAGAACCAGCTTTTCTTTTGCCCGAGGAAGTCTGGCCCTGGTCAGAGGGCACTCCCTCTGGTTCGGCTGGCACCAAACCGGGCTGGCCATCCGGGTCAGCGGACTTTTTGGCCTCTCGTTCCCTGAGCCTGCCCAATCTTTTTTCCAGGGTGGCTGTAGGGAAATTCTTACATACCTGGCAGTCTGACTGGAGGTGGTCAAACCCCAGACAATAAACACATGTGGTGTGTGGGTCAGCCTTGGCAAAGACTTCCCCACAAACATCACAGTGTTGAAACCCAGTGGGCCGGTTTTCTTTTGGGTTTCTCAGACATAATGCCAGCTCTAACCAAAACTTGCCTTTAACGGGTAGCAAGTTAGGTAAGACACCCTTTAATCGGGTTCCTAACCGGTCACAGGTATTGGAAAAAAACGTATTAAATCCATTTTTAGAACCGATAAGAACCGGGAACCGCATTCTAAAATAAGTAACTTTTAGTTTTAAATGAGTTTAAACCCACTGATCGGTTCAAACAGACCGATAACTTACAAGTTCCACAGAACAAAACCTTCATTTACTTACGGTTACCACAGATGAGAGCTTGAACCGAGCGGTTTTGCGGTTAAAATAAAACTATTCTCGGTTAAATCCAACCGAGAAAACACTTTTTAAACCGAGAAATGAACCGAGCAGAAGGAGAAATCTCCGGAGCGACTGTTCACTGAGGCAGAGTAAAGAATCTGACAGTTCAAGTCTGAAATGACACAGATAGAGCTGCTCTCGTGCCAAGATTCTATTTTGGAATGGTTTTAACCATTTCACTCCGGGGCAGTTCTAGAGCTGGAACAAACTGCTAATGTCTATAATATAGCAAGACTTCATGTTGTTTGAATAAGAGATGTCGAAGATATGACAAGCAGCCCCTCTTGTACTGCGCTTAAATACCAATAAGGGGAAAAGGGAGTTAACGCTGATCAGCAGCAGGTTACGGTTAACTTTTTTTTTTAATAAATTACTTCATAAAGGAGTTTCTATGGAAAGCTAGTCTTCCGAAAAATGTTAGTCCAATAAAAAGCATCACCACTCAGTAAATTACTTTTTTTCCTACTGAAATGGAGGGCAGATTTCCCAGTTTGGGGCCAACCCCCGTTTTCTGTCAGGCTCAAATGACAGAGGCTGATATGCCTCTTAATATCGAGTACCTTTTACAACGAAAATTGAAGGGTACTGAGAAGGTTGACTCAAGGAAGCTGTTATTTTGAAAAGAGAACAAGGGACTATGGGCTGAAGCATAGAGGGCAGGGTCTCTTGGTCTTCACCTCCAGAGTTTGTGATCCCATCAGTAAAACACAGGAGTCCCAGACCAAAACAATGCAAGTATTGCTGAAGCCCTTTGGCACGCCCAGCTACACTGTAGGCACATGCCAGTAGGCCACTCCTGCATCCTGAAGTACCAGCAGTGTTTCATAGGGATGCAAGACACTGACAAAGCTCAAGTCTCAACAAGCTGTCAGCAGATCAAGACAAGAGCATGGGGCCCCATGCCCCCAAGACCCCTAGAGGGGAAAGGATTCAGAGATAATTAAGAAAATATTACTTCTCACAGAGGAGCTTCTCCCTATTCCTTTCCATCATGAATTATATTTGTATTCCTTCATTTATCCCTATTTTGCCCCACGTCCTCCAGCCCAAATACCGAGGACCCAGCGGGGCTGCACTGTGTCTCTGGCCAGGAAGATGGACAAGCAGCTGCTTTCACAGTCGATGCCAATATTGTTCCCTGGTCCACAGCAGCAGATAGCATGGATGTCAGACAACCAGGAAGCCAAGGAACTCCCCTCCACGTCATGCTGATCCCTTTGTGTGCCTCAGTGTGGGATTCCAAGACTCGCATACAGGGCCAAGTCTCAAAAGCAGCAGCATAACTCACTGCAGCCTCATCAGTGGGCCGGACAGTGTAGTTAGTTAATTGGTTAGTTAGTTAGTAAGTTAGTCAGAAAGAAAATAAATCCTGAAAAAGGTCCAGTACTGGAAATGCTGATTCCTATTTCATTTTTAGCATGCGTTTTAGAATAGTACAGTTATGTAAGAACTCACCGTGACAGTAGATCTTCCGAGAGAGGTTCTTGCAGTAGGTAATAACTTGTAGGACTGTGCCCCCTGGTGTCAGGACCACATGCAACATTTGC
The DNA here is from genome assembly GCA_016271365.2 of Neoceratodus forsteri. Taxonomy (NCBI): domain Eukaryota; kingdom Metazoa; phylum Chordata; order Ceratodontiformes; family Ceratodontidae; genus Neoceratodus; species Neoceratodus forsteri. Next base: position 565,759,132 of record CM028129.1, on the reverse strand, counting down.
TAGCAGCATCTGACGGGGGACTGCCCACCCAGCGTCACATGACGGATGTCAGCGTGACACAATATAGTGGGCGGTCCGCCCTCCAGTTCTCCCACCGGAGACCTCACAGAGGCATGACAGGAGAAAAAGAAAAAGGCTCCTGGAGCCCAGAAAAAGGTTCAGAGAAAAGGAGCTATAGGGTGAAAAAGAGGGGAGGAGGGAAAAAGGTTACCTACTGCAAGAGCCTCTCTCGAAGATCTACTGTTACGGTAAGTTCTTACATAACTGTACTAACTTACTGTGAGAGGGCTCCTGCAGTAGGTAATAACTTGTAGGACTGAGTCCCAAGCAGTAAGAGTCCGAGGGACAGAAAAAATATGGGGGTCTGGAACTAAAAGGCTAAGAAACATACAAGCTACTTAGGACAGGAATCCCTGAAGGACCACCAGTCCAAAACCAGCCCTACGCCTAGAGGCAATGTCCAAACTGTAGTGTCTAGTGAAAGTGTGGGCAGAACTTCAAGTAGCAGCCGCACAAATTTCTGTGGCATAAACATTACTGAAACAGGATGTCGAGACAGCCATACCTTTGGCAGAATGTCCTTTAACCTGCCCCAGAAGTACTGTACCATACTTCTGGTAACAAAAACCAATGCAGTTAGCCAACCATTTTGAAAGGCATTGTTTGGAAACTGGTGCACAAGAAACAAAAAGCTGATCCATCTTTCGGACATCTTTTGTCCTGTTGGTGTAATAATGTAAAATTCTGTGAGCGTCTAACTTAAGCAGAATTGCCTCCCCTTTATTAGTATGCTCAGGGTAATACACCAGCAGCTGAAGAGACCGATTCAAGGTAGTCTCAAAACAACTTAGAAACTTAGATTTAGTACGCCGGTCTCTGTGAAAATCAAATAAGGCTCCTTACCCATCAGGATCTGAAGCTCGGAAATTCTTCGAGCAGAAGTAACTGCAACTAGAAAGAGCGCTTTCTAAGACAAAAAGCACATCTCACATGTACTTGCCGGTTCAAAAAAAGGCACGGTCAATTTCTCCAGTAGAAAATTAAGGTCCCACAAGGGACCAGGGTTTCGAACAGGGGGTTTCACATGCAGAATTCCTTTTAGGAAGGTTTTTGAAACCTCCAACTGAGCCAGAGTTCTGCCCACCAATAAAACATGGTAGGCAGAAATGGCCACTAGAAACATCTTCAGTGACGAATAGCTCAAGCCCAGGTCAGATAGCTGAAGAAGATATTCTATGACCCGAGGAATGGGACATGAAAAAGGATCCCAAACCTTCGAGGTGGCCCAGATGGAAAAATGTTTCCACTTCATGGCATATGTACTTCTGGTAGAAGGCTTTCTGGCCGCTACCAAAATCTGAGCTACCCCAGGGGAAAACACCAAACCGGGAAGCGATTATGTCATGAGGAGCTAAGCATGAAGATGAAGGGACTTCAGCCCCGGATGGATCAGTGTGCCCCCTTCCGGGGTCAGGAAATCGTAATAAAGTGGTAGAGGAACCAGAGGTTCCGCTGCCAGCTGTTGTAGCAGCGAAAACCAAAGTTGTCAAGGCCAAAATGGATCTATCAGAATAATTCGGGCTCCTCCTGTTTGAAGCTTGATCAGCACTCTGTAAAACTAGAAAGGGAGGGAAGGCGTACAAAAACCTCCCTGTTCAACAAAGCAACAGCGCGTCTTGCCAGAAAGCACCATGCACGGGATTGAGCGAGCAAAACTTGGAACAGATCCATGTCCAGATGACCCCAAAGGTTGAAGATGTGGTATACTACCTCCTGCTTTAGCTCCCACTCGTGCGCTCTTACCCTGGTGCGGTTGAGACTGTCTGCGAGAACATTCTGCACACCTGAAACATGAACTGCCAGGAGGAGGACCTTGTGCAGAACAGCCCAATTCCAGACCCGCATCGCTTCCCTGCAAAGAGAATACGAGCAGGTGCCCCCTGCTTGTTGATGTACCACACAACACACGTCCGATTGGATCAACAGTGTATCCTGCTGAAAAGCATGCAGAACTGCTCTCATTTCTAGCACATTTATGTGCAAGGGTAGTTCTGCAGGTGACCACAGGCCCTGGGCCCTGTGATTTCCAAGATAGGCACCCCAACCCGTTCCTGACTCATCCGTGGTCAGGATTTGGGAGTAAGGCGGGACCTGGAAAGGAACCCCTCATGTCAGGTTGTCGGAGTTCTGCCACCACTGCAGATCTTTCTGCATCGGGACAGAAATTAACATGCAGCATTTTAAGTCGTCCGTGCTCTGATCCCATTGAGTACGGAGAGTCCACTACGAGATACGCATGTGGAGTCTAGCCAAGGGAATCGTGGGAATAGCTGCTGCCATGAGGCCAAGAAGGTGAAGGACTGCCCTGGCCCAAATGTGTCGGTTGGAGGTTACCAGCTGGGCCTGCCTCTGCAGAGTCTCTACTCTGTCCAGAGAGAGGAAGGCCATACCCTGGACCATGTCCAAAACCGCCCCAATAAATTGCAGGCGCTGGGAAGGAGCAAGCTGAGATTTGGGGTAGTTGACAGTAATACCCAGTCACTCGAAAAGGTGTAGGGTAGCTGACAGAGAAGCCTCCAACCCCTCCCTCAAAGGTGCTGCAAGGAGCCAATCGTCAAGGTAAGGGAAGACGTAGTACTCAGACTCCTCAGGGCTCCTGCCACAACTACGAGGCACTTGGTAAAAACCCACGGTGCAGAGGACAGGCCAGAAGGGAGGGCTTTGAACTGGTAATGCTCCCCTTGGAAAGAAAATCTGAGGAATCTGCAGTGAGGATGGAATGCTGGGATGTGCAGGTATGCATAGATACATACACAGTGTCGGCAGATAAGGGCCTATGGCCCACCCAGTCTGCCCATTTGAGCGTGTAAGTTCAGTTTATGTTTTCCTAGAAGTCTGTTGCCCCTTAACCCTGACCTCCAGAATTCCTTTATGTCAATCCCATGCATTCTTAAATCCCGTGATAGTTTCAGCCCCCACCACTTCTTCTGGCAGGGTGTTCCACTTGTCCACCACCCGTTCTGTGAAGAAATTCTTCCTCATGTTTCCTCTGAATCGTCCTCCAACCAACTTCATCCCATGCCCTCTAGTCCTGGAACATCTTTTTCGCTTAAAAATAGTGTATTCCTGCACCCTGTTCCTCCCTGTAAGATACCTGTATGTCTCCATCATACCCCCTCTCTCCCTCCTCTCCTCCAGGGAGTACATGTTCAGTTCCTTCAACCTGTCTTCATAGGGCTTGTGATGCAATCCAAGCACCATCTTTGTTGCCCTCCTCTGAACCTTCACTACCCTGTCTATGTCCTTACGTAGGTAAGGTCTCCAGAACTGTACACTGTACTCCAGGTGGTGCCTCACTAGTGTCTTGTATAGTGGAATTATGACCTCCCTTTTCCTGCTGGTGATGCCCCTGCCTATGCATCCCAGAATCCTATTTGCTTTACCTGCTGCCTTGTCACACTGTTTCCCTACCTTGAGGTCAGAGATGATAACTCCAAGATCCCCTTCCTGCTTGGTGCATGCTATATCCTCACCCCCCAACTGATATATTGTGCCAGGGTTTTTGTGTCCCATATGCATTATCTTGCACTTCTTTGCATTGAATTTCAACTGCCAAACCCCTGACCATTCTTCACGTTTCTGCAGGTCACTTCTCATTCTGTCTACACCCTCTGGTGTGTCTACTCTGTTACAGAGCTTTGTGTCATCAGCGAACAGTGAAATTCTGCCTTCGTCCTCGTAATGTCACTGATGAAGATGATGAATAGGACCGGTCCCAGCACTGATCCCTGTGGTACCCCACTGGTCACTCTTCCCTCTGTGGAGTGACAGCCATTTACCCCCACCCTCTGTGTCCTGCCACCCAGCCAGTTACCTACCCACCATACTACTGTCCTGCCCACACCCATATTCCCCAGTTTGGGTAATAGTCTTCTATGTGGCACAGTGTCAAAGGCCTTGCTGAAGTCCAGATAGGCCATGTCCACTGCCCTCCCCTGATCCACCTCCCTAGACACCCAGTCAAAAAATTCAACGAGGTTGGTCTGACATGACCTCCCCCTGGTGAAACCATGCTGCCTTGAGTTCTGTAGTCCACTGACAACCAGATGCTCCACCAATCTCTCCTTCAGTAGTGCTTCCATGATCTTCCCCACTACCAAGGTGAGGCTGACTGGTCTGTAGTTCCCCGCTTCCTCTTTGTTCCCACTTTTGTATAAGGGGACTACATCTGCTGTCCTCCAGTCTTTGGGTACCTCCCCTGTTTCCAGTGATCGGCTAAACAGGATAGCCAGAGGTTCAGTCACCACCTCTCTTAGTTCTTTAAGGACCTTGGGGTGCACCCCATCTGGCCCCATTGCTTTATCAACTCTTATTACTTCCAGTTCCTTCAGGACCCTTTCTCGTGTAAAGGGACTTGTGTCCATTTCTGCATCATTCTCACCCCTTGTACTCCCTTCAGACCCATTACCCTCCTCTTCCTCAATAAAGACTGAGCAGAAGTACCTGTTCAATATGTCAGCTTTACTGTTGTCATCCTCCCCCTTCAGTCTCACTATCCCTCCCTTTGCCTTTCTTTTTTCACTTATGTACCTGTAAAAGGTTTTGTCCCCTCTACCCACTGATTTTGCAATGTGTTCTGTCCGAGGTTTGGCTTCCCCTACTGACCTCCCAGCCTCCCTTTGCTTCTCCTGGTACTTCTCCCTATCCCCTTCTGCCTGTGTCTTTTTGTATTGCCTGAATGCAATCTTTATGGCTTTCACTTTCTTTGCTACCTCTTTGGAAAACCATAATGGTCTCCTTTTCCTCTTGCTAACCTGCTTAATGCATAATTCTGTTGTTCTTGTAATCCCCATTTTAAAATACTGCCCCTGTTCCTCAACCCCGATTCCTGCCCCATTCCCTTAACGCCTCTTTCAAGTATCTCCCCATTTTCCCAAAGTCTGCCCCTAAAATCCAGGATCGTGTTTTGTGTGGTTTGGTTCTGCTCTTTCTGTGATTTCAAACCACAATGACTGGTGGTCACTGTTCCCAGGTGCTCCCCACTGTTACCCCCATCACACTGTCCCTGTTTGTGAGCACAAGGTCCAGTACTGCCTTCTGCTGAGTTGGTTCCATGACCAGTTGCTTGAGGAAGGCACCCTGAAGGGAGTGCAGGATAAATCTGCTCCTAGTTGATGCTGCTGCTGGGATGCTACAGTCCACGTCTGGAATATTGAAGTCTCCAACCAGTACTACCTCACCCTTGTCTGCCATCCTTTGGATGGCTAGCATCAGCTCCCTATCTGTTTCTTCCTCCTGGGCTAGTGGTCTATAGACCACACCTATGCGGATGGCTGGCCCCATTTTCCTTTCCAGCTTAACCCACAGTATCTCTTCCCATTTTGTTTCTCCTGGATCTCTGTGGCATTGTGTCATTTTCACATACAGTGCCCTCCTCCTCCTTCCTGCCTGCCCTGTCTCTTCTGAATATGTTGTTGTGCCAGGTATGGCCCATCTCCCAGTCGTGGTTATCATTACACCAGGTTTCAGTGATGGCCACAATGTCCAGGTCTGACTGCACCATGACAGCCTCCAGATCTTCCATCTCGTTGCTAAAGCTCCTGGCATCTGCACACATGGCTTTCCATGATTTGACCTCCCTAGATTGTTTCACTATTCTACTCCAGCCCCTTCCTTGGTTGTCCTTTATCCCTGGTTCTCCTTGCTGTCTGCCCTTCTGCTGAATTTTGCCCCTTTTCTGCCTACCCACCTCTTTGGTGCTAATCTCCATCTTTTGCACACTGCTTTGTAGAGATAGCCACTCCTCTGGTTCACTGGTTCCACTGCTAGCTGTGGGGGATGAGCAAGTAGGTACCCTCCTCGCTGGCCTGCCACCCCCATTTGCTAGTTTAAATGCTTGTCAGTATAGCATTTAAACTTATCATGGAGTGCTTGGATTCCCCTCCAGGATGGATGCAGGCAGTCAGACTTGAACAAACCTCCACCCCTCCAGGTGGGTCCCCAGTCACCAACGAATCCAAACCCTTCCTCACAGCACCAGTTCTTCAACCATGAGTTAAAGTTCCTGGTGCATGCACCCCTATGCTCTCCCTTGCCTCTTGTAGGTAGTACTTCTGAGAAAATGACAGAAGTAGCTACTTGCTTGAGACCCCTCCCCAATTTCCCAAACTCTTCCTGAACTTCCTTTGGCTCCCCATTTGCCAGGTTATTGGTACCTAGGTGGATAATGACGTCCAGCTCACCCTCCCATCTTGCCTTCCCAGTGATCCCCAGGATCTTCCTTCCAGTCCTCCATGCCGTGGCACCTGGTAGGCACCTCACCTCCCTGTTCTCCCTCCCCGTGTTCCTAGCTGGATCCCTCTTATGATGGAGTCCCCCACCAGGATTCGCTTCCTCCTCCTCCTCTGGGGTCCACTGCTTTCCCCGCTGAGGTCACCTCCTTGGCTAACCTCCACATCCTTTCCTTCCATTTCTCTGGGTACCTCTATTTGGTTGTCCCCGTTTGCCAGTGTGGCATCACGAGTTCTTGAGTGGAATAGGATCTGGGAAGTGCCTCTGCCTGACCGCTCTAACCCGCCCTGAGCCCACTGTCATCCAAGTGCTCCTCGTTCTCGGCATCCTTTGAGGCAGTTGCATTGGACTGGGTGGTCTCTGGATATGGGTGATGGTACTCCTGACCCAGTTTACTTCCGCTCCGAGTCTGGCTACCTCATCCCGCAGTCCAGAGAGATGCATGCAGATAGGGCAGCACCTCAGTGTCCAGGTCTGTCTGAATATGGCTGCCCCACAGCCACTGCATTGCACCACTCCCCACATTGTACTGCAATTTTACTGCTACAGGTATTCCACTGTCTGCTACTGAAGCTCTCCTAGTTCCCTTTTTATTACTTTACTGTCCTAAAAATCCTGCCACTGATCCTCAGATACTTTTCTTTAAAAAAAAAAAAGAAAAGAAACCAATAAATAAATGAGTCAAAACACTTCTCGTGCTGAGAGTGGGCTTCTTCCCCCTCATACCCCTCCTACTCCACACCCCTTACTATACCCTGTGTTTAACTCCTGTCAATCAGATTTAATAGGGCATATAATTAAGAGTTGGGGGGGGGGGCGAAAATTTGCAGCAATTAAAGACAGCACAGAAATACACCACCACGTTTTAAATTTTCAACAGCCCAAAAACAATTCTAAGTAAAGACAACAAAGAAAGTACAGTGTCACTAAAAGCCCACAATCTAAATTTAAAAGAAAAAATAGCAATTACCAGTTACTGTAAGGCACTGAACTGAATAGGTTTCCTTCCCCTTCTGGCTTCTGCATGTCCAGGGCACAAAGCCATTGTCGTTTAGACAGGAGGGGCAGCATCCAAAACCTCTTGTATTCTATGAAGAGGTTTAGGGTACTGAGGTCTAATATCAGACGTAGATCCCCAGTCTTTTTTGGGACCAGAAAGAAGTGGGAGTAGAATCCCTTCCCGATCTGATTTACTGGCACTGGCTCTATTGCTTCCTTTCGAAGAAAAGCTGTGATTTCATCCCTTAACTGGGGAATGTGCGCCCTTGGATAGTGGGAAAAATACAGACGTACGTTTGGAGGGTTTCACAAAATTCCAGAGTATGACCAAGCTTTATTAGCTGAAGTACCCAGGCATCAGTTGTGATGAACTCCTAGTCTCCCAGGTGCCTTGCGAACCTTCCACCGACCTGTTCCTCAGATAGATGAGCAGGAGGAAGGATGGTCAGCAAGTCAGGAGTTAGGGGTGGGTTAGGGAGGACTGCCCCTGAAGCTCTTCGAGTTTTGGCTGGAGGGTTGGTGGCAGCAATGGGAGCCCTACGTTTGAACTGATGCCTAGGTGCCTGCTGTGGTTTTGACTGGCATCTGTTTTGCCGACAAAAGAAAAAATTACTCACCTTAGTAATTGTTTTTCTTCTCATGGAGTCTTGCTATATTATGACTGTATGCAGTCAGCCACTGCAGCTGAACTGCCCCGGAGAGGAAAGAGTTAACTCCAGAGAGTCTGGAGTTCCACAGCGCAAGGGCGCTATACCAAAGCTCTATCTGGCCAGTTTCAAATGAAACTGTCAGATCTTCTGAAAGCTAACACTAAGCAACAAGTCTGTGTGGAAAGTTCTACACTAGAAGTGGCTACCTACTAGTAGGAATAACAACAATATAAACAACAATATAAACAGCAATAATAATAATAACAATGAATAATAGTATTATTAGTTTCTCCCTAACAAGCACTATTAGACCCCCTTCCCCAAAGACTCAAGTCCAGGAAGGGCCAACATATTAACTAAAACAGAAATACCTAATTCCTAACCCTAAATAAAGGGGTGAAGGAAGAACTAAAATGGCATGACACAGTGCTTGCACTAATTTGCCACCCCTACCCAAGTAGAAGTTTGAGAGGGCAGGAGGGAGGTGGTCATAATATAGCAAGACTCCATGAGAAGAAAAGCAATTACTAAGGTGAGTAATTTTTCTTCAAACACCATGAATCTTGCTATATTATGACTATATGCAGATTGCACAGCAGTACCTCCATGAGGAGGGTCAGAACCTACTTAGGAAATAGGCTCTGAAGCACAGCTATGCCAAAAGAGCATCTCTCCTGGACTGAATATCCAGGGAATAATGCTTGGTAAAAGTGTGAACTGTTTTCCAAGTAGCAGCTTGACAGATTTCCAGAATGGGAATATCTCTAGCAGCCGCTAGAGATGCAGCTGTACCCCTGGTGGAGTGAGCCCTCAGTCCTGAGGGGGGTTCTCTACCTAGTTTTTGATAAAATTAGATACAAGAGACAATCCACCTTGCAATTGTCCTCTTAGTGGCAGGTTTCCCTTTGCCAACCTCGCCATAGGTAAGGAAGAGTTGGAGGGATTCGAACCTGTGACCCTTGGTGCGTTCCAAATAGTAGCTTAAGGCTCTTTTGACGTCCAAGCTGTGCATACTCCTCTCACCTGAGGAAGAATGCTCAGTGAAAAATACTGGAAGAGAGATGGATTGGTTCAGGTGGAAATCTGAAACCACTTTAGGCAAAAACTTTCTGTTAGTCCTGAGGGACTACCTTATCTCTGTGGAAAGAGATAAAATCTTCTTCCACTGACAGGGCCTGTAGTTCACTTATGCGTCTGGCAGAAGTGATAGCCACTAGGAAAACAGTTTTCCAAGTCAGAAACTTGAGCTCTGCTGAGGACAGAGGCTCAAAGGGGGGTTGCATTAACTGAGCAATGCAAACATTCAGGTCCCAGGCGGAAGCTGGTTCTCGAAAAGGAGGGTTGGTGTGAAGTAACCCTTTAAAAAACTTGGAAAGCACAGGGTGAGAAGAAAAGGAAGCAGGCTTCCCTGCTGACAGAAAAGCAGAGACAGCTGCCAGATGAACCTTTAAGGTAGCTGGCCTAAGGAATTTAAATGGACCAAATAGTCCAGTAAAATGGGCAGATCAGCAGATTCTGGGATAATCTGCTTCTCAGAGCACCAGATGGAAAACCTTTCCACTTAGAATTGTAAGTGGCCCTAGTGGAAGGCTTCCTTGAAGCCTTTAAAATATCAAAACACCTTGAGAAAGGTGTAAGTCAGCAAATTCTAACTCCTCAAGAGCCATGCCTTGAGATGGAAGATTTGAGGTCCGGATACCACACTCTCCCTGTGCACAGGCCAGTAAGTCGTGGACTCTGGGCAAGCTCAGGGCAGGGTGACTGTCAAGGACAGAAGCAGTGGGTACCAGGGCTGTCTGGCCCAATCTGGAGCAATCAGAATCACTCTTGCAGGGCTGAGATCTAATTTTACTAGTACCCTGAAAAGAGGGGAATGGGGGGAAAGGCATACAGGAACTTCCCTTTCCAATCCAACTGAAAGGCGTCCAGGGGGACTGATCCCAGTACTGGAGGCCTGCAACAAAACAGAGGAAGTTGGCGGTTGTCTGGGGCTGCGAAAAGATCTATCTGAGGGGTGCCCCATCTGGCAAAGACTGACCCCAGCACCTGAGGATTCAGAGCCCATTCGTGATGGCCCTGAGAAATCCTGCTGAGGGCATCCGCCAGGACATTGTCCTTCCCTGGAAGGTGAACTGCTATCAGGGAGGTGTTCAGGGAGTAAGCCAGAGACCATAACTTCATTGCTTCAGTCACAAGGCTGATGACCGAGTGCCCTTGCTTGTTGATGTACCACATTGTTGTGGTGTTGTCTGTCCTGACTTGAACTACTTTGTTCTGGACAGAAGCTGAAAACGCCTGAAGAGCTAAAAGACAGCTCTGAGTTCCAAAGACTGATGTGGAGCAGAGATTCCTGGGAGACCACACTCCCTGAGTGGACAGGTCGCCAAGTGAGCTCCCACCATAACAGGGAAGCATCCGTGGTGAGGGTGAGGGAGTGGAAAGCGGAATGAAAGGAACCCCTTGTTTTAGATTGCTTTGATCCTGCCACCAGTGTAAGGCCAGGATCAGGGTTTGAGTCACTGGAACCAATTTGGAAGAGGGTCCCTCCTTTGAGACCAATAGGCCCTCAAATGGAACTGAATGTCCTCATCTGGAATCTTGCTCCTTGCACTACAGCTGTGGAAGCAGCCATGTGCCTAGAATTACATGAAAATGCCTTGCTGGTCGAGACCCACTTGGGGTAAGGAGGATGCCAGGGCAATGAGTCTGTCTACCCTTTCCGAGGGAGAAATGCCCTGGCTAACTTTGTGTTCAATTCTGCACCTATGAAAGTTAGTACCTGAACTGGTTCGAGAACTGACTTTGGTAAATTCAGCAGGAATCCCAGGAAGTGAGCTGGGTGACTTGCAAGTGGATTTTACCTGATCTGGGACTGACCCACTATGAGCCAGTCATCCAGGTAGGGAAACACAGCAATCCTTGCCTTCCTAAATGAGCCACTACCACAGCTAGACATTTCTGTGAATACCCTTGATGAGAGGTATAGGTCAAGGGCATTGCCCTGAACTGGTAGTGGCCTGAGGGTAGTCTCGAACCTGAGGTACTTTCGGTGAGAAGGCCTGATCAGAACATGAAAATAGGCATCCTTGAGGTCCAGGAAGCTAACCAGTCCCCTGGCCTCAGGGAGAACAAAATCATGTCGGAGTTAACATTTTGAACTTTGGTTTCAAAGATGCTTGTTCAGGTACCTTAAATCTAAAATGGGCTACATTCTCCTGTCTCTTTTGGGGTAAGAAAGTATCTTGAGTACAGCCCTTGCCCTGATGGCAAGGAGGGACCTTTCTACTGCTTTGCAGTCCAAAAGAGAAGAAACCTCTGCTTCCAAAGCAAGGGCTTCTGAAGGATTTGCAGGTGGAAAATGTCTGCTCTCATCTTGGGACACTGTTTGAAGCTGAGAACAGACCCTGACTAATACCTCCAGAACCCACCTGTCAGAAGTTGGGGACACCCAGTTCTGGCTGAAATAAACCAACCTGCCCCCCACTGGTACAGGAGAATCGGCCCTGGGCACCCCATCAGGGTGCCTGCTTGGCAGTAGCCTTAGGCTGAGGGGAGGGGGACGGTTTACTTGTGCCCCGTCTACCTCTGCCTCTAAAGAAACCCCTCTGTGCAAATGCAGAGGAGGCCTGAAATTGGTAAAAAGGCCTGTGGAAAGGCCTGCCCCTACCTCTGGGAGCGTGCCTCTGTGGAGTGGCATGCCTCTCCTTAGCTGGGCACTTTTGTAGGTAGTTCTGTATTCATCCATCTTTTTCATATAGTTTTCTGTTTGTTCCCCAAACAGAGAATTACCTACAACAGGAAAATCCATAGCCTCTGATGGAGTATCTTGGGACAGATTAGTGCATCTGAGCCATGCCAACCTACGGAAAGCTACAGAAGTGGCTATGACCCTAGAGGAAACATCATTAACATCAACAGCAGTATGAAACTGAACTTTAGAGGCTTCAATGCCATCAGCAGCCACCTGTTCCAACTCACTAGCCAGCTGGCTGCGGGCCTGCTTGGCTAACTGCAATACTGTGTCCCACCTAGATTTCTGATATCTAGCCACATAAGCCATATAATTTGCCTGCCTGAGTCCCAAAGAAGCTGCCATATACTGTTTTTTCGCCATGGCATCAATCTTCCTGGAATCCTTATCAGGAGGATGAGAGGCCAGAGGAATATTAGCCTTGTCACAGGCTGCAGCTTGTACCACACCTACATGACTACACTGCTCAGTGAGGAAGTCTGTATCAGAGCCTGACAAGGTATATCTTCTGTCCATTTTTTTATCTACAGGAGGGACAGAATGAGGATTTTTAAAATCTTTGTTGTTTGCTTCCTAAATGACTTATGCAAAGGAATAGACAACCTCCTAGACTCTGGTATATCCATCATTTCTACATAATCAGGCTCCTCTTGCTCATCCACAGCTTCCTCTAAAGGAAGCTGGAGGGTTTCTGCAACCTTTTTGTAAAACATAAAATGAGAAGGAGACTCAGACAGAATAGGAGGAGATTCTAAAGGTCTGTCTGGAGAAATGTCCGGTTCAATGGGCACGTCCAGACCCTCCCAGCCACACATGTAATGATCAAATTCCTCCTCCCCCTCCTGTGGTTCATAAAATTCCTCAACATCATACTCCTGAACCACTGGCACTAAACGAACCAACCTTTTACCAACTGTAGGTGGTTCGGCAGGACCCTGAGACAGTGACTGGACAATCTGTATGGTTTTAGCTATTTCTGCAGCAGTTGGAGAGACAATTTTGGACTCCAAACCTACTGATTTCTTTGTCTTTTCACTGAGACTGGTTCCCTGAACCAGCCTTCCTTCTGCCGAGGAAGTCTAGCCCTGGTCAGAGGCACTCCTCTGGTCCAGTGGGTACTGGACCGGGCTGGCCATCAGGTCAGCGGACTTCTTGGCCTCTCGTTCCCTGAGCCGGCCCAATCTCTTTCCAGGGTGGCTGCAGGAAATTTTTACACCTGGCAGTCTGACAGGAGGTGGTCAGCCCAGACAATAAACACAAGTGGTGTGTGGGTCAGCCTTGGCAAAAGCTTCCCACAGACATCACAGTGTTGAAACCCAGTGGGCCGGTTTTCTTTTGGGTTTCTCAGACATAATGCCAGCCTAACCAAACTTGCCTTTTGATGGCAGTGCCAGGCAAGACACCCTTATCGGTTCCTAACCGTGTCACGGTATTTGAAAACCTATTTTAAAAGCAAGGTTTTTAGAACCAATAAGAACGGGAACCGCACTCTAAAGCCAACCAACACTTTAAAGCGTTAAATTAAGCAAACCGATCGGTTCAAACCGAACCGATAATTGAATTTCCACACAGACTTTAAATTTTCTACTACGGTTTACCAGATAGAGCTTTTAACGAAATGCGGTAAAATAAATACTTTTGCGGTTCAAATGAACCGAAAATACTCGCTTGAACCGAGAAATGAACCGATGTGAAGGAGCTGATCTCGGGCGACTGTTCAGTGAAGCGGAGTAAAGAATCTGACAGTTTCATTTGAAACTGGCCAGATAGAGCTTTGGTATAGCGCCCTCGCGCTGTGGAACTCCAGACTCTCTGGAGTTAACTCTTTCCTCTCCGGGGCAGTTCAGCTGCAGTGGCTGACTGCATATAGTCATAATATAGCAAGACTTCATGGTGTTTGAAAGGATGTTTTGGCTGAGATTTCAGGCGATACATAGTATGTACTCACCAAAGGGCAGTGCCTTTATCTTGAAGGCTCATGATAATGTCCTGGGCATCTCTGCCAAACAGGACAGAGCCTCTGTAGGGGGCATCCTGAATAGCCATCTGGACATCTGGAGCTAAACCTGATACTCTTAGCCAAGGGAATCTGTGAAGGCTTACTACTATGGTCGTGCCTCTAGCAGAGGAGTCCACCGCATCGTAGATGGCCCTTAGTGAATAACATCCCACCACCTTAGCAGATCTTATGGCATTTGCCATGGTGGTCTTAGATTCAGAGTCCCGGAGGGCCTCAACTATGGACTCAAGCTGGCGGAACAGAGATGTCTGGTACACTAGCATGTGTGCCACATAATTAACAGCACAAATAGCTAGTGTAAAAGAGGAATAAAACTTTCTCCCGAACTGGTCCAGCTGTCTGTATTCCTTGTCGGGAGGGAAAGTACTGAGGTGCTTAGGCTTAGTGGACCTATCATGGGCCACAGTTATGACCATCGGGTCAGCCTTTGGATGTACGCTGAGGTGGTCTTTACCTTCTGGTGTCTTGTAAACCCGGTCGACATTTTTGGCCATAGCAGGGATGGAGGAGGAGGGTCTCTGCCAGATTGTCAAGGACAAATCCTCAAGAGGTTCCAGCAATGGGAGTATGAGAACTGGACTCGTTTCTGGAAATTCTAGATGGTCAGCCAACTTTTGGTGCTTTGGGTCTTGAGCATCAGACTTCCAGCCTTGTGCCTCTGCCATTTGCCTCAGGTGGTCTACAAAAGAGGGATCCTCCTGGTGGTGGGGGGCTTGGGAGACTCTCTAGGTACTGGCAGAGATCTAGAATCCAGAACCCTCTGAGAATGACTTTGAATAATCATCAGAATCCACAGGTTCCTTGTCTGGAAGACCAAATTCCTCCTCCCTTGGAGCCACATCTGATGCCAGGGCCTGCGTACGGCCTGACCTCAAGGGGTGACCGGAGAGGGCGCCCTAGTGGTCTGGGCGACCAACTTCCAAAGGTCGCAGATGTCTGCTGTCTGGTTCCAAGACAAATTGAGATTTTGTCTCGGACCACCATGATTGCAAAATTTCCATTAAATCCACCTGTGGTTGAGCAGGAGATGGCGGAGTGGAAGGTGATGGAGGGTGACAGGTATGGAAGTCTGACTCCGTGGCATGTGTTCCATGTGCCAAGAAGCCCGGTGCAGCAAAATGGTGAGCACAGCCCGGCGACTGGAAAAGAGGTGTTTGAAATCCACGATATCCTGGGTAGTAACAACCCGCTGAAAAAGGGCCTGTCGTCAGGTCTGACGGAGGGTAGCCTGATGGCAATCCAGATGGTGGAAGGCGTGCCAGTGGATCTGAAGGGGGGGGTACCCAGATGAAGGGCCCGAAGGCAGACGTCCCAATGGCGACCCCAGCGGGGGGTGGGGGTGGGAAGTAAAGGGGCCGACAGATGCAGAGGAACAGCAGGGTCTGGCACCCCTGCCGGGGGCGGTGGAGCTACCATTAGTCCCACAGAAGCTCTGTCATCAGGTAAACCTGACGAAAGGTCTCCATCCACTGGGACCTGTGGGGCTGGGGACGACAGAGGAATATCCGATGTTGGAGGAGATGGGGGCTCGCCATGAAGGGAACCCCGGGGCGACCCTTGCCCCCCCCCCACAGCCAGGATGGAGCAGACATTCAGCTGCACATCATCAGAACTTCCAAAAATGTCTGACGGACACAAAATGGTGGTGCAATTGGAGGGTCCGATAACCGACTGCGCAACCTGGGTCGTGCAGTACTCCGAGATACCGACCCCCAACTTACCGACCCCAGCTGGGCGCTCGGAGGGTCCGACATGCAGCTTATCAGCCATGCCTGCCGACTTAAGAGCCTGAGCTTGTGATGGGCAGTGCAGTGGCAGCCTCAGACGAATCCGAGGCACCCATGGTCATCGTGACCAGCAGCGGCGGAGGGCCCCCGAAGTCTGCACTTTTGGCAAGAATGCAGGCTTGGCCGTGCGCTCATCTTCCCGGAGGAAGACGGATGCTCCGCCACTTAACAGCCCAAGGGTAGCTTGAGGAGGAGGAGGGACTGCTCCTGGTCCCGGTGTTTCTCTTTGTCCCTCCTCCTCTTCCTCTTCTTGTGGGGATCAGTTGGAGACGAGGAGGTGCTTTTAAGTTTCTTGAGTTCATTTTCCATTGAAGCCATTTTAAAGTTTGAGAAGATGGGCTTCGAGGGACTGCTGGCACCTTTTCCGTGAGGCCTGGTTGAACTGGGCACAGGCCTCACACTCCGACGTTATAGTCCGGGCCCAAGCAGAAGAGGCAGAGGGTATGCTGGTCCTTATGCAATAGTTGGACGTCGCAAGAATCGCACTTGTATTTATGCGATTCTGTTGATGAGGTGGATGACATACACGAAGATTAGAAAATTAGGCAATAAAGAGAAAGAGCAGATACTCACCCGAAATTCAGGTGATCGAAATGCTGAGACGAGCTTCAGAAAGTCCGACGTGTACAAGTCAACGGCGGGGAAAGAACTGGAGGGCGGACACGGGGAACCCCCACTATAGTGTCACGCCGACGTCCATCACATGATGTCAGGTGGGCGGTCCCGCGTCAGACACTGCTAGCAAATGTTTCCGTGTGGTCCCGACGCCAGGGGGTGCAATCCTACAAGTTATTACCTAATGCAAGAACCCTCTCGAAGTAAGATACTATTATACAATACTGTAAATCCTTTTCTAGACAGCTTGTGTCTTGTGTCACAAAAACGTAAAGGTTACAGTTTTTCAACTTGCTCTTTCTGCTCCTGCTTCCACTGTGGCCCCAATCACCCCTAGTGACTTCCACGCCCTCCTACCCCGCTGCTTACCCCCAGAGCTGTTAACCACGCTTGATGGCATCAGAATGAAGTTACACAGGATTCTACTTCGAGCAGTGAAATCAAATACACACTGAAAGCTTTCAAAAAAATCTCATTTGGAGGGTGATGCTAGTAGCGTGTCACGCAGGATGCACTTCGATACGGCAAACCATACCACCCAAAACATTTCTGACAAATTACAATTAAAAAAAAATGTTTTGTTGGTTGTAAAACCAAAGTTTGGAGCAGGAAAAGAACCTAGAATAGGCAAGCCAGCAAGAACTGCGGTTGGGGGACTCTGGGAAGCAGAAAATGGCAGCAGCTGCTATGTTTCGTAGATCCAGTAATGGTGACCCAATTCTCTCTCCACCTCCACAGAACCAAAGTCAAGCATGGCACAACTACTGAAAGCAATAACAGAGCTCAAAAAAAAGTGGAAGGATGCCATTATACATCAAGGAGGTCAAAACGAAGTTCTGTGGAGCTACAAGCACTGCAAGAGACACCTTGGTAATGGCAAAGAAAGCGACAGCAAGTGCAGCAGCAGTAGTGAAGGAGAATAAATTACTACACCTTCATCTGGAGCATCTTTAAAATGGAGCTAGGGCTCCGAAGAGCAGCCTTTGGGCTTGCCTGAGCAGGCTGAGGAGGACACTGTTTGTCTGCTTTAGTGCTGCTGGTGGAGTTCTTCAGTTTACCTTCTTATCAGATAACCCTCTCCCCCATAGACTGCCACCTATAAAGAACATCCCAAGAAGTACACTAGTAATCACCAGTGGCTAAATGGAAAGAGACAGAACTACATGAACAAAAGGCAAGTTACTTTACAACTTGTGTGCCCAATGTGTCTCATTCCTGATTTGAGCTATGCCTTGGTAGCAAAGAAGTCATTAGACAGCATCAGTGAGAATCGGGGGCGTGCACTCTGCAACTGCCTGCCAAGACTGATTTAGAAATCTGTTTTGGGACCCAAATTTAGTTTTTACATTTGTTACACACAAGATCCTTTAAGCTGAGCCTATTTTAAAAGGGTTTAGGGTCATATAAGTCAGAGAAAGCAGTAAAAATGAGATTCAAAATATTTGCAGGTACAAAGTTCACAGTACAAAATGGAATTAGGTAGAGTTTTAAATCTGAAAAAAATGATTAGCAGTTTGACGCGTGAAAGTGCTAATCAGTAATAAGAATACATAGCACTTGGCACAGGCTGATTAGCAACATTAAAAATATGTATATAGTTTTATTAATGTCATGTAGTGTGTCATGGACTCAAAAAATGGTTAGCAGTCTACTGCTCAGCATTTGTGAAAATGGTTAGCATTACACCATGTTTTGCTTAGCATTTTGCTATGCTAAACCGGCTATTTAATGCCCTGGTTAAGTACATTGAATAAGTTATTTTAAGTTAAATAAGCTTAAATCACCAAGTCAGGCATAAATAAATGGCGAGATATGTTATACATGCACATAACGATAGGTAGAAACAGCCAAGGGGTGAAAGGTTCCGAGGCCAGAGGGGCCTATGGAGAAGTAAGGGGGGTCAAGTGATGTATGACAGCAGACACATGGGTTGGGGAGAATAAGTGAAAATAGGAAAAAGGACTGAAAGTTGGTTAGGGAGTCAGTGACTTTAAGGGATGGGTAAGCGGGGTTCCATAATTTTGGGAATCTGAAGGAGAAACAAGCCTGGCTCAGTGAGGTTTTCCTACGAGGGAGCACCAAGGACTTATGTTCAGCACCTCTCGTGGGATAACTGGTGTCTACTAGGTCTCACCATGGCCAGGATCCCAGGGGATAACAAAGGCTTTTTTGCCAGTGACTAGGGCGCTGCATTGTAATCGGGAGTCAAGATTCAGCCAACCTAGATTATTATACAGTGTGCATGTATGAGAATCCTGCCTCAAGTTAAGTACATAGCAGCAGGCTCTGTTCAGCAAGCCTTCTCACAGGCGACACCATAGACCACAAGGCCATATTCAATGAAACTGAGGGTGGCTGCCTTTTTTTTTTTTTTTTTTTTTAAATAATTCTTGTTTGGTAAACCAGGTTAGGCCCACTAGGTACAGGTGCCTGTTTCCGGGGGCGACATGGAAGCACTGGGGTGGTTAAGTGACTTGCTCAGAGTCGCACAATATGCTAGTGGAGGTTGTGGGAATCACATCCAGGTCTGTCTGCTGCATGTACCAAGCTCATTCACAGCTCGTTACTCTAACCTCTAGGCTATCCTGCCTACCTTAGTTACTAACATACTAAGATGCCAGCAGAATAGGCCTAATGGTTTTTCATGTCTGCTGGTTTGGTCAGCCCCAACCCTGGGTGCTGACCTTGCTGCCCCCCCTCGCCTTCTCTGGCTTCTCCCTTCCCAGTTCCAGATATTCTTGCTGCATTGGATTTTGCTTCCAGAACCCTTCCCCTGTACCTGTCCCACCCCCTTTTGAACCCCTCCACCGTCTCTGCCTCCACCAGCTCCCTAGACAGCACATTCCATGGCTCCACCGCCCTCTCAGTGAAGTAGCACCTCCTCCTTTCACCCCTGAATCTTCCTCTCTCCAGCTTCCACCCATGCCCTCTAGTGGCCCCCCTCCTCCTTTAGTTAGTGCATCCACACGCGCTGATGAGGTTAGCCCAGAATCTACGGTTAGCCGCTGATATTTAAAGGAGCACACCTGCTCAACAGAAGCTCCCAAGGTGAAAGTAATGTCTAGAGAAGGGGGAGCAGGGGATTTACTTCTGAGTAAAGAGCACAGATGTGTGTTTTTTTGTATTTACACCAAGGAGACTGGCAGTTAACCATTCTTGGACTGCTGAAAAATCAGTTAAGCTGGATTTTGGCTAGATTGCTATTTGTTGAGGTGATAACAGCATCATCTGCATATAGGAAGAGTTCAGTTGAACTACAAGCTTCAGGAAGGTCATAGATGATGAGACTGAACAGAAGGGGACCAAGGATTGATCCTTGGGGGACACCCACTGTTACCGACCAATAGTCTTGTAAGAGGCACACAGCATTTTACCGCTAGTATTCTGCCTGTCAGGTAGTTGGTTAGCCACTAGGTGGCCTCATCAGTGAAGTCCAGCTTGGTTACTTTTTGGCAGAGCAAGGCATGCTTGACAAGATCGAATGCCTTGGTGAGGTCAATGAAGATGGAGTCTGCAAGCTCCCCTCTGTCCAAGGGACAGTGAAGATAGTGTATTCCAACAGGGTAAGGTGCTATGGTTCTTTTGGAAACCATGCTGGTCAGGGGACAGCAGGACATACAGGCTCGGGTACTGAGTAAGCTGGTTGTTAATGATTTTTTTCCCCCCAGTGTTTTGGGGGGGGGGGTTTGAGATGAAACAGTAGTTAGTAGGGAAGTCATGGGTACCCCCCTAGTAGACAAGGGTAAAATGAACCATTTTCCAGACCTTGGGCACTTGCCCAATGGAGAGTGACAGGTTAAAAATGAGCTGGAGGGGGCATGCGACCTCCTTCAAGGCAGAGTTGAGGAGCTTCATAATCCAGGCAGTCAGGTCCAGTTCATGCTGATATTTTCGTTCGGGCTAGATATTTGTAGGCATCTGCCCAAGTTAGCCTCTTCAGGTAGAATTTTGGGTGCAAAGCACAGGATGGGGTGTTACTGGCTTCAGCAGGGTGGGTGGTGGATGGGGGAAATGTAGGCAGATAGGTCACTAAATGTACTGGCTATGTGCAATCTCCGCAAAGACATAGACAGGATGGAAGCTGTCCAGAGGAGGGCAACTAAAATGGTGCAGGGTCTGCACCGGAAGACATATGAAGAGAGACTTAAGGAACTAAATATGTATAGCCTCGAGGACAGGAGGGAGATGGGGGACATGACAGAAACTTTCAAGTACCTCAAGGGACTCAACAAAGTCAAGAGGTAGCATCTTTGGGAAAAAAAAAAAAAAAAGAGGTGTGCAAGAACAAGGGACAATTTGAAGACAGAAGGGGGCGGGCTCAGAGGTAATTTAAGGAAATATTTTTCACAGAGAGGGTTGTGGATGCATGGAGCGGCCTTCCGGAGGAGGTTGTGGAGTCAAAAACAGTGGTGGAATTCAAGCATGCATGGGACAATCATAAGGCAATTCTAGGGGGTGGGGTGGGAAGAAGTAGGCTGCTGGTTAACTAGGATCTGCAGCTTATCCATTAGGTAGGGAAATGAGCAGACTGGGTGGGCCAAGCGGTCCTTATCTGCTGTCAAAATATATGTTTCTATGTGCACATCTCCTTCGATCATAGACCCACCCTTTTGGACGGAGTGAGGAAGAGGTTTTCTAGTATTGCCAAGAATGTCACTCATTCCACTCCACAAAGGTTTTGGCTGGTTGAGGCCGGGTAAATTGCTTGTTTTTATGACGATTAGCCTTGGCTACTTTGACTTGAATTTTTATATTATATTTCTGGAGAAGGAAGGTGTGACCAAGCACTCTGTAATTTGCCCAGATTCTGTCTCATTCTCTGGTTAGTGTCATATTGTTCTTACCCTTAATGTATATGCTTATCTGTTCATCCTGTACCAGTTTATTTGTATCACCCTGCTCACTGCTTGCATTTCACATTGTTGTAATTACCTTGCACTGTTTTGTAAACCAAGCTCTTGTAATCTCCCGGGTCGTACCTGAAAATAGGCATTTTTTTGTCTAGTGTTCTTACCCGGTAAACAAAAGCTAATAAGTAAGTTTTGGGGCAAACCATGACTGGGATGTGCCTCTTTGATCAGAGTCTTATACCAGGCAACAAGGTCACACACTTTGTTGAACTGCCTAGTGAAGTAATCCAGTGCAGTATCCACATCCCTGAGTCTGCAGCAGGAAGGACCAGTCCATCTGTTGCAACAGTGCACAAAGTTGGGGGAGCCTACACATATAAAACACCTTGGCTCCAGTGCAGGAAGGTTCAGCTTGTGTTTTTGCCGACCATCTACACACAACAAAAGAGTAGTCACCCAAGAAGTCAAGCAGTACTTCAAGGACAGTATCCTGTCAGGGTGGCTGATCAGCACCCAGTCTAGAAGTACGGCAGATCCAGGTTTGCAATTGACTGTGGTGGGGGAGGATATAACTTGTGTTAGGTACAGGCTGGCTGTTTTGTACCGGTAACATTTGTTTCCGCCGAGCCAATTACAATTAAAGTCCCAGAGTATGATTTTTTTCCTTGGTGAGGGTTTAATTCAGTTATGGCGTCTAAGCTGCATTGCCCTGGCCAACACTATTGGGGGAAATATAGGCCACAACTAGGTTCACCTTTTCCCACTCCTAGCACCCAGGGTGAGGATAATGGCTATGCACTCCTGGTCTGTAGATACTGGAACTGTAGTGAGTCTAGCAGCTTTTAAGTGAGACTTGGTAAACATCAGGCAACCTTCACCTTTTTTGCTGTTCCTATCTTTCCTAAACATGGTGTAGGAATCTAGGCTGGCTTCACTATCAGAGATTTTGGGGGTAAGCCAGGATTCTGTAACTGCCACATCATCAAATTTGGAATTGGCTACCCACAGCCTAAACTCTTCAAGCTTCGGAATAAGACCCCAATGTTAACATGAGCCACTTCCAGGTATCCCCTGTAGGGCTCTGCTGGGGGCAGAGGGGCCCGGGGTTAGGGTGAATATTACCTCCAAGGATTAAGAGAAGTATGACCTGCCACTCCACTAGGTGGTATTTAGAAATCTATCTGGGGGCCCACCCGTTTGCACTTATGCAAGCATCCTGGGTTCCCAGCCAGAGGACGGAGATTTTGCAGCATGGGACAGGATCTACTTGGGCAGTTATTTATTTATTTGAATTTTGGTAACCAGGTAGCCCCACTGAGACAGAATGTCCCTTTTTCAGGGACGACCCGGGGGAGGGTAAAATGGGGAGTTAGAGAAACAATACATAGCAGCAGAAATAAGTGCACAAGAGAACTTTACAATAGTCTGTATAATGTAATACATATACAAAATATAGATTACGTGTACAGTATATACAAAATTAGACAATATCAGCAAACAGATGTAGCAATTTACAATAGAAAAAAAAGGGTGCAAGGAGAGAGATTTTTTACAGTTCATAGTCGGTTTTGCAGATAAAACAGTAGATACTGGATACTTGTGGAGTTTTACGACTGGGTGACGGGGGCCCTGGACCGACATAGCCCGTTGGACATCCTATATCCGGATTATATCAAGGCTCGATTCGGTATCCCACAATGGCCTGCTAAGAAAGTTGGGGGCAGTTGCTCAGGTGGGTGGAAAATTGGCTTCGGGGCGAATACAGAGGGTGGTCGCTGGTGGGATAGTATCCTCCCCCAGAAGGATCATCAGCGCGGTCCCCCAAGGTTTGGTACTGGGGCCACTCCTGTTCAATGCCTATGTCTCGGACATAGGGTTAGGGGTTAGGAGTGGGCAGAGTCTCTTTGCAGACAACTGAAAACTGGGAGTACTGGTGGACGGGGAGGAAAGGAGAGAGGCAATCCAGAGGGACCTGCATACCCTGGAGAGGTGGTCAAGGAGATGGGTTTTGAAATTTAATGCAAGGAAATGTAGGGTGCTGCATCTGGGAGGGGGGTCAGAAACCTAGGCCATGTATACACCTGGGGGAGTCACACTGCAAGCCATATTGGGCGAGAGGGCTCTAGGGGTGGTGGTGGACGTCAAAATGAATAACACTGAAAATTGTGAAAGAACCGCAACAAAAGCAAAAAAGGATGCTGGGCTGCATAGCCAGGGGAATTACCTCCAGGAGAAGGGAGGTGATCCTCCCTCTGAATAATGCCTTGGCCAGGCCACATCTCGAGTGCACTGTGCAGTTCTGGAGGCCCCACCTTAAGAAGGAAGTTCATAGCATTGCTGGACAGGGTCCAGAGGAGGGCGACCAGGATGATTCAGGGCATGGAGACACTGGAAGAGTTCAGGCTGTACACACTGAAGGAGAGGGGAGACAGGGGAGACATGACAGAGGTCTTCAAATATGTAAAAGAAATAAATAAGGGCAGAACCAAGGAGGTGTTCATACTAAAGAAGGGGCGCAATTGAAACTGGAGGGGGGGGGGATACAGGGGGGAGCGTAGGACACTTCTTCACAGAGGGTGGTGGAGCCATGGAATGCACTGCCCAGGAGTCAGGTGGAGAAGGGCACAGTGCAGGCATTCAAAAATGGGTGGGATAGGCACAAGAGGAAACAAACCGGGGAAGACCCTATCTGGGGGTGGAAAAGCAAGCACCCAGTAGGGGGCTGGCAACAGAGCAGACACGACAGACCAAGAGGCCTATTCTGCTGGCTTTTAGTATGTATGTTAGTATGTATGCATGTTAACACAGGCAGAAAATTCAAACACACTGGATCACAGTTGAAGTGGGAGTGAAACAGCTCAGAGTCGGAACATGGCAGGAATGGCACAACTGGGTAGAGTGAGAGAGACAGGAAGGGACAAGGGAATAAGCAGGGAGTGAAAGGTGGAATTCTTAGGTACAGGAGTAAGGCTGAGGGGAGGCAAGGTGGGATTTAAGAGAATTCTTGAAGGAGTAGAGGGAAGGGCATGTCAGAGCTGCAGCTGGTAAGGAGTTCCAGAAGGAGGGCCCGGAAAAGGCAAATGCACATTGACCCACAGCCAGGCGGGGGGGTTTGGAATGGAGAGAAGAGGAAGTTCAGATAAACCCACGGCGAGGTCTTTAAGGTTACGTTGGGCAATGTCTATGAGGTAGGGAGAAGTGAATATATGAACAAACTTACAGCTAAGGCAGAGGGCGGGGTATTGTAGTCTGACTTCAAAGGAAGGCCAGCCTAGGGAGGCAAAGGCAGAATACTGGTGCATCCTAGCGTCAGCGCTAAGGGCAAAGCATGCGACCCTATGGTAGGTCTGCTTGAGTTTGGCAAGACGGGTGACCTGAAGGGAGTGAAGTATAAGAGGCTCCATAGGCGATGAGCAGGAGGAAGCTATGGCCAGCCGGGAGGAGTATGAAAGGTAGGGCAAGAGGGGGTACAGTAACCCAAGCTTTTGGTTGATAGTCTCAACCACGGTTAAAACATGGTTGTCAAATGTGAGGTGGGAGTCCAGCGTGACACCAAGGTATTTAAAGGACTGTACCTGATCTAAGGGGTCACCATGGGAAAAACTTATGTGGGGTTGGGGAGGTCAGCTTAGGGGTCCAATGGTGGAAGAGCATTGATTTCGTCTTCTTGGTGTTGAGCATCAGAAGATTTTTGGAAAACCGTGACTCAAGCTTAAGGAAGTCATGGGACCCCATCTTTTATGGTGCTAAACAGGGAAGTGTGTCCAGCCCATTTCACACATTGTGTTCAGCTGGTGAGATCACTCAAAAAACAATTTAATGACAGGACATCAAGACCAAGGGAAAGGAGCATGTGTATCAGGAGGTTATGGCTGACAAGGCCAAAGGCCTTGGTAAGGTCGCAGAACATAGCACAAGTGACAAGGCCCTTGTCCATAGTGGAGAGGATGTTGGATGTAAACTTAATGAGGGCAGTGTGGATGCTGTGGGATTTACAGAATCCATGCTGGTTCACGGAAAGTAAACGGTTAAGCTCCAGGTGGGACTGAAGTTCCACATTAATAATGTTTTCTTGTATTCTGGCAAAGGGGCAAAGTATGGAGATGGACCAGTAATCCTCAAATGCAGAATTTGGGCTGCTCTTATGAATAGGGACAACTATGGACGCCATCTATTTGCTAGGCACAGTGCTAGAACAGAAAGATTTGTTAAATAAGTCACGTACAGGAGAAGTAATGGCAGAAGCCCCAAGTTTTAGGAAGCGGGGTTCAACGGAGTCAAAACCAGGCGAGGAGGTTTCCTTGATGCCCCTAAGGTGATGCAATACCTCTTTCCAAGTGGCCAATTTAAGGTGAAAGGAAAGGCTAGTAAAAGGGGAGGAGGGGAAGAAGGAACAAGGGCCAGGAGGGAGGTCTTGCGTTTGGAGAGATCGGTGAAGGTCTGGTTAAACTCAAAGGCAACAGCCGAGGGGTCTGACACCTCAGAGCCATTAAGATGCATGGTGTTGGGTAAGGAAGAGGGTTTACCCTTCAGAAGGGAGTTTATTTGTCCCCAGAATTCTTTGGGGTTGGAGAGATTACTAGTTTGGAGGGAGTGGAGGAATAAACGTTTGGCAGAGTACTGCTTACCCTTACATTGGTTACGCAACAGCCTATAACTCTGCCAATCAGCAGGCAGACCAGAGGTTTTATAAAGGTTCCAGGTGGCATCCTAGAAAGCCATGAGAGGCCTCCGAGCTCCTTAGAGAGCCATGGGGCATAAGCCACCTTGGTCTTCCATTTGACCAAAGGGGCAGAGATTGACTACTGAGGTAAAGGTGTTGGTGAAGTATTCCAAAGCATAATCCACATCCAGTAGCAGATTAATTAGGGACCAGTCAGCCTGGGACAGTAAGGCTTGAATGGCCAGGGCACAGAAGGTAGTCATATTCCGGGTTGACACGTTTTTGGGGGGGTGGGTTAGGAAAATGGTTCCGCCACACACGGAAGGTAGGGGAGTGGTCACTTAATGCATTAGGGAGAACACAAGAAGATTTTATGTGAAGGAAGACATTAGTGAGACCCCAGTCTAGAAAGGTGTGGTGACCAGTTTTAGTATTGTGCCTGGTGGGTTCACTGGTGAGCTGTGAACGGTGTACGTCAGCCAGTGCATTGTGAACCAACACCAACCTTGGACCCAACCAATTGTTACTGAAATCTCTGCATAGCACCAGGTCTGCGAACGGAGACCGGCCCAGGATGATGAGGGAGATAAGGGAAGTAGCGGGAGCACTGGGATGGAGAGGCTACAATGACAGATTAGCACACTTAAGACTGCATACACTAGAGCTAAGAAGACATAGAGGAGACCGACTATATTACGACATCTTAAACCATCCGCTACATATGACAAAATTAAATATACAGTATAAAAATGACAAACATGGAACATGGGGACATCCACTTCAAATCAAGGTGGGAAGATTCCATACAAACAAAAATATTTCTATATATTTAGAGTAGCAAATCTGTGGAATAGACTACCCTTGAACGTAATATCTAGTCCAAGTAAGAACCAATTTAAAATCAACTTGGACAAGTGCATTAACAGTGGCGGAAATCTAGATTATTACGTCTTGTCTCAATAGGAGCTATATTATGGGCCTCGGCCTATTTTGCTCCTCAACAACATAGTGAAAAACCAACAAGCAATGTCTTTACTTGCCCAAATACTATGGTAATGAAGATGGATTCAGCTAGCTGGCCCGGTGGCGCTGAGGGTTGAGGCGCTGGACGCCACACCAGCAACCCAGGTTCAGGAATGAGCCCAGACCATCGGGGGTCGGCGGGAAGGGAGAGGATTGCGCTCCCACTGAATGACTGCCCGAGGTGGAGACCTGGGGGAAATGCGGGTCTGCAGGGCACACAGAAGGGGCGGCTGCTGTAGGACTTCCATGGACATGTGCACCCCTCCACACACGCATGTCTGGCGTGTGCCCCAGCAACAGAGATTGGGGAGAAAATGTAAGAGAAAAATCAATCCTCCGGCCACAGGATGAAGCCAGACTCTCCGCAGGCACCGCTCCCAGGCCGGGCAGAAAGGCAAGCCCCAGTAATTCCGGGATGTCGGGGCTGGGAGGTTCAATCTGAAGGGGGCATGGAAAGATAGGAACACAAATAGAATATGGAGGGGAAAAAAAGGATGGATTCAGCTGGAGAGGTATCATGGGGAGGGGGCTGGAGGTGTGTAAGCTCAGATACAGACAGGGTGGATCGTGTGTAGATAAGCATTCCACCTCCAGGCTTACTGGTCGATCTTTCCGAAAGGTGGAGTAGCCAGGGATTGAGACCTCATGGGGTACTACGTCTGGTTTCAACCAGGTCTCGGAAATAACAAGTACATCGGGGTTATAATGGCAGATCCAGGCTTCAAGCTCGGGGTGCTTGGGTCTAAGACTATGGATCTTCATGTGGGCAATACGCAGGCCTTTTGTAGTACTCCAAGCTGCAGCAGGCAGGGGACTCATCTTGGGCACAATCTTAGCAAGAGAGGATAAAGGCAATCTTTAGGGTGGGAGAATCAGGACGACTGTTTGGCCTGGAGCAGGGTGTACCGTGGCCAAAGTTCAAGTCTCACTGAGGGAGATGTAATGAGAGAGGATGAGGGAAAGGAAAGGAGGTAAGCCTTAAAGGTTGCAGAGAGGGTCAGATGGGTAGTAACAGATCTAAATTATTTAAGTAGGAAGTAGTTCCAAGTTAATCGTGAATGGCTCAGGGTGGTCAATAGAGAGAGGGCTTTAATGTGAGTAGAAGTAATCCGGAGGTCTGTTTGGTGTAGTGGAGGGAGTCACCGCCTCCGAAGAGAAGGATGCTCCACAGGCTAGGGTTCAGGTCCGGCAGTAGGAGGGGTAGAATATGGTGAAAGAATAGCATAAGAGGTGTAGGGGTTACAAAGAGGGACAGAGGGGTAGAAGCAGAGTTAAGCTATTTAAGCAGGAAGTACTTCCTGGTTGATTTTGAAAGGCTCAGAGTGGCCAACAGAGATTTAGGCTTAATTGAGGGTTGAAGTAGTCAGATGGTCTGTATAGCGCAGAGGAGGGTGATGCTGCCTCTAGGGTGGAGGAGGCCCCACAGGCAAGGGTTCGAGTCAAACAGCAGGAGAAGCAGGAAAATGTGGGAACAGCATATGAGGTATAACCTTATATAAGCAGTAATGGAAGGTAGGGCAGAGATAATAGTATTGTTGTTTAATCAGGAAGATGTGGCAAGTAAAGATTTCAGGAAGATGTGATAGGTGTAGAGTTAAGGATTAAATAAGAAAGGGAACAAGGGGGAAAATGCTGGTAAGAGTTATTTGGTGTCAGTATAGCGAAAGGCTCAGAAAGGCAGACTTCAGGGCAGGAGGTGTAACTCAGGGCAGGGTTCAAGTCCTAGTAAAGGCTAGGAGGTAGGCACAGTGGAGGAAGGGTTAGTCCAACCATAATAGGAAAGGTTAAACAGCTGGGTTGGAGCAGAGGGAGCAGATCTAGGTCACTTCTATTTAAAGGAAAATAAGTGGGTTACAAAGGTTGTGACAGCGCTGGCCAGTGGCGAGAGGGTACAGGGAGAAGTGCAAACAGGAGGTGTGGAGGTAAGGAGAGGTTGCAGCAGGGTACAGCAGCGTCTGCTAGTGGCTGGAGAGTATAAGGAGCAAGGGGAAGTTTAGGACGTTAAAAAATGGGACAACAGGAAGTCATGTGACATCCACTACCTTTAAAGGAACTGACAAGCCAGGGTGGGAGGGGCAGTCACGGCAGCAGCGGCAGGCTAGCAGGGCTCTGTTGACTGGAAACACTACCTTGTTTGTTGAGGAAGGGCTGGCAGTCGGCTGCTGCAGCAGTTAGAGGGATAGTTGAATGGTGGTGAATCGCCATTGTCAACTGAGAGGGTGCCGGTTCCAAGGGGAAGAGGGGGCCAGATAATGCCCATGGGGGTAGACTGGTTAGAGTGACAGGGTATTACAGAATCAGCAACAGAAAGCAGGCCAGTTAATGTTAGGACTGAAGCAGGAACAAGGGGGAAATCAAGTTGGTAGTCTGGCACCCGATAGGTAGAACCAGTTTCAAATGTGGGCACTGAGGCGAAAAACATTAATGTGGACTTAATTTATTTCACTAAATTTATACTATCTGGGGTGTTAATGCAGCACTGCTATATGCCAGTCTTGAAAGCCTGCCCTGTGATATCTGAATGTTCCTTCAAAAGGTATGGAAATCATAAGTTTCTACGATTTCCATAGCTGCAGGGTTTTATTTAACTCTAAAAATTGATTAGCGTTTTGCTCACAAAAGTGCTAAAACTTTGTGAACATGAATAGCTCTTGCCTCACTGTGTTTAACAAACACAGCACTTCTAGAAAATACTTTCTGTACTGTTAGTATCATCCCAAGAAAAAAACTGCTAATCAATTATTTAAAACCCTGAGTTGGTTGGTTGAAACACAGAATTTGCACTCAGTATCTCAGACACTGCAGTTGTCCGAGTACAGTAGTTATGTAACAATGTACCATAACAGTAAATCTTCAAGAAGAGCTCATGCAGCAGGCAATAACCGTTATGACTGTACTGCCAGGCACTAAGACCCCATGGAAAAATTTCTAGATAGCAGCCCAAGGCAAGGGACTGCCCCCTTGACGTCAGCCGCGCCCCAGGCGTCACCAATGGTATAAAGGAGTGGTCCCCCTGCACCACCTCAGGTTGCCTCCTGGGAGACCCAGCTAGCATAAAGGATGGGGAACCGAGGAGGTTCTAACATCCCCCAGAGGGGAAAAAAAAAAATGTATATAACCATGGGGGAAGGTGGGAGGGAAAGCATACCTGTTGCAAGAGCTCTTCTGGAAGATCTAGTGTTACGGTAAGTTCTTGCATAACTGTACTATCTCACTTCCAGATAGATATCTTACAGCAGGTAATAACCATTAGGACAGAGTCCTAAGCAGTACAAGGATACAATCCAGGTAAGATGGTCGGTGGTTACAGGAAGAAGGAAACCACCAGTGCTCATGAGACAGCAGTCCCCGGAGAATGGCAAGGCCAAAGCCGGACCTCCTCTTGGAAGCAATGTCCAAACTATAGTACTTAATGAAGGTATGGACGGAACTCCAAATGCCAGCTGCACAGAGATCAGCTGCTGATACATTTTGCAGGGATGCAAAGTAAGTGGCAACACCCCTAGTGGAATGACCTTTAACCGGTCCTGGTAAAGGTTTGTCATACTTTTGATAGCAAAAAACTATACAACTGACCAAACATTTGGACAATGTCTCAGTCACTGGCACCCCTAACATTCTCTGGGCGAAAGACACAAACAACTGGTCTGTCTTTCTAGAAGATCAGTTACGAACTACATAAAAATGAAGAATTCTGTGAACATCCAGAGTATGCAATAAGGCTTCCCCTTTA
The DNA here is from genome assembly GCA_016271365.2 of Neoceratodus forsteri. Classification (NCBI taxonomy): domain Eukaryota; kingdom Metazoa; phylum Chordata; order Ceratodontiformes; family Ceratodontidae; genus Neoceratodus; species Neoceratodus forsteri. The sequence continues at coordinate 565,728,750 of CM028129.1, read as the reverse complement.
TTTGAATACTCTGGGTAATAAACTGAGAGATGAATGTCTTGGTTAAGAGTGAACTCGGACACCACCTTCAGAGAAATTTAGGATTACTACGCAGGGATACCCTGTCCCTGTGAAAAATCAAATAAGGCTCTTTATACATCAGAGCCTGAAGCTCAGAAATCCTCCAGGCTGAAGTAATGGCAACTAAAAACGACGCTTTCCAAGACAGAAAGCGTAGCACGCAACTTGTGGCTGGCTCAAAAAAAGAGGGCAACATAAGTTTTTCTAACATGAATCCCATGGGGAATAGGGTCCCACATGGGTGGCTTAATGTGCATTATACCACACAAAAAGGTGCTGAACAGATCCATTTGCGCCAGGGTCCTGCCATCCACTGGTATTTGATAAGCCGACAGTGCAGAAAGGTGTACCTTTACGGACAAATAGCGGAGACCTGTATCAGACAGGGAAAGGAGATACTCCAGGACCGAATTCACTGGACAATCAGATTAGGGACTACCTAGATAAATCTAACCTAATCAATTTATATTTATTTATTGCTAGAATTAAAATACCTTTTAATCAGAGATTCTTTTACAAAGGTTCCACGTCAAATACTACTGAGATAGAACATACAAAAAAATTAGTTTTTCAATACAAATCAAGAAAAGTAAACAAAACAGTAAGGTGACGTGGGTGCAGAAACACTAAGTTACATAAACTGTACAAGAAGGCAAACAATCGATGAGGTACAGTGTAAGGTGTAGTAGGGAACAGTACAGTCGTGGCCAAAAATATTGGCGCCCTTGCACTTTTTCAAAGAACTCACAATTTCCTCTAAACATAAGTTGAAATTAACAGCAGTATAGTATTTGGTCTCCACAATTCTTTATTTCTCCGTTAATATTACAGAACCCTTGTTTTTGATTCAGAATTTAATATATCCTGTAAATCAGAAAATTAAAAGAAATGGCATTGACAAAATTGACACCCTAGACTTAATATTTGGTAGCAAAGACTTTGGTCAAAATAACTACAATCAACCACTTCCTATAGCCACAGATGAGCTTCCTGCACCTCTCTACTGGCAGTTTGGCCCACTCTTCTTGTGCAAACTGCTTCAGTTCTCCCAGATTTGAAGGGTACATTCTCCCAACTGCTGTTTTCAGATCTCTCCACAGGTTTTCAATGGGATTTAGACCTGGACTCATTGCTGACCACTTCAGAACAGTCCAGCGTCTTGTCTTGAACCATTCCTGGGTGCTTTTTGAAGTGTATTTAGGGTCATTGTCCTGCTGGAAGACCCATGACCTTCGACGGAGACCCAGCTTTCCGACACTGGGTTCAACACTGCGCTCCAAAATGGCCCTGCAATCTCCAGATTTCATGATACCATGCACACGTTCAAGGCACCCAGTGCCAGAGGCAGCACAGCAACCCCAAAACATCACTGAACCTCCTCCATGTTTGACTGTAGGGAAGGTGTTCTTTTCTTTGAAGGCTTCATTTTGTTTTCTGTAAACACAGAGATGATGTGCTTTACCAAAAAGCTCTAATTTGGTCTCATCTGTCCACAGGACATTCTCCCAGAAGGATTTTGGCTTGTTCAGGTGTGTTTTGGCAAACCCCAGTCGGGCTTTCTTATGACTCTCTCTCTCTCTCTCAGCAGTGGGGTCCTCCTGGGCCTCCTACCATATAACCCCCCTTTCACTGAGCTGGCGACGGATGGTGCGAGTTGAAACTGTCGTACCTTGTGTCTGAAGGTCAGCTTGAATCTATTTGGCAGTTGATCGAGGTGCTTTCTCCACCATTCAAACAATCCTGCGCTGCAATCTTCGATCAAGTTCTCTCGTGCGGCCACGTCCAGGGAGGTTGGCTACAGTGCCATGGGCCTTAAACATCCTGATAACATTACATATGGTGGAAACAGGAACATCAAGGTCTCTGGAGATTGATTTGTAGCCTTGAGATTGTCCATGCTTGGCTACAATCTTCTGTCTGTCCTCCTCAGACAATTCTCTGGCTGTCTTTCTTTTCTCCATGCTCACTGCGGTACACACAGTGACACAAAAACAGGAGAATGAGTCCTGTTCTCTATTCAAACTGGTTGAATGAGTGATTTTTATACTGCAGGCCCCTGCAACTCACCACAGGTGAGTTCAATTCCAAAGTGAAGGAGAATCACCTGCTTGAAATCTAATTATTTCTAACTACTTCTAAAACGTGCCAATAATTGTGTCCGGACCATTTAAGGATTTCTGTGTGGAATAAGCTAAGACTTAGTAAATTTTTCTACTTTTTGTGTTTTATTCCACTGCAAACCAAAGAAATACATATGTGGATACCAAAATATTTTTTAATTTCAACAATTTTCTGGAAGGAATGGTGCATTATTAGAAAAAACTGCAAGGGTGCCAATATTTTTGGCCACGACTGGTACATGGGGAAGTCATAGGAGCAGCAGGATAAGAGATGAGGTGGGGGGGGGGGTGCAGTCGGCTAAACAGGACTCTGCCAGGGCTAAGCAAAAAGATAGGCAGTCGGTGGGGGGAGTAGAGAGAGCCGGTAGAGGTATAAAACAGGAGGGGGGGAAGGAGGGGTGGAGCAAAGAGGCGTCCTTGTCAGGTCAGATAGAGGTAGGTGGGTGAAAGGGCGGGAGTGGGAGTGTGGGGTGGGCAAGGGGAAGGGTGGGTGCTTGACAGGTAGTGGCTAGGAGCACTACAATCTGGCTTCCGGCCTTTTCACAGCACCACCACTGCCGTTGAGAAAGTGTCGGATGACTGGCTTCTTGCTCTAGATCGCAAACATACCACAGGTGCAGTATTCCTCAATCACAGCAAAGTTTTTGATACAGTAGACCATACGATACTGTTAGACAAACTCAAGGAGTATGGCATGGACGGACCTACTCAAAACTGGTTCTCCAGCTACCTGTCCAACCGTCTTCAGCAGATCAAAGTTGATGGGGCCTTCTCACCACCCCTTCTGCTATGTAGATGGGTCGTCAAGGCTCAATCCTTGGTCCCTTCCTATTCATGCTATACATCAATACCCTAAGTAATCATGTAACAAATACCAAGCTCCATTTTTAAGCTCATGATACGGTTCTTTACACCTCTAAGCCTTCTATTATAGATGCCTGCCTTGAGTTTCAATCTGAATTCGACCTATTGCAGCAAAACCTTCTTTACTCTAAATTACTATTAAATTCCTTCTGGACCATAATCTTTCCTTCTCCTCCCACACTGAAGCTCTTGCAAAGAAGCTAAATCAAAGGCTTGGTTTTCTTTATAGGCATAAAGCCCTATTCCCCAAAGAATCTAGGATAAGGCTGGTCCAACCCACTTTCCTTCCTCGGTTAAGACCATGCTGATATCTTATACGGCCATTGCTCGACAGCTAGTCTACATAAACTGGATGTCCTCTACCATCGAGCCATACGTTTCATCACAAACACACCAGCCAGAACGCATCACTGTGACCTCTATGCCGAAATAAGATGGTCCTCTCTTCCCACCAGATGATTACTAAATGCATCTGCCTGGACTTACAAAGCCTTGCTCTGTAAGCTACCGCCTTCTGTTTCAAGCCTGTTTAGCTGACCCACATGCTGCTATGCTCCACGAACAAATTTGTATATAATGCTCAAAGTCCCTAAATTCCACACCAAGTACGATATGGCCGCCATTAGCCACTCTATCCCCCTTGCTTGGAATAAGCTGCAATCATCCCTTAAACTAGCCATCCAAGTCCCACCAAATGTTTTTAAAAGCCTTGTTACTGGTACACATCTTAGACCCCCTAGCTGTGCTCTCCCCACATCCATCTACTGACCCTGTCCTGTATCCTCCTCCCCATTGTCTCATCCAATCCTTTAAATCCCTCTCTATGTAGGGCCCCCCCCCCCCCGTTTACTCCCTTAGCTCATGGCTATTCTATGTTTTTGATAAAGTCTGCTTTGTATTATATATTTTTGTATTACTGTAATTTGTATCAGTATCCGAGTTACTCTGTATGGTGTTATTCTCATATTTTGTGTTTCTATCGGACTTTTTGCACTTCACTGAAACCTTTGCACTTGGCTCAATTTTTGTATTTTTCTGTTTTTATTATATAATTTCACTGTATGTATTCTGTCTGCATGGGACCACCTTGTAAATGAGCTTGCTCAAGGGAGTCTTCCTGGTGAAATAAACTTGAACAATTAAGCTATATCTACAGGTTTATCTACAAGAGGGACAGAGAGGGTAAAACAGGAGGAGGAGGAGCTCTCTACATAAGGGAAGGGATCAAAGCAACGGAACTTAAGGTTAAAGAGGGAGGAGAGGAGGCACTGTGGGTCACCCTGGAGATAAGAAATGGCACCACAATCTGCACGGGGGTTGTATACAGATCCCAGTCTCAGGGGGAGGAAATGGACAAGGAAATGATAGGAGGCATCCTTAGGATAACAGAAAAAGGGGCAATATTGTTGATGGGGGACCTGAATATGCCAGATGTTAACTGAAGCACCTTTGCTGCAGTCACATCTAAGAGCAGGTTAATTCTCAATGCCCTACAGGGGGTATGCCTCAGACAGCTAGTACTGGAACCCACTCGGGAGGGAGCAATCTTAGACCTGGTACTCTCAAATGGGGACGAAGAGAGGATCTCAGATTTAGAAGTAGGTAGCCATCTGGGAACAAGGGACCACCAAACAGTGTGGTTCATGACAAACACAGCGGTAGAGTCTAGCCACACAAAAGCAAGGGTATTGGACTTTAGGAGGGCTGACTTTGGCAAAATGGAAGAGTGCCTCAGAAAAGCACTAGCAAATGGGTAAGAAGGAGAGGGGGAGAAACAGTGGGGAGAAATCAAAACTGCTATCACAGAGGCAACAAGCCTTTATGTGAAGCAAATAAACAAATCAAAAAGAAGGAAAAAAAAACACTATGGTTCTCAAGAGGTGGTGGAAGGTTAGGGAGAAAAAGATAGCATTCAGGAAGTATAAGGAAACACAGAAGGAGCAGGACAGAGAACTGTACCAGTTAAAGCAGAAGGAAGTGGGGAAGGCAGTCAGAATAGCAAAGGCCCAAATCAAGGAAAGGACAGTCAACTCGGTTAAGAGGAGAATAAAACCTTTAAAGGTACATTAGGGAGCGAAGAAAGACCAAAGGAGGGACAGTGAGGCTTAATAATGGGGAAGGTGGGTGGACAAAGGGTGACAGTGAAAAAGCAGGGATACTGAACGAATACTTCTGCTCAGTATTCACAAAAGGAGGGAGAGGTACCTAATCCAATCAATAGAAGCATTCTGGATTTGGGGGGGGGGGGGCACGATACCAGTCCATTCACAGAAGAAAGGGCCCTGAAAAAACTCTTAAATCTGCAGGTAGAGAAAGTAATAGGGCCGAACAGTATTCATCCCAGAATTCTAAAAGAACTAAGGGAGAACTAGTGACATCACTAACTACCGCCTTTTTTTTTTTTTTCCTTTTTGCCACTAATTTTCTACCAGCTTTTTCTGGCCTCCTCCATCTGCTCCCCTCTTGTCCCTGCATCTGGTCCGGGGATTCTGGCCGCCATCCGCCTCTACCCAGTCGGTCCCTGGCACCCATATGCCCCTGCGGTTGTACCCTCTGCAGCAGGGCTGCAGGGAGCCCCATCCCCAATGGAACACGGATCCAGCCTGGGTGCCCGGCCACTGGGCGAAGCTCGCGGACGGCCATCAAGCCGTTCAACTAGGCTCCCGTTTTCACCACCAGAGCAGAGGGCGTGCAATGACGTCGCCGGAGGGGGGCGTGTACACGCATCTGCACGCGCTCCCTCCAGACGTCTGCCCTGAGCTCCACCCATGCGCAACAGAGCATGTAGTCTTCCAGCTTCCGCCAGGATACAACCACGCACCGACTGCCGTGGACCCCCTCTCCCGAGGAGAGCAGTCCTTCGGATGCTCAATCCTTCTCCTCCCCAGCCGACCCCCGGCAACCCGTGCTCGTTCCCCAACACTGGTCGCTGGTGTGGAGTGAGGTGTGGCGACCAGCGCCCCAGCCCTCAGTGCCACTGGGCCGGCTTATGACTACCCTTTGTAGCAAATCATGTGAGGATGGTGTGGTTCCCGGAAGACTGGAGGAGGATGGATGTGATTCCCCTTCACAAAAGTGGGAGCAAAGCAGATGCAGGAAACTACAGTCCTGTTAGTTTGACCTCAGTGGTAGGGAAAATGATGGACTCACTTTTGAAAGAAAGAACTGTCTAGTACCTAGAGGCCAGCAGGGCACAGGACCCAAGGCAGCACAGATTCACAGCAGAAAGGCAGGGGTCGCATTAAGGGTGTACTCCGTTCTCAGAACACAGATTGCACTTTGAGGAGCACATTTTCAAAGCCCTTGCCACTTGTATCTGTGCTCCTACTGTAAACTAGGAGCACAGAGGGTGAAGGGCATCACAACTTGTTCCTGGTTCATTTTTTTTTTAGAATGGAATGCAAATATTGAGTGCAAAAATAGATGACAACAGAAGGGGGAGGGGGCAAAAAGTGATGGGTGATTACAAGTAGTTAAGGGGAAGGGAGGGTGAGGGGGGATCTGGAAGGTATGAGGTGTGGTCTGCGAGGACAGGTAAGGAGGTGGGGGGATTGGGGTGGGTGTGCAGGGGGAGGTGAGGTTGAGGGGTGGATGATATAGGCTGCTTAGTGTGAAAATTGAGGGGTGGACGATGTAGGCAAGTGCAGAGACATCTTTGAGGAGTGTTCGAGGGGCAAGAGACATCTTAGGTGCCACTAGGACAGTCACAAGTGTTCTTGAAGGGGAGTTTTTTTTTGTTTTTTGTTTTTTTTAAGGTCAGACTTGAAGGCTAGCAAGCTTGTGGTAGTAGTCCAGGGAGGGCTGTGGATATGGACTACCTAGACTTTAGCAAGGCATCTGACACAGTCCCACAAAAAAGATTAACAAGTTAGCCATCCTGGGAGTGGGTCCCAGCATGGTAGCCTGGGCAAATAATTGGCTGGACAACAGGACACCAAAGGTAATAGTAAACAGAGTCCACGCCAAAGAAAGGGGGTTACTAGCGGGGTACCGCAGGGTTCATTACTAGGACTGGTCCTTTTTAATGTCTTTATAAGTGACTCTGCGGAGGGACTAGAAGGAAAAGTATTCCTCTTTGCAGACACAAAGATCTGCAACAGGGTCGATACACCAAGGTGGGGGGGGTGGATGGAAAGGATGAGAAGGGACTTGGCAAGGTTGGAGGAATGGTCAAAAGTATGGCAGCTTAGATTCAATGCAAACAAATCCAAAGTAATGCACTTGGGAAACAAAAACCCAGGGGAAGAGTACACAATGGGGGGAGGGGATACTAACAACAAAAATGGAAAGGGACCTGGGGGTAGTCATATCAGATGACCTAACAGGGGTTGACTTTAGCACCAAAACATTGGTGGCCATCGGGCCAGTGAGTTAACTAAAATTAATGGCCCACCAGCAATGGGGGGGGGTGCCATACTAAAATGCCAGCAGAATAGGCCTAACGGTCTCTCAAGTCTGCTCGATTTTCAGCACCCACACTAAGGGCTGATTTTGGTGTCCCCCCCCCGTGGGTTATACTGTCCCCAGTCTGAGATGTTCCACCTGTATTGGGCCTGGTCATATTTACCTTTCCCATGCCCTCAAACCTGTCCACAGTCTCCACTTCTTCAAACTCCCTGGGCAGTGCATTCCGTGGTTCCACCACCCTTTCAGTGAAATAACATCTCCTCCTCTTCCCTCTGAGTCTACCCCCTTCCACCCGTGACCTCTTGTTGCCCCACCCTCCTTCCCTTGGAACACCCTGACTGGGTCTCCTTTATTGATCCCTTTCATGTACTTTAAGACCTCTATCATGTCCCCCGTCACTCCTCTCCTCCAGGGTGTACATGTCGAGCTCCTCGAGCTTCTCCTCATAGGTCCTCTCCACAGGCCCTAGATCCTTTTGGCTGCCCTCCTTTAGACCCTCTTTAGGAGCGTAATGTCCCTCTTTAAATGTGGTCTCCAAAACTGTACACAATACTCGAGGTGTGGCCTAACCAAGCAGTTGTAAAGTGGAAGGATCACTTCCGCCTTTCTGGAGGTAATCCCCACCGACGATGCATCCCAGCATCCTATTTGCCCTTGCCGCTGCCCTCCTACAGGTCTCGGAGTTGTTCATTTTGGCAGAATGAGTAAGTTTCAGAGTAAACAAACTGAACATAGATATTTGTACTTGGGGAAAGAAAACTGGCACAGGGAGTGATTTACCGAAGAAGTGACCAAGAAGAGCCCGAATTATGACACACTAGTTACTTATCACAGTATATTAGTACCTTACTAATAGAGAATCACTCAATTTTTTAAAGACTGAGCCTATAATATTTCACTGGCAAACTGTACACTGATGGACTTCACTTAGATTTTTCTGTGGAGAGTTACTGTACACAGCTACATGTCAAACACTCGGTAGAAATCTATGTGGAGAATTTTTGTAGAAAAGAAAACTCAATTTGAGAGGCTGCAAACTTGCAGCAGTCCCCTACCCCAGCTAATGAATGCTCCCTTCTTTTAGATCTGTTTTTCCCCCACAATGAACGACTGTGTTCCAGGACAGTAGCTGCTGCTTCTTGTTTTTCACAGGGTTCTTGTGTTTTTTTACTTGGTAGAAGGTTAGTTCTTTTCTTTCTTACTTCTAAGGGGCTAGCAGGGTATTGTTTTGGGGACTGCTGGAAGTTTGAAAACTAGTTTGGTGGCTGTAAGTGGGCTCATTTTGTGGATGTTTCACTGTGTAACAGGCTGCGCTGGTGGATGCCTATTTCTTCTGATTTAAAACCTATTTGGTGGGATTTGCTTGGGCCTGGCTCTTTGGCTGCTGGGCTTAGAGGGGAGACACAGGGCTGATACACTCTCTCTCGAGTCAGGTGGCTGCCCAATATCTGCCCCCTCCCTCCCCAGAATTCTGCTAATTTATAGGGGAACACCTGCCCTGCAATTTGAGGAAAAGGCTGCAGGTGCAGCTCATGTAGTTCAAGCCACTGGGGGTTGGATTTAAAGGCTGGGAGAGAGGAGCTTAGTGAGTCGTTCATTTCCCTTACAAGTTTAATGTGTTGTACTGCACCTAGTAACAGGGTTACTGGTGTACAGTGGGACTGTCTCCAAGATTAGTGGGTGACCTGATTAGGCAGTAGGGTGTATCTTGGACTAGGGGGAAACCTGGTGGCTCACCCAAGAAACCTATTTGGAAGGGATGGAACCACACGTCATTAGGGGCGGCATCTTTGGGAGGGTGGTGGGGTGCACAGGTGTGGAGCAGCCATGATACTGGACTGGGCTTGGAAGTTCGGTGGTTGCCCAGTGTGCTACCAGCTGGCACAGCTTAGGGAGGAGGTTAGGGATTCGGAGGCAGCTGAGGGGGGAAGATATGGTTAGGGAAGGGGCTGCGGATCTCCCACGGGTTGCACCAAGCACTGGGGGCGGGGCATAGGGAAAGGAGTGCAGGAGAACACCAGGGGTCACATAGGGACCCTGGCAAAGGGGGTCCAAAAGGACACTACCAAGGAAGCAGGCAGGTAACTGGGGACCCTCACAAAGGAGGGACAACATTCTCAGGAAGTAGGCAGATGGCCAGAGCTGGACAGAAGGAAGCAAGGCGGGAGGTGGATCAGACCTACACTCAGTAACTGCTTCAAATCTCTTCTTCTGCTCGAGGATGAGGGGGGTGATGTAGCCACGAACAGGGGTGGTTAGAGACGGAAAGGGAGTGGGGGCAGGAGGAGGCCAGATAGCAGGAAGAATGGGGAACTGGAATGCAGGAAAATGGGGAGCAGTGAATCAGAGCAGGAGGGGCAGGGGAAGAGGGAGGAAAGCGCAAGGAGAAGGACCAGTTGGGAGAAAAGGTAAAGAGAAGGACCAGAAGTACAAGGAGGATTCAGTAAAGGAGCTGAGGTTTAGCAGGGAGCACGACGAGCAAGGAGGAACTAAATGGAGACAGGAAGAAGGGAGGACGCAGCCAGGCTAGTTTAGTGATGGGGAGAAGGACCAGTCGCGAGCAGTGAGGGGGTTAGCAAGGTACAGAAGGATACTCAGGAGGAGGAGAGGCATGGATTGGCGGGAGGGGTGGCTATGGTAAATAAGGAGGTGGCATGTGGCGCCCAGATAGGAGGAGCAAGGAGCCGCTGGGTGGAGGGGCCAGTAGAAAGGATGAGGGACATGGAAGGGGGAAATGGAGGAAAAGAGCGGTCAGAGTGCTCCTGTTGGGGATTCTATGATCAGGGTATCAAATGAGATAGGGAGGAGGCAGCCTGGCCAGTTAGAACAAGATGCTTCCCTGGACTAACGTGTACAGGGCTAAGCACGAGGTATATCAGCTGGCAAAGGATTGTGGGGTTCCCCGACATACTGGTCCACCTGGGTACAAATGACATTGAGGAAATAGCGAGCTAGAGATACAGGCAAGATTCAGGGAGCTTGCCAGGGTCTGTCATGACATAGGATGCACAGTTTCTTCTCAGAAATCCTGCCGGTGCCAAGGGCTGAGTGGGGAACACAAAGGAAGATTAGGAGATAAACCAGTGGCTCAGGGAGTGGTGTGAGGCCAGAGGGTATGGGTTGATGGGGGATTGGGGGGAGACCTGGGAGGATAAGGAGCTGTATGCTAGAGATAGACGCCATCTCAATTTGGAGGGGAGGGGAATCCTTAAGTTGAAAATAAAGGGGTTCATTGGTGAAAAGTGGGAACTATAGGGAAAGGGTGGAAGGCAGTCCTGCTAAACGCCAGGAGCTTGGGCAATAAAATGCCTGAGCTCCAGGCGATGCTGAGGGAGCAGTGGATGTGGCAGCGGTCACTGAGACTTGGGCCACTGCAGGACACGACTGGGACCTGAACCTGGAAGGTTACACTATGTTCAGGAAGGACAGGGGGGAGGGAAAGGGAGGAGGGGTAGCAATGATAGTCAAAAACTGCATTGGCATAGGGGAGTAGAGGAGGCGGAGGGAACCATGGAGGCGATTTGGGTCACCTTGATAACAAGGGGGCAAGAGGTAAAATAGGGTGGTGTATAGACCCCTGCCCTGGCGGAGGAGGTGGAGGAGTCTGGTGGCAGATGTTGGGAGACACTGCAGACTGGGCAGAGGAGCGGTGGTGGTGTTGGGGACTTAAACATGCCAGGAACAGACTGGGAGACTAGACATCCTCTGTGACCAGGGAACAGAGGTTGTTGGATGTCTTTCAAGATGTTCCTAACTCAGCAGGTGAGGGAACCGACCAGGAGGCGCTGGTACTGGATGGTCCTGGCAGACAGTGACTGATTGGGGACTGGAGTAAGGGACCCATTGGCGGGAGTGACTCATGCCACGGTCTGGTTCTGCCTGGACCTAGGAGGGTAGAAGCTGCACAAAGACGGAAGTAACAGACTTCAGGGGGTGGATTTTAAGGAAATGGGAAGGATCCTTAAGGAGCATTTGATGTGATTGGGTCAGACATGGACGCTGACAGTAGGTGGGAACTCATCAGGAGAGGGGTGCAGGATGCTACCAGCACCTGTGCAAGAGTAAGACGAAAATGCGGTAGGGCCCAAAAACCCTGCTGGTGAACCAGGGAGGTCCAGGAGGTGGTGCGGGGAAAGAAGGCAGCCTATAAGCAATTCAAGTGCTCAAGGAGTGAAAGGGATCGAGGGGAGTACGAGCTGATGGCTAGAAGGGCCACTAGGGTGGTGAGGGCGGCTAAGGCAAGGAAGGAGCGGAACCTGGCCAGAGAAATTAGGAGAGGGAACAAGGGGTTCTTTAGATACATTGGGGAAAAACGAAGGGTGAAGGGGCAGATTAGCAGGATTAAATCAGGGGAGAGATGGGCACAAGACCCGGGGGAGCAGGCTGAGGTACTAAATGAGTACTTCACCTCAGTTTTCACCAAGGAAAATGGGGGTGCTGCATCATACATGGGAGGAGACAAAGATACTGAGGAGGGGAGACCCTTACCGATCGGCGGGTCTGGGGAGAGGGGGAGGCATCACTGGCAGGAGGGGGAGGGCTAAGCAGGGAGAAGAGGTACTGGAAGTGGAAATCACAGCAGAGAGAGTGAGGGAAGCCCTCAGCTCCCTTAAGACGGAGAAAGCACCGGGGCCGGATAAATTACATCCCAGAGTACTGAAGGAACTTGTGGATGTCCTGGCGAACCCTGGTGGAGCTTTTCACCATCTCTCTGAGGACAGGGTGGGTGCCCCAGGACTGGAAGGTGGCGCATATAGTGCCTATCCACAAGGGGGGATCAAGGGAGGTGGCAGGGAACTACAGGCCTGTCAGCCTGACATCGGTGGTGGGCAAGGTGATGGAGGCATTATCAAGGAGAGGCTGGGGGGACCTGGATAAGTCAGGGTGCCTGGACGATAGACAGCATGGATTCACCCGGAAATCGTGTCAGACAAACCTTGTGGAGTTCTATGACTGGGTAACAAGTGCCTTGGACCTGGGTAGACCAGTGGACGTCCTCTTTCTAGACTTCAGCAAGGCATTTGACTCTGTTCCTCACGTGGGCCTGTTGGATAAGCTGGGAGAAATGGGGTTGGGGAATCAGATGGATAGGCAATTGGCTCCAGGACCGGTCCCAGAGGGTCATAGTTGGCGGGATAGTCTCATCCCCAAGGAGGGTCATTAGTGGGGTCCCACAGGGATCAGTCCTTGGGCCCCTTCTGTTCAACGCCTACGCCTCTGACATAGTACAGGAATCAGGAGTGAGATGAGTCTCTTTAAGGATGACTCGAAACTGAGGCGGTGAGTGGATGGGGAGGAGGGAGGTGGCCTACAGGGGACCTGGAGGCTCTGGAAAGATGGTTTAGAAAGTGGAAGCTGAGGTTCAATGCGGGGAAATGCAAGGTACTCCACCTGGGGGCCAGAAACCCGGGCCAGGTGTACACCCGGGGGGGGGGGATGCTACAAGTCTCGATGGCTGAGAGGAACCTGGGGGTGGTGGTGGATGTCAAGATGAACAACTCGGAGACTTTGTAGGAGGGCAGCAGCCAAGGCCAACAGGATGCTGGGATGCATCGCTAAGGGGATCACCTCCAGAAGGAGGGAAGTGATACTCCCTCTGTATAACTGCTTGGTGAGGCCGCACCTTGAGTACTGCGTGCAGTTTTGGAGGCCACACTTAAAGAGGGACATCAACCTCCTGGAGAGGGTCCAGAGGAGGTAACCAAAATGATTTGGGGCTTGGGGGACAGGACCTATGAGGAGAGGCTCAAGAGCTAAATATGTACACATTGGAAGAAGAAGGACCGGGGGACATGATAGAGGTCTTCAGGTATATGAAGAGGGTAAATAGGGAGGAACAGTCAGGGTGCTTCAAGGAAGGAGGAGGGGGAAACTAGAGGCATGGGTGGAAGCTGGGGGGAAGATTCAGGGGAGAAAGGAGGAGGTGCTACTTCACTGAGAGGGTGGTGGAGCCATGGAATGCGCTGCCTAGGGGGCTGGTGGAGGCAGAGACAGTGGAGGGGTTCAAGAGGGGGTGGGACAGGTACAGGGGAAGGGTTCTGGAAGCAAAATCCAATGCAGCAAGAATATCCGGAACTGGGAAGGGAGAAGCCAGAGAACGCGAGGGGGGCAGCAAGGTCAGCACCCAGGGTGGGGGCTGACCAAATGAGCAGACACGAAAGACCGTTAGGCCTATTCTGCTGGCATTTTAGTATGTTAGTATGTTAGTCCTGGGGTTCCCACTATGTATTGCTCTGTGTGTGTGTGTGTGTGTGTGTGTGTGTGTGTGTGTGTGTGTGTGTGTGTGTGTCTTCTCACATGATTGCAGGTCCAGTATATCAGTCTGTGCGCAAGCATGTCCATCTCCACAACCAGGAAGATGGAGATTCCAAGTACTGGCAACCCTTCATTCCTTAAACGTGCTGTGCAGTAATTACTTTAAAAAGGTGCTGGCCAATTGGGCCAGCAAAGTAGGACATCATCTGGCCTGCCTTCAAATCGTCTTACCATGGGCCACTGCTAAAGTCAACCTCTGCTTAAAGGTAAGCAAGCAATGTGACAAGGCAGTAAAGAGGGCTGGAGGAATACTGGGATGTAGAGAGAGAGGCATCAACAGTAGAAAACAGGAAGTTGTTATCCCTCTGTACAGACAGTTGGCGAGACCCCATCTGGAGTACTGCATGCAGTTCTGGAGACCCCATCGCCACAAGGACATAGGATGGAGGCACAGTCCAGAGGAGGGCAACTAAAATGGTGCAGGGTCTGCACCAGATGCCATATGAAGAGAGACTAAAAGCTTAATATGTCAAGGAAAGAGGTGGGGAGACAGAAGAAGAGACATGATAGAAACTTCCAGTACCTCAAAGGAATCAACAAAGTCAAGAGGTAGCATCTTTCAGAAAGATGTGCAAAAACTGAAGGCACAATCTGAAGATAATGGGGGCTCAGGGGCAATGCAAGGAGTATTTTTTACAGACAGGGTGGTGGACACATGGACCGGCCTTCCGGAGGAGGTCGTGGGGTCAAAAACAGTGGGGGAATTCAAGAATGCATGGGACACACACGTAAGGCAATTCTGGTGCGGGGGTAGGAGGAAGTAGGCTGGTTAACAAGGATCTGCAGCTTATCCAACAGTAGGGAAATGGGCAGACTGGGTGGGCCAAGATCTCCTTATCTGCCATCAAAGTCTATATTTCTACATTTCTAACCGGAGAATGATACTGGACCATTTAATGAAATGGGTACCAACACTGCCTTTCTCCAAGAAACAAACGTGGTACAAAAAGAGGTGTCTACGTTCAAAAATGGGCTGGACTGCACAGGTGTACAGTAGCCCATTCATGTCCAAAAGCAGTGGGGTGGCCATACGGGTATGTAAAGACTTAAGACTTCAAAGCCAAAGACGTGATCAAAGACCCGGATGGCAAACTTCTAATTCTAAAAGGGGAAGTGGACGGTGAAAGTGTTACACAATGCAACATATATGCCCCTAAGTCTCTACACCCAGACTTCTTCCACTCCATGGCCCAACACCTCACAGAGGTGGAATAAGGATCTCTTATAACAGGGTGAGTCAAGACTACCATCCTGGAGGGGTTCCTGGACAGGGGTAAACCCCCACTAGGAACAAGGACACAAGTATCTAATACACTGCATTCACTGGTCGCAGAACTTGGCCAGATTAGACATCTGGAGAATGGTACACACTCAGGGAAGGGAATATTCATTCTTCTCACACCCGCATCAGATATATACTAGGATCTATGGCTGATACCACAGAGTAGGATTGCAGATAGTGTGGACTCAGAAACAGGACAACTCCTTATCTCAGATCATGCCCCAGTCAGCATTACTTAGATGCTGCCTGGCACATCCAAGAATAATAGGAGCAGCTGCAGGCTTAATGTTAGCCTTCTAAAAAGTGCTTCTTTTCCAGCTCAACTAGCTCAGGATATACACACCTTCCTGGAAGCACAGGCACAGAACTGGGAAAATCTCTGAGGCAATCACATGGGATGACACCCTAAAAGCCTTCATAAGAGGCAAGCTTATTAGCCATGCCTCCTTAACAAGAACACACAACAAAGAACTTCAAACCTTCCAACCCACACATAGGACACTAGAAAAAGTCAACTGGGCAGATCCCTCAAACCAAGCATACTCCCAGATATTACAGGGACTAGGTACAAATCAATATCCACCTGAATCAGAAGGACCAGACAGACTTTCAGGGAATACTACAAAAGAGGCAAAACAGAACAAGGATTCCAGCCATATGCATACATAGTGCATGGCATGCACAGACATACACACCTGTGACCGCTACTCACAAGCTAACTGGCTTCAACTTGATAATAGAATTCAGTACCAAACCTGCATGGTTGCTAAGAAAATACAGTTGGGAATTGCCCCTCCCGGGGTCTGTTCACTCCTTCAAACAAAAACCAGCTCCAGAATTACTAGGGGATCAATGCCACAACTTTTCCATATCCCTCGCTGCTGCACAGCCATTGGCCAGCGTTCATTCGCCTTCAGGGCACCCACTTGGTTTAACGGTCTTGACAATGATACTATCAATACCACCGGGCTAGGGGCCTTCAAATCCAGGCTCCGTAACACCCTGGTCACTTCCAGCATCTGTGACTGTCATGGATAATATCTATGCAACTCCACTCCACTACCGCTCTTTCCTATATCTAGCTCCTTACATAACACACTTGCCCTAGTTTGGCCTCTGCCCCACACGTTCTACAGCACCTGACAATGTCACCTTCCTGGCAGCTCCACCCCCCCCCCCTTATTTTCTTACTTCTTGCCCCTCCCATTTCTTTCTACCACCCCCCATCGTCCTCTTCCTTTCCACTTTACCCTCTCCGTCTGTTCGAAATTAATTTGATATCATTTATCCTTATTTGTGTAACAATTTTGTCTATTGTCATATGATACCCATGTCTTGACGTGGAACCTTTGTAAAAGAGCCCTGGGCTCAAAGGCAATTGTAATCCTAGAATTGAAATAAATAAATAAATAAATAAATAAATGTATCAATAAGTCATTCCTCCAGTTCAAAAGCTCACCAGAGGTAAGGGCTAAACCAGAAAAGAGTCAGGCCTGTAACTCCTTTATCTCCCCACCCTAACACAAGGGCAAAAACAACTCCTGAATGAACTTCTAAAGAAAGGAAAGGAAATACTAGCTGCAATTCCCTCAATGCCCAAAAGAAAGGCCCCAGGAACGGATGGTTTTCCGGTGGAACTTAATACTGCCTTTGAAGACATGGTGGGCATATTTACAACTACCTTCGAGGATGCAGATCAGACAAGAGTACTACCATGATCAATGTGCACCGCATTCATCACTCTTGCCTAAATCAGGAAAGGATCCATCCTCATGCAGCTTCTATCCGATTTTAATAACAACAGATTGCAAAATCTATGCCAAACTCTGAGCAACGAGGTTGCATGTAGTGATACCCACACTATTCTCCAAAAACCAGGTGGGTTTTAAGCGCGGAAGACAAGGCATGGAGAACACCATACTAAAAGCCAGCAGAATAGGCCAAAAGGTCTATCAATGTCTGCTCGAAAGCCAGCAACCTAGCGGCTGCTCACCATACCACCCTCCCATCCCCCTGAGAGTCTTCACTGGTTTCAATTTCCCCTTGCACCTGTCCCACCCCTTTTTGAAGCCATCCATTGTGCCCTCCTCCAACAGCCTCCCAGGCAGCGCATTCCACAGCTCCACCACCCTCTCAGTGAAAAAATGCCTCATACGCTCAACTCTATAATCTCTCCCCTCCAATTTCCACTCATGTCCCCTGGTTATTCCCCCCTTTTTAGCCTAAACAGCTTCTTGGTTCCACTCCTGGTTGTTCCTTTCACATGTCTGAAAACCTCTATCATATCTCCCCTATCCCTCCTCTCTTCCAATGAGTAAAGCCCAAGCACTTCCAATCTCTCTTCATAAGTCTTCCCCTCCATGCCCTGAATCATCCTGGTAGCTCTCCTCTGAACACTCTCCAGCAGCACTATGTCCTTCTTCAGATGGGGTTTCCAGAACTGTACACAGTACTCAAGCTGCGGCCTGACCATAGCATTATATAGGAGTGAGGATCACCTCCCTCCTTCTAGACGTAATTCCCCCGGCTATGCAGCCCAGTATCCTATTTGCTTTGGCTGCAGTTCTTCTACAATTTTCAGAGTTACTCACTTTGACGTCTACCACCATCCCTATATTCCTTTCACCCAATGTGGCTTGCAGTGTTACCCCCCCAAGGTGTAAACAAGGCCTGGATTATTGACTACCAAATGAAGTACCTTACATTTCCCAGCATTCAATTTCAGTCCCCATCTCTTTGACCACCCCACCAGACGGCTGCTGAGCCTTCTCTAGCACACTAACACACCCACAGCCCTAGTGGCACTTGACGTAGAGAAGGCATTCAATAAGGTCAAATGGCCATATCTTTTCCATACACTACATCACTTTAGGGTTGGGGACAACTTCATCCAGGGGGCTCAAATTCTGTATAATGGAGCCCAAGCAACTGTCCTTATGAATAGCAGAGTGTCAGAACCTTTTGAGCTGCATTGGGGCACTTGACAAGGATAACCTCTTTCACTTGCTGGTGTTCAACCGAACACTGAAGCCCCTTCTGCAAAGCAGCAGACAAGAACCACAGGTACACAGTATCCAGATGGGGGAAGAACACACAGTCCAAGAATATACAGATGATACTCTGCTGACTCTAACCCAGCCTCAGATTTCTACTCAGGCACTGCTGGATCTTACACAAGAATTTTTAGCCTTGTCAGTTTATAAACTGAACGTTTCCAAATCAGTTATTCTCTCTTTACACCAAGTCACAGCACAATCCCTGCACTACCCCTGGGGACTTGCCCAGCAAGACAGCAGCCTCAAATACCTGGGGGTAGACGTCACCTGGGACATAGGCTGACTGGCACTCTTAGGCCGGTCTCTCCTCATTAAAACTCTAGAGACTGATCTGGAGAGATGGAGGCATCTATGCTTACTGCACTGGGGAAAAGCACTTGGCCGTAAGATGATGGCAGCACCCAAAACTATGTATATACTGGACAACCTCTCTGTGACTATTCCACAGTGCTTACTGTCCCAACTGCAAAGCTAGATGGTAAATTTCCTTTGGGCCATGGATTCCCAGAGGTTAAATCTTAAGAAATTGCAGGAACAAGCGCTATTCAGAGAGCTCAGCTTAGCTCTGAAACACCATGCACACGTGTTGTTTCAGTTAAAACAGGACTCACATGCAGACGCTCCTAAACCTACACCCCAACTGGACAGTCTGTGAAGCACATACCCTTGGGGGCCTCACTTATAGTACCATTCTCAGCCTCAGTAAATTCTCATCCCACCATCCAATGTTCTAAGTGTGGACATGGATGACTAAAAATACAGACTGGTCACCCTAGCATTCCCCAAATTTTCCAATCTGGCACAATGACAGACTGCAAACAGACTCCATGCCTCTGCACTGGAGCTTGTGGGAAAACCAAGAGGTAGGGCACTTAGCCGACCTCACTGACCAACGCACTAAAATCCTAAAAAGTCTTTTGCCCAGCTGCAGAGAGAATTTAAGCCACTTAATAACCAACACCAGCATTACCTGCAGCTTCAGCATGTGATGAGGGCTGGCCTGGGGTACTACAACTCGATAGATAATCTCAAGGGTAATTCTAGGGGGAAACACATCCAGCAGCCAGCTCTACAAATATTTAGTTATGCAACTCCCAGACTCCACAGTGCCAACTCAACAGAAATGGCAAGAGCATCTGGGAATAGAGATACCCTCCATTGGCAGAAGTGCTGGACAGTGCTCAATAGATGTAAAAGATACCAGAAACAAATTCACATAATTTAAAATACTGCACTGCACAGATAGCATAGACCATCACTGAAGCTTCATAGACAGGGGCTCACAGCTTCCGACAAATGTTAGAAGTGTGCCCAAGATGTAGGCTACATAATGCACCTATTATGGAACTGCAGCAAGCTAGCAGAATACTAGGCAGAGGTACAGAAAATCTGTGAGACAATATCGAACCAACCAGTAACCCTTAATGCGGCACGGGTACTCCTAGAAGTAGACCCTGCCACACCACCTGGCACTCCAGACTCCCCACGATGGCTGACAGGAGCACTTATCACAGCCAAAAGAGTAACACTGCGACACTGGAAACAACCAAAAACCCCTCAGATAAGAGAAAAGCTCTGAGAATTAGGTAAGCTAGCATGTTATGTTATGTGTGGGTACAATTTAGTGTTCTCGACAAAATATACCAGTACTAGGCAATTTGGGGGAGTTACCAGCACTCACCACACTGTCATATACCAGATGGGTGCCCAATGCCAAACTCATCTCACACACTGTCAACTTCAGATACAAGCGCAGAAACCTAACAAGCACATGTATTTCCACTCATACATCTAGCAGGGGTGCTCACCTATAGTACTGCCAGGACTAACTACACCCTGCGCATTGCATCAACACAATGGACAGACTAGCATGTTTACATATTAGACAGCAAATGGTAAACAGGAGACCATCCTGAACTAATAACAGAACACCCATTACTGTAACACTCCAATAAAATACAGACAATCTGTAATGCCATTTATTTTCTTACTGTTGGTTATACTTATAAATTTACTGTAATTTGCTACCGACACAAATCTCAAAGCTACATTTCCAAGGTGATTACAGCGACCAGGAAAACTTGTATTATCTGTGTTGTATTAGAAGATGAAAAGTTCCATAAACTTTTAATTATAAAAAAAAAAGATGGAGTCATCTAGAGTCAAACCTTTGTGTGTCCCCAGACAACGCAAAACTGCCGTGCTTGTTAAGAGCCTGGAGGTTTTTTTTTTTTTTTTTTTGATAAGACATGCTGTCCCTCAGGGGGTGTCTTTTATGTATTCCCTCCGATTACTCTCATTAAAAGGGTCCTTCTAAAGTTGCGGGCAGAGGAGACCACCCTAATATTGATTGCTCACCAAATATGGTTTCCACTTCCACTGCTTCAGCTGCCCGTGTTGGTGTCTACTGTCTTAGACAGGTGCCCCTGTTCCACCCGCGACTCAGGACCCTCCAAGTACATGCTTGTCTTGTGCAGACGTAGCCAATGCACCGTTTTAGGTGTCTCCCAAAGTGACAAATATCATGCTGGCAGCTAGGAAGCACTCAATCTGACATTCATATTCACTAAAGTGGAAGCAGTTCACTATTTGGTGCGCTTGCTGTTCTGAAGACCCTTTTAACTTCCCACTCTGAAGACCTTTTTGCGTGTCCTGTTAATACTATACTGTAACTTGCCTACCTCCTGTCTCTGTCAGGCTCTGGTCTGCAGTACTCCTCTATTAAGCAGCATCTGGCTGCCATATCAGCTTTCCATGCCCCTAATGATGGACGCATGGTGGCACAAACGGAAGTGTCCTGTACCTTCTTGAACGATATTTTGCACATGCATCACATGGAAACACAGAAATCCTCGGCAAATAAGGACCGCCAGACACATTCAGTCTGCCTGAAAGCCCTACACTAGTTTGTGGCCTCTGACCTTCCTGGTCAATGGATCTTTCACCCCTCCTTCCCACCTCTTAAGGTACCCTTGTGCCTGTCCCATGCATGTTTAAAAGCATCCACTGTGCTTGCCCCCACCACCTCCTGTGGTAGTCTGTGCCATGTGTCCACCACCCTTTCTGTGAAAACAAACTTCCTCACCTTTTCCCCTCAGCCTGCCACCTTCCAATTTCATATTATGCCCTCTCATTCTTGTACATCTCTTATATTGGAAGATATCTCCCACCTGCACCTTGTTAATGCCCTTAAAGTACTTGAATGTTTCTATCACACCCTTCCCCCCGATCCCTCCTCTCCTCCAGTGAGTACATATTGAGGTCCTTTAGTCTCTCAGATGTTAGGTGAAAGCCCTGTACAATCTTAGTCGCCCTTCTCTGGACCACCTCATAAACCGGCCCCATGATGGGACCTTAATTTTCTACCTAAGAAATTGATTTTGGTTCCTTTTGATCTTCCTGCAACTTGTGAGCTACGCTTCTTATAATGGAAAGTTCTTTTTCTGGCTGCTAGTCGCTCAGCCCACAGAATTTCTGAACTTCAGGCTCATGACTGTCACCACCCGATTTTCTGCAAGGATGGGGTGGCCTTTAGTACTAATCCTCATTTTATTTACCCAAGGTGATTTCTGACTTCACACGATCAGACCATTAGCCTACAAGTGTATTATCCTGAGCATACTAACAAGGTTTAGGCATGTGTCCATACACTTGATGTACACAGAACCCTACGTTTCTACCTGGAGTGCATGAATGACTGCAGAAAGTCCTCTTAGCTTTTTGCATCGTTTGTGCCGAGACAGAGGGAGACCAAGCAGTGCCTGTCCAAATGGCTGGCCAACTATATTACATTTTGTTATAGGAAGTACGGTAAGGAACTTCCTGGTGATGTTCAAGGCCACCTCTGTTGTCCGTTTCCAGGGTGTGTCTACTGCTGCCACATGGGAGCACTGTATGTACTTTTACAAAGCACTACATTGTAAACAATATCTCACGCAGATGTGGTGGCTCGGGCCTCTGGTCCTGCAAAGCCTTCTGTCCTCATCTCATATCCTCCCTAGGTACTTTGTACTGCCTGGAAATCATTCCAAAAGTGTTGCCCAATGGAAGAGATATCCTCAATGAAGACAGAACAGTTACCCAACAGTAACGTAGATCTTCGAGAGAATCTCCTCCACCAGGCCTCAGCGCACCCATCCTTCTCCCTTATGAGATACTGACTGGCAGGATGTTCCACTGCCTTCATGGAAGGGGTCCATATTTGTGCTTCTATGGCTTCTGTCACCAGTCCCATTCCTCTCCTTGTATGCCTGGTCCTGGTGTGGTTTCCTGGCTCCTCACAGTAAGTGGTCTTCTGAGCTTATCTACACCAGTGAACTGAGGAGCGAGGGGACTGCCCATGTTTTACAGTCACCAATGTTGTACGTCATCATGGGCAGGGCTCAGCTGGCAAAAGTTTCCGAGTGGTCCTGATGCCAATGGCTTACAGTTCAAAAGGTGTGGCCCAATGTAAGAATCCTCATGAAAACCTACCGATTCTGGTAGATAACTGTTCTTTCTGTGACTTTTGTTCCTGAGGGCAAGAGGCAGTTATCCAGGTATATGGATTCCAACAGGGAGTTCCATGCAATCAGGCATCTGTGACTGAAGGAGAGGGACCCACTTATATTTACGTGCAGGATCAGCTTAACTGATACAGTGGAGTGCAAGGCTCTAGGACAGGACCTTGACTGCAAATAAGACAGGACAATACCTTTTACACACTTCAGAAGATAAGATTCAGTTCCCTCCTGTCGCCAAAGGACAGACAGATTAATGCACTGTATAGCTTGCAATGGTGAATGTCATAAGGGCAGTCAAGTATCAGGCTGGCTAGCCTGTTGTAAAGAACATCTAATTTGGCCAATCTGGACTTGGAGACACCACAGAGGAAGATGTTCATGCAGTTGAAAGAAGGGAGCATCATAAACTAGACGGTTTTCTCTTTGTAGTCCTGGAGCAGCAAGAATTTGTCTCTGAACAGGAAGCCAATCTTTGGGCCTAGATTTCTGATGGGTTGGTCAATATGGGTGCAAGGCAAAAATTAATGTCGGTGACTTGATTAGCAGCTTTTGCTAATTAAAATGAAAAATGATTAGCAACTGGTCAAAGTTGATCGGGGGTCCAGAATGTGGGGGGAGATGACTAAAAATAGTGAAAAGTAGTACCATTCGTGCATTCCAAGCCCTGCGGTCCTGGAGAAATTCGATTAGCACCTACCGCAAATAAAAACACGAACTGATTCGCAATTGTGGTTTTTGATTCGTAAATTGCGATGCGAACATGCTTATATTATGCCTTGGGGTGTTCCCAATGAGGAGCGAGTCAACCCAGTAACCCAACTACCTGTATTCAACAACCTTCCCCTATGACACTCATGAACATGTTAAATACGACAGGTCCTAGGAACAATCCCTGTGGCGCTCCATTCGTGAACTCCCTATCCCCCGATTTTGCTCCATTCACGATCACCCTCTGTTGCTTCCCCTAAGTCAATTTAACACCCACTTAACCAGAACCCACTCTACTCCCAAGTCCTCCAACTTCATCAGCAACCTTCTGTGTAGTACCAAACTGAAGGCGTTCCTGAAGTCGAAGTACAGCAAATTTACAAACTGTCCTCTGTCAATCTCCTTGGTCATCTAATCAAAAAACAGTCATCAGCCTGGTCTGTCATGACCTCCCTGACACAACCCCATGTTGCTTGCTATCCTGCAGTCTGTTTTCCTCTAGGTAGGCCACCATCAGCTTACCTATAATGGAGGTAAGGCCGACAGGCCTGTAGTTGCCTGGGTTCCCCCCTGTAGCACCTACATTGGCAGACCTCCAATCCATTGGCATTACTCCAGACTGCAGTGAATCATTACATGAGGTATCCAGGCCCTTTTTTTACCCTGTCCATTAAAATCCTTACAGTGTCCATTTTCTGAGCCCCCCGCCCTCAAACTGCGGCTTTCATACCACTCTCCAGCAGAGGACTGCTCTCCTCTACCATGAATACCAAACAGAAGTAACTGTTTAGGACATTCAGTGCTCCAGATAATGTGCCTAACTACATATTTTACATTCTCCCTATGTTAAGAAATACTCTTCAGAAAAACATTTTAATGAGTACCGATACTCATCCTAACACTTGGAAGTGCTCTATACCCTGTGGAATACTGCTTCATAACACCACTGAATTCAAAAGGAGCATTTATTTCAAATTTACTGCATTTGTACACATCACCCCCAATTTTTTTTTACTCAGCATATTTCAAATCTGGTGAATAAATTACTCTTACCTGTCAACATTAAACACAGAAACATAGAATCTGTCGGCAAATAAGAACCATACAGCTCACCCAGTCTTCGCATTTCCCTACTCACTGCTGCAGCCCTAGATCCTATTTCACCTGCGGCTCTCCTGCTCTACACATCTCCAGGGTACCCATATGTCTATCCCATGCACTTGAACCCCCGTGTTGTTTTTGCACACACCACTTCTGCTGGAAGGCTGTTCCATGGCTCCACCACCCTCTCAGTGAAAAGGTACTTCCTAGCATTACCCCTGAGCCTTCCACCCTTCAGCCTCATATCATGCCCCCCTTGTCCTTGTGCAGAGTTCTTTCTGAAATACACTTTCCACCTGTACCCTGTTTATTCCCCTAAGGTACTTGAAAGTCACCATATCTCCCCTCTCCCTTCTTTCCTCTAGTGAACAGATATCAAGGTCCTCAAGTCTGTCCTCATAGGGTTTCTTTATCCTTCACATTTATTGTTACTTTAACATTATCTGGAACACTGGGGACATCTGCCTTTTGCTCATCTTCCGCTAACCTCCACCTAGCTAGCCTAACAATCCCCAACTATTTTCCCTTAAGTACCTAAAAAATTATTTTTTCTCCACCTTTTGCTCCCTCTGCAGTCCACTTCCGCGTCTGCATTTTCCCTCCTGATCTCCATCTTTACCTCTTTGAATTTAGCCAGACACTCCTGCCACACATCCTCCCCTTGTTCCTCTTGTACTTAGTTGAAGGCCCTTCATTTCACCCTCGCAGTCTCTTTCTCCCCTTTCAAGAACCAAAGTGATCTTTTGTGCTTGTCCCTTTTGGTGACCTTCATCGCACAAGTTTTGGTGCCCCCTTCATTTGGGGGCTGGGGGGTGGCAAGGCAAGCAGCCACTGGGTTGCGATCAGACAAAACAGACCATTTGGCCTATTCTACTGGTTTTTAGTATGTTAATCCTACTTCACTATTCTTCTACCTCTTTATCTGGCCTACACCTACCAACCTATCCCCAACTAGTTCCCACATCTGCCCAAAATCCAGTCCAGAACCAGAGTCTTTGTGGGGGGGGGGTCCTTCCCCCCCATGCCAGTTCGACACACAGTGTTGTGGTCACGGGACCCCAACGATTTCCCCGACAGTCACCCTTCCCACAATCTCTGAATCAGAGACTATAAAACATATACTACAATGAACCAAAAATAGCATGTAATTCTGTTTAATATGGCACCATTTCACCTACATAATTGATTTGGGATGGGGGTAGTGTTCAGATTATGTCATGATACGCTGGGGACTTCTGTCTTGACATTTTCTGAATCTGAACCACTCTCCCTCTACCATCAACAATTACGGTAATTAGAGCCCCTGGTTTCTGAAAGTTTAGTACTGTATAAAGTCTGTTACAGTATTAAAATGCAATGATCTGTTTAAAATCATGTGCAATTAATTCTCATTGAGCGACTTGTAACCACAGTAGGCAATACTCTCTATACAAAAACATTTTCCATGTTTTGAACCTTAGTTCAAGTTTATTGCAGGAAAACTCCATTGAGCAAGCTCATTCACAAGGAGGTCCTGTGACAAACAAAAAGTACAAACACAGATAACAGTATATACATGAAATGCACGTTACATGATACAGGCTGGATATACATACAAGGGTATCACATAGGATGACCACAGGTGGTAAACATTGATATGAGACAGGGAAGCGACTTACAGGTTGCATACTGATAAATGAAACATGATAACTAGCGTGTGCAATACATATATTTTGGCAGCTAGAACAAACAACAGACTACAACCGACATTGGGGGGTGATTTGATAGAGTAGCAGTGGAGCGTAAGCACAGATAAAGCCAGGAGTAGAAGGGGAATGGAAAGCAGATAATATGACAAATCAATTATACCTTACCAGTGGATAAATATGGCACACATGGGGAAGGAAGAGACTTAATGACAGTTACAGGTGTCTTATTTTGGCTGAACTTAGCGATTTGTAGAAGTTTATTGAAACTGCGCTAGTTAGTTTCAATGCGGTTTTAGTGGTTCCAAATGGAGGGAAGGGCATATGCAATAGCAAGTTTACCAAAGGAAGTCCGCGTCCTTGGTATGTCAAGCATAATAAAGTCAGATTTTCTTAGCAGTATGCACTATGTGAGATACTAATAAGAAGAGATAGCTTGGCAGTTTCTGCAGGAGCAGTTTAAGAGTCCATAGCCCAGCATGGAGCAGGCGTCTAGTAGTAAGGATGTCCAACCAACAGCTGCATATAAGTCACAGTGGTGCGAATGGTAAGGAGTTGGTACGAACCGTAACGCACGGTGATAAAGGATGTCCAGTTTACTTAGATTTGCAAGAGTGGTGGAGAATAGATTACATCATCATAGTCAAGTAGGGGAGAAAAGTGGCCTGTACAAGCTTGTTTCAAGGGGAAAAGGGGCCTATTTCTGTAGAAGAAACCTAACTTTGCTTTTAACCTTCTAGAGACATCTTGACGTGGTCACTGAAAGATAATTTATTGTCGATCCAGATACCAGATATTTAAATTTGGTTACAACTTCCAGAGGCTCGTTTAGTGTGGTGACAATGAAGTCTTGAGCACAAGAATGCAGGGGGCCTGTGACAGCACTGCGGGAGAATATCATCGCTTTAGTCTTCTTAGCATTGAGCAGAAGCTTTGTCTTTATTAGATTATGCTCAAGTTGTGCGAAGTCCGCTTGAAGCACTCCCTTAACTTCAGATAACGATGAGCCAGAAGTATACAACACAGTATCATCTGCAAAAAAGTGCAGGTTGGACGTAGATATGTTAGCATCTAAATCATTAATGTACAAAGAAAACAAGATAGGGCCTAAAATGGATCCTTGGGGGACTCCTCTTGCAACTGGCAAGGCAGCAGAAAAAAAGCCTTCCGCCTTTACTTTTTGGAATCTTCCAGTTAGGTAGCTAGAGAACCACTGGGTGGTATGGTATGTGGCACCCAACTTTGCAAGGCAATTGACTAATAGTTTGTGATCAACAGTATCAAAAGCTTTGCTGAGGTCCAAAAGACTGCACCAGTTACCTTCTTAGCATCTATAGCAGAGATCCAATCATTGGTTACTTTTGCTAGTGCAGTGATTGTGCTATGATTAGCCGGAAGCCAGACTGAGCTGGGTTAATGAGAGAAGGTTTCCAAGTGAGATTTTAACTGAATATGGATCAGTTTTTCGAGAACTTTAGAAAGGATAGGCAATATGAAGATAGGCCTACAGTTGTTTACATCGCATGGGTCACCAGATTTAAATAGAGGGATGATATGTGCTGATTTCCAGCAGGACAGCACAGTAGCAGATGTAATGGAAAGATTGAAGATGTGGAGAATTGGGGCAGTGAGATGGGCATAGCCGGACCTTAGGAAAAAGGGTTCCAAGCTATCGTCCCCTGCACTTTTTTTGGTGTCTAAGTTAAGAAGAGAATCTTCTACTTCTTTATAAGTTATCTCATGCAGTTGGAAGGGGCTGGGTGCAGGACTAGATGTAGGGGAAGGGGTATGCTGGCTCACCACAGCACCAGCATAAGGTGACGAGTCAAAGCTAATCCAGCTGTGGCAAAGTGGGAGTTAAATTCCTCCAGGATTAGGGACTTGTTTTCCACAATCTTGCCACTTGCAATTATCTTTGTTGGGACATAGGGGCCATGGGCCGTCCTTCTATAGCTGATAGTCTTCCATATTTTATGAGGGTTACCTTTAGCTTGTTCGAGAGTAGAAATATAATAGTTAGCTTTAGCAGAACGGAGTTTTTTCACACAGTTATTCCTGGCTGTTCTAAAGGCCTGCCAATCCGAAGATTCTTTGGAATGTCTAGCTTTAGCCCAGAGCTTATCTCGAGCTATAAGGGCTGCCTTGAGATCCGAGGTGAACCAGGGGTTGGAATTGTTCCGTACCAGGGTTTTATTTAACTCTAAAAATTGATTAGCATTTTGCTCATAAAAGTTCTAAAACATTGTGAAAATGCATAGCACCTGCCTCACTGTGTTTGACAAACATAACACTTCCAGAAAACCTACATAAATACTTTCTGTGCAGTTAGTATTGTACCAAGAAAAAAACTGCTAATTATTTAAAACCCTGCTTACCCTTACTTTGATGAAAGGGGCATGCTTATTTATTATTGTAGTGAGTTTGTCATTAAGGATGTAAGCTGCCTTGTTGACATCTTTGGCTAGGTAGAGATCTTGCCATCTGATCATGCTCAGGTCAGATAGGAAGTTTACTGCACTGAATTTTCGAAAGGATCTTTTTGTTATAAAGATGGGTTGTGGCCGGGCCTCTGAGGCCGGGAGATCAGAGGGCTGTGGGTTCAGTTCCCACATCTGGCACTTGGATTAATATCCCAGTACTGACACTGTAGTGCAGCATGAGAGGGGTGCTGCACTTCTGAGGTGCCGTCTTTCGGATGAGATGTTAAACCGAGGTCCCATCTGCCTGGATGGGTGGTAGTTCAGGTGAATGTTAAAGATCCCATGGCACTTATCGAAAAGAGCAGGGGAATTTCCCCGGTGTCCTGGCCAAATTTCCCTCATTCACTAAAAATACCACCAACAGCTTAATCTGGTTCAAGGTCAGTTGGCATTCATCTGTATCCCCTTCCCCCGGGTCGTGCCTGAAAATAGGCAGGATTTGTCTAGTGCACTTACCCGGTCAACAAAAACTAAATAAAATAAATAAATATTTTGAGATCTTATGCGAGCAACAATTCCATGATCGCTCATGTCGTTGTGAAACACTGCCGAATGAGATATTTTGTGTGGATGGGTGGTTAGTACCACATCTAGAATTGAACTGTTGGCAGTATTTAGAGTGTTGTTCCTAGTGGGTTCACTGATTAATTGCCCAAGACCTAGCTTAGTCAAAAAGGGATTTGAGGCCGTGTGATTTAGGTGACAGCCAGTCCATATTTAGATCTCCTAGAAATATTGTTTCAGTTTTGCATCTCGAACATGGATTTCAAAAGATTAAGGACTTCATCACCACCAGACGGGGGTCTATAGCCACCTAGGATAGTGATACATTCCGAGGAGGGGAGATGAAGGCTCAGCGAAACCAACTCAAATTCCTTGGCTAGAGATTTGCAACTAATATTGGTGACCAAGTACTTAGATCTGGCGTAGATAACCACACTCCCGCCTCTAGACTCTCAATCTGTTCTAAATAAATTGTAGCCCTGCAGTGATATTTGTTGATCAGTGTTCGTCTTTTTTTAACCACGACTCAGTAATTATGATAAGGTCAGGGTTAACGTGTGCAGCCCAGGCTTGCAGCTGTACAAGTTTTTTAGGCAGGCTTAAAATGTTGACCATCATCATTTTGAGACCTGTGGCCTCAGCAAAATCGATAGGCGAGGTAAGTTGTGGGGCGCCAGGGTTGAGCTCACATTTCCTGAGCAGAGAAGAAGCAGAAGTATAACTTTCTTTAAGGAGCTTATAAGAATGGAAACTGCTTTTTTATTTCTTCGCAGCAACCCATATCGTGCTGCGCAAGAGGCGGCACCACTGTAATGACAGTTGATCGTGATCAATGTAAGTGCTTGAGTAGACATAGGTGAGGACAGTAGCAAGGGGGTGTAGGCTAACCGGGGGGAATAGGCTAAAACGGGAGAGTGTCTGCACGGTAGACCGTTATAACATTAGGTACTGATAAGATACATTGGAGAACTGAACTGCATTGAGGTACTTCAAATTGCACTGTATTGCTGAAAACTCTGCACCTTAGGAGCAATAAAAACACAATAAGGAGAGCCATGGTCCCAGACTGAGTGGTCTCGTGATTTGTATTAGTGCAATATTTTCTAGGCAAGTAATTTGCCCACCTAGGTACTCACTTAAAACCTAGATGAGAAAATACAGCAGAAAGGGGAGCAAGGAGAGCAGGAGCAGTTTAGTTAGTGGCGGGGCTCAAGAGATATTCACACAGGGCAGTCTTATTGGCCACACTCAGATACCAATCATAGGTTGGCGGCAGTCGAAACTAGGCCACTGAAGCAGTAATATGATATAGGAGGCAGATCATTAGTGTATTTAAAGGAGGCCTGGGAGAGGGGGTGGTAGGGGTGGGAGAAAATTTCAAGTCAGAGCGAGAGCTGAGAAGTCAGAATTAAGAAGGGAACACTAACAGGCTATAGAGAAGGTGCCCCAATCAGAGCAAAGCAGGCAAGCGGGCGTACCAATCACAATCCCCCTATGGCAGTGCAGCACCAATCAAGGGTGCCCAGGCGTGCTGGCTCTCTGCAGAGGATTCTATCGGTATCTATCGGTATGACAGCGCAGCGTAGGTAATAATAGGGTGCTCAGCGTCTATCTGACTTAAGTCTGAAGGGTGGATGGCAGACACTGAGGGCTTCCTGTTTTCAGCTGCAGAGCTGTCGCACAGGCAGTTCTAAGGAAGTTGTCAGCCTGTTGAGTGAAGCTTAGGGGAACCTCAACTACAACCACCCCTTGTAGCAGCACCGGGAAAGTAGAAGAATGATAATGCAGGCCATATTGCCCACGAATGAGTACAGTGATTTATGTAGAAAACCAAGAACTCTCTAGTGGCAGGTCTGTATAACCTGCTAATGGAAAACCAGCCAAGGCAGAGTGCTTGGATTGGGGCGCGCCACTGCAGGAAGAGCAGTCAGACAGAAGAGGTGTAAGCACTTTAAAACAGTAGTAGAAATTACAATCCAGCTAATACAGTTGAAAATTTCTAATAACACAGTTGAAATGTGCTTAGTTCTATCGAAATCTAACAAAGTGCCAGGTGTCTATAGCAGGGAAAAGTCCTGGCCAATCAGAGTGGGTTTGCTGGAAGCACCTGTGTACGATTGGCTGCTTGTCTCATACCTTCCAAGGAGCTGCAGGCGGGTGTCCTGGTCTTGGTCGGTGGCTGGCTGGGTGCCGGACGACCTTGGGTGAGCTGAAGCAGCCCTGTTCAGGGGCAGGCAGCTTCCAAGGAGCTGCAGGCGGGTGTCCTGGTCTTGGTCGGTGGCTGGCTGGGTGCCGGCCGACCATGGGTGAGCTGAAGAAGCCCTGTTCAGGGGCAGGCAGCTTCCAAGGAGCTGCAGGCGGGTGTCCCGATCTTGGTCGGTGGCTGTCTGGGTGCCGGCCGACCGTGGGTGAGCTGAAGCAGCCCTGTTCAGGGGCAGGCAGCTTCCAAGGAGCTGCAGGCGAGTGTCCTGGTCTTGGTCGGTGGCTGGCTGGGTGCCGGACGACCGTGGGTGAGCTGAAGCAGCCCTGTTCAGGGGCAGGCCGCTTCCAAGGAGCTGCAGGCAGGTGTCCTGGTCTTGGTCGGTGGCTGGCTGGGTGCCGGGCCTAATTCTGGTGAGCTGAAGCAGCCCTGTTCAGGGGCAGGCAGCTTCCAAGGAGCTGCAGGCGGGTGTCCTGGTCTTGGTCGGTGGCTGGCTGGGTGCCAGCCGACCGTGGGTGAGCTGAAGCAGCCCTGTTCAGGGGCAGGCAGCAACACGGATATAGTCTCGCTCAATTTTATATGAGTAGTAATGCAAGAATGTAAATTTATTTTAGTAAATTCCCATAGAAGTTGTAACAGTCTGGAATGGCAAGTACACAGACGACAGCAGTAAGTCTTGCAGTCCATCTGGTCTACCCTTGAATTGCTAATAATTATTATCCTGTAGGCCTACCATGATACGAGTCTAGACCCCCCTCCGCAACTATCCTCTTCATCCTTACTAGACCCCAAAAATATGTCCCACCTGACCATGAACCCATCTACTGTCCCTGCCTCTTCCACCCTTTAGGCAGTTTATTACACTGCTTCACTACTTTCTCAGCGAAGAACTTCCTGACGCCATTCTTAAACTTCCTTTTATTTATTTAGAAAATTTTCACCACGAAAGACAACACGAGCTGTAAACAGCTCATTTCCAGAAGCGTCCTGGGTGGGATTTGGGGGGTAACAAGAATTGGGAGAACAGGCAAACACATAGCAATGACATAGCAATGCAAGTACAATTACTAAAACACAACAGTGCAGTACAATTATAGAGAAGAAATAACCCAGACCAATTGGCCAGGGTAAACAAAACCATGTTCTGATATAACGTACACTGCAACAACCAAAGAGCAAGTGATCCAGTAGGGTAAAGGTTACACGATGGATAACACATTTGAAGTGCTAGAAGTAGTAGGCTGAGCACACCATTTGAAGTGCTATTGTATATCCAAGGGAGGGCAGTTATAAAACAAGTGGAAAAGTGGACAGGCAAGGGGATAGAAGAGGAACAGCTAAGATCTAACCCTTTCTGGATGTTGAGAACCCTGCAAGGAGGACAGAACCAGGCAGAATGGGAGGGGAGAAAAAGAGAGCGGGGAGGTACGAATCATGCCTTCTGGTTAGTACGCTTCCGATACTGCTGAAGAGATTCTGTACTATCCACTTTATTCATATCCCTCAGAAACCTGTACGTCTCCATCATATCCCCCCCCCCCCCGTGATAAGTGGATAATCCTAATTTCTGCTTGGTGAAATATGACCTCAGTGCAGGGCTGTTCAAATCAAAACTTTATGGACTTGCCCAGCTATGACTTTTGCTGAGTTTGCACGTGCATGCCCCTCCATCTTTACAATGAAAATCGGCTCTCTTTTACTTGTCCTTCAAGAAAATGTACTTGCCCTGGACAGGGGGCAACAGGATTTGCACACGCCTGCATCAGTGTTCTGTGTGTTTTTAATTGGGCATGCAATTCAGAAAATAAACAAAACATTCAACAAAAAAAATTTAATTTCAAAGCATTAAATTTGACAACATGTGGTACAGTAAACTGGACACGCCACAGCTTGGTTCTGCCTCATCACTGGTGAAGAGAAATGGCATATTTTCAGTCCGACTATTCTGAATCCCCTGTACATACAGAGCTGCTGATGCTTCATAAAAAGCATCTGCATTTAAGAATAGTTCAGTTTATATATCTAATCTTTTTTCCTTTTTCTCATTCATTACTATGAGCAGTTGCATGAAAAAGACAACAGGATTTTGTCTGCTCCGGAACTCAATTTTCTACTTGAGGCACCTTATTCATTCAAACATTATCCTACCACCTGGGAGAGTGAGGTTTGTCTATGTGCCCCCTTTCCTTGTGTGTATCTGGGCTATGCCCCTCCCTGTGTACCAGTGCTTTATCCCCCCCATTTGCATAAGTGTTATGCCCTGTGTGTATCCAAGTTAAAAATCCCTCATGTGCACAAGGGCAATGCTCCCCAAAAAGTGTGTACCAGGACTATTCCCCCCACCCCAACATGAAGAAGGGCTATGTCCCCATGTACCCAGGCTATGCTCCCAATGTGTGAAAGCATTATCCTTCCACATCCATCCCAAGTGTACGACAACTATGCCTCAACAGTTCCCAACTTCCCTCATGTCTAAGCAAGTCAATGTTATTTATCTGGCATCCTATCCCTAGGACTCAAGGCACCATACACTTAAACAAAACAGAACATATCTACAAGCAGGGCCACCCCCATGTGAACCAGGTCTATGCCACCAAGCGTGCCACAGCTATGCTCACCCAGTCTTCTTTACAAGTGCTACGCCTCCCATGTATACCAGGGGTATTTACCCATATACTGTTTGTAGGAATTATGCACACCCCTAGGTATCAGGACCCCCCGCCTTGGGTATCAGGGCAATAAACCCCCACCCCACCCCTATAAATCAGAGTTTCGTCGGCCTCTCAAGTGTACAATGGCTATTACTGCCATGTTCCCTCATGTCTACCAGGGCCACCCTCCATGCAAAGCAAGGTTGTGCTATCAAGTGTACAACAGCTACACTCCTTCCATTTGTGTACCAGAGCTATCCCACCATGTATGCCAGAGCTGTGTTCTTCCATGTGTAATAACGCTATAATTACACACACACCCGTGTGTGTCTTATTTCCACCCCCCCCCCAATATGTACAGAAGCTATGCCTTCCCTTTTGTCTGCTACCAAGAGCTATGAACCCATGTGTGCCACAGTTATCCCCACCCCTCCCAAGTGTACATGGGCCACTCCCATGTGAACCGGGGCTATACCACCCAGTGTGCCACGACTACGTAACCCTGTGTACCAGTACGTCTGCGCCCCCATGAAGGTCAGCGCTACTAGTGATATTCCCCGATGAATGCCAGTGCACTGGCAGCCTTACATTTCTGCAAGCATAGCACTGGTACACCAATGCGCCCCCACCCAAGTACGCGGAATATCCTCCCTCTACTTCTTAAACCCCATGCGTTATTCAATTTAGAACGACCTGTCCAGAATTTGCTCGTTTATTCAGACATGAATAGATGTCCATTTTGCGTATACCAATCATTTCAGCGGCTACCCAGAAAGCTCAGGCAGGCTACTGGAGCTGCGGCCTGCGCAGCCCCGGCCTCGAGTTGCTCCTCCCCGCTTTACCTTTCTCATTGCGAACCGGGACGGCACCAGCCGTTGACTGGATGGGCGGCTGTTTCAGGAGCGAGTTGGCAATGGCAAGGGCAAGAGCGTTGGCGGCCGCCATGGCTGTAGAATTCAAGTCGACTAGACGGAGAAATTGAGTATCCAAACCGCTACCAAACAACGAAAATAACAAGTATAGGCGCAATGACTGATGACGCCACTTGTGACGTAACCACGGACAGTAAATTGTGGCGCGGGATTGACGTCACCCCCAGGAAAGTCGTTCTCTTCTGGTTCTATGCTCCCAAGCGCAGTTGGAGGCGTGGCATTATAGTTACACTATTGATAAAGTTAAACAGTTTTTGTTTTATTGGGTAAGTGCATTAGGTAATACAATAACTGTTTCCAGGCACGACCGGAAGAAAACAAAGCCTTGAAAACAGTTTTACATAACATAGAGGTAAAATAAAACCGCAGTTGCTTGATGTTTCAGTTGTTCGCTCCTTCCTGATACATTTTATGGGAGTAGAAGAACGAAGCAGACCCCAGAGATTTTAGTATCTTAAATGGACGCAGCACGATTTAATTCAACTCACACAACGTTTACATAGATCTATCATTGTTTACATACTTTATAAATCTATCACTCAACATGAGGGCTGTGCATTGGGCTGAGTTTTGATACATGTGAATTCATTGTATTTATTTATTTATTAGAAACGTCGGATTTACAACCTTTGAGTCATGGACTGATTTGCAAAGGCACCTAGTCGCGGGGGTGGGGGGTAGACAGAGTTACATAGTGTGGTTACAACAGTGAGAACAGTACAGGTGCAGAACATTAAACATAGAGTACACGTAGATTACATAATAGTCTTACTTATAATAGGTTACAGTCAGATACAAGGTACCCAAGGGTTATAATGGGGGTACAGCCCATGCCATACCTAGATAATACCTGGAGAGGGTGGAGATAGGGATGGGGAGTGGGATGGGAGGGAGGGGGAGAGGATAGGCTGTCAGGATGACGTTGTCAAGTCAGGGAGGCCTCACAGGAGGATCCCACAGTGGGATTAATTAGGTGCATCTACAGCAATGAGTGTCAAAGTGATGGTTCCGGAGGACGATTTTGAAGGGACCAATTTAGGCAATGTCTGTGATGCAGGGTGGGAGGAGGGAGTTGAACCAAGCAGGGGCTCGTAATGGAAGGACCTCATGGCGTGAGGTTCTGGTTCTGGCACCAGGAAAGGTGCCTTGACAGAGTTATGATTGCAACAGACGAGGACGCACGCCATAGGGAAGCAGAGACCCCCAGGGGGGAGCCCTAGAAGAGATTTTTTGGCAAGTAGGTAGGTCTGGTAGCACAGACACTCCTCAAAGGTGAGCAGGTTGGTGGTGGAGCAGAGCAGGCAAGTGTGAGTGCGGCTAGGGCTCCAGTCAGGAGCCTGCAGGCCTTATTGATTGAGAGCTGGATTTTAGTCAAGGCGGTATTGTCCACTGCAGCGTAAATGGGCAAGCCATAGTCCACTAGCGACAGGAAGGAAGAGGTGATGGCCAGCCGGAGGGCAACTTGGGGGAGGCAATCTCTATGACGGTATGGTAGGCCTAACCGAGAATTTATGGCGGATGATAGGGCATTGATGTAGGTGTGGAAGGTGAGAGCTGAGTTGAAAGTGATACCTAGATATTTGTAAGAGGTCATTTGCTCCAGCGGGTGCAGAGTGCTGGAGAGAATGAAGAGGGGGGCATTTTTGGCCTTGTTTTGGTGATGGGAGAAGAGCATTGACTTAGTCTTCTTTAGGTTAATGACAAGTCGGTGGTCAAGGAACCACTTTTCAGCTTGGAAAAGAGGGATTGGGGTGGGATGCAAAGAGAACCGCATCATCGGCATTGAAGAGCATTTGTCCTGTGCGGGAGCTGGGGGAAGTGTTGAGGTAGAGGCTGAAAAGTACAGGGCCAGAATGGAGCCCTGGGAGAAAAGAGCATACAGAATATTGTGGGACCAGAAATTCAATTATCCAAGCAGATGATTCTGCTTTATATTGGGGAAGACGGAAAAGTTCCACCAAGTAGAAGTAAGTTATACTTGTAACTGGCAGCAGCTAAAAAGGTTATAACTCGCCTATGGCGAACAGCTAAACTACCCACCCTCTCTCATTGGCATTCATTGATGACTGAGATATATTATCTAGATTGAATAGTAGCTTCTAGAGCCGGAAGGATGTAACAATTTGAGCTCCAATGGAGGCCATTGGTTTTCTGTACCTCACCTCTGGATGAAGCATTTGTTCCCTGATAGAACTTTTTGAAAGTAACCAATTTTTGTAGGATATGAATTTTGATCTAGTGTCATTTGATATATAGCAGAATGATGTAGAAACATGAATTGCCATCCCGAAGAACATTCCATGTATTGTAAGACAAAAGAGTAACAGTGTATAGATGAACTTCTGCTGTCATATGTATATAACTATATAAAAAACAATAAAAAATAAAGAATATTCAAAAAAAAGAATGGAGCCCTGGGGTACCCTGGAACGAACGGGCTGGGTATTGGACAGGGAGCCATTTATCTTCACACGCTGGGATCTAG
Source organism: Neoceratodus forsteri (assembly GCA_016271365.2). Classification (NCBI taxonomy): domain Eukaryota; kingdom Metazoa; phylum Chordata; order Ceratodontiformes; family Ceratodontidae; genus Neoceratodus; species Neoceratodus forsteri. Next base: position 565,691,398 of record CM028129.1, on the reverse strand, counting down.
CAGAGAGGTAGAAGTTTCACCAGGAAGGCATAATTGCTCATTTTCAGATGCATCCTGGGGGAAGGAATAAACAGTTCACAACCAGTAGCAAAATAATACTTTTGAATGGTAAAATGTAAAGAATGCATTGATTTGCAGTATACAGTAAGCATACCATCTCAGTAAGGAACAGAACAAAAATAGCAGTATCCGTTGGATACAAGTATCGTAGTGGATGAACACCCAGTTACAAATAACAGCAAAATACAACATTGCTGGTAGTAATGGAGAAAATGTTCAACAAATGTAGTGGAAGGTCCCAGGACCGTAGAGGCTAGAATAGAGCTGCGCATGGGGGATGGAGTGGACTGAGAGGGTATGAAGGGAGTGATAGCCTGCAAGGAGAATTGGAAGCATACTTGGAGGTAGGTGAGTTAGAGGCAGACACATGTTGGGTGGACCAGGTCTGAATCTGTGTCTTTGGTATTCGTTTGCACATCAGTGTTTGCAAAATATTTTATTTGACACTTCAGATTTGTTTCTGTTTATGATACAAGACCAAGGGTTAGAGAGATTTCAAGAATATATGCGGAGTTATCAAGAAAATAGTTTGACAAAGCCGCTGGCTGCCTCTCTCTTCCGTGCTATTACTGGTACCATTTCTCCTCTTTGCCTCCCCTCTCCTAACTCGGCTTTCCCCCTCCTAACTAGTAGAGCCATTTACATTAAGCTAGCTACTACAAACTCGTGTCTGCTCCTATTGTTGTCTAATCATAGCCAGTTGTGTTGTTATAATATGATATAACTATTATGTCTTGTTAGTCCTTCCTTGTTATTTGTAACTCTCTCTGATAGATTCATAGAAGTGTGACGTCAGAAAAGGAACGACAAGACCCATCGAGTCTGCCCAGTTGTCCAGCCATCTGCTTGGACATGCGCCCCCCGCCCTCAACACTCCCCTGTGGTTGTCCCATGCCCTTTTGAATCCCTCCACTGTTTCTTCTCCAATGACCGCCTCTGGAAGTCTGTTCCACTTATCCACCACCCTCTCTGTGAAATAGTTTTTCCTAATGTTACCCCTGAACTGCCCCCCTCCATCTTCAGGCCATGCCCCCTCATCCTCTGATTACCCTTCATCTGAAAGATGCTTTCCACTGGCACCCTGTTTATACCCTTAAGGTACTTGAAGGTCTCAATCATGTTCCCCCTCTCCCTTCTCCGTTCCAGGGAGTACATGTTCAAATCTCTCAACCATTCTTCATAGGATAGGTGGCTCAACCCTTTTACCATCTTCATTGCTTTCCTCTGAACTCGATGCAGCCTCCCCACATCCTTTTTGAGGTATGGCCACCAGAACTGGACTCCGTATTCCAAATACAGTCTAACCAGATGAGTGTAGAAGGGTACTATGGCCTCCCTATTTCTACTGGTTATCCCCCTTCTGATGCATCCCAGCATTCCACTACCCCTAGCCACTGCTGTCCCACACTGCCTTTCCACCTTCGGGTCCCCCGATATAGTGATGCCCAGGTCCCTTTCTTGTTCTGTTACCTCCTGATCTCTGCCCCCCCATGCAGTACACTGCCCTCCGGTTCCTGTAGCCAAGATGCATGATTTTACACTTTTCTGTGCTGAATGAAAGCTGCCACCTCTTTGACCATGCCTCAAGCCTCCCCAAATCTTTGCATTCTTTCTACCCCTTCCTGAGTGTGTGCCTATTGCAGATTTTAGTGTCATCCGCATACAGACTCACACCCCCTTCAAGGCCCGCCACAATGTCCCCTACAAATATATTGAATAGTAAGGGCCCCAACACTGATCCCTGAGGGATCCCGCTTGTGACCTTGCCCTCACCAGCTGCCACCCCATTTATTATGACCCTCTGCCTCCTGTCCCCCAGCCAGCTTCCCACCCATTTAACCACCCTTCCCCCAGGCCTGACATGGAACCTTTGTAAACGTGCTGCATATGCTCAAAGGTGTAATGATCCTAGAATAAATAAATAAATTAAAAAAATATGCATTCGTGTAATGAGCCATGCTAATCATAGGTGTTTCTTATCAGTCTAAGCCAAGGTCTAAAACTACGTTATGTGATCAAATACAAATATTTAAGAGTGATATTTGTAATTGTAAAAAGTGCAGTATTTGTCCTGAAAGTATTTGTTTTGCATAGTCCTGCCGAACATCTGTCAGAACAGGCCCAGACAGAGGTACCTCAGAGACCCATGCACCCAGGAGATGAGCCACTTAAAGCAAGGAGGCCACCAACAATGTAGAGATCTGCTCTCACCTGCAAGAAGGGGTGGATAAGCTCCCTATCAGTTGCATTCATGGTGGGGATCCCTCTGCCCCTGCTGCTTTTCTGTCTGTCAGCTGCACAGCTTCGACGCAGCAGGGTGAGGAAGTACGTTAATGCTGAACCAGCATCACTGAAGTAACCCTGCCCACCATAAAGGGGAGCACAACAAACCCTGTGTTCCCCCACACCACCAATTTTCCACAACTCATTGCTAATGGTGGCAGCCTTTCTGAGAGATGATGGCTTCCAGAGTGCTCTGTCATTACAAATTGAAAATCGCTGACACAATATCCATCAGTTGGACACCATCTGAGTGAGTCTGCAGTTATGCAGGGGACTAGTTTCCATGTCCCGCCAACATGCCCACGTTCGCCACAGTGTTGGCTACCCCAATCCTGAAGCAAGAAGTCCCATATTATTCTAGTCCAAACAAGCAGCCAAAGCTGTTTTCAAAACCCTGCCAAATAGATGGCGAATTGGGGCTGCTGTCCGAGTGAGAAAACAAATGCTTCTCCCCCAAATGTGGCTGTTCTGAGCAAAACTCCTTTAAAGCCCAGAAGAGGCAGATGTTGTTCCAGGCAGACTTGCCACTCTGGTCCATCTTGCACTTGCAAAGTTTGATCCTCAATAGCTCCTGATTCGACTGTATGTCCTCACTCCAGAGACACCCTCCCAGATGATCCTTTGCTTTGGCACTAACCACTTACCCTAAATGTCCCGAAGAAAGCCAGACAGAACATGGACAGAAACAGTTTAGCTTCGTACCCGTTGCTTGTGCAACTGCTCAGTACCCCAACTAACAACACTGTAACAGACCTTCTCTCATCCACGCTCATCAGCACTTGCTGAGCCCAGCCTACCATACATATTTTTACTGCAAAATGCTGGATAACATCCTCTGTTCCCCAGGGGCTTACAAAAAAATGCAATTCCTGGGAGTTGAGACCCTCTGTCGACTGTGACATCCCTTTGTTGATCAAAGCCAGCATGAAGCCCAGCATGATACCCGACGATGCTGACCACATGTCACCGACCCTGTTCTCTCTGCGGTATTCCATGAAGGGTTTTGCTGCCCAGTTGTAGGCATCCCATGTCCTGAGTGTGACCAACTGGGAATATTACCTGTTGAACCAGCCAGCTGCAGTCCCACAGTAATGTAGAGAGAGCATGTCATACTTAGAGGTGCCGGTGTTCTGAATGAGCTCCACCGAAAACGAAAGAGTTACTGCATAATCAGATTGTAAACCCAAGGTACAAACTTTGCTTTAAAGTTGTAGACATATGACTCTTTTTTTTTTTTATTAAGGAAAACCAATGAGCAGAGCTCTTTTGCATTGGTCCAAGTGTTTGTTGATTACCTGGACCACTCCCATGTTATTTGACTAAAATTCAACTTTTGTCCCTCAGCTTCCTCCCTCCAAACATCCAGCAGTGTTGCAATTGGGAAGAATTTCAGGAAGGTCAAATGCTTCATTAAGCTTTCCTCATGCCACTCCTGTCACCAACCTGATGCACACTTTTTGGTAATATACATACCACTCACAGCATCTATGTAAACTTTAACTTACAGTTTGAAGTTGCTGGGGCCTGCCACAATACCACTTTATTGAAACTGCTCAAAGAGTCCCTCCAGATCTTCTTACATGCCCTTGGTGACCCTTAGAAAATGTGGTGGTAGACTGTCCCATACAGGGCCCTATCTATCCTCCTGTAGAAAAGGCAACCCAGGGGGATGCCCCTGCAGTCAAAATTCATGTGCCCATGCAAGGACTGTAACCTCAGCTGACTTTTGAGCAACTGAGTGTGACAATAGCCGTCTGTTATCTGTATCATATTTTGCTATAAATATATGTTTCTTTGAATTTCTGCTTGTGAAATATGGCAGTCGGCACAGGCATCATGGAACGTTAGATTTTAAAAAATATACTGCTGTCTGTCTGAGTGGAAGGAAACAGCTAACTTCAAAAGAAACTGACACATGTCTAACAAAACCTGTGTGAAAATTGTAAAAGTCATGTTCTCAGAGAGTTAATGTTTTGAAGTGGAAATATTGCTTTTTTACGAGATGACAGGAGAGAGAATGCTTCCTAGACAGTCTATGTCAAAAATCTCACAATGTTGTGAAATAGTTTTCAGGATGTTCTTCTGACGATCAAAGGGGTAAATTCTGACCTGTCATAAAGCATGAATCACTAATTAGAAAGAATAGATATTTTTTTTAATTTGAATGTTTAGCAGTGTGCAGTGGCATGTGACTAATTCAGTATGCAGGAATGAGAGTGACCTCACAGCCAGAATCACCACAGAGCTGTGACCTCACAAGCTGGGTGGGACCTTCCCTTCCCCCCCCCCCCGGCGATATTGTCAAGTTGCTGAGGGAACATTGTATACTTGTGTTTGGACTTTCAAGAGACACTTGTATTCTGGACTCTTAAGAAGCACTTCTACCAAAATTAGAAAATTTCAGTACCACTATTTACCAACTGAACTGGGGTAGGATCAGTTACTCAGTATAAGGCAGTTTGTTTATACTTGTCCATTTATTTTTATGACTGTACCAGTAATGTTATATGTTTTGTGTTTTGTATTTTATTTACTATTTTTAATGTTAGTAAACTTCGTTTTACTTAAAATCCTGCCTGACACATTTTCTCATTTTGAGTGTAAATGCTGGAACAGTGTTGATAATATATAGAATAAAGTATGGGTCGGGGTGTGTAACGAGATTTTACACACACCCGAGTTGTGGGATGCTACACTTCGCCCTCAGGGTTTGTGAAAAGCATCCCACAACGAGGGTATGTGTAAAATCGAGTTTTACACCCCGACCCATTTTTCTATTTTATATAATTGCCGGGTTTCCCTTTTATGCCTCAGCAATTATGTAAAATAAACAGCTCTGTGTACCCTCCCAGTGTATCCTAACATCGGTCCTTTTAGTCCGGTGCCGAGATTTTTGTATTTTAAACTGCTGCTTTTTTCCCATTTCTTGAGGTTTTTGTGTTTCCTGGGTATAAGGGGAGAAAAGAAAATGACTTACCGCGTGCTCTTGTGGCGGTTCTGTTTTTCAGTAACAGAGCGGTGAACAGTCTCGGCTGGTCGCGCCATGCACGAGCATGCTCAGAGGAAGGGAATCGTGCGCGTGTTTGCCGTTATAAATGCTCCTTTATAATGTCAACTTACACCATGGTTTCCTATGGGAAAAAGGGAGAGCCGGTAATTATTCTGACAACTGTTAAAGTGCTTATAGTGTGTCACCATATGCAGCAAGGTAAGAAAATACTTGGGCCTCCATTGAGTCAGAAGGGGGATTGTGAACCAGGTTGTGTGTCCGCTGGGTTAAGTATTGCACTGCTTTCCCTGAAGAGGGTGTGATATTTGGACCAGTTTCCTGGGCATACTAGCGAAAAAGGGTTCATTTTTGACCCCAGGACTCAAGACTGGTAGTCGCTCGGACCCAAATCAGACAGGAGGATTTCCCTGTTTGTCTCCTGTTCACATGTTACACTTCAAGGTTGGGCACTGTGGGAGCAGAGGGCCTGACTCCCAGAGTGTGTTTATGACAGATCTGGTTGGCAGTAGTGCGATCTAAAAGACTTAGTTTGCAGTGCTGCAATCTGAAAGATTTGTTTGCATATATATATCATTTTGGTTACAGTCAAAGTTCTCTACCTGTTTTATTTTTTTTTTCAGGTGCAGGCTAGTGTAGCTGTAGATTAGGGAAGAAGATGGCTTCTGCCTAAAGCGAGTACACTGCGGAATACCTGAGGAAGTTGTGCCAGGAGAGAGGAGTCCATTGCGAGGGGCAAAACAAACAGCACCTCATGGAGGCACTTGTGGCAGCCGATGTACAAGCGACTGTCCAAGATCTCGAGTCACAGTCAGTGACTGAAAAGGACCAGACCTTGAGCGTGGAGGGGCCAGTCCCCACCATAGTGTCCACTCCCAGGAAGGAGGACAGCAGAGCCAGTGTGACCCGAGAGCCACAGCTGCAGGGGAAGGTCACCACAATGCTGGAGCCAGAAGGGATCAGGCTGTAGATAGAGTTGAGGAGAATGAAACTGGAATTGCAGCAGAAGAAGTTCCAGATGGAGATGGAGAGAGAGAGAGAGAGAGAGGAGAAGTGAGAGCAGCGAGAGAAAAGAGAGCGCCAGAGGAAATATGAATTGGAGAAGCTACAACTCCAAAGACCAGCGCCAGAGCAGGTAAGTGGCATGGGTGAACCTGGGACTCCAGGACTGGGTTACAAATTAAATTCTAAATCGATGGCTGAATTTAAAGAGGGTAAAGATATGGATGCATTTTTAAATTAATTTGAAAAGGTATGCATTCAAGCAAAAATTCCCAGAGAGTCCTGGAGCTTCCAACTATCCCCGCTGCTTACCGGTAAAGCTCATGACGCATTGGGTCAAATGGAAAATCAGGACAGTAATGAATATGGTAAACAAAGCTGCATTGTTAAAAAAGTATGACTTGACAGCTGAAGCATACAGAGTTAAGTTCCGTAAGCTTGGGAGAAGTCCTAACAGCTACGAGGAGCTAGCCACAAAACAACGTCAGTTTTTGAAATGGTAGAAAAGGATAAAAGCAAACTCTGTAGAAAAAATTGAGGATGTTGTACTTTTGGAACAGTTCTTCTGGGCTTGCCCAGCAGAGCTGAAAACCTGGCTAGAGGACCGAAATCCAAAAACAGTGCAGGAGTCTGCCGAGCTCTCGGACCGCTATGCCAGGAGCAGGCCTGCTGTGAGAGAGGGAGAGAGAGTGGGGTGGGCATGACAGCACAGAAAGGGAAAAGTAAGCCTTCAGGGCAACTAAAACCCTCACTGCCTCTCCAGAAAGTGGGCATGCTCAGGTTACAAAGAAAGGATTTGCCTGATAAAAGAAATGATTGTTGGTTTTGCAAACAACCTGGGCATATTGCAAGAAAGTGTCCTAAAAAGGCAGAGAGTGCACAAAGTGGTGCTGGAAAATAAGTGTTGTTTTTTTTTGGTTTTTTTTTGTGTATCCCTGAAATCATGCCAGTAAACATGAGGGAGCACACACACCAAGTTACTGTGAATGGGGTGAAAACCCATGGGTTAAGGAACACGGGGGCATCCCTTACTTTAGTAAAAGGGGATTTGGTTGAGCCTGAACAGCTTATTCGTAATCAGTTTGTTACAGTGCGGGGATTCACTGAGGAAGAGAAAACTCTGCCACTTGCTAGTGTTTTCCTGGACTGGAGTGAGACAGGAGAGACTATGCAAAAAGTTGCAGTGACAGAAAATCTGTCCCTGGATGTAATTATAGGGAATAATCTCCAAAAGGTGGTGGTGTGTGCAGTTAGCCGCAGTCAGGCGGCAAAGGCAGATTGTAGTTCCCTGGACCTCATAGTAGCCCCTGTGGAAAACACTGGGAGGCTGGCTTCCCAGCCAGTGTCTCCTGATATGGAGAATAGTGAAAGGGAGGTAGAAATTCCCCAGGTGGCAGTTAACAGAACAGCTACAGAAGGTTACTCTGAGGAAGGAGGGAGGTGTAGCCAATTGTTAGAGAGCTAGGGACCCTAGTTTAGGAACTGAAGGGGACCTGTCCTATGCCTTGGGAATGTGTAAAGATTTTGCAGCTGCTCAGAAAAATTACCGTAGTTCAGAGAGGCTGAGGGCTTGGGCAGAATCCGACAGGACACAATGAGGTGATGGGAGACATAGAGTGTATGGGGACAATGGACTGTTGTATACGCAAGATGTAAGGACAGAGGGAGGGGTGATGGGCAGTCAGCTTGTCATTCCTCAGGGGTACCATGAGCGGTTGCTCAAAATTGCTCATTATATCCCCCTGTCTGGACATCTGGGAATCGCACACACTACGCAGCGATTGGCCCAGAATTTCTATTGGTCCAACTTCACCCAGCAGGTGATGGAATATTGCAGGTCTTGTCACCGGTGCCAAGAAATAGGGAAGGTGGATAGTAAAACCCAAACCACCCTAATTCCCTTGCCCATAGTGGAGGAGCCATTCCAGAAGGTAGGAATGGATATTGTGGGGCCCTTGAATACCCCTAGCTCCTCCAGGAAGAGGTTTATCCTAACGGTGGTGAATTGTGCCACCCAGTACCCAGAGGCAGTCGCCTTATCCTCACTGAGGACAGTAAAAGTGGCAGATGCTTTGCTAGGGATTTTCTCCCGTGTCGGGAACCCGCACAAGGTTATCACTGATCAAGGGGGTTCTTTCATGTTGAACCTGATGAAGTGTTTATGGGACAAGTGTGGGGTGGTGCAGAGACGCATGACACCATATCACCCGCAAACCAGTGGGCTTGTGGAAAGGTTTAATGATACCCTTAAATAGATGCTCCAAGCGTTTGCTGAATAGCATGGGAGGGACTGGGAGAAATACCTTCCCCACCTGTTGTTCGCATACAGGGAGGTGCCCCAATAGTTGACAGAGTTCTCCCCCTTCGAGCTCTTATATGGACGCAGGGTGTATTGGCCCTTGGACTTGATCCGGGAGGACTGGGAAGGCAAGCATGCCACCCAGGGAACTCCCATAGTTGATTATGTCCTTAAGTTTAGGGAAAAGCTGAAGGAGCTTATGGGAACAACCCAGAGCAACCTGGCAGCTGCCCAGCAGAAGCAAAAGGTATGGCATGATCGCAGAGCCAGAGCTCACTTGTATACTGTGGGTCAGGAGGTCATGGTCCTAACCCTAGTCCAGAAAGATAAGCTGCAGGCCAAGTGGGCAGGACCGTACAAAGTAGTCAGACAGGTGAATGATATAAATTACATTGTAGAACTGCCTGACAGGAGACATACCCAAAGGATGTACCATGTAAACTTGATGAAATCATATGCAAATAGGGCTGACATGGTCCTTGCAGTGTGTAGACCTGCGGAAGGGATGGACAAGGAAGACCCCCTTCTGGACTTGCTGGAAGAAAGCAAGCAGGAGTCCTCTATGGAGGCAATCAGAATGTCGCCTCGGTTGACCCCGGACCAGATCCAGGAAGTAACGGAGGTTTTAGCAGACTTTGCCCCATTGTTTAATGCCAAACCTGGACTAACCCCCTTAGTGACGCACGATGAAGATATGGGGACGTAAGTGCCCATACAGCAGACAACATATTGGGTGTCAGAGGCCATCCAAAAGGGCATTAGGAGAGAGGTGGAGGAAATGCTGGATTTAGGGGTAATCCAGAAATCCCACAGCCCCGGGCCTCACGCCTAGTCCTCGTTACCAAGCCAGATGGCTTTACTTATTTTTGTGTGGGCTGTCACGGACTCAACAGTCACGAAGTCGGATGCCCACCCAGTGCCACGGATGGACAAACTACTGGACAGGTTGGGAGGGGCGACATACCTTACCACTATTGACCTGATGAAAGTGTGTTGGCAGGTGGAGTTAACTGCCAGAGCTAGAGAGAGGGCGGCCTTCATCACTCTGATAAGGTTATTTGAGTTTAAGGGAATGCCTTTCAGAATGAAGAACACCCTTGTCACCTTCCAAAGGTTGGTGAACCAGGTGTTACATGGTACTGAAGAGTATGCTGTGGCATACCTGGATAATATTGCCATCTTCAGTGCCAGCTGGAAGGAACACCTGTCTCACCTTAGGGGAAGTGCTGGGCAGGATACAGAGGACTGGGCTCACTGTAAAAGCTGAAAAGTGCCAGGTGGCTATGGCTGAGGTGGCATACCTAGGGCATGTAGTACGGCGGAGACAGCTCCCTCCTAATCAAGGAAAGATTGAGGCATAGCCCAGACCTGAAACACAGAAGCAGGTTCTGAGTTTTCTAGGGACTGCAAGGTACTATAGAAAATTTGTATCAAACTACAGTGCCCTGGCAGCTCCCCTTTCTGGCCTGCTAAAGAAAAGAATGCCTAAAAAGGTAAACTGGGAACCAGCATGTGAATGAGCCTTTATACAGGTAAAGGAGGCACTGTGCAGTGCTCCTATATTAGCAAGTCCAGACTACAGTAAACCATTTGTAGTCCAGACAGATGTATCAGATGTGGGTATTAGGGCAGTACTTAGCCAGACTTCTAACCAAGGCAAAGATCACCAAATAGTGTACCTCAGTAAGAAATTACTTCCCAGGGAGCAGGCTTATTCTACAGTGGAGAAAGAATGCCTTGCAGTGGTGTGGGCACTAAAGAAATTAGAGCCATACCTATACGGATGGATTTTGAGTTACAGATGAATCATAACCCCCTGGTCTAGCTGGCACAGATGGGCAAGACAAACAGTAGGCTTTTAAGATGGAGCCTTGCCTTGCAGGGTTATGACATGACTGTCACTCACAGGGCAGGGGCAGCAAACGCAGATGGTCTATCCGTGTCAGAACAGTGAATTGAATTTGGGAAACTCATCCCATGCCTAGGAATAGAGTCCCCCAAATTCAGTCTAGGACGGAGGAGTGTGGCAATAGCCATCTGCCGGTTATTATTTGTATCATATTTTGATATAAATATATGTTTTTTTCAATTTCTGCTTGTGAAATATGGCAGTCAGCACAAGGCATCATGGAACCATGGATTTTGAAAAATATACTGTCCTCTCTGTTTCTCACTGAGTAGAAGGAAACAGCTAATTTCAAAATAAACTGACACATGCCTAACAAAACCTGTGTGGAAATTGTAAAAGTCATGTTCTCAGAGAGTTGGTGCTTTTAAATGAAAATATTGCCTTTTTACGAGATGACAGGAGGGAGAATGCTTCCTAGACAGTCTATGTCAAAAATCTCACAATGTTGTGAAATCGCTTTCAGGATGTTCTTCTGAAGATCAAAGGGGTAATTCTGACCTGTCATAAAGCATGCTGCTCACTAATTAGGAAGAATATATATTTTTTTAATTGGAATGTTTAGCAGTGGGCAGTGGCATGTGACTAATTCAGTATGCAGGAATGAGAGTGCCCTCACAGCTAGCATCACCACAGAGCTGTGACCCCCGATATTGTCAAGTTGCTGAGGGAACATTGTATACTTGTGTTTGGACTTTCAAGAGACACTTGTGTTCTGGACTCTTAAGAAGCACTTCTACCAAAATTAGAAAATTTCAGCACCACTATTTACCAACTGAACTGGGGTAGGATAAGTTACTCAGTATAAGGCGGCTTGTTTATACTTGTCCATTTATTTTTGTGATTGTGCCATTACTGTCATATGTTCTGTGTTTTGTATTTTATTTACTATTTTTAATGTTAGTAAACTTCATTTTACTTAAAATCCTGCCTGAGACATTTTCTCAATTTGACTGTGAATGCTGGAACAATGTTGATAATTCTGACTTAACTTTTAAAGTGCTTATAGTGTGTCACCATGTGCAGCAAGGTAAGAAAATACCTAGGCCTCAGTTGAGTCAGAAGGGGGATTGTGAATCAGGTTGTGTGCCTGTTGGGTTAAGTATTGCACTGCTTTCGCTGAAGAGGGTGTGATATTTGGACCTGTTACCTGGGCGTGCTAGCGAAAAAGGGTTCATATTTGACCCCAGGACTCAAGACTGGTAGTTCCTCTGACCCAAAACAGACAGGAGGGTTTCCCTGTTTGTCTCCTGTTCACATATTGCACTTCGAGGTCGGATACTGTGGGAGTAGAGGGCCTGACCCCCTGAGTGTGTTTGTGACCCTGACTTCATGTGTCAGATGATGCAACCTCAGTGCCTTGTTCAGTGGCAGCCAGGAGAGCCCCACCACCATATCCAGCTCGATGTCCAAGAAGGTGATCCTAAATTGTGGGCCCTCAGTTTTGTCTGTTGCTAGTGGGACCCCAAATTCCTTGATAGTTGTCAGGAAAGCTTCCAGTGCCACAACACAGAATGCTTCCCTACCAGGACTGAAAAGCAGGAAATCACTGAGGTAATGTATAACAGTCTACCAGACAACCCAGTTCAAGAGTGTACTGACATTCTTGAATATTGTGCATGATATCAAACAGCCCATTGGAATGCACCTTTTGGCAAAATGCCTCCCCGCTGCCTACATGCCCATTAGGTAGAAATTGACTGGGTGGACTGGGATGAGTCGGAAAACTGTTTGTGTCTAACTTCACCATAAGGGCCACATGACCCTACCCAATCCCATGCCTAATCAAATGAAGGAAGTGGGGGAGGTACCTAAAACAAACAGTAGAAACACTCTGGATACAGAAGTTGATACCAGCCCATTTACAGAAGAAAGGGTTCTGAAAGAACTCTTAAAACTGAAGGTGGACAAAGCAATGGGGTCTGATGGGATTCATCCCAGAATTCTATAAGAACTAAGGGTAGAACTAGTGACACCACTGACTACCCTCTTTAACAAATCATGGGAGGATGGGGTGGTACCCGAGGACTGGAGAAGGGCAGATGTGATTCCCTTCACAAAAGTGGGAGCAAGGCAGAAGCAGAAAACTACAGACCTGTTAGTTTAACCTCTGTGGTAGGGAAAATGATGGAATCACTTCTGAAGGAAAGAATTGTTGAGTATCTAGAGGCCAAGGGCTCAGGACCCAAGGCAGCATGGATTCACTCTGGAAGGTCATGCCAGACAAATCTGATAGATTTCTTTGACTGGGTGACCAACGTAGTAGATCAGGGAGGGGCTGTGGACATGGCCTACCTAGACTTTAGCAAGGCATTTGACACAGTCCCTCACAAAAGATTAATATACAAGTTAGCCAGCCTGGGAGTGGGTCCCAAGACAGCCTGGGTAAAGAATTGGCTGGAGAATAGGACAGAGAGAGTAATAGTAAATGGAGTCCACTCTGAAGAAAGGGGGGTTACTAGTGGGGTAACACAGGGTTCAGAATTCAGACTGGTGCTCTTCAATGTCTTTATAAGCGACATTGCAGAGGACTGAAGGAAAAGTATGTCTCTTGCAGATGACACAAAGATCTGCAACAGAGTTGATGCACAAGGTGGTTGGAAAGGATGAGAAGGACTTGACAAGGTTAGAGGAATGGTCAAATGTATGGCAGCTTAGATTCAATGCTAAGAAGCAAGGTAATGCACCTGGGAAACAAAACCCAGGGAAGAGTACACAATGGGGTGAGATACTAACAACAACAAAAATGGAAAGGGACCTGGGGGTAGTCATATCAGATGACCTAAAGGTGGGCAAGCAATGTGAGAGGGCAGCAAGGAAGGCTGGGGGATACTGGGATGCATAGGGAGAGGCATCACCAGTAGAAAACAGGAAGTTATTATCCCTCTGTACAGACAGTTGGTGAGACCCCATCTGGAGTACTGCGTGCAGTTCTGGAGACCCAAGCTCCGCAAAGACATAGACAGGATGGAGGATGTCCAGAGGAGGGCAACTAAAATGGTGCAGGGTCTGCACCGGAAGACATATGAAGAGAGACTTAAGGAGCTGAATATGTATAGCCTCGAGGAAAGGAGGGAGAGGGGGAACATGATAGAAACTTTCAAGTACCTCAAGGGAATCAACAAAATCCAAGAGGGTAGCATCTTTCAAAAAAAGAGGTATGCAAGAACAAGGGGGCACAATTTGAAGATAGAAGGGGGGCGGCTCAGAGGTAATTTAAGGAAGTATTTTTTCACAGAGAGGGTTGTAGATGCATGGAACGGCCTTCCGGAGGAGGTTGTGGAGTCAAAAACCATGGTGGAATTCAAGCATGCATGGGACAGTCATAAGGCAATTCTAGGGTTGGGGGTAGGAAGAAGTAGGCTGCTGGTTAACTAGGATCTGCAGCTTATTCATTAGGTAGGGCAATGGGCAGACTGGGTGGGCCAAGCAGTCCTTATCTGCCGTCAAAATCTATGTTTCTATGTTATGTTTCTATGTTCCCAGTCAGGGTCTGTCTGGTCATTCACTGAATCCCCACCCGCACCCCATGGAAGTGAGAGATGGCATATGAGCAGGAATGTTTTGGCACCAGCCCCAGATGAGATGCCTTCAGATTTTCCAAAGATTTGGTGGTGAATGGCCCCACAATCTTACCTAGACTTGCCTCCTTGTGAGTTTTCTGTTCCAGCACCACCAGCCTCTCCAAAGCTTCAGGGTACCTGCTTCCCGAGCTACTCTGGGGCCCATGTACAAGATTCTAAAACATACAAAAACAGTCACATAATTTGTTTGCCACATTCCTACTGGGGTATTTATCCAGCCCACTGTGAGTGTTTGCACTCTTAACAGAATGGTTCTGTAACCAGAACTGCCTCAGATAGGCTTGATTTTAGCTGCGCCCCAGGACTCCTTTATGGTTTCTTATAGCTTAATATTTCTAAGTGCATGACTCAGCACCCAGAACATAGGTGTCGGTACTTGAAAAAGGCAGGACCCTCAATTAAACTTCCAACAAACCCCCTCTCCTTTTCCATCCCAGTTCCTTTACCATTGTTGGTGGAACCCATGATTAGTAGACCACTTGCGATCCATAGCCCAAAAAAGGGCCACATGGGACACATTTGGCAGTAGTTGATTTTTCCAGTGTGAGTGCTAGATGTGCGAGTGGCGTGGACAATGTGGTGGCAGCCTTTAATAGGGTTGTCTCTGAGGCGCTCGATGCCATCGCACCGATTCATATACAACCTAGGTCTTCTCACTTGAGACCTCCATGATTTGATGGGGCTCTCAAGGAGATGAAGATTAGGGGTCGGAAGTTGAAGCATTGCTGGTGGAGGACCTAATCCATAGAGGACAGACTGGCTTTGAGGAATCACTACAGTGATTACCAAAGGGCAATCAGCTGTAAAAAGGCAGGGTTCCTGTCCAGGGAGATTGCCATGAGGAGGAACAGACCAGCTCAACTCTTTCGGATTATGGGCAGACTATTTCATCCAGTCTGTCTACAGCCAAAAAGGGCATTTTCAACCACAAAATGCGAAGAGTTTGCTCTGTTTTTTTCTCTCTATTCAGTCTGGGATCTCCCCAGTGGGGCATAATCAGCCCCACAGTAGGGAGCCTGGTAGGAATGAGGGCACTTCTGTTGTCTGGGAGGAGTTTCGGCCAACCTTTTGTGAACTGGACCCTGGTCCGACGCATCTTCTAGTAAGATGCGTTAAGGCTATTGGTCCAGTGTTCGCCAGGATAGTCCAGTGTTTGCTTTCAGAGGGACTCTTTCCCGATGCTTTGAAAGAGGCATTAAGAGGCCCCGCTGGAAAAAAAAATCACTTCACCCTGACATCCTGACGAATTATAGCCCTATCTCCAACTTCCCATTTCTAGGGAAGGTTGTTGAGAAAGTGGTGGCACTGCAGCTCGAGGCACACCTCGCGGCCTTTGCGTCTATGAGCCATTCCAGTCTGGGTTTGGGGCTAGGCATAGCACTGAGATAACGTTGGTTTGGGTGCAAAATGACCTCCTCAGGGTGAGGGATAGAACAGATCTGTCAATTCACGTTCTCCTTGATCTCTCATAAGCATTTGACACTTTGGACCACACCGTGCTGTTGGATCACTTTAGAGAGTATTGTGGACTCGCCGGATCTGTCATCGACTGGTTTGAGTCCTATGTCTCAGATAGGAGGCAATGAGTGGTGATGGGGAATTTCTCCTCCTCTCTGAAGCCCTTTTAATGCGGAGTTCCTCAGGGCTCTATCCTATCACCGATGTTGTTTGCAGTGTACATGCTGCCCCTGGGTGAGCTCATTAGATGTTACAGTCTAGGTTTTCACTGTTATGCATATGATATGGAACTCATTCCCAGCCCTAACACGGTCCACCCCCTCCCATACTGGATTTAAAACTTCCCTTTGGAACTTCCTGAAGGGCCCCTCCACTTGCCCTTGCACCTCGTAGCCTTGCCCCACTCTATGCTGGCATGGGAGGCCTCTGCGCCCTCCGGGCCCACCGCACTTACTCTCCTGACAACCTGGTCTAGCTATAACAAATTGGATTACTCTTACCAGTATCGTCTGCTCTCTCTTTGCAGGTAAACTTGACTCACCCACTGTCTGTGTATACCCTAGCTCTTAAGTCTCCCGGGTCATCTGTAACCACCCCCGGGCTAATGTGTTTTTTACTGAATGTCACTCCTCTATGTATTCTGATATTTCACTGTATGCAAAAGTTGTATTAGTCACTTCACTGTATGTAAAAGTTGTATTAGTCACTGTACCTGTAAAACTCAAGTCTGTGACTCTCCCGGGTCGCACCTGAAAATAGGCACTTGGATGTCTAATGTGACTTACCCGGTAAACAAAAGCAAATAAATAAATAAATACCCAGCTGTATATGTCATTTGTCCCCAGAAAAAATAATGCTGTCGAAGTGCTGAACAAGTGCCTGGCCGAGATCCAGGGCTAGATGTCTTCTAACTGGCTGAGGCAGAACCCTAACAAGATGGAGATACTGGTGATTGAGCCTGGTCATGGGCATGATGGGGGTATCTCTGGGGTGGCAACAGGGCTGTTCCTGGGGCCCACCCACTTGATGGTATTCTCTAGGATGAGAAATCTGAGCATCATCCTTGATGACAGGCTGACACTTGATGCTCGGGTGTCACTTGTTATCAAAATTGGTTTTTACCATTTAAGGAATATAGTAGTAGTAGTAAAAACAACTTTATTTATACAGGCATTAAATCTGACAATCAAATTTTCACCATAGGTCTATAAAGACCTGTTTTGATAGGAATCCTGTAGATGGTATAAAATTTGTTACTAACGGATCTAAAACAAAGTATAGACAGTTAAATTTACAATCAAGTATCACATACAGTACAGAAATAGGAATTATTGGAAACACTGGCAAACATGCATCAAATCCTGCTTAGCTTTGTCTCTAAATGCTTTGACTGTTAAATCAAGTGTTCTCAGATCAGTAGGCAAATTGTTCCAGGTGACAGCAGCTCGGTATTTAAATTTTAAGTCACTCGGATTAATGTCGCCCGGATTAAATCCCTAAGTCTACCCGAAGACCTGCTCTCAACTGCTGTCATCAACTTATAAAACTTTTTGTTAAGGCCCTCATATTAAATTATATAGTCCCAGAGAACCTTCTAAACTTAATAATTATTTATGGAAACCTTCAGACAATAAAAAGTTTTGCAAGAAAATATAAAAGTAAGAGGAAGTGGAAAACTTTCCGCTGAGCTGTGATTGACAGCATCATTAGTATAAAAAGAGGACACTAGGTTCCGCTGTCACCCTATAGTACACCTCATTTGGCATACCATTCTTGGAGCGGGCAGACCTACAGGCCTAAATGCCTGATATTTAGTAACACAGTATATGGTAAGTTTCTTTTTTTTCTTTTGTTTCGATGACTATTCGTACCATATTGCTCTTAAACCTCTCCAGCCTTGCCTGGAAGACATGAGGACTGTGTGTTTTATCTGTTTTAAAAGAACCCCACAGGCAGAGTCACATACAGTAGTTTTCCTCCAGATAGTTTTGTTTTAATCCCCTTCACTTGTGTACCCTCATGCAGCAGGGCAGTGCTTAGACAAACTGTGTGTGGGATTTTACAGAGACCTGGGTGTCTTTTTATACGTTAGCTTTATTTTTTTTTTTATTTCATTTGTGCATTTTCAGTCTTTAGACTGGCAGTCCACTCGTATACTGAAGGCTGCCACCATTTTGCACTGTGTGGTTTCACAGGGGTATTCCTGTCCCTTTAAATCCTTAGCTCCTCCAGGTTTGCAGCAAAGCAGCAGTCTCTCTGAAAAGAAATTTAACTTGCTGCTTGGCTGTGGGTAACTGCAAACACTGGTAAGCCCCTTTTATATTTATGTATTTCAGAAAAGACCTGAGATTCTTTATCAACTCCTTCTTTCCTATGGAATCCTTTGTCTTGGCAGTTTTTACCAATTTATGTAGCATAAGTAATTCAACTTGTGTTAATTCTTATTTATTTTATAACTAACATCCACTACAAAATGTTACGTGGCAAGCACTGCTGCATTTTACTTTCTTTCTAGACAAAAAATTACTTTATGGGGGCGTAGGAGCCCAAGCTAGACAGACGCTAGAGAAGCAGCTCTACATCTACACAAATTTAAAATAAATGAAAACTATACTTTTAGGTCTCATCAGCCTAAAACATGTACTTCTACCAGAGGAGGAGACACTAGAGATTAAAATGGGCAACCCAAAAAAGAAGGATCCAAAGGATCGCTCTCAAGAAACAGCTAATACTTCGACTATGAGGTCAACCGGACAGGCCGTGCCTTCTAACCCCGAGGGAGAGTAAACTCTAAAATCACTAGGCCACAAATTAAAAATGCTGATTTCTTCAGTCACAACAATGAATACCAAGTTGGATGGTCTCGAAGGGCGTATTACTTTGGTTGAATCATCGGTGGACCAATTATCTGGCATGGTGGAAGATTTACAGCAGCAAGCCGCAAAATGCAATGCCATAAATGCTGGCCGACTAAAGGAGACACAGCATATGCAAAATCATTTGGAGCTCCTAGAGAATCAAGTAAGAAGTATGAATATCCGAATGATTGGCCTACCGGAGGGACTGGAAGGGCATCATCCTCTGCTCTTCTTTAAGGACTGGATCTTAGAACAGTTTAAGGGCCAAGGAGACTTTTCAGATTGACGATTCCTCAAGGCGTATCGCATACGGTTGCATGGTAAACAGGCGGAGTCGGCCCCCTGGGTCCTCATGATCATAGCCGACTGCACAGGCACTAGAGACTCCATCATAGCCCTAGCAAAGCGTATGGGCCCACTCAGTGTACAGGATCATACAGTACATCTCTTTCCGGATCTCTTTTTTTCTACCAGACAACGCTGAAAGAAATTTGATGGAACTCGGAGAAAATTGCAGGACTTAGAAATACCTCATGCCGTACCGTCCCCGGCCAAGCTCTGTATTGTATTTCAGGACAAGGTATATGTGTTCACTGACCCAATCGATGCTGGTAAATGGGTCGCTCGATTAAAAGTGCAACAAAAAGCTGATTTAAAAAGGCACTCAGATGAGGAATCTTTGGAGGAAACCTGAACAGGACATTTTGGTGACTCTTAATTTCCTCCTTCTTGTTCTAATTAAACAAGTTGCTGTTGTTTCGTCAGCAGAAATCTAGTTTTATAAAGGCTGTTTCATATTATAATACAACTAGGGGTTTAAATAGCAGGGTCCTCGACCCTAGGGATATAATATTGCTTTTTATCTACCCCTAAATAGGTGAAGATAAGCCCTATAGCTGTTTTAAGTTTAAAGATGCAACATTTGAGTACCTGGGAGAATCAAGCTGTGCCCTCCCAGAGACTTAATATAGTTGTTTTAGATAAGAGCGTAGATGTAGACTGCTATGGTTCTCGGATGTCTTTTCAATTTATGAACTAAGCTTTAGGCATAATGGTGGATCCAGTGCTTAAAAGCGAGGCAATTATAGAAAATGTTTAGTATAACTTAAAGGTTTTATCCACCTGCTCTTGGGTTACAGCTACACAGAATTTCAGACTTAAAGTGTTTGTTTCAAAAAACATTTCCTTTTTCCCATCCAGTGTCTGGATTCCACTTGGAGATACTGATATCCTGTATAACATAGGAATGTAATTGTCCTTGCTTGAATGTATAATTACACTGTTTCCAAGACGATAAATGTATTTGTATATGAAGTACATGTAAACCAATAAATATAAAGTACAAAAAAAAGCACTCTATTATTTAAAGGCACAAACGCACTTCAGTTTAAATCCAGTGAACATTTGTAAATGCCTCTCATGCAATGTATTTAAACTTTCAAAGTACTTTATTTAAACCGTAAGCACCTGATTTTTCTTATAGGCACTTATTACACTTTATACACATTTTATATACTCTGTTTAAGCAACCAGCACCTTAATTACCTCGGCCAGCTGGCAAGCTGGACCTACATACCTGGTGCTTCATTTTGGGGGGGGGGTTAAGAGACCCTCATCTTTCCACCAGGGCAACCATCCTTGACGGCTCACCCTGTCACATACATCCCCGCCTAAGAAGGCAACCATCCCGTGGTTGTCCAATAATGTCTCACCTACCCCAGAGGGTGTGGTGGAGCTCTGACCCACACTTTAGAGCTCCACCCCAGGGTCCCGTAAGTCTGTTAAATGTAGCATTAGTTATCATTCCAAACCTTTGCAATACAACATGCTATACACAACTTTACCATGGGGCCAACATATTACTGAATTATGCATTCAATAAAATGTTTAAACAACAACACTGGTAACTAGTACTCTCTGGGTATTAACATCCAGCCTTTTCTCATATGACATCAGGCACTTATTCCTACATGTGCACATTCTGCTATCATCACCATAGTTAACCTTTGGAACCTTGTTAACCTTCATACCCATGGACCATTGAGAAAGAAAAACAGATCAGCAAGACAAGGAAAGATCAATAGAGAAGAATAAATTGTCTGTAGGTGGCCAGCCTATCAAACTAGGAAAAATGAAAATAGGTACGAACAGGATAGCAAGACTGTCGCGACAGAAGTTTACTGCATTGGATCTGTAGAAGAGATGGTCCTTATCAATTAGGCAGTATGTATCCACCTTCCTTTCCCCGGAAGGGGGTGGAGCTAGGCCCACTGTCACCAAAGCTCCATCTCAGGGTCCTTTAATTCCAAACACTTTTAATCAAGCATTTCACTAAGCAGAAATTTCCACTTATTTCCTTACACAAACCCTGAGACATTGACCTTGTACCCCTTTTTCCAGTACAACTCAATGAGGAAGTGTATCACAACATTTTTATGTTTGTCCACTGTCTTCCTATACCTAGCTGAGCATTCACATAGACCCATACGATCATTTGTACACCAGGGTATATACACCTGGTAGTGACCGTTAACTTTTAAACATTCCATACATTTTAGTATTCAGTCATCTGCCGTTACCTGGAATTCCTATAATCTAGTCCCAGGTGATCGCAGATTCCAACAGGTATATCTGGGAAATACCCAGCTTGTTCTCCTACAGAAAACATTTGGGATTACATACTGCTCAAAATGGTCTATATACTCAATCAATAATGTACCATATGGTAATATAGTCTACCTCCGAGTGGCCTATGGGGTAGTCTCCCTCGCATCCCTAAGTGCCACTTCATCTCCATAGTGGTCCTTTCCCTTTGGTACTTTTTCTTTACATTCCCTACGTTAGTATCTCTGCAAACCTGATACCTTCTATGCCCAGCAGTAGCAGGAACCTCTGTCTGGTTGCACACATGGCAATTTTTTAAATAGACCGCCACTTGCCTATACATACCTGGCCAATAATAGAATGGGGTGAGTCTAGCCAACACTCCACCATGCTCAGGTGCCCACAAAGACTGAAGTATGCAACCTCCATTACTTGTTGCCTATAAGCCTCAGGCACCACAACCTGTGCGTCTATACTTTTTGTGCAGGGGTTGGGCCGCATGTGGTAAAGGACATCCTCTTTCTGTTCATACCACCATCCTGGCTTTACCCCCACATCACCATTAACCTGGCTACCTTCTTTCTCTGTAATGTTCTGCCTTAACATGGCTACCTCCAGATCCCCAGCCTGTAATTTACCCCAATCAGTACTGTACATACTGTTAAACATTTCATGGGTAACTAAACAAGACAATGTCCCTTCAGCCTTAATGGCTTCTTCAGTCTTGCTTGTAGTTTTCTCCCCCAATTTACAATGTGTAGTCACAGTCTAATCTGGGGCCTCACTGACTTCATCATCTTCCACCAAGTAACAGTCCAGAAACACTGGTAACTCGGGAAGAAATAAATCCACAGCATGCCACGATAAATCCAACAGGGGATCCACTCCCTCCTGATTCTCCATTGCTGCCACCATGTCTTCCTCAGCTTCTCGCAGTTGGGATTCCTCCATTAGTACCCTGCAGCGGTGCTCTACCTCACTCCTGCACTGGTCGGCCTCTCTTCTGTGCTGGTTTGCCTCCAGCCGTTCACCACTAAGCCAGTACACCAGCCTCACCAACTCTTCCATCCAATTTCCATTCATCTTCTGTGGCGCTTCTCCCAGGTCACTCGCTCCCACAGACATGCTTATCTCTGGCACCATGTATTTGTCTTCCATTATCCTGTGATGCCAGGTCTGGCACCCCAGACTGAACTCCCCCGCTATACAATGGACATTCAGTCGGTATCCCACAGCTGACACCAGTTGTAGATGGGGCTGAGATAGACAGGATAACAAACTAGGCAGACCAACAATTCAGTGAATAAAAAGTGCTGGCAAGGCACTTGTCATTTTATTTTCTTAGAAAAAGTTGCAGTCAGGTTTCAAAAAAATCAGGAAAATGAAGTTAGTTCATTCACTTTAACAATATCAACAAAATAATAAACAGATGAAATATACTCAGAAAGGGCCACTGCTCCGCCCAGCAGTTCCACCAGGCTATCTCCTCGCCTGTTTCACATGGTCATGTGAACTCCAGAGGTCCACCTCCTCTGGCACTCAGCTCCAACTGACTCCCCTATCTGACTACAGCGTACTAAGGTAGGTTTTTTATACCCGCCTACCAAAGTCATGTGACCACAGCATCATCAACTTATAAAACTTTTTGTTTAGGCCCTCATATTAAATTATATAATGCCAGAGGGCCTTCTAAATGTAACCCCTAGGTGATGCTATCCCAAGGGATACTACCCCTGCCTGCATGACTAGGCGTATTTTGAGGGGCCTGAGCTCGGTGAACGGGTGCCTGCACCTGGAGGGTTGGTTTAAGGGTAGTGTAGCTGCTCTGGGTACAGCCCTTTGGGACACTGATACCCCCCTCTAACCCCCGTAGCACAGGTCAGCAGATGAACCATCACATTTAACATCAGAATAGAATATTGAACCCACACTTGGCACACTTTCCACCAGGACTGGATCAGCTGCACTGGCCCTGAAAACCCCCTGTAAAACAAGACCTGCAATAGAACAGTGTAATGGCAATACAGTATCCCCTCCACAAAGGTACACACTAGCCAAATTAAATGCAGAAAGAATCTAATCTGATTTATTCAGGGGGACGTGAACAAGGATGGGGCAGCAGTCTGGCATTTGATTTCAGATCTGATTTAGTCAGGTTAAACATGCATGCACTGAGAGTCCCTCTAGCACAGTCACACACACTTTGGGTACCCAGTTGTTATTCAGGCTAGCCTGAAGCGTTGCCCGGGGTAGGCCAGCATTGCAGCTCTTGTTGGGGCCCTTAGGAAAGAAACAAGCAACATGCACGAGACACTAACTTTGTTTTTCTTCTCTTTTAGATATTTCCTGAAGAAAACCTAAGGTCGAAACGTAGATTTCTAACTCTATTTTCAGCATGTATATAATATAACCAACATGTACGTTAACCCACAATTTGTATTCCAGAGCTGGATGGCTCAGTTCATAATGATCAACCAAAACAAATCAGATGACACACAGTGATTTGAGCTTTGTTGCAGGGAGCTACCCTGATGGTTACTCACGCTACCCATACCAGGAGGCAGAATTGAGGAGATGAAGACCTCCAGATAGTATGCTGTTTGCCAGGGGAAGCAGGGCCCACATGATGCACTGTGGTGGTCGATCCTGTTTGATGGTGTTGAGCAGGGAGCTGAATCCCCAAGTAGGTCTTTCGTCAGATGAATCTCTGCAGCATGAACGGCAATCTAGGCCAAGGTGGTGAGGCCCAGACCAGATGAACAGTTCAGATTGCAGTTCGTTTTAGATGCTAGATGCAGCTTCCAGCTAGCATGACACATTCAGCACATTCAGGGGTGTGGGGAACCAAATTGCGACCCACACTACACATTCAGCACAATTATAGTCAAAACAGCCAGATACCACAGTCCAGATGTCAGTCCGGTTGCAATTAAGCAATGTCTCTGTGCAAACCATACGCTCTGCGGTTCTCTCCAATTCCTGACATGCCAATCGCTCCAAGAGCAAGTCTTTGGTCCACACCAGGTGAAATTCACTCTCTCTCACAATTCAGGATTCCAGTCTTAAATAACAGCAATTCGAATATAGATATTAGATTGCAGACTTCTTCACACAGGAAGATGGTAGCAGGCAGGCCAGACACAGCTTTGCTGCCGAATTCCCGTGCTACCATGCAGGAGTAGCTGCTCGAATTGCTCGAGCTGTTCACTGTTCACTGTCCAAACTCCAACTCTACACTGACTCACTGCTGCAGGCAGCTCTGGGATTTCTCAGTGATTCAAAAGGTTCGTTTGGTTGATCCATCTGTCTGTCACAGAAAGGGCTCCCCCTCCAAGTCCATTTAGGCGCCAAAGAAGTAAAAACTACAATTCCTACAGAAACTCACTCCCACAAGACCTGTGGGCCCAGTCTCCATTTTAAGGTCCCCAAGGTGCTGGTTGATCCAAACTGGCAGTCCCGAACCAAAATGGTGGCTGTTAGCAGAAAGTCCATGCTACAAAGGAAGGCAGGTTAGACAAACTACTATATTATTATTACTAAAGCAGATAATCAGTAAATTATAGATCCTATTAGGGCTTCCTCTGTGCACTTAGCCATGGCAGAATGAAGCAGCTGTATAGCAGCCCGGGTGGGACTCAAGCCTGAAACCACTTGGCCCCACCCATATTAATTATAACCTACGAGACAGATACCTCTTAAAGAGACAGGCATGGAGGCTAACAGGGCACTGTCATGCAAGCACATTCAAACTGGTTAGACAGAGATACCAACCTGGCAGTGGGCATTAGGCAAGCCCAAGGAGACATTTTAGGAACCCCATTTGTAGGGGGGTTACACCCTTCCCTGGCTGGAAAGAACTTGGCATCTGTGTCAAGTCTATACTCACAATAACTTTTATAGAAAGTCACTATACTATACGAGATATATATGTTTCATTAATATACTAGACAAAATAAAGACTGATGCATCAGTAAATGTAAGCTTACAACACTACTATACTTATTCATGATATATCTTTATACTCTATAATGACAACAGTTATGCATTTGCTATACATATTATGATTTCACTGTGATTCAACAGACAATATTACTGTATTCAGGTTTGTACTGTTTCCTGTACTCTAAATAACATAGATGGGGGGCCCATTCCTATCAGCTAACTTGGGGCTAGATGGGGCAAGGGCACTATGTTCTGATGCATGGACAATTAATTTGGATGTGGCAGAACAACTCAGTTTGCGCAGTGAGCTTTCAGAGATATAAACACCTTTATGGACAACATTTAAGGGGAGGTCCACGGGCCTCCCAGGGAAGTCACAGCTGAGACGTATCACTGGTTTAATAGCTCTTCCAGACTTTCCTGGGGGAACAGGCACAGGCTCTGGGGTGTCAACATGGGCATTAGTTTCTTCTCCTGTAGGGAGGGGTACTTCTGCACTGGTTGAAGATTCCAGATTGGGAACACTGTCAGCTCCTCGCTCTGTTGATTCCGTTTCCACCACATTATGCTTATCATTGAACTCTGTAGAAGGCCCAGATTTGTCATCCAGGGAAAACTCTGAAACATCTTGATCTTGGAACACTTGACTGATACTTTCCACAACAGAGGGTGCACTATGGCCATCCATAACCACAAGGTCAGGATCATTATGGTCACATTGTTCAGTAGTTTCTGGTATGCTGCCAGGGAGGTTGTCAGTATCAGGTTCTTCCTCTGGTAATTCAATCAGTTCCACTAAACACAAAAGAATCAGCTACTTCAGGCATTATCTTTTGCACCTCACTTTCGTGGGGCACAGGCTATAAGGAGGAAACTGGGGGGGGTTAGGCAGTCCTGAAGGGCCAGCTTCATCTCCATAGTTGCACATAGGATGTCCTCGTAACAATTGACTCAGTTCATAGGAAGGATAGTAAGAAACCTCACACTCACTGTTGTCAGATTCAGACTGGCAGTTACTGTCATTGTGGGCCTGCCTGGGGGAAGGGGAGAAGGCCTTCAGTCTGGAACAACTGGAGAAGGCTGACTCTGTCTCTTTTTGGCAGCAGCATGAGTCACAGGTCCAGGAGGGGCAGCATCTGATGGTTCAGAAGAAAAAATTACTCACCTTAGTAATGTTGTTTCTTCTAATGGAGTCTTGCTATATTCTGACATATGCAGTGAGTCCCAACCTTCGAACTGCCCCGGAGATGAAAGAGTTAACTTTCCATGCCAGGCATGGAACGCTGAGCTCGAGCTCGGTTGAAACTCTGTCTGTTGTTCTTCAAACTCAAACCGTCAGATCTTTACGAGCTAAACTCACTAAGGTCCTGTGTGGAAGCTGTAAACCTATACTAGCCAACTGGCTACTAAACATAAAACACATTTTTTGGTCCCAACACAAAGACTCAAGTCAGGAGACCCAAAAATGAAAACACAACACCCACTCACAAAGAAGGGGTGAAACAAAAAGGTGGGCACCTACTAAGTGCCAACACTGCACTGCCCACCCACATCCCAAAAACAGAGGTTCTGAGAGGGGCAGCCGGGGGGGGGAGGTCAGAATATAGCAAGACTCCATTAGAAGAAACAACATTACTAAGGTGAGTAATTTTTTCTTCAAACAACATGAAGTCTTGCTATATTCTGACATATGCAGACTAAAGCAGTACCTCCATGGAGGAGGGACAGAACCTACTTAGGAAATGGGCTCTGAAGCACTGCTGTGCCAAAACGAGCATCACTCCTAGCCTGGATGTCCAGGGAGTAATGCTTGGTAAAAGTGTGAACTGTTTTCCAGGTAGCTGCTTGACATATTTCTAGAATAGGGACGTCCCTGGCAGTAGCCAGGGAAGCAGCTGTACCTCTGGTAGAGTGAGCCCTCAGGCCTGAGGGAGGAACCTTACCCAGTTTTTCATAGCAAACTTGGATACAAGAGACAATCCACCTGGCAATGGATCTTTTAGTGGCAGGTTTCCCTTTACCAACCTCACCATAAGTGAGGAACAGTTGGAGGGAGTCAAACCTGTGACCCTTGGTACGCTCTATATAGTAACTAAGGGCTCTTTTCACATCTAAACTGTGCAGTCTCCTCTCGCCAGAGGAGGAATGGTCAGTGAAGTACACTGGAAGAGACATAGATTGATTAAGGTGGAAATCTGAAACCACCTTAGGCAAGAACTTCCTGTTAGTCCTGAGGACTACCTTATCTCTATGAAAGGAGATAAAATCAGGCTCCACTGACAAAGCTTGTAATTCACTTATGCGTCTGGCAGAAGTGATGGCTACCAGAAACACACTCTTCCAAGTCAAGTACTTAAGCTCTGCTGAAGATAAAGGCTCAAAAGGGGGTTGCATAAGCTGAGCAATGCAAACATTGAGGTCCCAGGCAGGGGCAGGATCCCTGAATGGAGGGTTGGTGTGAAGCAATCCCTTGAAAAACTTGGAGAAGAAAGGGTGAGCTGAGAGAGAAGAGGGCTTACCTGCTGAAATAAAAGCAGACACAGCTGCCAGATGCACTTTCAGTGTAGCTGGTCTCAGCCCCAAGCTATTTAAGTGAACCAAATAATCAAGGACTGTGGGCAGATCAGCAGATTCTGGGGAAATATGCTTCCCAGAGCACCATATGGAAAATCTTTTCCATCTAGAATTATAAGTAGCCCTGGTAGAAGGTTTTCTAGAAGCCTTCAGGATATCCATTACACCTTGGGAGAGGTGTAAATCAGCAACTCTAACTCTTCAAGAGCCAGGCCTTGAGATTGAGAGATTTGAGGTTGGGTACTAAACCCTCCTGAGCACAGGTTAACAGGTTGTAATTCCTGGGAAGACACAGGGAAGATGGACTGCTAAGGACAGTAGGAGTGGATACCAGGGCTGTCTGGCCCAGTCTGGAGCAATCAGGATCATCTTGCAGGGTTGAGATCTGATTTTGACTAGCACTTTGAACAGGAGAGGGAAGGGGGGAAAAGCATAGAGAAACCTCCCTTCCCAATTGAGAACTAAGGCATCCAGGGGACTGAGCCCAACACTGGGGGCCTGCAGCAAAAAAGGGGAAGTTGGTGATTGTCTGGGGCTGCAAAAAGATCTATCTGCGGGATGCCCCATCTGGAAAATATCACCTCCAAGACCAAGGGTTCCAGTGACCATTCGTGATGGCCCTGGGAAATCCTGCTGAGAGCATCTGCCAGGACATTGTCCTTGCCTGGGAGGTGAACTGCCATGAGGGAGGTGTTCAGGGAGTAAGCCAGAGACCACAACTTCATTGCTTCGGTGCACAAGGCCGTAGACTGAGTGCCTCCTTGCTTGTTGATGTACCACATTGTGGTGGTGTTGTCTGTTCTGACCTGTACAACTTTGTTCTGAACAGATTTGGAAAAGGCTTGAAGTGCTAGAAATACTGCTCTGAGTTCCAACAGATTGATGTGGAGCAGAGATTCTTGAGGGGACCACAACCCCTGGGTGGTGAGGTCACCCATGTGAGCCCCCCACCCCAAGAGGGGGGCATCTGTAGTAAGGATTAAAGAGTGAGACTGAGTGACAGAGGGAACCCCTTGTCTCAGATTGTTCTGATCCTGCCACCACTGTAGGGCCTGGATCAGGGTTTGAGTTACTGGGATCAATTTGGTGAGAGGGTACTTCCTTTGAGACCAAAAGGCTCTCAAATGGAACTGAATGTCCCTCATCTGAAATCTTGCTCCCTGCACTACTGCTGTAGAAGCAGCCATGTGCCCCAGGAGCTGTAGAAAATGCCTTGCTGGTTGAGACACCTGCAGGGTAAATGAAGAGGCCAGAGAGACCAGGGTCCTTGCCCTGTCCAGGGGAAGGAAGGCTCTGGCCTTCTCTGTGTCTAGCTCTGCACCTATGAAGGTGAGGAGCTGGACAGCTCTAGAACTGACTTTGGAAGATTTAGAAGAAAACCCAAAGAGGTGAGCAGTTACTGAGTTACCTGTAAGTGTGACTTGACTTGGTCTGGGGACTGGCTTACTATGAGCCAATCGTCCCGGTGAGGGAAGATGCAATCTTCTGCCTTCTTAGAAAAGCAACTACTACTGCCAGGCATTTTGTGAATACCCTTGGAGCAGATGTGAGGCCAAGGCATTGCTCTGAATTGGTAATAGCCTGAGGGCAGCTCGAACCCGAGTACTTGATGGGAGCTTCTGGCGAGAATATGGAAGTAAGGCATCCTTGAGGTCCAGGGACACTAGCCAGTCCCCTGGCCTTAGAGAGGTAGAATAATTCCCAGAGTCACCATTTTGAATTTTGGTTTTAAAAGGTGCTTGTTTAAGTATTTGAGATCCAGGATGGGCCGCCATTCTCCTGTCTTTTTTGGGGTAAGGAAAGCACCTGGAGCACAACCCTTTTCCCTGGTGGGGTGGAACCCTTTCACAGCTCTGAGAGCTAGGAGGGAAGAGACCTCTGCCTCTAAGGCAAGTGCCTCTGATGGATTTGCAGGTGGAAAGGATCTGGTTCTCATCTTTGGAAATTTTTGAGCTGAGAACCAGTCCCTGGCTTACTGCCTTCCAGGGACCCATTTGTCTGATGTCAGAGACTCCCAGTCCTGGACAAAGTAAGCCAGCCTGCCCCCAGGTAGCTGAGTCGGCCCTGCAACCCCATCAGGGTGCCTGCTTGGCAGGGCTTCCGGGCTGAGGGGTGAGCAGGCCTGTGCCCCATCTGCCTCTCCCTCTAAGAACCCCCTCTGGGCATAAGCAGAGGAGGCCTGGATTTGGTAAAAGGCCTATGAAAAGGCCTGCTCCTGCCCCTGGGAAGCTGCCGTTGAGGAGTGGCCTACCTTTCCTTGGCCTGTGCACTCCTAGAGGTGGTCTATACTCATCCATTTTCTTCATGTAATTCTCTGTTGCTCCCCAAACAGAAATTACCTAACAGGAAAAATCCTTGGCCTTAGTCTGGGTATCCCCTGCCCATGCTAGTACATCTGAGTCAAGCCATTCTTGAAGTGCCACAGATGTACCATGACTCTAGATGACACATCATTGGAGTCTACTGCAGCATGGAATTGCACCTTGGATGCCTCAATACCATCAGCAGCCACCTGCTTCAGCTCCTTAGCAAAGCTGGCCAGGACCTGTTTTGCTAGGGCCATAACAGTGTCCCATCTGGATTTTTGGTACCTAGCAGTATAGGCCATATAATTGGCCTGTCTTGAGTCCCAAGGATGCTGCCATGTACTGTTTCTTTGCCATGGCATCAATCCTCGGAGTCCTTGTCGAGGGGTGTGAAGCCAAGGAATGTTTGCTCTTATCGACAGGTTGCAGCCTGCACTACCTCAACATGGCTGCATTATTGTGTAGAAACCTGTCAGAGCTCGACAATGTATAAATTCTTGTCCATTCTCTTATCCACAGGAGGTATAGATAGTTAGGAGTCTTCTAATATCTTAAATGTCTATTTCCCAAAAGATTTGTGCAAGGGAATAGACAGCCTCCCAAACTCAGGATATCCATCATTTCCATAGTCGGCTCCTCCTGGTCATCCACAGCTTCTTCCATAGGGAGCTGGAGGGTTTCAGCAATTTTTATAAAACATGAAATGGGAGGGACTCAGAAAGCCTAGGAGGAGACCTCCTGAAGGTCTCTGTCTGGGGAGATGTCCGGGTCAAAATGGGCACATCAGACTTTCAAATCCACATTCACTTTCCCTCATACTCCTCTTCCTCCTCTCTGGTTCATAAAACTCCTCTAACTCATACTCTTGAACCGGTGGAGACCAGCTGAACCGGCGCCTGCCTGATGGTGCCAGGTTCGGAATGAATTTCCGAAAGCTGACTGAACAATTTTGATCGCTGATTATCTCTTCAGCGGTTGGAGGAAAGTTTTGGCTCCACACCAGCTGATTTCTCTTTTCTAATTCTTTTTAGTAGAACCCACTCCCCTCAGAATCGGCTCTCCTTGCCCAAAGAAGTCTCACCTGGTCAGAGGAGCACTCCTTCCGGTTCGTTTGAACCGAACCGGGTTGGTCATCTGTTCAACGGACTTTTGGCCTCCCTTTCCCAGAGCCACCAGCTCTCTTTCCTAGGGTAGCTGCAGGAAATTTTTGCAAATCTGGCAGTCTGCATTGAGGTGGTCAAACCCCAGACAATAAACACAGGTGGTGTGGGGGTCAGTCTTGGCAAAGACTTCCCCACACACACTGCAGTGTTGAGCAGTGGGTCAGGTTTTCTTTTGGTTTCTGACACATGCCAGTCCAACCAACTTATTCTTTTATGGCAATCCGCCAGCAAGACCCCTCTTATCAGTTCCCAACGGTGTCACGGGTCCGTGAAAAAAGCGTAATAAAATCCGTTTTTTTTAGAACCAATAAGAACCAGTAACCACACTCTAAATCACAATTTAAGATTTTTTAAACAACTGGATCAGTTCAAACCGAACCGATAAACCGTTTACAAGTTCCACACAGAAAGAATAAAATAAAACCTATCTAGTACTCACAGATACCACAGTCAGAGACCGAACCAACAGGTTACGGTTTAAATTCGGTCAAAAACCGAGAAAAGCGGTACTTTGACAAAATGAACCGAGCAGAAGGAGAAATCTCCGGAGCGACTGTTCAGTGAGGCGGAGTAAAGAACCTGATGGTTTGAGTTTGAAGAACAACAGACAGAGTCTCAACCGAGCTCGAGCTCAGCGTTCCATGCCTGGCATGGAAAGTTAACTCTTTCATCTCCGGGGCAGTTCGAAGGTTGGGACTCACTGCGTATGTCAGAATATAGCAAGACTTCATGTTGTTTGAATCAATAATTACTTAGCTAATAGGCAGCAGGTGGTTTCTGTGACAGCTCAAGAATCATTTTCTGGACATACTTTATACACTGGTAGGTCATCTAGTTTGCTGACTATGATATGTGGAAAATGTTGCCACCTATCAGCAGTTTTATGTTTTCCACGCACCCCCAGGTTGCACAACAACAGACGGTCTCCGGGTAACAACTCCTGAGCTTTTACACATTTGTCATGTCTCTCTTTGTTTGCAAGATTTCTTTTTGCCACCATAGTCTGTGCTAGTTGGTAGGCATGATTTAGCTGGGCCTTTAGTGTCTGAACATATTGTAAGTAGTTTTCAGCCCGAACTCCATCCAAGGACACCCCAAAACAGATGTCTATAGGCAACCGAGCTTCCCGGCCAAACATTAGACGGTAAGGGGAAAACCTGGGAGCATCGCTTTTGGTGCAGTTGTAAGCGTGTACCAGGGTGCTAATCTGCTGGCTTCACTTGTGTTTGTCTTTAGGGTGAAGCATGCCCAACATGTCCATGAGGGTCCTGTTAAAGCGTTCAGGGCTGCGGATCCACCTGAGGGTGGTAAGGAGTGGTTCTGGACTTTCCCACTCCCCACAAAGAGAGCATTTCCTTTATCAGCTAGCTTTCAAAGTCTCTCCCCTGGTCAGAGTGAATTGTCTGAGGAGCGCCATAATGGATGAAGAACTTCTCTACCAAAACGTTGGCCACTGTGGATGCTTTCTGATCTTTGGTGGGGTAGGCCTGGGCATATCTTGTAAAATGATCTGTCACAACTAGTACATTCCCAGTGTTCTTTTGGTCAGGCTCAAGGCACAGTAAGTTGATGCAGACCAGCTCCATGGGGGCACTGGTGGAGTTATTGACTACTGGGGCAACCCTTTGAGGCAGGGCTTTTCTTTGAAGGCAACGACTGCACATTCGGATATGGGCCTCAACATCAGCCCCCATCTTCGTCCAGTAGAACCAGGAGCGAACCAAGTCAAGGGTCCGATCACAGCCTGAATGTCCCATTTGATCATGCAGGGTTTGAGGTACTAAATGTTTGAAAACTTTTTATCAATACCAACTGCTGTTTGTCCTGTTGGCCTTGACGATTCACTGTCTCTTGATACAACAGTTGGTCATGTAACTTAAGTCTGGGGCCTTCTCTAAACAATAATGCAGTTCGTGAGTCAGAAGAATGAAGTTTAGACACATATTTTCCAGCACGTGGGGCATTAAGCACAGGTTTAATCATTGAGTCTTGGGTTTGGGCCCACTGGATATTTTCATTGTCAAACTGAGGCAATGCACTGAGGTCTAACGCTGCAAAATGGCAGTAGGCTACAGGGACACAGGTTTCTGGGGGCCCCAGGCAATCAGCCAAGCAATCAACAGTGTCTGAAGAAGGGTGTTCATCTTTATCGAACTTCTGGCTCAAAGCTTTGAGAGATTGTTCAGACAACCTCACCCAGTTTTCAGTGGGGTTCAGCCATCTTTAGAGAGCATCTGCGTTGATGTGGTTCAGGCCAGGTCGGTACTCCACTGCATAGTAATATGTGGACAGGGCAGATAGCCACCTATGCCCAGTGGTGTCTAGTTTAGCTAATGTTTGGACATAAGTGAGTGGGTTATTATGTTCTGACTAAAATCTTGGCCCCATTTAGATATTCATGAAATTGGTCCTCCACAGCCCATTTAAAAGCGAGAAATTCAAGTTTATGAACTGGGTAATTCCGCTCAGATGGTGTTAGACTTCTGCTAGCAAATGCCACTGTTCGCAGGCCCTCCTCATATTCTTGATATAGAACAGCCCCCAATCCCTTCAGGCTGGCGTCCATATGCAGGACATAGGGTTTTGGTGGGTCAGCATACGCGAGCACTGGTGCATGGGTGAGTTGATAAATAATCTCAAAAAATGCAGCCTCACACTCAGAAGTCCACCTGGTCCCAAAGGGTTCACTTGTCTTGAAATATACTTTGTCTTCCTCCTTGATGGAGCTTTTCTTGTACTTTCGGTTAGTGGGAGGATAGCCTTGAGTAAGATTGAGCAAAGGGCGGATAACTTTTAAGTAGTCTTTGATGAATTGGCGATAATAGACACAGAATCCCAAGAATTGCTGTAATTCCTTTAAGTTATTAGGCTGAGGCCACGTGGTCATGGACTCCACTTTGCTGGGGTCTGTCTGAATTCCATCAGCGGATACTATATGCCCAACATACTTCACAGAGGTTTTAAAGAAATGGCATTTATCTATAGACAGCTTCAATCCCGAAATCCTCCAAGTGGTCAAGGACTTTGAACAGCTGAGCATTATGCTCTATTAGAGTTTGCCCAAATACGATGACGTCATCCCGGTACACAAGACACTCCAGTAAGTTCATGTCTCCCACAGCTCGTTCCATTAACCGCTGGAAAGTGGCAGGGGCACCCAAAATACCTTGAGGCATGCGTAGGAACTCATAGAATCCCAGGGGGCAAATAAATGCTTTCTTTTCATTGTCCTCTGGGACCATCGGGATCTGATAGTACCCACTCCGTAGGTCAAGTACCGAAAACCACTGGCTCCCATTCAGACAGTCAAGGGCGTCCTGGATGCGGGGGCATGGTGTACTGATCTGGTACTGTTCTTCAGTTCAAAGTCCAGTAGTCCACACACATCCTCATCGATCCATTTTTCTTGCGTACCACCACGATTGGAGAAGCGTAGGGGCTTCTCGACTCATGAATGATCCCTGCTGCTAACATGTCCTGAAGGGGTCTCCGTACATCATCTATATCAGCTGGGGTCGAGTGGTGGGACCTCTCTCAGAATAGCCTTTCGTCATGGAGTTGAATGTGATGTTTAGCCCCGGTGACACAACCCACATCCCATTCCTTTAACAAAAACACTTGGTTCCTCTGGGACAGCTTCTGACTGATCTTGATCTTCCATTCAGCAGGTAAAGGAGACTCCCCAAAGTTAAACAAGTCTGGAGTCACTTCCTCAGTATCAACAGAACATTTCTTGCTGTGCAGCACGGCAGTGCTGCACAGTACACAGTGGCTAGAGTACACCCCAAATTCACTTGAATCTCTCAATCAGACATATTCTAGACTTGTACCACTACCCATCGGGCATAGGCGTGAGCTCAAGCAGGTAAGATACTGGGCTTGATCAACAATCCCTCAGGCAGCTTTCCTTCTTCTGGGGTGTCCAGCATGAGGATTTTGTTCTTCACATCTGCCTTAAGGCGCACTTCACCACAGATAGTATATTGAGCATTGGGTGGAAGCACCAAAGAGTCAGGATCTTTCTTCCACACTGTCCCCACAGGTTAATTTTTGTCTGTTTCCTTAATCTGTCTTTTTAACTCTTAAGCTTGTTTTACCAGTGCTGGAATGTGCAAGGCCCGTCCAGTTCACTTGGCTTGCTTCTCTTGACACAGTTGGGCCAACCTCCTGAACATGTGAGCATTTGTTCCAATGAGTAGGGAAACACCATCTTACAGTCCTGTAGGTGGGCACACCAGAGCCAAGGTCTGCACTTGCTCTTCTACACTGGCTACAGCCGTAGGAAAAGATAACCAGAGCTGGACATATGCTAGGTAGGGATAAGACTTTTCACTCAGTCCCTACACATGTAGGCCTTCCAGGGGCTGCAGTGGTGTGTCAGATAAGTGTTTGTTATTCCAGTCTTGAAATACAGTGGTCACTTGTGACCCGCTGTCTAACACAGCCTGAGCAGAGATACCATTCCCAGTCACAGTGGTCTCCATAGAGGGGCCTACCACCTTGGACCAATCTGGGGAAGTTGGTTTGGCAGTCCGCCCCACATCAGTTTTTGAGGAATAGGACTTCATTATTGCTCCAGTCTGAGGCCTTATGTTGCTCTGCTGGACCAGAGTTAACAACCTGGAGGTGACCTTTCTCATGTTCTCGGGGAGAATGCAGCCCATCTGGGTGTGTCCATCCTCCTCGCAGCAATAACAAAACACTGGTTCTTTGATATCTCTGGAAAGGGAAGGGTCATCCCTCACCTTAAGTCGATTAGGAAAATCTCGAGGGTCCTCTTTGGGCCGGGGTCCATTTTCCCCTACCTCATGGCCTCTACAGTGATCTGTTACATGAGTGGCTTGAATAAGATATCCCACCAGGACTTTCAACTTTCTCATTTCTTCCATCAACTTCATTTCAACCTGGGGTTCAGGGGCAATGGCGTGAACCCCACATCCCCAGGTGAAACCTCACTTCTGGTCTCTATTGGTGTCTGGCAGGAGTGCAAACTCTTAGCCGCTTCAGCTGCAACTTGTTGATTAGCCCATATCTCTTTCACCTCTTAAAGCAGTTCTCGCACCTGCTGAAGCTCGGAATCATCACTCTGCTCCTCAGTCCAGTCAGTGATTTGGGTGGTACGGGCAACCCCGGCATAGGGCTCCCATCCCTCTTCATCATTCTCGGCCTCTCGAATTTCCTTCATGAGCCAGCAATATTCAGGAGGGTTAGCTTTAGGATCCTGGAACTTCAATTTCAGCATAAATACACTGGAATGTGTAGCGGATTTCAGGATATGTTCCAGTCTGACTCGATTCAGTTCACTAGCAGGCACCCCTCCTTTTCTATGAGCCCACTCAATTTGGGTGACGAAAGAACACAATTTTTCATTCTTCCATTGTTTGGTGGATTTAAACTTCAACATCAAGTCCTCTACAGATTCTGTTCTGCCAAACACCCCTTCCAGGGCAGAGAGGTACTCGGCTGCAGTAGCTTCTGGGCTAGTGGATCAAAGAAAATGGATAGCCTCCAGTGCAGGGCCCCTTAAAATTCCATAAGTCTCTTTCTCTTTTCTCCTTCTGAACATTACCATTCCTGGACTAGTGGGGTGGCATAGTCCATCCAGGTTTCCAAATCATCCTCCCCCACAGGTACCGGGACTGCACTAGAAAATAACGTGAGCCTGCAATAAGAGTCCAGGTGTACAGACAGTATCACAATGGGTGATGCTACCATAGGGGAAGCTTTAGGGGTAGATGGAGATGCTAGGGGAGACTATAAAGGGGTGGTCTCCTCTGAAATGTCTTAACATTTTTACCAGTTCCTTGGCAGTTCACCCTTCAGTAGCTAGTAATCGTAATAGTTTGTCCTTAAGCTCCTCTACTTTTGGGGATCCGCAGGAGAGGACGGGTCACTATGCAAATGGGTTAACTCACCACCCTTTCTGGGACCCCTTGGGCAGGATAACAGGGGGTACTCTTTCTGGATCTATGGGGAGGCTGCATGAGAGGAGGGCCACCATGAGCTGATCAAACAGGTCTGAGTCTCTCCCCCTCACTTCAGCCTTCCCTAAACACTTTACCTTCGCTACGGTTTTCACAATAGTAGCAATAGTGGTCGCTAAAGGGATATCCAACAGTAATATGGCATGTTGGGAATCTAACCCCTCAGCCTTACTCCACCCCATCCTGTGATGCACAGCCATCTTGTGGGGGGGGGCAATTTTAAGTTTGGGTGTATTAAGCGCCTCCATTTCTTATTTTTAAAATTCAAAGTTTATTAATTTTTCCAAGAAACAGTTACACATAGGCCAGGTGAATTGCATATGTCAGGTTCAACAGAGACCCTAGCCTCCTAGAGTATACAAAAAACAGCCATCTAAGTCCCACCAAAGCCCACCCCTCCTCCCTAACCGCCCCCTTCCTTCCCCGATGTACTATCTTGGTCATTTGAAGGGAGGAGAGACATTGCTTAAACTGGACAATTATCCACAGAGTTGAAATATCATACACTTATTGCAGGTACAATGCATATAGCTTCCCCCATTTCTTATCAAAACTTGCAATGTTGTTCCTAAAATCTGCTATCAGTCATTCAGATCTGAAGAAAGAAGATATGTCCTTTAGCCATTCACTATAGGAAGTTGTTAGCTGGTCCATCCAATGCTTCAGAACCAATTTTTTAACAATGATGGCAATTAGAACCATATGATATCTACGGTCCTTAACAGTGATGCCCTCATATCATCCTAGGATACAGACCTCAGTTGTGAAAAGGTCTTCTAACCCCAGCCAGGGGTCAAGTTTAGATCTGATTACCCGCCAGAGTGGAGAAACCTTTTCACAATGCCAGAATATGTGCACCAAATTCCCTTCTTCCCTACCACACCTGGTACAAATGGAGTCTGGTGTCCTACCCAAATTAGCTAGTCTCACGGGGGTATAATACATAGTGTTCAATATATGATATTGAGTGAGTCTAAGTCCATCCTGAGAGTGGTAGATGTTAAGGTCCTTCCGATCCGGGCCTAGTCCAAGTTCACATCTGGAAGTAAGGCCGACCAGATTGGAGAACCAGGCAGAGGATTAGTACAGGTAAACGACAGGAGGAGAATATAAACTGTAGAAACTGAACGTGGCCTTAAAGAGCTTTCACTGACTTGGACCATTAAGGGTCTGACTAAAGATGGTCGGCTTTTTACCCCAAACAAGGTACTTATAGTGTGCCTAATTTGGTACACCTTAAA
Source organism: Neoceratodus forsteri (assembly GCA_016271365.2). Taxonomy (NCBI): domain Eukaryota; kingdom Metazoa; phylum Chordata; order Ceratodontiformes; family Ceratodontidae; genus Neoceratodus; species Neoceratodus forsteri. The sequence continues at coordinate 565,653,127 of CM028129.1, read as the reverse complement.
GATCATCTGTCTCGGGATGTCAAACTTACTGAGAATTTCAGATGAAGAAAGGAGGTTATCCTGAGAAAATAGATCCTCTACACATGCCGCCTGTAGCTGCAGGAGCCATTGAGACATAAGACATGACCCCCCCAATTTTGATGTTGGGGTTTAGCATGAGTGGTTGACCCATATCAACTTTAAGGGGTATCTTCAGATATGAGCAACATTGTGAAAGTACTCTTAAGGGAGTACTAATTACCGTGTCCTGTAATCTTTCTGACAGCGATGATTTTGTTAGGTAAAAGACCGTGGCTAGGTTAATATTATTAGATCTTAAGAGATCATTCTCAGTTTGGAACCAGATGGGGGTATAATCCATTTCCTCCTGCACAAGCCATTTCCCCAATTTAGTTAAATGGCTCGCCCAGTAGTATAAGAGAAAATTGGGGAGATGAAGTCCACCCTGAACTTTGGGTACGCTGAGTTTATGAAAGGCTTGGCGGGGGTGTTTGCCTAACCAAATAAATTTTGATATCATAGAATGTAAGCACTTGAAAAAGGAGATTGGAAGCCATATGTTTAATAAATTTAGGGGTTAAAAAAGCCGGGGTAGGATATTAATCTTTTAATTATGTTTATCTGGGCCCATAAAGAGAGGGGTAAATTCTGCCATCTCAGAAGATCCTGTTGGATAACACCAACCAAATCATCCAGGTTGAGCCTCTGAAGTAGAATAGGGTCTCTAGATAAATAAATACCTAAGTACTTAAGAGTTTGGGAGGCCCATTTAATACCCAAGTGAGCAAAGTCGGACTTCAAGGTGTAGCTGTTCAGGGGAAAAATTTCTGTTTTAGAAATATTTAATTTGTAATTGGATAACTTACCGTACTGATTGACAACCCCTAACACTTGTTCAGTGAGAAAACTGGGTGGGCTAAATGGAGAAGATCTTCATCAGCATAAACCAAGAGTTTAAGGGTCTTAGTATAGGTAGGGATGTCTCTAGTTAGGGGGGTCTGTTTGATACGCCAGAGTAAAGGTTCTAAATAAAGGTTGAACAAAAAAGGTGAGAGTGGGCAGCCTTGTCTGGTACCCGTGTATAAGGGAAACCTGATAGAAAAAAATCCCATTACAATAAATCTTGGCTGATGGGGAAGCATAAAGGGACTATCATTACAACAAACTGAGAAGGGAAGCCCACTTTCCACAAGGTCAACCATAAGAATTCTCAATACACTCTGTCGAAAGCCTTTTTGGCATCTAGGGAAACTAACGCCATTGGGGACCGGGAAGACTGAGCCACTTGGAAGATATGTGTGAGTGTCCTAAGATGGTCAGCAGAAGAGTGGTCTGCCATGAACCCCACCTGTTCCGAACTTAGAAGTCGGGTCAGTGAGCTTTTATTCGGAGCGAGAGCACTTTTGCTAAGATTTTGATATCGTAATTTAGTAGGGAGATTGGTCTATAATTAGCTGGATCTAGGTGGGTCTTGTCTGGTTTAAAAGTAAAAGAATAATCATGGCATCCATGAGGGTTGGATATAATTTGTCCACTTGGAACATGTAATTGTATAATTTAAGCAAAAGGGGGGCTAATTCTTTAGCAAATGTTTTATAGAAATTTGATGGGAATCCGTCCTCCGGACCCGGTGCTTTGTCCAGGGTAAGGCCACCAATGGCTCTTTCCACTTCAGTAGTAGATATGGGTGAAGCTAGGAAAGCTTGACTGGAATCCTCCAGCATTGGAAGGTTTAGAGACTCCAGATATGTTTCTATGTCTTGAGAGTTACTAGGAAGGCACTCCCCATATAATAATTTGTAGAAATTCTCAAAGATCTGCACAATCTCCTGAGGTTCCTTCCATTTTAATAGAGCCATCAGAGGTCTTAATTGAAGGGATTAGGCGAGAGCTCTCCAGCTGACAGAGTCGGAGGGCGAGCAGCTTGCCAGCTTTTTTGCCTTGGTCCACATATCTAGCTTTGGTCTTGACCAGAGCATATTCTGCTTTTTCCCTTATTAATTCCACATATTCGTTATGCATAGCTAACAGTTCTTCTAAGGTACCTGAGGAAGTAGAGGAGGATAGGGAGTTTTCTTTCTCTTTTATCTGGGTCATTAAGGACAAAACTTTGGAGTCCCGTATTTTTTTCCTTCTAGAGGCAGTCTTAATAAACTCGCCCCGAAGATAGCACTTCAGGGAGCACCAAAGGAGGTCCCATCTCGAGACTGAATTCCTATTTTGTTCCAGAAAGGTAGCAATGAGCTCTTTAATGTGCGAACCAAATGACTCATCCTTCAGCAGCTAGGTATTCAGCCTCCAGATGGTTTCACTCCGTGTATGGGAATCTAGTGAGATAGTCATCCAGGCTACCGCATGGTCAGATATCAGTATGGGTTCTATACCTGTCTGGTAAAGACCGGGCATAAGGGAACAACTAATTAGTAAATAGTCTAATCTTGACCAGGTCTGATGAACATTTGAGTAAAATGTGTATGACTGACTCATGGTGTTTAAAATGCGCCACGGGTCACCCAGCCCCAACAAAGTTGCAAAATCTCTTAAAGCATTCTCTGAAGATGAAAGGGGCTTCAGCAGTCTGTAAGTCCTGTCCAAGTCTTGGGACGGGGGAACATTCTAATCCCCACCTAAAATCAAGGGGGCGGGAAGGAGCCTGGCAATTTTATTGCCTAGATCCATCATGAAATCAGAAACCCCCCTTACAGGGCCATATATCGAACCCAGAACCACCATAATGTTGTTTACAATACCCTTGATTAGCACATAACGGCCAAGAGGATCAGCAATCGTGTTATCTGCCTGGAATGGGATGTGCCTTTTGATAAGGATGGCCACCCCACAGCTTGAAGATGAATTTCCTGCTGCAAAAACTTGGGATATTCCTTGTCTAGACAGACATACTGATTCCGCAGCTGTCAGATGGGTTTCCTGGAGCAGAATGATATCGGCATTTAAAAGTGAACAGTGTTTAAGTATTTGCATCCATTTCAGGACATCTCTTACTCCTCTAACATTCCAAGTAATTATTTTAGAGAGCCTATTAACCACTGTCCTTCCACACTTCAGGTATCAGCCCCAAAAAATTCCTCGTGATCCAGATCAACCCCTTAAGGCACACTCCAGCCCACCCCCCTCCCCTAGTCCACCCTATAACCTTATTTAAGACAATGTACCTCAGCTGTACAGAGAGAAATAACCTATCTTGTAACATGTATGCCCTTAATCTTCCTGTTTTGGTAGTAATTAAAAAACTTAACAGAAATATCCAGATTCCAGATACCCCAAAAACCCAGCCCACCCTAGCCCTTAGTAAACCCCCAGAACTTTGTACAATAGGCCTAACACCTCCAGACTGAATATATGTCAACCGAAGAACCTTCCATGTGATAGGCCAAAACCCAATGGCGATTACCACTACTGCCACATAAATAAAGAACAAATATGAAGTTGTTAGCCCCCATGATTTACAAAGGATTGTAGCTGGGCTCTGAACTAGGGGGCTATTAAAGTTAATGGCATTTATAGTAAGGCTGAGCGAGACATCATCACCCCCCAAATCAGTACGCTGTGCAGCGCCCCCAGATCGCCCTGATCTGGAGCCCCCCACCCTGCCCCTCCATTCATTACATTAAGGCTCCTTCAAACTATGAGCTGTGTTTCAGATCGGGAGAATCAAACTGTAGTGAGCTAACTTTTATAAGAACTCAGCCACGACCCAAGATGTGCCCTTTATAGAAACCCCTTACTCCTCTCGCAGTCATTTCATGACCATTCCCACCCAACTAGGCCCTGTTATGACTTCAGAGCCGTAGTTATGACCAGAGCTTAGCCCCTACTATGGGCTACTTCCACAGTAGTACCAGGTGGTGATATGGGCTGTTACTGGTATCAAAACCATACTCCCTAACCTGATTAAATTAAAATCCGATCCCTGGCCAGTAAAATAAAAAAGAAAACCTGACCTGAGTCCACGAATAATGAGCCTACTCGATGGGTGGAGGAGAGATAAAGAGGGTGCTCACACTGGTCCCCTCGGTGTTGTCCCACTGGGAAACTACCTCCCTTCAAGAAAGGTTCCTGCATGAGCCCAAATGTTACCAGGGTCCCCCTCTGAGTGCGACACCACCCTGACCCCACCCACCAGCACAAAACCCATCCGAATGCCCCCGGGAAGACCCAGCACTTCCCTGAAACAATCCAGCAGGTAAGCAATTACATAAATCCCCTGTCCATTATTATAAAGGCACTACAGTCCATTAAACGAGAGATCATCCTTCTTTAAATAAGCTAGGTAGCTTCATGGAGAGGTCTGCAGCTGCTTGTTCAGGCGAATCATATGAGAGCCAGGAGTCTTGAACTGAAACGCACAGCTTGGCTGGGTACAGCATTCGAAATGGAATACCAGCAGTTATTAACTTCTTGACAGTAGGATGAAAAGCTGCCCGCTTCTATCGGGTTTCCAGGGGTAAATCTTGTGATATTCTGAGGGTGGCATTTTCCCACATTTTCTGGAGCTCTTTTGCTTTGTCAGTAACATGCTGCTTCTCCACAAAGCTCAGGAACCTCATGATGATTGGTCTTGGGGGAGCTCCTGGAGGGGGTCGCGGTCTGAGAGAGCGGTGCGCCTGCTCGATTTGATAGCTGGCACTCAGGGGGGAGGGCCCCACTACTTTCTGTAGAAATTTCTGGATGAAGGCCACAGTGTTAGCACCTTCCTCAGCTTCTGGTAGTCCCAAGACCAATAAATTTTTCCACCTGCTCCTACCTTCCAGATCTTCAGCTTTAAGCTGCAGCTTGTGTATCTGCTGGCACAGCTGCACTGTCTCAGGTTCTGCCTTCTCCCTCCACTTCTCTGTTGACACCAAATGGGCCTCTGCATCTCCCACCCTCCTTGTAAGGCCGTTAAGATCACTACGGAAGGACTTCAACTCTGAGGCAATATCGGCAAGGGTTTCTCTAAAGGGCAAGATTTTTTGCAGAAAGCGGTCCTCCGTTAACGGGATTGCAGCTGAAGTTGGGGACGTTGCTTTACCAGCAGCAGCTCCTTGAGCCATCTGCTTTTTAGGCAGTTTCTCCGGCGAGGCTGGTGGAGTATGCCTGGGCAGGGCCTGCTTCATTTCAGCCTCCATTGTGGTAATTAAGCCATCTACGAAAGTTAATTTCAGCTCTAGCTTGGAGCTGTATCCTCAGAATTAACCTGTGATGAGTTTGGTTGAAAACCTCTTTAAGCTGTTGGCTTAAAATATTGAGCAAAAGAGAGGTGAGGTGACGGAGCTCTGCTTCAGTGCTGCTATCGGGAACCCTGCATCACATGATCCCTCGTGCCTCCATTTCTGATAAAATTTATATTTCTGGGTTGTAGTTCCAATTCTGACCACTAGAGGGTGCAAATCTCAGCAGTGCCTCCAAGATGTAACCCCTAGGTGGTGCTATCCCAAGGGATACTAGCCCTGCCTGCGTGACTAGGTGCAGGTTAAGGGGCCTGAGCTCGGCGAATAGGTTCCTCCACCTGGAGAGTTGGTTTAAGGGTAGCGTTGCTGCTCTGGGTACAGCCCTTCGGGACACTGATAATACCCTCTAACCCCTCGAGTGGCTTACACAGGTCAGCAGATAAACCATTACATTTAACATCAGAATACAATATTGAACCCACACTTGGCACACTTACCACCAGGGCTGGATCAGCTGCACTGGCCTTGGAGACCCCCCTGTAAAACAAGACCTGCAATAGAACAGTGCAATGGCAATACAGTATCCCCTGCAATAGAACAGTGCAATGGCAATACAGTATCCCCCTCCACAAAGGTACATACCAGCCAGGTTAAATACAGAAAGAATCAAATCTGATTTATTCAGGGGACGTGAACAAGGGTGGGGCAGCAGTCTGGCATTTGATTTCAGATCTGATTTAGTCAGGTTAAACATGCATGCACTGAAAGTCCCTCTAGCACAGTCACACACACTCTGGGTACCCAGTTGTTATTCAGGCTAGCCTGAAGCGTTGCCCGGGGTAGGCCAGCGTTGCAGTTGTTGTTGGAGCCCTTAGGAAAGAAACAAGCAACATGCATGTTAACTCACAATTTGTATTCCGGGGCCAGATGGCTCGGTTCATAATGATCAACCAAAACAATTAAATCAGATAACACACAATGATTTGAGCTTTGTTGCAGGGGAGCTACCCTGATGGTTACTCACGCTACCCAGACCAGGAGGCAGGATTGAGGAGATGAAGATCTCCGGATGGTATGCTGTTTGTCAGGGGAAGCAGGGCCCACATGACGCACTGTGGTGGTCGCTCCTGTTTGATGGTGTTGAGCAGGGCGCCGAATCCCTGAGCAGATCTTTTGTTGGATGAATCTCTGCGGGGTGAGCAGCAATCTAGGCTGAGATGGTGAGGCCCAGACCAGATGAACAGTTCAGATTGCAGTCCGTTTTAGATGCTGGATCCAGCTTCCGGCTAGTGTGACACATGCAGGGGTGTGGAGAACCAAATCATGACCCACATTACACATTTAGCACAATTATAGTCAAAACAGCCAGATACCACAATTCGGATGACAGTCCGGTTGTAATTAAGCAGTGTCTCTGCACAAACCATACGCTCTAAGGTTTTCTCCAATTCCTGACAGGCCAATCGCTCCAAGAACAAGTCTTCGGTTCATACCAGGTGGAATTCACTCTCTCACAATTCAGGATTCCAGTCTCAAATAACAGCAATTCGGATATAGTCTGATATTAGATTACAGACTTCACACAGGAAGATGGTAGCAGGCAGGCCAGATACAGCCTTCCTGCCAAATCCCCGTGCTACCACAGAGGAGCAGCTGCTTGAATTGCTCAAGCTGTTCACTGTCCAAGCTCCAACTCTACACTGACTCACTGCTGCCTGCAGCTCTGGGATTTCCCAGTGATCCAAAAGGTTCGGTTGGTTGATCCATCTGTCTATCACAGAAAGGGCCCCCCTCCAGGTCCATTTAGGCACCAAACAGTAAAAACTACAAATCCTACAGAAATTCATTCCTACAAGACCTCTGGGGACAGTCTCCATTTTAAGGTCCCCCAAGGTACCAATTGGTCCAAACTGGCAGTCCCTAACCAAAATGGTGACTCTTAGCAGAAAGTCCATGTTGCAAAGGCAGTCAGGTTGGACAAATTACTATATTATTATTACTGAAGCAGACAATCAGAAAACAATTACAGATCCTATTAGGGCTTCCTCTGTGCACTAAGCGATGGCAGAATGAAGCAGCTGTATCGCAGCCCAGCAGGACTCGAGCCTGAAACCACTCGGCCCCCACCCATATTAATTATAACCTACGAGATAGATACCTCTAAAAGAGTAATGCTGCACAGACAAAAATAGGACAGCTCGGTCACTGAAGCAAAATACCCCAGTGCTAGGTCAAGATAAAGCTGTTTAATATTTAAAAACTTTCACAAACAATGAATAACAGCACCCCTCTCCCACGTATGCCACCGACGGTTCTCGTCACACTGACGCTTTTTCCAGGCATGGCTTATGTGCCTGTGACTCGCATATCTAAAGTGATATTGGGGAGGCAGTATAGCGCAGTGGTTTAAGGCTCTGAGCTGCAAATCTGGAGACCTGGGTTTGAATCCCACAGCCCCCACTTGCATACTGTGTGACCCTGAGCAAGTCACTTAACTTCCCTGTGCTCCTAGGTTGCACCTCTAAACAAGCTTTCAGCTTAGTGTCTCTTTCCTGGTTAAACAATTAGGAAAAAAAATAAAGAGCCCGCTATCAATTTCACATAAGCACACAAATATTTAAAGTGACCCAATAGTGCAAATATAGATAAACCTTGCATTTATACTAATTAAAAACACACACACACACACATATACACACATTCCTGTCCTAAATTTATCGTATCAACTACTTACAAGCAAAAGAACAACTCATTTATATTTTAGAAAAGGCACAATACTAACAATGGCATTCAAACCCTTATTCATATGGGCTCTCAATTCATATTGCCATTTACTCTCTGCTTTTAAAAGGCAGTTGTCCAAATCTCCCCCCGCCCGTACACCCGATGACAATTTTTCTAATGCCTGAAATTTAAAAACATGTCCAAGTCCTGCTGCCATACAATGTAGAGCCAGTGCATTATTTTTGTCCTTATTGGCAATACTCCTGAGGTGCTCTGCAATTCTTGTTTTAAAATGTCTCTTCATTTTTCCAACACAGAAGTTAATACAGTTGCAAATGGCCACATAGACAACATATTCAGAAGAGCAAGTTACAAAGTGCTTATTATGGTAGATCCTACCTGTCGTCAGATGTTTGAAAGTGGTACCTATATTCTGATGTCCACAGCATAGGCAGTTCCCACATTGAAATGTCCCATCTGGAAGTTTTGGTAAAACATTTTCAATTTCAGGTGGTGACGTGTACAAGCTTCTTGTTAATTGATTGGCCACATTCTGGCCCCATTTGTACACCAGTCTTGGGGGGTTTTAAACAACATCCTTCAGTTTTGGCTCCAAGCTCAGAATATTCCAATTTTTAATGAAAACATCCGTGATTATATGGCTTTGGGGATTATATTCTATAATAAAGTTTAAAGTCTCTTGACAATATAATTAAGAGACATGATATTAGAATTAAAAAAGTTAAAGAGCACAAATTTGAAAGAGATAGAAGAGACTACATTGATGGATGGATTTTTGAGTGGGGTAGAAATAAAAACATGATATATAACCCCAGATAGATCCTGAAAAAATCAGATGTTCAAGCTGACACATATACTAGTGGTTCAGGGTCAGAATCGGAGGGAAAAGAAGTGAAGAAAATCTGAGAGAAATTGTTGTAGAGGAACAATGTTTTTTAGTCAAAGAGGGGGCAGAGTTGCTGCTTTCCCCAAACAACAAACCACAGCAAATCACACATCAGTGGCGAAGGGACAGGTGGAGTCAATGCAGCAAATAGCGGCTCCAAGTATAGTGCCATTTTCCATCAATCACCCCCACTCACACCCACATCAGGAATTGCATGACCCACAGGGGACATTGAAAATCAGCTACCTGAATCTCCCCGAAATTCCCATTCAGAAAGGTTTGAGACGTAACCCCCAGTTTGTACAGTTTCAAATAGAAGAAGATTGACAAGGAGAGGCACCAGAGGGAAGGGGAGAAGGAAGAAATTGAGAAACAGGCAGACGGGGGAGGGGGCAATACTTCAGAAGGAACACACGTTGGAACAAGTAGATGAAACACTTACGGTGAATATCTCTAGTTATGTTTTAACAGAGACTGAGAAAAGAGTATTGGAAAAAGGACTGAATTATGTACGAACTACCCATATGCAGGAATTTAATGTGATGCTGGATCATCAGAAATTTACCTGAAAACTAGATTTAAAAACTGTGTTTTATAAAGACAATTTGGAACCAATAGTGGATTCTAATGTACAGCCTTTATATTCATTGCGAATACCCTCTACTTTTGTCTGTCAAAGTAATCCAATTGTCTCAACCTTTTATAAAGCTTGTGAACAAGACCTCTCTGAATATTTGGCAAAAAAGCCACATTTGAAATATGACAGCTATTCACATTTAGAACAAGAAGCCTTGACCAGCCTTGCAAATAATAATCAGATTGAAATAAAGAGCACTGATAAGGGAGGCACTGTTGTCATTATGGACAAAGTTAAGTATGAATTGGAAATGAAAAACCTGTTACAGAATGCAGATTTTTACTTGAAGTTATCTAGTGACCCCACCTTAAATTTTAAGAAAGAAATAGATGTATAGTTGCATGATTTGTGGGTAGGGGGGACAATTACCAAACAAATGTATGAATTCATAGTGTTAGAACATCCAGTCCACGCAGCTTGGTACGGACTTCCCAATATCCATAAAAATCTTGTGGAACCCCCTGCAGAGCTGATTGTAGCTAGCACTGGTTCTGTGACCGAACCATTTGCACAGTTTGTGGACCATTTTATTAAACCTGTGGTCCCCCTTTGGTTAGCACATGTTAAAGATGCCACTCACATTTTGAATAGTTTGCAAGAGACAAATGAGGATGTTTTTGTAACCCTTGATGTTAGTTCACTATATACTAACATTCCACATGTGGATGAGTTAGAAGCAGTACGCAATACATTATATACATTTACAGGATATACTAATGCTTTCATCAAGTGCTTGTTGAGATTAACAGAAAAAGTTCTCTGTTGTAACAGTTTTATTTTCAACAATGTGCATTTCTTGAAGGTAAAAGGTACGGCCATGGGGGCCTCCTTCGCACCAAATTATGCGAACATCTATTTAGCATGGTGGGAGCATCAGTATATGCTATCAGATTTGAATCCCCACATGAAGTAATTATATTTTTATAAGCACTTCATTGATGGTATATTTTTGGTGTGGAAGTGACCACCAGCAGGTCTGTTGGATTTGGTTCCATATTTGGAATCAACCAATTGTAATTTAAGATTTTCCCAATGTGCAGATTCCAATAAAATCCAATTTTTGGACTTCGAAATTTCAATGAATGACATGGGTGGAATTTGCACTAAGTTGTATAGAAAACCTACTGCAAGAAATGCTTTGTTATCGTATGAAAGTTGTCACCATTGGCATATTTAAAAAAATATACCGAAGGGACAGATGATGAGGCTGAAGAAAAATACCTCAAGTTAGGAACAGTTTGAAAAAGATGCAAAGATTATGGCAAAGAAGTTTGCAGATAGGGGTTATAATACAAATGAAGTTTTGATGGCACAAAATTCTGTGCAGAGTATGGACAGGAATAGTCTTTTGAAAGCAAATGTTAAGAACAATACTAATAACACTTTAAACTTTATTACAGAATTAATCCCCAAAGCCATATAATCAAGGATGTTTTAATTAAAAATTGAAATATTCTGAGCTTGGAGCCAAAACTGAAGGATGTTGTTCAAAATCCCCCAAGACTGGTGTACAAATGGGGCCAGAATGTGGCCAATCAAGTAACATGAAGCTTGTACATGACACCACCTGAAATTTAAAATGTTTTACCAAAACTTCCAGATGGGACATTTCGGTGTGGGAACTGCCTATTCTGTGGACATCTGAATATAGGTACTACTTTCAAACATCCAACCACAGGCAGGATCTACCATAATAAGTACTTTTTAACTTGCTCTTCTGAATATGTTGTCTTTGTGGCCATTTGCAAATGTATGAACTTCTGTGTTGGAAAAACGAAGAGAATTTTAAAACAAGAATTGCAGAGCACCTCAGGAGTATTGCCAATAAGGACAAAAAGAATGCACTGGCTCTACATTGTATTGCAGCAGGACCTGGACATGTTTTTTAAATTTCAGGCATTAGAAAAATTGTCGTTGAGTGTACGAGGGGGAGATTTTGACAACTGCCTTTTAAAAGCAGAGAATAAATGGCAATATGAATTGAGAGCCCATATGAATAAGGGTTTGAATGCCATTTTTAGTATTGTGCCTTTTCTAAAATATAAATGAGTTGTTCCTTTGCTTGTAAGTAGTTGATATGATAAATTTAGGATAGGGATGCATGTTTTGTTTAATTAGTATAAATGCAAGGTTTATTTATATTTGCACTATTGTGCCACTTTAAATATTTGTGTGCTTATGTGAAATTGATAGTGGGCTCTTTAAGATATCACTTTAAATATGCGAGTCACAGGCACACAAGCCATGCCTGGAAAAATGTCAGTGTGATGCGAAACGTCAATGGTGTATGTGGGAGAAGGGTGCAGCTATTCATTGTTTGTGAAATTTTTTTAATATTAAACAACTTTATCTTGACCTAGCACTGTGGTCTTTTGCTTCAGTGACTGAGCTGTCCTGTTTTTGTCTGTGGAGCATTGAACTTTTTAATAGTTGGCACCAGTTTTTGTGATATTAGCCGCCTGTCCTTACTTTTTACCTCTTAAAGAGACAGGCATGTAGGCTAACAGGGCACTCTCATGCAAGTACATTCAAACTGTTTAGACACAGAATACCAACCTGGCAGGGGGCATCAGGCAAGAACAGGGAGACATTTTAGGAACCCCCATTTGAAGGGGGGGTTACATAAACATAATAATTAACTACAGAAACCTTCAGACAACAAAAAGTTCTGCAAGAAAAGAATATAAAAGTAAGAGGAAGTGGAAAACTTTCCAATGAGCTGTGATTGACAGCATCATTAGTATAAAAAGAGGACACTAGGGCCGCTGTCACCCTATAGTGCACCTCATTTGGCATACCATTCTTTGAGCTGGCAGACCTAAAGGCATGATATTTAGTAATACAATATTTGGTAAGTTTCTTTTATTTTTCTTTCTTTTATTTCAGCAACTATTCATACCATATTGCTCTTAAACCTCTCCAGCCCTGCCTGGAAGACATGAGGACTGTCTCTTTTTATCTGTGTTAAAAGAACCACAAGCAAAATCACACAGTTTTCCTCACGATAGATTTTTTTTCCAACCCCCTTCACTTGTATACACTCATGTAGCAGGGCAGTGCGTAGAGAAACTGTGTGTGGGATTTTACAGAGATCTGGGGTGTCTTTTTATATATGTTAGCTTTAATTTTCTATTTCATTTGTGCATTTTCATTCTTTAGACTGGCAGCCCACTCTTATACTGAAGGCTGTCACCATTTTACACTGTGTGGTTTCACAGGGATATTCCTGTCCCTTTAAATCCTTAGTTCCTCCAGGTTTGCAGCAACGCAGCAGTCTCTCTAAAAAGAAATTTAACTTGCTGCTTGGCTGTGGATAACTGCCCCTTTTATATTTATGTATTTCAGAAAAGACCTGGGGTTCTTTATCAACTCCTCCTTTCCTATGGAATCCTTTGCCTTGACAGTTTTTACCAATTTATGTAGCATAAGTAATTCAACTTGTGTTAATTTTTATTTCATTCATATTTATTTTATAACTAACATCTAGTACAAAATGTTACATGGCAAGCACTGTTGCATTTTACTTTCTTTCAAGACAAAAAGCACTTAATTATTTAAAGGCACAAATATACCAGTTAAAATCCAGTGAACATTTGTAAATGCTTCTCATGTACTGCATTTAAACTTTTAAAGCACTTTATTTAAACCGTAAGCACCTTATTTTTCTTATAGGCACTTATTACACTTTATAGGCATTTTGTATACTCTTTTAAACAACCAGCACCTTAATTACCTTGAGCAGCTGACATGCTGGACCTACATACCTGATGCTTCATTTTGGGGGGTGGGGGTTAAGGGACCTCATCTTTCCACCAGGGCACCCATCCTTGACAGGGATAACCCTGTCACATTCTCCAGTCGGGTTATTTATTCTGTAATTTTATAAAAAGTATACTCTGATTTAATTTTTTGATTACTCTGTGTTAGCTAGAATTTTTTTTTCAGTAATTTAGGGTTTCTCCGGTTACCTATTGATTCCCAGGAACCGGAGAATATCCCAGCTGGCTACCATTTTACTTTCTGCTCATTTTTCAACTACTAAACCAGCTTTTATTTTAATTGGCAGTGGTTTTGTATTTTTTGTTACTATACAAATTACAGTGAATGGAACACTTTCAGATTATGTTTCTGTCTGTGCCCTTTCACCTTAATTAATCAGTCATTTTACAGGAACCATGATTTGACCTTTGGTACAGTTTCCACAGTACAAGAATCATTTTTGCTTTGAGCTCTTGTGCTGCATTGTTTTTGGGAATTGTTTTTCTGTAATTTCAAGGTTCCCTCAAATTTCTATTTCGGAGAGACTTTGTGGGCCTTTAAAAAACTGTGAAAAGTTTTTCCAGCTCCTGGCAAGGGCAGACTGCCATTCGTTTTGCTTACAATGTCTGGGTCCTTAACACAACTTTATAAATTGAAATCCTGTGATATATTTTGCCCAGAAACCTAATTAAAAAGGGTAAACATTGAAAAAGAAGCATGTCTTCTCAGTCTTTCTCAGTGGCACCTAAAAATAATTAAAAATAAGTCTCTGAGGGAGTTCCCAATGATGGTGGAATTCTCACATCTGAAGGGTCTATCTCCTTATGTTGAGGAGCAAACAATATGAAAGGTGACAAGAAAAAGCTGCACAGCCATCAGATAAGCTTGGTAAAGATGGTTCAGACATCAGGATGTCCAAAGGGGGAACATTGAATCCATTGATGGCAAAAATAAAATAAAAAGAGCCTCAGAGCAAGCACCAGAAATGGTGTCTGTAAGGAAGTTAATTAGCATACATGATTTGTGTATGCCTTGCTAATGCGCATGCACTAGCCTATATATATAAACCCTTATCTGGCAGCAGTAGCCCTCACTTTCTGCAGTTCTAAGTGTTATACAGTACAGTAGACCTACCAGCTCACTCCACGTTGGTGTCTGCATGATTATTACATGGTGTCAGAATGGACCGTCTGCAGCCTCCCATCACTCTCAATCTACATGGAAATGTTGCTGAAAACTGTAGAAGATTTAAGCAGCAATTTGAAATTTTCTTAGTTGCCAGTGGACTCGCTGAAAAATCCCAGAAGATCCGGGCTATGATCCTCTTACATGTGACTGGCCCTGATGCATTGGAGGTATTCAGTACTTTCATTTGGGAAAAAGAGGAAGAGAAGGAGCAACTGAATAAAATTATGGGACAATTTGAGAGGTATTATAACCCAAGAAAGAATGTGACTTATGAGAGACATTTGTTCAATACTAGGAGCCAGAATCTGGGTGAGTCCATTGATTCACATGTAACTGAACTGAGGCTAAAGGCTTGTGAATTTGGAAATTTAATTGACTTGTTCATCAGAGATAGAATTGTATGCGGCATACACAGCGAGCATGTGAGACGCAGACTGTTGAGAAAAGCGGATTTAACATTAGATGATGCCATAGATACTGAATACCAGGAAATATTCACTATCATTTTATATTTGCTATTTTAGCATTTTATAAAAAAGCGCGAATTTAAAGAGATAGCGAATATTTCCGAAAATACAGACCTCCGTGATGCGGTGTTGTATAGGCCCAATAATGCAAAAAATACCCTAAATCTGTACACATATCGCCTTTATTTAATCAATTAACAGCAAACTCATAAAATAAAATAAATGAAATGCACAGCAAACTCATAACAATTCTGCATTTGTGCAAAGACACCACAGTAAGCCATACAGCAGACTTCATGCGATCTTAATTCTCCAGTTGATCTGCTGTCAAGTTACCAGTATCTGAAAAACATCTTTTAGTTCTCTGTTAGCATCTGGGGACAGTTTGATTTTACTATTCCAATTGCTAAGACATGCACCACCCCTGCATTGATTACTGCACCCTCAGCCCTCATAATACTTTTTAATTTCTCCTCCACATCCTCCATTAACAAAGTTGGCCTGCCCCTAGGTTTTGTTGGCAGTGAGGGTGGGAGAGTACTTGTATTTTGGGTCTGCAGTAATAATTTCCTATAGTCATTTTTAAAATTGCGCACAGTAGATTCATTTATGGTGCTGTGATACTTCACCTGATAGTAACGCACAGCAGACATCACACCATTCTCGCTTGCATATTTACCAATTTCAAATCAGACTTCACCTGAATAAGTGGCGTAGGTAGATGGACGGCATTTTATTTTGTGGTGGTGCTTTTAGTTCGGCAACAATGCTATTTGCCGTATCACTGTCTAATCTAGACCGCGTAAGCTGCTCGCCCGAAACATCCCCTACATCTACAGGATATTCTCCTTTTGCAGCTTTGTTTGAATTAATCCACTGAAGAATTGACATTATGTCAGTGTGCTGTAAGCTGTAAGAACACGCTGTCTGAACTGCAAAGTGAAACTACAAATGGAAAAACTGCTTGATTAAGGTAGGGCAGTAATATACTGTAGTCATGACAGCCGACTGATTGCTGTAATTGATAGGGCTGACACCAGCCGATTACTGTTCTAGCCGGTCACTGTAGTCATGACAGCAGATTGATTAATGTAATTGTTAGCAATTTACAGAAGTGCTACCAGCAAGTACAACTTACTGACTAAATTCTGGGCATCTTAATTTACCATTCCTTTTAATTTTAGCATACAGTGCAAACTGTGAACAATAGTGGGCGCGAATAAGTTTATGTGACTCAACGCGCTAATATTAGGAGACATGAATATATTCTGTTATACAGTATATGCAGGACTGCTGAACCGAGTGAAACACAGATTAAATGCTTAAGTGGAAATGCTCAGGATGAAAGTTCAGTGTAAGTAGCAGTTGTGCAGGAAGAAAGAGTAAAAGCAAGTGCCAATGTGAGCAAAGGGAGTTATGTACCTCAAGCAAATAAAGTCAAATGTGAAAAGTGTCATGAGCATGAGACAAACAAATGCCCAGCATATGGACAGTATTGCTAGAGTATGTCATGTGGGTGAACACAATGAGACCCATGTTTTTAGGGAAGATGCCCAGGAGAGTGAAAGTACTTTTAGAATTGAGACTGAGACTATCTATAAACACAAGACTGATTGGAAAGTAAATCTGAGCATAAATGGGAAAATGGTGATGTTCATATTAGTCACTGGAGCACAGTGTAATGAGATGCCTTTTCAGATATGTAAGGCATTGTCTGGAGAAGCTGTTCGAAGGTTGTCAGCTAGATTGGTTTCCTATTCTAGGCATAAACTTGATGTGAAAGGCAAAATGATGTTGCTAACATGTTTTAAGAAAAAGTATTACTTGTTGCCATTTCAAGTGGTTAATGCAAACGTGACCCCAGTGTTGGGCCTGTCTACTTGTTTGGAAATTAAGCTTATAAATAAGCTATTTTCAGTAGATGCTGCAAGTGGAAGTGCAGGGGAAACCACAGAAGGAATACTGGCTGAATTTACTGATGTATTTGAGGAATTGGGATGCTAAGAGGGTGAATACCACATTAAAATAGATAAGACAATCAGCCCTGTGATCCACCCCCTAGGAAAACACATTTCGCATTAAAAGACAAAGTGAAGATTTAGCTAGAGAATATAGAAATAATGGGGGTTATTGAGAAGGTGGAGAAATCCACAAACTGGGTAAACTTGATCGTGGTTGAAGAAAAACTAAACAAAGTATGAATTTGCATAGATCTCAGAGATCTTAATAGAGCAATTAAATGGGAACATCACCTGATGAAAACAATTGAAGAGGTTGCAGCCAAGCTAGCAGGGGATAAAGTATTCACAGTGTTAGATGCTGGGCATGTCTTCTGGCAGATTAAACTGGATAGGCCTATCTTTGATCTTGTGACTTTTAATACATCTTTTGGGAGGTACAAGTTCAAGCATCTCCCCTTTGGGATATGCTCAGCACCAGAAGTCTTCCAAAAGAAAATGTCACACATTTTTGAAGGGCTTGAGGGCACTGTGGTCATTATGGATGACATCCTAATATGGGGAGCTAATGTACAAGAGCACCATGAGAGGTTATGGAATGTTCTACAAAGAGCCAGAGATAAGCATTTGTCTTTAAACCTAAAAAAATTGAAAATCAAAATGTCAGAGGTCCAATATATTGGGCACAAGTTAAGTAACAATGGGCTGTTGACAGACACCGAGAAGATAAAAGCAATTACCCAGATGCCTGTTCCCCAAAACAAGACTGACTTACAGAGATTTATGGACGTGGTAAACTACCTGGCTAAGTTCATTCCAAACCTAGCAACTGTAAATACGCCGTTGAGAGAGTTACTAGAGGAAGAAACAGCATGGCACTGGGAGGAGTGTCACCAACAGGCCTTTCAAGAACTGAAAACAGTTGTCACAACCCCCCTGGTGCTGGCTTACTGTGATCTATGGAAACCTGTTGACATATCTGTTGATGCATCTTCAGAAGGGCTGGGTGCATGTCTGCTGCAAGAAGGCAGGCCTATTGCTTTTGCTTCCAGATCACTTAATAAAGCTGAGAGAAATTATGGACAAATTGAAAAGGAAATGCTATTTATTGTGTTTGGCTGTTCAAAATTCCATCAATATATGTATGGCAGACCAAGAGTCCATGTTGAAGCCCCCTAGAAAGTCTTTTCAAAAAAACACTGGCCATAGCCCAAGAATTCAATGCATGATGCTAAAAGTGCAAAGGTATGATTTATGAGTACAGTACAAAGCGGGTAAAGAACGTCATATAGCAGATTCCCTGAGTAGGGCTGTGGGAGAAAATTCTGTGCCAGAAACATAACTAGACAACTATGAGGTTCACACGGTGGACTGTATGCCTATCAGTGATGAAAAACTGAAATTCTTTCAGCAAGAGACTGATAAAGATTCAGCATTGGTCAAGTTGAGAGACATTGTTTTGAATGGGTGGCCCCAGAAGAAAACATCAGTGCATCCCGAGATAAGGCAGTACTGGCAGTTCAGAGATGAAATCTCGACAGAAAATGGACTTTTGCTGAAGGGGAGAGACTGATATTCCCCACATCACTGAGACCAGACATGTAAACCAGATTATACAGCAGCCACTTGGGCATTGAAAAATGCAAGCACAGGATCAGAGATGTTTAATTCTGGCCAGGGATGAACAATCAGATTGGTGACATGGTAGCTCAGTGTGGCATTTGCAACCAGTTCAGAAAAGCACAATCCAGAGAGCCACTGCAGCCACATGAGATACCAGACAAACCTTGGCAAAAGGCTGAGGCTAATCTATTTGAATTTAAAAGGGAAACCTGTCTGGCAATGGTTGATTACTACTCTAAATACATTGAGATATCCAAGTTGCAAAATACAGCAAGCGAAACAGTGATTAGCCATATTAAATCACAATATGCAAGACATGGTATCCCAGAAATACTTGTAAGAAATAACGGCCCACAATTTGCCTGCATTGGATTCAGAAACTTTCAATGAAAGTATGACTTTACACATGTAACGTCTTCACCAAGATAACCCCAGAGCATTGGCATGATAGAACGGGGCATTCAAACAATAAAGAAACTGTAAAAGAAAGCGCAAGTGGACCATCAAGACCCTTACTTAGCACTTTTGGAATTGAGAAGTACCCCACTGGAGGGGATAGGATCACCAGCACAGCTGCTTTTGGGCCACAGAACCAGAACTTTAATGCCTACCAGATCTGAGCTACTTAAACCAAATGTGCCAGAAGTTGATGTGAGAGCTACATTGCAAAGGACTCAAGAAAAACAAAACTCTTATTACAGTTTGCACGCCTGACTACTCCCAGCCTTACAGCCGGGACAGCCTGTTTACTTGCAAACACCTGAGAATACCTGGACCCCTGCAATTGTGGAACGCCATGCTGAAGAGCCATGCTCCTATGTGGTTCAAGCAAATGGGAAATTGTATCAAAGAAACAGTTGGGACCTTTTGTTAACCCCTGAACTGCAACACTCCTGTGGCCCACAAAACTCACACATCCGAGGAGGAGAAGAGAGCTGGATGACATGATGGAGGACGATGGGATCCCAGAGGGTGCCTGCAATGGAGGTCCTTCCACAAGTGATGCCAGGGCAGTTACAAAGCGAGCCTGTGGAGTCGGACCCGCCCCTGAGCAGTTGGGACCAATTGACTGGCACCAACTCCAGCCAGAGAATCAGCTGTGTCAGTGGAAGGGAGAACCAAAGGCCCACCTGGCATCGTGACTACATAGACTCACAAAAACTTTGAACTACACAGAACTTTAAACATTTTATGTTTGTGGGGGGAAGTTTAATTGAGAAGGGAGATGTAAGGAAGTTAATTAGCATACTCAACTTGTGTATGCTTTGCTAATGCGCATGCGCTAGCACACATATATATATATATATATATATATATATACTGTATATAAAGTGCAGTAGCCTGCGCTTTCTGCAGTTTGTTCTAAGTGTTATACAGTACAGTAAACCTACCAGCTCACTCGATGTTGGTGTCTGCATGATTATTACAGTCTGCCACAAAGAAATTTAAAGAAGTGTCTGCCACAAAGAAATTTAAAGAAGTCATTGCCACTACTCTTGAACAGAGAAAGGAGCAAGCAGATAGCACAGATAAAATGTCCTCATAAGAGAACATCAAAAATGTGGCAATTTTGCCAGGCTGTCCAGGTCATGGGAATTTTACCTGCCACCCCACCCCCGTCTCAGGCTCTAACCTATGTTGCCTGCAGAGGAGGAGGAGGAAGAAGAATAGCATGTACAAATGAAGGAAGGTGACCCCATGGAGTTAGAGGGTGCACCTGAGCACGATTTTGAACTTCCCCCAAGGCATAATGAGGACTACTCATCTTTTTCTGCATGTGTCAGACAGATGGTAGATATCCTAAGCATCCCGCCTCTAGAGATACAGAAGGCTGAAGAGGATCCTGATTTTATGGACATGTTGGCAGTAGCTCCACCGAACAGAATGCTAGTTTCCAGATATAAACCACTTAAGAAGGTCATAATAAAAATCATGTCTGTGCCCACCTCAGCTGCAGTCATAGACAAGAAAACTGAAAGAAAATATCAGGTGGGACAAGCAGGAAGTGGAATACCTGTACACTCATTCTAATCAGCATGGAGTAGTCCAGGCTGCTGCTTGGCAGTGAGCAAAAATCACTGTATCTGTGCACCCTCCTAAGAAGGACTCTAACAAATTGGAGACTATGGCCAAAAAGGTTTATGCCACAGCCTCCCTGCTTATCAGGCAGGCAGCTAATTCAGCACATTAGCACAGTAGCAGAAAGCACTTTGGAACACAGTTCTGGCACTGGCAAAAAGAGCAGATTGTGAATTGGCATAGGACCTGATTGCCACAAAATATCATTACCACATCACAGTGGACACAAAATTATTTATTTCAAAAGTTTCACCAAGAAAGATATACCGAGCTGATAACAGCTCATTACCAGGGGGTCAATAAATAACAATCAAATCAATCATACATAGCAGGAAAGAAACAAGCATACTATACTATGCCACAAATAGACAAAACTTATGCAAGGAGATGCAGAGAATGCAAACCTGTGGGTATCGAGGAGATGTAATTCCAGGTACAATGTGCAATTATGCAAGGAGAGAGGCAAAGAAAGCTATCTAGTGGGATTCAAGAAGAGACAAATTCAAGGTGCAGAGATAAAGGGGGGTCACCCGCAGGAGCTAGGGCTTGTACGAAATAGGGAGAGAGGAAAAAGGGGGGAGATGTGTAGATCAGGAGGAGAGGGAGAGAAGGGAGTGACACTGCTGCTAGAAGTTTGGCTCATGCAGTGTCCTTAAAAAAGTTTTCCTGGCAGAGGACTACCATGCTTTCTCAGGCTACTTAAAACAAGGTCATGGCTTTCTCCTTGACAAAACAGAGGCCTACATGAGAAAAAAAACAGATGAATACAAAACCACTTTCAAAAGTAACAAAAATGCTGCTACTTCCTACAGATCTTATGAAAAGGGAGGCAAAGGCAAGGGATACTTTCCAAGAGCCTATGTCTCTTATGCCCCCTGCAAGTACCAGTCCTAAAATGGTTACTAAAGGGGAAGAGAAAACAGGGCTTCTGGGCGTAATGCTACAGCTCCAGTGCCTAAACCCCAACCAAAGCAAAACCCCAGACAGTTTTGCCCAGGTCACCCAACCATTACCAATGGGAGGAAGACTGGCGTACTGCTTCCAGGAATGGGTAAACATTACCACAGACGAGTGGGTTCTGAAAGTAGTGGGCTGGGGATTGTGTCTGCAGTTCAAGCACTTTACAAACCTGCAGAAACACAGAAGTTTTCCTGCTCATTCTCCCACAGAAAGAAGTCTGCTAGAACTGGGAAAAAAATTAACATCAGAAGCTGTAGAAAAAGTCCCAGTGGGGCAGAGGCTTATTCTCAGGATACTTCTTGAACCACAAGAAAAATGGGGAGTGTCGACACATTTTAGATCTCCGGTTTCTGAACAAACATTTGAAAAAAGAAAAATTCAAGATAGCCACACTAAAGACCGTGATACTGTCTTTGCAGAAAGATCATTGGCTGGGATCCCTGGATCTGAAAGATGCCTATGTTCATATCCCAGTGAGACAGTCTCACAGAAGATATCTCAGATTCAAGCTGCAGAACTGCCAATACCAATAGCCATACTATCACAAACAGTTGTCAGACTAACAGACTGGCTTTTGGTTACAATATTGCATTGTGACAAGCCTCTGTACCACATCAAGGTAGCCAGTCCCACAGATGGCCATTCACGCATCACTAGCCACACTGGCATTTGTCAGACTAACAGACTGGCTTTAATTACAATAGCATTATGACAAGCCTCTGTATCACATCAGGATAGCTAGTCCCACTCCCACAGAGGTCCATTCACACGCCACTAGCCACACCATTCACACACCACTAGCCACAACATTCACTCACCTCTAGCCATGCCACCACACCACTAGCTACATCAGCAATTGTCAGACTAACAGAATGGCTTTTAGTTACAAGCCTCTACCACATCAAGTTAGCCAGTCCCACTGAGGTCCATTCACACACCACTATCCATGCCACCACACAACTTGCCACCACACACACACACACACACACACACACAAAATCTCTCATTAAACTGAAGGGTGCCCAAGGCAGAGTGGTCTGAGCCCTGATTCTCTTCTCATTCCAGTTCTTTCCACCACCCAAAAATAACTTGGGAAGAATGGCGTTTCAGAACAAAACACTGCATAAAGTACATTTTTTCACATCTGCACGTCTTGATACATAGATACATAGATACATAGATACATAGATAGTGTCGGCAGATAAGGGCCTATGGCCCACCTAGTCTGCCCATTTGAGCTTGTAAGTTCAGTTTGTTTTCCTAGAAGTCTATTTCCCCTTACCCCTGACCTCTAGAATTCCTTTATGTCTATCCCATGCATTCTTAAATCCCGTGATTGTTTCAGCCCCCACCACTTCCTCTGGCAAGGTGTTCCACTTGTCCACCACCCGTTCTGTGAAGAAATTCTTTCTCATGTTTCCTCTGAATCGTCCTCCCTCCAACTTCATCCCATGCCCTCTAGTCCTGAAACATCTTTTTCGCTAAAAATAGTGTTTTCCTGCACCTGTTCCTCCCTGTAAGATACTTGTATGTCTCTATCATATCCCCTCTCTCCCTCCTCTCCTCCAGGGAGTACATGTTCAGTTCCTTCAACCTGTCTTCATAGGACTTGTGATGCAACCCATGTACCATCTTTGTTGCCCTCCTCTGAACCTTCTCTACCCTGTCTATGTCCTTACGTAGGTATGGTCTCCAGAACTGTACACTGTACTCCAGGTGGGGCCTCACTAGTGTCTTGTATAGCGGAATTATGACTCCCTTTTCCTGCTGGTGATGCCCTGCCTATACATCCCAGCATCCTATTTGCTTTACCTGATGCCTTGTCACACTGTTTCCTACCTTGAGGTCATCAGAGATGACAACCTCAAGATCCCTTTCCTGCTTGGTGCATGCTATATCCTCACCCCCCAACTGATATATTGTGCCAGGGTTTTTGTGCCCCATATGCATTATCTTGCACTTCTTTGCATTGAATTTCAACTGCCAAACCCTTGACCATTCTTCAAGTTTCTGCAGGTCCCTTCTCATTCTGTCTACACCCTCTGGTGTGTCTACTCTGTTACAGAGCTTTGTGTCATCAGCGAACAGTGAAATTCTGCCTTCTATATCCTGTGCAATGTCACTTATCTCCTATCTTTATAAAGGCAACACTTTCCTTTATCTTCACTGCACCATATTGGCAGGCTTCTACTTTTCACCAATATAGGCCTCAACACACAGGTTGTTTAATTACATGTAAGTTACAGATTTAAGTAGAATAGTGGAGTGCAGAAATAACCTATTTGTGATGTGTCATTTCTAGTTTTTTCTGTCTTGAAAATGTGAAATTATACCTACTGTATGCTCCGTTATGTTGTGGCATAGCACCCATATACCAGTAGCTAGTAGCAGAGAGCATACAGCAGGTATAATTTTAAATTTCGAGAAAAAAAGAGATGTGAATTACAGAAGCCTACCAGTATGGGTCAGTACAGACAAATGTGAAGTGTTGCCTTCAGTTTATAGAGATGGAATATTTCAATTCCAGAACAAATAAGCTATAGTGGTGGAAAAAAATCTACTGCATGCAATTTTCTGCTCTGAAACAGCATTCTTTCCTGTTTATACATTAATGCATAAAACAACACACTGCTTTCCCTTGACCTGCAATACAGGATACTTTATCTCTGATGTATGAACAACTTTATCTATCCTAATCTGCCACCTCTGCTTCTCAATACCTCCTCCAGCAACCAACTACATTACTGGCTGGCAACTTGGCAAAGTAACTTGTCTTCTCACATAAGTTTTAAACAAGAGAGAAGCAAAACAAATTAACAAGACCATTTATTCAAGGTATTATAAAAAGCTACCCTGTGAAAAGTAACATTGTGAAGAATAAGATTTTTAGAATTAAGTTAGAACATCTAATACAGACATTCTTCTGTATATATTCCTTCCCCTAGTCCACATTTAAAGCAGAAAAAAAAATGAAAAACAACAGGATGGAAAACAGGAATCATACAGGATTATTTTACATACTCCAGACTCCTCCTCAGTTGTCTGTTTTCAGTCTCTGCATAGAGTTGTGGTCTTGATGTCCCAGTCCCAGATTCCCACTGCTGAGTGAGTGGTCCTCGATCAATGATTCAGTGGCTGCCTGGCATTGTAGTGCTGATGGTGGTGTCAATTCAAATCTGAGTGATCGCCCAACACGACAATACTCCCGTCCACTCAGCCGACCCCAACCTAACTGGTGTTCTACAGTCCCAGAGTCAGTGGTCTAACACTCACTAACACTGACCACAGACTCAGAGCAGCACAGTTGGCATCAGGCAGGCTCCTCCTCACCTCCTCCTCAGCTGGTTCCCTCCACTTCAACTGTGCTGCCTCCCATCCCAGTAGTAGCCTACTGGTAGCTTGCTCTGGTCACCGTGGCATGCTGCAGCAGTCCATATGAGACTCTCATATAGAGTGTTGTGCTGCCCTGGCCAGCTGGCTGGTTCCTCAGTCAGAAGACCGGTGGCATCTGGTGAGTGTGAAGTGTGGATTAAGAGAGGCAATGAGCAAGAGGACCTGGGCACCCGGTGCAGGCAAGACAAGACAGAGAGCCAGTCAGTGGCAGAAAAAACAGCAAGAAATCAAGGCAGCAGGCAGCGCCACAGTGATACTAGAAAAGAAAGTGAATTACAACTCTTGTTGACACTGCCCATGCCTGTAGCCTTCACAGGTGATCAGTTCTTCTTGCCACTGCACTGACAACTGCTGTGCTGCTGTTCGGTTCATTCTGAACTTTGGCTGCCAAGTAGGGAGATGTTCACTGCCTTGTGCCGACTGCTTCAGGCTGCCGCTGAATTAGTCTGTGTCTGTGAACCACTGCTGTAATCGGTGTGCTCTTGCTGGTCCAATCTTGTTGGACTCCATGGCAAAGAGGCTGCTCTCGGTCTAGACCATGGTGACAGTGCTGCTCTCTTCTCCCATTCTCTGTCTCCGACCATCCACCCCAACTCCTGACCGACTCTCTGGTGTCCAACCTGGCCTGGCTTCCCGCTCCTGATTACTCACTCACACTGCAGTGCCGGTGCCCAAATAATCCTGCTCACAGCTGGCCACCTGCAATGCTACAACACACCGTCATCACCTGGCAAATCTCTCTTGAGCTCCAAGTAAAAAGGTACACTTGTGTACCGAGACATTTAAAGACAGTGCCCCCATGTAGCCACGCCTCCCTACTGCCATATCAGCCAGTCACCAAACTGCAGCAGTACCGCAACCTGATCGAGAACTTGTACCTGTATTTCTCAATCAGGTCCGCACTTGGCACTCCGCAACCCCCCCCCCCGGACAAAGGATATGTGAGCCATGGGAGACTGCACCCAGCGGTGAAAGAAAAAAAAACTACGAAAGAAAACACAGAGTAAATCCAGTCGGCTGTGTCTGCTACTCCTGCTGTTTTTGGCAGCATGCCATGGTGTGCCCGGCGTATCGGTAGCTACACCCTTGGGTGGCAGCACATCTGAGAAAACAAGGCATGTTGGTTTTCCCCTACCTGGGTGACTGGCTAGTCTCTCAGAAAACAGAACAAGAGACAAGTTGCTCAGTTTAGGTGGTAAAAAGCACCTTGGAGAATCTAGGATTTTTGATAAACTTGCAGAAATCCCATCTACAGCCCGGTCAACTATTAGACTTCATAGGAGCAGAGCTAGATAACCTGCAGGGAAAAGCTTTCCTCCCACAGGCCAGAGCTGCAGCTTTGATGACAACAGCAGAATCTTTCACAGCAGGTCAGCCAAGGTCCACAAGAGACTTTCTGCAGTTAGTAGGGCACATGGCTGCATCAACAGCTATGGTTCCATGGGCCTGGTTCCAAATAAAGGATATCCAGTACCTCTAAAGGGACAACTGGTCTCAAAAAATGGGATCCACTTTCAAAGCTAATGCCAGTGACAAAAGCACTGGTGGAATCATTAGAATGTGGAAGGAAGAAAGGGCATTCCCTTCCTTCAGCAATCACCAACAAATATTCTTACTACAGATGCCTCACTCCTGGAGTGGGGTACATAGAATGTGGAAGGAAGAAAGGGCATCCCATTACTTCAGCAGTTACCAACCAGTATTCTTACTACAGATGCCTCACTCCTGGGGTGGGGTGCCCACCTGCAGGACATCACAGTAACTGTGTATAGAGAAGATGAGAATCTGGGATCTGGCATACTCCTTAGAAGCAAACATATTTGCAGTACATTTAACGTGCAAAGACAATGTCCTGGCATATTCCCTAAGCAGAATCAACCACGGAAATCACAGATGGGCTTTAAACCAACAGGTTCTCGCCACACTGTTCAGAAGCTGGGGAATTCCCCAATATAGATCTGTTCATATCTTGGGAGAACTATCAGCTGACGTAGTTTTGTTGCAGACCACCAGCCAGAGGGACAGTCCTGGAGGATGCCCTGGTACTGGACTGGACAGGGGAGTTTCTGTATGCCTTCCCACCATTTCTACTCATTCAGAAAGTACTCCTAAAACTCTGGAGGGAACCCGCAACAGTGATCCTGATAGCCCCATGCGGGGCCAGACGGGCCTGGTACTCCTGGTCCTGTATAGCAAAAAATTCAGTCAGCCTGCCACTCAGTCACACTCTGTTGACTTTGCCCAGGGAAGAATAACATTCCTGAACCCCAGGACCCAAAGCTTGAGCCTGAGGGCATTGTTCTTGAGGAGTTAGAATTTTCTAGATTGGATCTTTCAGAGGAAGCCCTGAAGGTACTGAGGGTTTCAAGGAAACCCATTACTAGGAAAGCATATTCCTTTAAGGGGAAAATGTTTCTTACTGGTGTGTCCCCAGAAAATTAAAACTGATAGAAGCAGGGTTGCCTGTAATTCTGGAATACTTTGTATACCTACAGTCATTAGGCCTACGGCCTCAACTTTAAAGATGCACTTAGCAGCAGTATCAGCATACATATTAGCTGGCAAGGGAAAGTCTTTGGCCTCACAACCTATTTTCAGAAAGTTTTGTTTAAAGGCCTCAGTTATTTGTGCCTCAGTGAGAGACCCTGTTCCACCTTAGGACCTCAGTATATGCCTTGCCCAACATTGAGCCTATGGAAACTGCTGACCTGAAGTATGTCACATGGAAAATCATATTCCTGGTTGCAGTGACCTCTGCTAGGAGGGTGAATGAATTGCAAGCCCTTTGTGCAGAGCCAACTGCCATCATCCCTCATAGGGATAAGGTAGTTCTCAGAACCAAAAGAAGTTTCCTACCTAAGGTGGTATCTTAATTCCACCTGAATCAGTCAGTGGCCCTCCCTGTACTTCTTCTAGAGCATTCCAGTCCAGGTGAGGAAAAGTTGCATAACCTGGACCTAAGACGAGTCCTGACTGTCTCCATGGACTGGACAAAACAGGTCAAGTGCCAGAGTACACAGCTTTTTGCTACCTCTGTTGAGGTTGGCAAAGGCAAACCAGCTGCAAAGAAATCTGTCTCTCATGGGATAGTCTCTTGCATTCAGTTCTACTATGAAAAAGCTAGGAAAATACCACCAAGAGTCTTAAGTGCACACTCCACAAAGAGGTATCTCTGCGGCAATGGAATCCTCTAAAGGCATCCCATTGTTAGACTTCTGCAAATCAGCTACCTGGACAACTGCACATCTTCACAAAACACTACCATTTGGACATACAGTCCAGAAGGGATGCCAGCTTGAGAACTGCTGTCTTGCAGAACCTTTTTTCCTAATTAGGTTCTGGACCAAGGCTCCCAAGGCACTGAATCTGCATAGTGTAAACATTAAGGGAGTGATTCCTAAGGTTAGAAGGAAAAATTACCATAGTAATATTATTTCTTCTTATGGGATCACTGACTATGTTTACACTCCCAACCCTGCCCCCCCCTTCCAGAATCTGAAATAGGTTTACACAAGAATCAGTTCTTTTTTTCATAGAGGTTCCTTGAGCAGTACTTTTGCAGTTCCAACGATTGTAAGCTTGTTGTTGTTTATTTGGTAACATTTCGCAAGTCTGCTTCAGGTTGTTTGGTGGAATTCTATGAATGAGAATGTTTATAAAAAAAATGTTAGTAGCCTTTTAGCTAGTTTCACTAGCTGCTGCACTGCTTTGCTCTGCCTTGGAAACAGATCTGAGCAATGGCCAGAGTGCAGCATGGATGCAGAGTTTGAACCTATGGAAAATTAAAACATTCAGGCACTCTCCACCAGATTAAAAAGATTCCAGCAGCTTAGGTCTGTTATATAGACACAGGTACTGCATGACCCAGCTGCACTCTGGATTGCCGTTACATAGAAATTTAAATACCTGTACATTTTTTTTCTCCGACTGCTGGTCTCTGGGCTCATCACTTCTGGGAGGTCCTTCCTGGAACCGCATGACAGGCAGGAGGTAGGCTGATTTCTACAGGCAGGAGACAACCTCCCATCTACTACCTCAAGACACCAGTACTTCTATAGCCTTCGTCTTCTGAGGGAACACATAACTTGGAACAAACACAAGAAAGGTTAGTGTAACTTGAGGCCCAATGCCGACTTTCAGCATTCTGGGAGGGACGGAGCCTGGAGACCAGTAGAAAGAAAATTTACAGGTATTTAAATTTCTGTTTCTCTCTCCTAAAACTGGTCTCTGGGCTCATCACTTCTGGGATATACTAAAGCAGTACATCCCTCCACTGGGTGGGAATAAAGTTCATAGTCCTCTATGGGTCCACCACTGCCTGGAGTACCCTGCGGCCAAATGACGCCTCCGAAGAGGTGGCGACATCCAACTTGTAGAATTTTGCAGACGTGTGTGTGGATGACCATGTGGCCACTCTACATAAGTCTGCAGGGGAAGCTTCTTGGAAGTCCACCCAGGATGCAGCCATTGCTCGGGTTGAGTGTGCTCTTACTGGTCCCGGTAGTCCAATCCCAGCCTTCTGGTAGGCCGTGACGATGGTGGAATGAATCCACATAGCAATAGAGTCCTTTGACGCCTTCTTACCCATGTTCGGGCCTGAAGTAAGGATGAATAGGCTTGAAGTCTTACGGATTGAGTCAGATCTCTTGATGTAAATTTTGAGGATCCTCAGAGGATCCAATGTATGAAATTCTCACTCTTTCTCATTCTTGGGGTGAGAGCAGAAAGAGGGAATGTTCAAGACTTGGTTGCAGTGAAAATGAGGCAACACTTTAGGTAAGAATGCTGGATCCATCCACATGACTACCGAGTCTTGATGAAAAATAGTATAAGGTTCTTTTGATGACAGTGCTCCTATCTCACTGATGTGTCGGGCTGAGGTGATTGCAATGAGAAAGACGGCCTTCACAGTGAGATGAAGTAGGGTTGCCTCCTTTAAGGGTTCGAACAGTGGTTTGGTGAGCGCTTTGAGTACTAGGTTGAGCCTCCAGGGAGGTGCTATCAGTTTTATTGGCAGATGTTTCAAGGTTGCTGCCCTCAGAAATCTTCGGATATGAGGAAGGGCTCACAAGGATTTGCCTGAGTCTGCTAACAGCAGCGCCCCCAAAGCAGACACCTGTACTCGTAAGGTAGCCGGTTGGATGCCCTTGTCGAAACCTTCCTGAAGGAACTGAAGTATGGTAGGGAGAGACACAGAGTCATCCGGTAAGGAGGAGTCTCTCAACTAGAATAGGAATTTCCTCCAAATCCTATAGTAGACCCTGGAGGAGGAGGCTCGCCTGGATTGAATCATCGTTTCAATGACAGGCTCTGAGAAACCGAACTCCCTGAGAGTTTCCCGCTCAATCTCCACGCCGAGAGGGACAGATTGTGAGGACTTGGGTGCCGTACTGGTCCCTGATGTAGTAGGTCTAGGCTCGCTTGGAACAATAGGGGAGACTGAAGAGACATTTGGACTAATCGTGGAAACCATGGCCTGCGGCCCAATGTGGGCAGACCAGAATCACCTCGGCTTAGTCTTGGGCAATCTTGTGCAGTACCCTTGATACAGTTGGAATTGGCGGGAAGGCATACAGGAGATCAATCCGACCCCAGTTGATGGAGAATGCATCCTGTGCTATGGCCTTGTCATCCCCGCTGAGGGAGCAAAATCTTGGAACATTGCAATTTTTTCAGCAGGTGAAAAGATCTACCTGTGAGTAGCCCCACCGCTCCGTGGTGAGTTGGAAGGTGCTGTTATTGAGTTCCCATTCTCCTCGTAGGATGTTCTTTTGGCTTAGCCAATCTGCTGTGACATTTTATTAACCTGGAATGTATGCCGTCCTTAGACTTGTCAGGTTGACTTCCGCCCACTGGAAGAGGAGAAGAGCTTCTCGCAGCATCCGGGAGCTCTTTGTGCCACCCTGGCAATTGATGTATGCCATTGTTGTCTGATTGTCCATGAGTATGAGGATGTCCTAGTGGGAGAGTTGCTACCTGAATTGCTGTAGTGCCAGGTGGATTGCCCGCATCTCCCGAACATTGATATTGTAGAGGGACTCCACCCGAGAACACTTGCCCTGTGTCGAAAGCTGATCCGAATGTGCCCCTCAGCCCCGGAGACTGGCATCAGTGGTCACTTTGATGTGGTGAGGGTGCTCCAGACTGAGACCCTTCATGATTTTGTCCTGTTGAGCCCACCATTTCAGAGATTCCTTCGTCTGGTAGGATATTTGAATCCTCTGATCCATTGTGTCCCTTGATTGAAACCATTGCTGGAGAAGAGCAGACTGGAGAGGCTGCATGTGGACTAGTGCCCAGGGGACTGATTCTGCCAGGGAGACCATCGTCCCTATGAGTTGCATGAAGGAGTGGACTGGCAGAGAACGGGCTGCCTGGAATTTGAGGATGACTGCCCTCATTTCTCTGAATTTTAGTTCTGTGGGGAATACTTTGTTTTGGGTCGTGTCGAAGTTCACCCCCAGATGGGATAGAGACTGAGACGGATGTAGAGAACTCTTCCTCCAATTGATCATGAACCCCAGAGAGGAGAGGCACTGTGTGACCTCCGTCACTGCCTGAACTGCTTGATCGTAGCCTGAGGCTTTGATGAGAATGTCGTCTAGATATGGAAAGAGTTGGATCCCTAGCATTCAGAGGTGCGCGACCATTGTCACAAGGACTTTGGAAAAAACTCTGGGGGCTGTGGATCGGCTGAAGGGCAACGTCTTGAACTGAAAGTGTTGATCTTCTACTTTGAATCTCAAATATTGACGGTGTGCCTTCCTGATGGGAATGTGCAGATAGGCATCCTGTAAATCTGCGGAGGCTAAAAAGTCCCCCTGATGGATTTCTCAAATGATGGAGGACAGGGTCTCCATCTTGAAAGTTCTGTGACGAACATAGTCATTTAGAAACTTGAGATCTAAAACTGGCCAGAAGCCGCCTGAGTGTTTTGGTACTATGAAGAATAGCAGTTACACCCCTGTTCCTTTCCAGCACAGGAACTTGTTTGATTGCTGCTGACTGAATGAGATCTGTAATGGCTTGACGGATCGCTGCTCGCTTTACTGGATTGCCTGAGATTGGTGAGGGTACTATGTAGGGCAGCAGAGGCCAGGAATCTAACTCGATGAAGTAACCCTCACGGATCACTTCTAATACCCACTTGTCTGTGGTGGTGTGGACCCATTCCTCAAGAAAGTTTGAAAGTCTGCCCCCTATGTGAGGATGGGTCCATGAGTCCTCATTGTGATTTCTTGGAGTTGCCCTCGAAATCCCGGGCACCTCCTGTTCCACCTCGGAAGCCACGTTGGTTACATGAGTTGAACCAAGAGCGTCTGTCTGGAGTCATCTTGTTCTGCCCCCTGGAATAATTTTGGGCCCAAAAATTCTGTCTTGAACCTGAATTCCAGGGCCTAGTCCTTCCTTGGGCTTGTGGCATTCGCGCTTTCGCCATTTCCCCAGATTCCTTGACTGGCTCTGTTAGTGCTGAGCCAAACAGAAGGCCTCCTTTGTAAGGGGTGTTGACCAAATGCATCTTCAATGAGGCATCCGCCTGCCAAGCTCGAAGCCATAAGTTGCGTGGAGCCGAGGTCTGGTAGAACATAGCCTGAGCTGCACATCTGACTGCCTCTTCTGATATGTCAGCCGAATATGCCAAAGCTAGACTCATGAGCTGTAACTACTGTAAAATGGGCTGGTTCTTGTCTGGCTCATTAGTGCGCTGGAATGCCAGATCAGTGGCCCAGGAGAGCACGGCTCTGGTGGAGTAGAGGTTAGCCGTAGTTGCTTTGAGGGAAGTTGCAGTGGACTGAAAAGCCTTCTTTAGAGAGATGTCCACTTTTCTGTCCACGGGTCTTGCAGGGAGGCGCCACCTTCTGCTGGGATGACCGTCCTTTTCGTGAGGTTTGATATAAGAGGGTCTATCCTCAGGCAGTCTAGCTATTTCTCCTCAGGCTTCTTGTCAAACTAGGAGTTTGGTTAGGTGGTGAGGGACAGGGAAGGACCATTCGGGTCCCTGCCATTCTTCCTTTAAGAAGTCCTCAATAGCGGGAGGCAGAGAAAAGTCTGTCACAGGCTTCGAGGCAGACACTAGCCAGAATGCCGGCTTCGCTCGCTTGGGCTTTGGAGAAGTGGGCAAGCTGAGGTGGATCTCTTCGGACACCTTTTTAATGAAAAAATCTAGATCTTCTAGATTGAAGTTTCTGGCTGGTGAGGCCTCCGAGTCTGAATCCGAGTTGGAGAGTTCACCTTCTTCTAAGGATGTATAGTCTGACCCTGTGGGGGACCTGTCCCTCACGTGCTTTCGATGGGCTGTGTCTCTACTTCTGAAAGAACTCCTGGATCTGTGCCTAGGTCCTTCCCTCCTCCTGTCATGCTGTGAGGTGTGTGGGGAGCCCTTGTCCGAGAATGGGGAAGGGGTGCGCTTATGTGTGACCTTCCTATGAGACCTGGATTCCCTAGGCTGCTGAAGGACATTGAAACATGAGGGGTTGAGGGCAAAGGCTCGGTTCAGTTTGTCTGTCAGATCTGGGGCTAGGGTCCCAGCCAAGTGGTGATGTCCCTTTGGGGTCAGGGACTGGCCTGAACCCCTGGACTGATCCTGTGGGTCCTGATATTCTGATTCGGAAGCTTTGTCCGCTTTGTCCTGAGCAGGCGAGACTGCGCTGTCGCATTTCACGCATAGTGACCCTGCAATTGTGGCCAGCATGGGTGTTCTGCACTTGTGGCACTTTCTGCTGTTGGGGAGGCCTGTCTTTAGTGGGAGCAATAACCCGTAATAACCCAACTTGAAGGGGGAAGGATAATACCAATTGGCCACCTAGGCTTAATGAAAGCCTGCTCTTTTAAGAGTTGCTGATAAGGCTCTGAACTTCTGTGCTCCTTGTCTGTGAGCTGTAGAAACCACCCCGCGAAAGTAATGAGTTGTGGCAAACTTCTAAAATCCTGAAGTTTCTCCTCATATCCCTGGAGCTGCGACCAGGCTGGTCGCTGACAAGATGAGTGACTGTGCTCCCCTATGCCCCCGAATGTAAGCGCTACTTTTCGAACACTATATCTATGATGATTAAGGCCGCCCGTGTGCTGTTCTGTGTATCCGGCAAGGGAGATGTCCCGATCCCTATCACGGACAACTTCAAATACCTGGGAGTAATGCTGGACCTACAGCTCAACCTTGGCCTTCATATTCAGAGGATATGTAAAACAGTCTGCTGTCAACTGGGTCTGGCCTACAGGGCAAAAAACAACCTCACACCAGCCGCGCGTGCTGCCCTTGTGAGAGGGATGCTTCTCCCCTCTTTGTGTTATGGACTCCTGCTGTTTGCTAGCACCACTAAGGCCCATCTCTCCAGGTGGTCAATGGCTTATAACAATATCTGTCACTTTGCCCTATCAGCCCCCCGGTTCACTCATCACTGTGAGCTCTACAACAAGCTACACTGGCTCTCGCCTACAAAGTACATTGACTTTGTCCTTGGTTGCTTCACTGGTAAAGTCCTCAACACGGGTGCCCCTCCAGGGGTGGCAAGCTTGCTAGCCCAAACTGCCCCCTTGTCATATCACCTTAGGTCTCAGGGGTCTGCCACACTCAAGGTACCTGTGACTAGGACCAAGATGGGTGAAAGGGACTTTGCAGCATGTGACCCTAAGCTTTGGAATACCTTCCCAACCCAGGTCCGTGCGGCCCCCTCGCAGGGCAGCCTGCGCTCTTCCCTATGGAGCCTTCTTAAAAGTGCATCGGCCTGCAGATGTCACAAACCCCCATGACATATGTTTAGCACTTGCACCCATACAAAACTGCCAGCCCTTAAAATGTAGTATTTCTGTACTGCCCCAAACTTGATGCAAGATGTGTAATCTTACCTGTAGTCTCTTGACGTGTAACCTGTTCCTAATCATGGGATGTGTAATCTTACCTTGTAGTCTCATGATGTGTAACCTGTTCCTGATTATGTGATGTGTAATCTTACCTTGTAGTCTCATGATGTGTGACCTGTTCTTAACTATGTACCACGTTGTCCCAAGTGTATAAGTATGTAATTTCCTGTACTCTCCCGGGTCGTACCTGAAAATAGGCAAATTGCTTGTCTAGTGTACTTACCTGGTTAACAAAAGCTAAATAAAATACATAAATAAATAAATAAATGTCAGAGAGCCTAGAGTTAAAACAGCCCTCCGACCAGCAAACACATCAACCGCCTGCTTGTCCAGTGGCCGTTGATGAAAAAATGACGCTTCGGGCGCCCGTTGATGAGCTGCTTCTCTCCTTGTGCTCATTGACGTGGCTGAGTAACATTGGCAACGCCTGGGAGTTTAGCTGAGGTCCGTGGCCCAGGTGCACTGCAGGCTTCGGTGAAGCTCGGGGGGGGGTCCAGTACTGCTGTGGAAGCACTGGTTCCTCGCTCGCTCGCTCAAGTGTGGGAAATATGTGGGGCGAGGGAGCACAGGGAGCCCATCTGTCCAGCATGCAAGGCTAAGACTGGGGTCCCTGTATTAGCGCTCCAGAGCTCTAAAGAATTAGAGTCCACAAAATTAGAAAAGAAAAACTCACTGTTCTCCTCTCTCTGATCTCCTGGACTGTCACTTCTGTGACGGAGATCCTGTAGAGCTCCTGCCACCAGACAGGCAGGAAGTAAACTGGTGTCTAGAGGAAGGAGATGGGTGCTTGTCTTCTGCCTGTAGAAATCAGCCTACCTCCTGCCTGTCACATGGTTCCAGGAAGGACCTCCCAGAAGTGATGAGCCCGGAGACCAGCTTTAGCAGAGAGAATAGTTTGATTCTGTCTACCATTGACTATAGCCTAGTAGTTTATGGAGAAGCTACGGATACCACGCTCAAAAGGATCTACACAGCCCTCAACAAAGCATACAGGTTGATTATTGGAGCTCACAAGCTAACGCATACTTGCGATCTGTTTACATGAACCAACTGGTTAAACCTGAAGGGCAGACTCACCTATCAAACCTGCCTTTTGGCAAAAAAAATCAGTCGTGGTCAGTCTACCCCTGTTGCTCAGAAATACCTAATGCACGCATCCAACCCCAACCGCACTTGAAGCATTTCTAAACAGGCGTATCAAGTGCCTTTTTGCCACCCATCCCAGGTGCAGCATTGTTTTTCATACAGGGCACCCTACTGGCTAAATAGCCTCCCTATGGGTATTCAGGAAGAGTCCACAATTGGCCCTTTTAATTGCAATCTTAGGAAACATCTCACTGCACTTAGTAGCCATGACTCCCAACTGTAAGTCTTCCCTCTCACTACGTGGCTCCTTTCCTCTGTTTCCATGAGGCACCTTTCCTCTCCTTACCACCCCCTTAACACCCTTCCCCCTCCCATTTTTATTCTCTCCTCCACTCCCTCACTTTTGCTCCCCTAACCTCAACCCCCCCTTCATTCACTACATCATTTCCCTCCCATCCAACTACTCTTGATCTTGCTCCCCTCCACTACCATGCCATCTCAATCTCCTCCTCTGCCCCCTCCTCCTCTTTGGTTTTCTATATGGTCTCTCTACCTATACCACCCCTCCCATATCATGCCTGCACTCCCCTCTACTTCCCACTCCCAATATATGTGTCCTTCGTTTACCCCTTTCCCATCATATTATACCCCTCACCCCGCCTTTAACAGCGCCTACCTCCGGCAGCATCGTTTGTCTCCACATCTCATGTTCATTTTTTCCCATGGTCTGAATTGTTTTTTAACACGTTTTGTTACACTTGACTGTTCCTCTGAATGTACCATGACTGTAATCTCCCGTGCCTGAATTGTACTTATTTTGTATATTATTGAATTGTATGCTAAAGTTGTTTTTATATGCCATTGTATTCATATGTTTTTGCAACATGGAACCTTTGTAAAAGAGCCTCTGGCTCAAAGGTATTGTAATCTGACATATAAATAAAATAAAAAAATAAAAATTACTTTTTTGTATTGTGGATAGCAGCAATGGTGTATACTTCACACCAGTAAAACAAAATAAGCACCCACCTGGCGCATTTTGAATCAAATAGATACTTTGTCAAAGGCTAGCCTTTGGTAAAGGATCTGTCCTATCTGAAATGCATCAGGCGGGTACTTATTTTGTTTTACTGTTGTGAGGTATACACTATTGCTGCTGACCACGATGCAATAAAGTCATTTTTATGATGCCTAAGCTGCTGGAATCTTTTTTAATCTGGTGGTGAGTACCCAAATGTTATAAGTTTCCATGAACTGTTTTGTGAGCACCACCTTCCTTGTGCACACTCCATGTATCTGAGAGTTGGAACCTACATTCCAGATTTTAAAATTTGCATAGGTTCTATCTCTGGGGCATCAATCTCAGATGGAGTGAGTGCATAAAGTGTAAACATGGTGAGAGATCCTTTAAGAAGTAACAACATTACTACTACAGCAAGTAACTTTTTTCCTTATAGGCCCTGCTCACAGTCTGTGTCAATGTGTTCCTGGGGCTGTCATTCCAGAAACTTGATGGCCCAAAGGACACAGAAAAGGCACCATAATCTGATGCCCATCCTTTCCTCAGAAACCTCTCGGAGTCCCTTCCCAGCAAGGTTTCTGAGAGTGGGGGTGGGTGGGCTCTCCCAAGCAAGTCCATTACAATATTTTATGAGACCCCTTGCCCCATCAGGGTCCTTCTCCAGCACATTTGTGGACTGAATGTTAAATAATGCAGTCCATTTCAGCATGTCCCTCTTCACCCATGTTGCCTTGAAATCATCCTTTTACCATCCGTCTCTTTGCCTGACTGTTTAAGTTCTTCCCCATACAGTCACCACCAGGGCCCACTCAGGTCAGAGCTTGATACTGGGCAGTGGTGGTGGGGGGAATGGGGGGTGGGAAGGGGGTGGTGAAGGTGAAGCCTATGGCTGTGCTCGAGTAACTAGTTCACCCTGTTGCAGACTGTGGAATCATAGATGACCCTCTTAAGGGAGGATGAGATCAGCACACCCAAAAGGCAGGAATGGCTCGGGAGGATGAGCCAAGGAGGGAGGTCAGCCCCAAAGGGGGCTGGAGAAAGACAGTGGGGGACGCAATAGCTTGGGGCACTGGGAGGGAGATGAGTCTAACAGCTGATGGTAAAGAGGTGATAGGTTGCTTACAAGAAACAACACTGGAAAGACTTATAGCCGAGATGGAGGAATTCACAGGAGATGGGGAGGGAAGGCCAGATCTGATAGTGCATGTAGGCATAAATGATCAAAGCAGGAGAAGCATGGAAGAGGTGAAGCCAGGCTTCTGTGCACTAGGGAAGGTAGCAAAGAGCAGATGTGATAACCATCTCAAAGATTACTGTGGCCATGCCTGAATGAGAGGGAACAATTTCATGTATTTTAGTTGAGCGTATTGCTAAAGGGGCAGTGCAGGGAAGAGGAATTTCATTTCCTCTGGAACTGGGGCCTGACTTGGTGATGATGAAGGCTGTTCAAAAGGGATGGCTTGCACCATAACAAGTAAAGTAGCAGGGTGCTGGGAGCAAGATGGGGACACTACATTCGAGCCACTTTAAACTAGGAAGACAGGAGACAACTCTGTTAAGTACACTAACAATAACATAAACCAAGGGAGCCAGCCGGCTGCCCACACCCCCACCAAATAAATGTGTCAACTTGGCAAAAATGGTGGGGAAAGAAGGGGAAAGTAAGACCAATTGCTGGAGACCACTAAGCACCAAGGCAAGAAGGCTGGGAAACAAAATGCCAGAACTACACTGATGCGTTGGTTACTGAAGGTAATGTGAACCTGATAGCTATCACAGAGACATTGGCAAATCAGAACCACGACTGGGACGTGTCCATATCAGGGTATACAAAGCACGAAGTTAGCACTCCTTGAGGATAAAGGATGTACACAAACCAAGTTGCTATTTAGCTGCTTTTGTCATTATTTGTGGCAGTTTATCTGTTGTGCTTATCAGTAAATTTTTCACAGCTTTACCTATATAGCAACTTGGTCTGTGTGTGTCCTTTGTCCTCCATGAGTGCATCCTTCATGCTTTTTGTAGTTATTGATCTGGCTGTCCTTGTGTGCACTGACTGCATTGTTCCTGGACATGCTGCTTCTTTGTGTTTTTTTCCATACCAGGGTATATGTTGTTAAGGAAGGACAGGTAGAATGCAAAGGGTGGGGTAACACTCTATGTGAGAGAAGGAATCGGGGCCACAGAACTGGATACAGTAATCTAAGAAGATCAGGTGGGTTAAAGACTCCGGGTACTAGTAGCCATAGGGAAGGGAAAACAAAGTGGAGGGGGGGTGTTTACAGACCGCCAGGCCAAGACCAGAGAGCGGATAGGGAACTAGGGGAGATTCAGAGGACAACTGGGTTGGGTAGGTACTAATAGTAGGGGACTTCAACATGCTGGATGTGGACCAGAAGGTCCCAATTACAGTGAGAGCAAGGAACCAGCTCCTGATGGACGCATGCCAAGAAGCATTCCTAGCTCAACTGGTTCAAGATCTTACTAGGGAACTAGGGAGGGAGCAATGCTAAACCTGGTGCTCACAAACAGTGAGATGGTGCAGAATGCTTTGGTCCAGGAACAGTTAAGGTAAAGCAGCTACAAGATGGCAGTCCAGTTGGAAGCCAACAAGGGGAACAGCGCAGTGAAGGTGTGGGACTTCAGAAAAAGCAGACTTCAACAGGATGAGAAGACTACTGGGAGTAAATATGAGGGAAATAGCAGAGATTGAAGAGGAAGGAAAATTGGAGGCATTAATTCAAATTAGGTGTGCTAGAGGCTGTGACCAGTTATGTTGGGAGGGTTACCAAAAGAAGAGAGCAAGAGGGCTGCTGTGCTTCACATTATATGTGAATGAAGCAGTGGGAGCAAAAAGGAGGGCATTTAGAAAGTACAGGGGCAGTCAGAGGGAGGAAGATAGGGAGGCTTGTATAAGGGCAACCAGAGAGGCTGGTAGGAGGGATAGGATTGCAGAGGATGAGATTTAGCTTAGACTTGCAAGAGAGGTGAAGCTAGAGGACAAAGCATTCTTCTGAAAAGAGAACTGTAAAGTCAAGAATTGGTATATTATGGTTGAACAAAAAAAGAGGGAGGGGGATAGAGGCAAGGCGGATATACTGAACTAGTATTTTTGTTCAGTGCTTACCACAAAAAAGGGGAGCTATTTCAGGCGTGTGGGTAGGGGAGGAAGGGAGGGAGAGAACTCTATCATTCAAAGCCTTATGGAAGAAAGAGCGCTGGAAGGGCTAAGAGAGTTGAGGAAGGATAAATAAATGAGACCAGATAAGTTGCATTCCGGTACAGTCAAGCAAGCAGTGGAGATACTGGTAGCTCCACGGGCAGGTATTTTCTTTTAATTTATAGTTATTGCTTTCAGAATAATATGGTATTATTCATGATAGACATCATAAATCCGAAAACAGGATTCATTCAGTGAAAACAGTTTTATGTAGTCTAGACACTCTGATGTAAGGAAATAGGGAAAACAGCATATTTCACAATTCGTCATTTAACAATATAGCTACACTCTGCAAGAATGAGGAGATCATTGACAAAAAATGATTTATGTAACATAAATTTTATACTCAATTACCTGAATTGATATGACCCTCATACCATACATTCGTCACAGTTAATAGCTTTTAGCACTTACCCTGCAGCTGCAATGAAAATAATCCCTGTTCCTTCACTAATATATGCTGTGACCACTAGGCTTGGACAAACAACTCATCCTAAAAAGAAAAAAGCTTTTCATTTTCAGCTGCCAACTTCTGGTGATGTCATGGGAGAAATGGAGGCTTAACTCTTTAGCTCTGCTCAGCTCACGTGAATTCCACCTCCATCTGTATTAAACAAGCAGCCAGATTGTCTAAAAAATGTACTATAGAGGACTTACTAATGGCAACATGGCAGTGGCTCAAAGAGGTCCCAGCCAAACCACCTAGCTGAATCAGTACATAATGAGGAAGGAGCAACAGCCATTCCTCATCCAGAGAGGCCACATTGTCCCTGCCAGACAGTGACCATGAGGATGGAGAAGAATCCTGTACAGTCACTTCTAAGCTACTATACGCAGAACTAAAAATCATTGAGGCAGCACTCTTAAGCTGGAATCAATGGTGGCTGATGGGAACAAGGATCTCTGCTTCTTAGAAAAACAAACAACAATGACGGAGACCTGTCTCTCAGAGTACACTGTCGCAACATATATGCAGACCAAAGTTATAACCAGTGTACATAGAAAGGAGCTAGATCTAGAGAAAATGGTGGAGGATGTGGAGAATCATCATCGCTGAAGCAACATCAGGATCCCTGAAAAAAAACGAGTCTGGAGACACTAACAAATATATACAAGGCCTATTAATGGATGCTACGGGTGCTACAAGATAGCCTCAAACAAAACATCATACAGGCACACTCTGGCCGCCCCTCCAAAAGAACCTAATGCTTGCTCAAGATCTTTCATAATAGCCTTCCTAGACTACAGAGTGAAGATGCAAATCCTACACCTGGTATGAGGGAAGAAAGAGATCCTGTTTGGCGATTCCAAACTTTATTTAGAGCATTACGTTGCAGACGCCATTATGCAGAGACGCTGAAGGGTGCTAAAAGTACAAAAGGAACTCCAGAACAAGGGCATAAAAGCAAGTTTTGAATGCTCGGCTCACTTTCAGGTTTACATGGATGCTGACAAAAAATTTACAAACACTGGCAGAGGCAGCTCCTGTACTTTTGAAACATGAACTTTACATCGAGGAAGCAAACTGTCACCTGAAAACTCAAAATACGGAACACCGGAGATGGCACAAAGCAGGTAGCAGCCCAAAACCTCTTTTTCCACCAACCAAATCTACCTCGGCCAGACTAAAGGCCCACTGCAAAACACCCCACCTGCTTGCAGACAATCACACAGCTCAGCAAGCACCTAATCAGATCTCACAAGTGGGAATATGAATGGACATGTCGACTGAATGGTCAGGTTTCCATTTTTTTTTTATTGTCTGTTGCAAATACAGTTTGTAAACTGCTGGGATGCTTTCTTCACAGTTGAGCAGGAGGGTAAACTAAACAGAGGAATTGTAAAATGTGAATTGTAAAAATTACTACATCTCTCCAGAGCTACTAAGCAATGGCTCTTTTGGGCTGGTAGCCTCTTTGGTACACAGCTGTCAGCGTGAGGCTTCCCTGAGGGGGCAGTGCTTGTTGTAGACACCATGGTGTTGGGCTTCTCTGTACAGAGAGGTGGCTACCTCTGCCCTTGGGCTTGCAAACTCGTGGTGCTTCCCCACAATGGGCCTGGGGACAGCATAGGAACCACCATAGTGATGAAGAGTTTGTGAACTCTAGACAAAGGGAACTCTATATGTGGCTTGAACCACTCAAGATTACAAGGTGGGAGGCAGGGGTTTGGTTGCACTTCCTTTTGACTACCAGCTCTTCACACTTAAGTTTATTGAATTGGAGGGATCTGAGGTCATGAGAGCTAAGCAGAAAGTATAACATGATTAGCAAGGACATGACTGTGCTTCAAGGAATAGGTACCAACATAAATAAACATAGTGGGACCCTTAGGAATGGGGCCATAACATCCCTGGTTCTTGTGGGGAAGGGGGGACAATGAGTTACACTGCTCTGACAGTGATCACTCCCTCAAACAGAAGGGTACATCCCTAAACAAATGACCAGGTTCCAAGGATCTTGAAGGATGGGGCAGGCAGGTGACCTGCTGCCTCCGTAATAGTATTTTGCGCTGCCGCATTGATCACTGGATAACTTGCCTCAAACAGAAAGCTATATTAAGAGGGGAGTACGGGGAGGAGGGGCACCCCTAGGTTCGGGGGGGTTGCTGCTCACGGGTGCTGGCTGCACCTCGGAGGGGGGAACCTTCACACTAACTACATGCAGGGAGGGCGTACGAATTCACCTAATAGCTGAGTTACTATTCTCCTTCACATTTTAAAGTTACAAAGATATGGGATTTGTCATATGCGACATTCAGAGTTGGTATAGTTTGTGTGCTGCACACTAGACACATGCGTACTACCCTGTTGCTCCTGGTATGATTCATGAGCTTTGAGATATCCACTAGGAGATGCTACTGAAAGTGGAGGGTTTGTTGGGCACTGCCCCCACAACTGCAAAATACCACCAAGTTAGCAGTGGTCTGAATCTGAACCTTGAAGGCAAGCAGCTCCTAAGCTGCTTAATTTTTGAAAGTTGCGAACCAGAATGGTGTTTAAATGTTAAGTGATCTTCCTGCTGGTTTCAGGAACAGTTATTCTGTAGTTTATTCATGGCAGGCCTACCAAGCACTTATTGCACAGACTAGAAAATCAGAATGGTGGAACCCCAAGAGGAGAAGGCACATGACTGTATCCTGCTTGGTTCATCACATACTAAAGTGTATGTCTAAACAATGAAGGACCTCAAAATAGCCACATATAATATCCAGGGAATTAACAACCCAATCAAAAGGGAGAGGTTACTTAAAGACTTCATTAGAGTTTGACTCATCTTCATCCAGGAGTCTCACTTGAAGAGGCTGAGCACCAAATATTGAAAAGGCAATGAGTGGGGGAGGTACAGTATATGCCTCTACCTCTGAACAGCACATGCTTAAAAGAGGGGTGGCAATTTTGATGTGTAAAGATGTTCCAATACAAGTGCAGAATGTCACTCAAGGTCAAGAGGGGAGATGTACAAAGCTTGATTTCTTATTCAGGGATATAACATGTACTCTGCTTAATGTGTATGCTTCTAATGTAAACAGAATGTATGACCTTCCTCAGACAATTTCTGGGCACTGTCACAAGGCCCGCTTGATCATTTATTCATTATAGGAGGAGACTTCAATTCAGTAGTGGCTAGCTCACTGGACCAACAGGGGGGACCACGGAGATACCCTCTCTGG
Source organism: Neoceratodus forsteri (assembly GCA_016271365.2). Taxonomy (NCBI): domain Eukaryota; kingdom Metazoa; phylum Chordata; order Ceratodontiformes; family Ceratodontidae; genus Neoceratodus; species Neoceratodus forsteri. Next base: position 565,609,401 of record CM028129.1, on the reverse strand, counting down.
CAAGCTTTTAAATAGATTGGCAGGTGAACCAGCCCTCACTGATGTTTTTTTTTTTTTTGAACCCCACAGAGAGGGGGGTATACTTGCTGCTCCCCATGGCACAGTTCTTATTCCAGAATTGACCATTTTAGGTCTACCAATTGGCTGCACCGAGTGGCCACCTGTGAAATAGGCAGCTCCGTCCTTTCTGACTATTCCCCAGAGGTGCTAGAGCTAGAGACAGCTGAGTTGCCACATAACACAACTTGATGAGTCAATGCCAGCTTACTCAATGATCAGGGCTCTAAAAATCATGGGGTGGAGGTCATCTCTACATACTAGAGAGAGAGAGAACCAATCCTCAGGTGTCCCTGCCTCTGTGGTCTGGGATTGCTTCAAAGCTATGATAAGGGAAAATTGTTAAATATGCCTCTAAATTAAAAAAGAGAAAACTCAAAACATCTAGACTTAGAGAAATATTTGATTTAGAGACAGAACACCAAATCACCCTTCATGAATGCATCAGAAAACTGCTGTTACAGGACAGGAGGGCCAAATTTAATGCAGAATGAGTTTGTGGAAAAAAAAATATTTGTTTTACTGGGCAAAGGTAATATAAACAGGGGTGACAGAGCCAGCTGACTGTAGCCCTACAGCTCAGAAAGCAAGCTGCAAACATGGCAGTTCTAAAAATTAAACATGCAGAAGGCAAGGGATGATATAGTAGGGACCTTAGGATTATACTGGAAAAGTTTGCTAACTTTTATCAAACCTTCAATACTCAAGAGGAAGGGGAACCCAGCTTCTTCCTTTCAGCACATCACTGTCCCAAAGCTATCCAAGGAAACAGGCAGAGAGATAGATAACCCTATCTCAGGGGAGGAGGCCCCGGAAAAGATAAAAAAAATCTTAAAAATATGCAGTTTCCAGACCCAGATGGACTGCCCTCAGAATGGTGCAAACAGTATACCCTGCAGATAACATCACTTCTTACTTGAGTGTTTAATGAGGTTATGTGGTGGGGGGCTCCATCTTTATGGAATCAGGCACAGATATCGCTATTACATAAGGTAGAGAAGGACCCTACAGAATGTATTCCTATTACCCCATCTTCCTCCTCCATAATGACATGAAGCCACTGACAGGAATCCTGGCCAACAGACTACAAAACCACAAACATACCATAATCCACTTAGATCAAACAGGCTTTATCAAAGGCCGTTATCTCCATGATAACATTAAATGCCTGCTGAACATTTTCTCTTCCCAAACAAAAAATAGAAACACCCAGCTGGCTATTTGCATGGATACAGAGAAATCTTTTGATAGGGTGAATTGGCAGTAGTGGAAAGTAATTTCTGAGGCACTCCAACAAATGGAAACTTGCAATTTCGAAATTATTCTCTGCAATCCTTAAAATTTGTGCCCCTGTAGCTACTGTTAAAGTTAATGGTTACAGCTCCTACAGCTTTGCACTGGGGAGGGGCACACGTCAAGGCTTCCCCTTGTCTCCATTATTGTTTGCAGTCAGCCTTGAACCTTTAACAGTTGTAGTCCATCAGGACCCAAACATAGTGGGCATACAAATGGAACAAGACATGCATGTAAGTATCCTTTATGTTGGTGAGTCTATATTTTTTTCTCTCGAAAATTGAAGTGTCCATACCAGCATTATTGAACACCCTGACCACTTTTAGGAAACTGTCAGGATATAAACTGAATTACACTAAGTCAGAGGCCTTGATGGTCCAGCAGCAAATGCACTCCAAAATTCAAATACTCCTTTCCCTACACTTGGGCAAAAAATAACCAAATTCAGTATTTAGAGGTACAGGTCGCACCACAGGCCGTAAAGTTATTTATTGTTACATATACACCCCTTTACAACACTATGCAGTCAGACATGGCTCACTAGAAGCTGCTGCCTTTGTTGCTCCTGGGGTACAGCATCAGCACCTTAAAAATCAACCTTCTGCCCCATTTTCTATTCTTATTACAGACACTCTTGGTGCCTATCTCAGAGATATTTTGTTCCAAAGTTCTGAGAGATAGTAATAAATTAATTTGTGCACGTCGTAAGCAAAGGATAAAGAGAACAGTCCAGACAATGCCTAGAGAAAGAGGAGGCTTAGCCATGCCACCTTTAAAAATATTTAGCAGCTCAAACAGCCTATATAGTCACTTGGGCCAAACAGAGAGAAACACATCTTGATGGTATTCAATGGAGGACAGACAGAACCTTTCCATTCCTCTATTTGCATTGCCTCTGACCACCGTACGTTCTGGATCCAGAGGGAAGGTCATCAGTCCATAGGTGCTGCACACTGTACATCCAAGTAAAAAAGAGCATAAGGGTCCTGAAGGGAAAGCTGGTGGAGTTCACTGGAAAAAAAAACTCAATTTAAACTGACCGGGGGGGCAGCAGGGTGCAGATACCATCAGGCACCTGGTGGAGGAGGCCAATAATTCACCCCCAATGCAGGATGGAATGGTGGGGAATTAGCGGGGGGGGAGGAAGGACTGGGGAGAGAAGGGGAGTGAGATGGGTTTAGAGGGTGCCTTAGTCCTGATGGAGTCATGTCTCTGAACCCCAGAAGCCTGGGAAACAAAATGGCTGAGATGCAGACACTGATGGTCAATAGAGAGGGGGACATAGTGGCCATAACAGAGACATCGGCCACACTGAACAATGACTGGGAGCTCACAGTCCCCAGATATAAAGTGTATAGGATGTATGAGGAACTGGGAAGGGGGAGTGTTGTATGTGAAGAAGGGGATAACGTCTACCAGAGAGGAAGGGGCAGAGAAAAAGGTAAAAGCATTATGGGTGCAGTTATGATCCACTGAGGGGAGGAAACTAAGGTTGGGGATGGTTTACAGACCACCTTCACAGGATGAGGAGCTAAACAAGGTATTGGGGTCACAAATCATGGAAATGGCAGGCAAGGGGGAGGTAGTAATAATGAGGGACTTCAGTCTGTCCAAGGTGGATTGGACAATCCTGGCTACCTGAAGCACTGGGGAGCAAGTGCTGCTGGGTGCATTCTAGAGTGGATTCCTGACACAGGGTGTCATGTAGCCCACTAGAAAGGGCTATACTGGACCTGGCTTGTCCAGCTGTGAGCATGTCCAGGATGTTAACCACTTACAGGAAGTGACCACCATGTACCATGTTTCCATCTGAACATGGGCAGAGGGATGGTTAGGACCTAGATGAGGGTTTTAGACTTCAGGAAGTCTGACTTTAAGAAGATAGGAGAAATTCTGGTAGGACACCTTGCTGGAATCAGAAAAGAGATAGAAGTGGAACTGAAATAGGTCATAATTAGGGAGGGACTGATGGAGGCCACTAGTGAGCGTGCCAGAATCAAAACCAAAAAATCTAAGACCAGAAAGCCCAGCTAGTTCAGAAAGGATGTGTCAGATGTGATAAAGTAAAAGAAGGCAGCCTTCTGGAAGTACAAACATACTCAGAAGGAGGAGGATAGGGAGGCAAATTGTGCTAAATCCCGGGTGGCAAGCAGAGCGGTTAGAGAGGCAAAGTCTACAAAGGAAGCACAGCTGGCACAGTAGTAAAATCTAATGAGAAGGCTTCTTCAAATATATAAGGGAGATGAGGGATGTTAAAGATGAGATCATCATATTAAAGGAGGAGGGTTGGACAGAAGGAAGTAAAGAGAAAACAGAGATACTTAACAAGTACTTCTGTTCCATCTTCACTGGAGAGAAGGATGGACCGATGCCAGAAGGGAGCAAGGGGGTGGGGGCAGGGAAGGGTGGAGTCCCATACAGCATCATACAGGCAGATAGGGTACTTAAGGGCCTAAAGGTCTTGAAGTCAGACAAGTCCCCAGGACCAGATGGTGTGCATCCAAGGGTCCTAAGGGAACTTACGTAGGTGTTGGTGGACCCCCTGGCAGACTTGTTTAACACCTCTCTGGAGTCTAGGAGTGTGCCCTTGGACTGGAGAACTGCACATTTATTTATTTAAGTCTTTTTTAACGGGTAAGTACGCTGATCCAAGGATCATTTTCAGGCACGACCCAGGCCACAAACAATGGCACTGAATCAAACAGTTAAAATAATTTACAATCCAATAAAAGTAGCAGATTACAAGCTGTACGGACACAAGTTCCAATGGAAACATACATAGCACAGTAAGCAATGGTACAGAGAAGTAAATACAGGTTACTCACCTGTAACAGGAGTTCTAGGAATGGTATATGTTGTTCATCCACACTTTCTGGCAGGTATCCTTGCCACTTTAAATCTTGCCGGAAGGTCTTCAAGCTGGCTCCTCCCACCCACCCGGGTGGTAAAACTCTCAGCTCCGCCCCATGACGCCAGATCTGGCCCGCTGGAAGCTCAGGTTGTGCGTCCGAGGCTTCGGGAGGTCGGGTGAGTCGTGTGGATGAACAACATATACCATTCCTAGAACTCCTGTTACAGGTGAGTAACCTGTATTTCTAGGGACATGGATATGTTGTTCATCCACACTTTCTGGCAGACTCCTAGCAGTTCTCTGGGAGGAGGGAGGCAAGGCGCACACCCCCTACTTAGGAAATAGAGACTGGAGAACCGAGGCCCCAAAACCAGCATCCCGGCGTGACTCAAGGTCGATGTGGTAGTGGGTTATAAAGGTATGTGCCGACTTCCAGGTAGCAGCCCTGCAGATATCCTGGATAGGGACATCCCTGGAAGCAGCTACTGATGCAGCGGTATGGCGGGTAGAATGAGCTCTTATCCCTCTGGGAGGCTCCATGCCCACCAACCTATAGCAGAGATCTATGCAGGAGGTGAGCCACCTGCTTATCGTCCCCTTGGCTGCAGGTCTGCCAGGTGCAGCTTCACCATAGGTGACAAACAGCTGGTGAACCTCTCCCTGAACTTCAGCCATGCACTCCTTATAGTAAGAGAGCGTCCTTCTAGGGTCCAGAGTATGGAGCCTATATTCGGCCTCCAAGATGTGATTGGGGTAGAACACTGGCAGAGTCAACACCTGGTTAAGATGAAACTCCGACACCACCTTCCGAAGGAATTTCGAGTGGGGGCACAGGACAACCTTGTCCCTGTGGAAGACCAGGTAAGGAGACTCGATGGAAAGTGCCTGGAGCTCTCCCATCCTTCTGGCTGACGTGATAGCCACCAAGAAGGCGGTCTTCCACGACAGGTGAGAGATGTCACACTTGTGCATTGGTTCGAATGGCTTGCCCATGAGCTTTGCAATACCAGCAGTAGATCCCATGGAGGTGGAGGTTCATGCACGGAGGGATATGTGATCCAGGCCTTGAAAAGCGCCTGCCACCTCCCTCCTGCATTCACCGACTGCTTCCCGCCCATGCCCAGTAAGCAGAGATGGCTGCTAGGTGCACCTTTAGGGTCGCCGACCTAAGCCCTTGCTGAGAAAGGGACCATAGGTAGTCCAAGATGCTTGCCAAGGAACAGGAGGAAGGTCAGGCCCTTGCCTGACACCAAATGGAGAATCTCTTCCATTTGAAGGCATAGCATTTTCTGGTTGACTCCTTACGGGACGCCTCAACTACATTGAGGACCTCGTCAGAAAGACCCAAGGCCTGGAACTCTAGCCGCTCAGGAATCAGGCCGTCAGGTGCAGGGATTGAAGGTCCAGAAGGAACACCTTCCCCTGATTGACTGATAACAGGTCCGGGCAAGCTGGAAGCTGCTTCGGGAGCCTGGAGCTGAGGCTGAGGAGATCTGGGTACCAGCATTGGCGGGGCCAGTCTGGGGCTACCAGAATCACCTGTGCCTTGTCCCTCCTTGCCTTGAGAAGCACCTTGTGGATCAAGGGAAATGGGGGAAAGGCGTAGAAGAGGCCCGGGGTCCACGGCCTCGAGAAGGCATCCCCCTGCAGCGAACCCTGTTGAGGGGGGCGGGCATGAAACAGCCTCAGCTTCGCATTCTCCCTGGAGGCAAACAGGTCCACCTGAGGGGTGCCCCAGTGGGAGAACAGATCTTGTACTACCTCCGGCAGGAGAGACCACTCGTGGGACACAGCCCCTATCCAGCTTAGAGCATCGGCCAGGGTGTTGGAGGCTCCTGCCACATGGATGGCTAGGAGATCCTCCTCCAGGCTGCGCACAAGTGACCAAACGTGGAGAGCTTCCTTGCACAGAGGCATGGAGTGCGTCCCGCCCTGGCGGTTTAGGTAGTACATGGTTGTGGTATTGTCTGTCTGGACCTGAACCACTGGACCCCATAGAAACGGAGCAAAGGCGGTGAGGGCTAGACGAACTGCCCGAAGCTGCAGCAGGTTGATATAGCATCGGGACTCCCGAGGGGACCAGAGGCCGTGCGCTCTGTGCTCCCCAGATGGCCACCCCAACCCATCAGAGAGGCATCGGTCGATAGAGAGACCGTCGGCTTGGGGCGGACAAATGGGATGCCCTCCTACAAACGAGCTGGAACAGTCCACCACTGGAGAGCATTCCACATCCCCTGGGTCACCGTCACTAGCTGGTCCAGTGGATCGCAGTGCTGTGACCACTGGCTGGCCAGTCCCCACTGAAGAGGATGCATATGCCAGCGGGCCCAACGGACCACGCTGGTGCAGGCCACCATGAGATCCAGGAGGCGCAGGAAGTCCTGGGCAGGGCGCGATTGCCCAACCAGAAATGATTGGGCAAAGGAGGAAAGAACCTCGGCCCTGTCCGCTGGGAGCCGTGCTCTGGCTTGAAAAGAGTCGAGCTCTGCCCCGATGAAATGAATCACCTGCTTCGGTCCGAGTTCCAACTTGGCCTCATTGATGAGAAGGCCAATCTGAGAGCAAACCTGGAGGGCCAGATCTCTGGACCACTCCACCTCCTGTCTGGAGGGGGCTGCTATCAGCCAATCGTCCAGGTAAGGGTACACCCGGACCCCTCGGCGCTGCAGGAGTGCTGTCACCACTGCCACGCGTTTGGTGAAGACCCTGGGAGCAAGAGAAAGGCCGAAGGGCATGGCTCGGAACTCGTAAAGGGATCCCTCCGCTCGAAAGCGAAGGAATCTCTGGTGAGATGGACGGATAGGGACATGAAAGAACGCGTCCTGTAGGTCCAGAGAACAGAACCACATGCCTTGTTCCAGGGATGGTATTATCTGAGCCAGAGTGACCATCCTGAAGGTCCAAGACCTTAGGAACTTGTTCAGGTCATGCAGGTCGAGAATGGGGCGCCAGCCCCCCCCCCGTCCGTTTTGGGACCAGGAAGTACCTGGACACAAACCCCGGGTCTGAGGGAGGGTCCGCCACCTCTCTGATCACCTCTTTCTCGAGGAGCAGAGCAATGTCGGCTCGGCGAGCCGACAGCGAGGCTGCGGACCCCGAGGCCCCTGGGGCGACTGGCTCGAAGGCGGGCCTGCTGAACTCTAGAGGCAGGCTCCTTTCCACCACTTCCAGCACCCACCCAGTCTGTGGTGATAGCGGACCAGGTGGAAAGGAAGTGGCGGTGCCTCTCACCGGGGACCGAGGTGGAGGACGAGGTTGGGGGCGACACCCCTCAACCCGTCACTGGGCAGGCTTGGAGGAGGGACCGGCCAAGGGACCTCCTGGGCTTTTGTCTCCCTGCTTCCTGGAAGAGGAAGCTGCAGGCTTGGCTTTGGGATGCCAAGTGCGAGCCTGCTGGCCCTGATGCTGCTGGGCCGGACGTGCCATGGGCGCAGACGGACGAAAGGGCTTGGGTTGCGGTCTGCGGCCCTTGTCCCTCTGGGTGGAGGAGACCGAGTCCAGAGTGGCATTGGACTTTTCGATCCTCTGGAGGTGACCCTCCACTCCAGGGCCGAAGAGGTCAGTCCCCAAGAAGGGGACATCCGCCAACTTGTGCTGGGTATCCGCTGTGAAGGTGGATATCCTCAGCCATGCCTGATGGCGAATCGCCACTGCGGCCGCGACTGACCTGGCACATGAGTCACCGATGTCCAGAGCAGTCTGAAGTTGCTGCTTGGCCACTGCCCTGGTCCCGCACCTGCTTGACCATGGTCTGCAGGTCAGCCAGGAGATGAGGGACTACCTCGTCCAGGGAGCCCAACAGGGCATGAGAGAAGTGTGCCATCAGCACGGCCGAGCTGGCCTGATGAAGGCCAAGGGAGGACGCAGGGTAGACTTTGCGCCTGGCGTAGTCCAACTTCTTGGACTCCTTGTCGGGAGGCTTGTCCACGTCCCTGGCGCTTCCGGCAAGCCGGAAGACGCTGTTGGTAACCAACCCCTCGGCTGAGGGGTGTTCCGAAAAACCGGACAGGGAACCGGTAGGGACCGCGGACTTCCTCGCCATCTTGGCCGAAGGCGCAGGGCAGGAAGCAGGACACTGCCAGAGCTCCAAGGCCGGGCCAACACTGGCCTCAGCCACCGGAAAGGCCTCCATGGGAGAATCCCCTTGGTCCAATATCTCCGTTAGGGGATACTTGGCCCGCTTGGAAACGGGGTCGAGCTGCATCCCGGTGGACTCTGAGATGAGCCTAAGCAAACCCATAAAGGACGATGGGCTTTCGTCCAGCGACTGACCTCCGGAGGACTCCAGGTCGACCTGTCTGGAGAACAGGGAGGAATCGTCATCGGACTCGGATAAGTCCGCAAAGAGCTGCCTTGGGCCTGAGCCACCCTCCACCTGCCGAGGGCGGTCGGGAGTGAGGGTGACAGACAGCCTATGGGGCAGACCCTGGCCTGGCCGAGAATTCTTGGTCGGGGCCCCAGATTTCGGCTGTGGAGGCGGAGGTTCCACCAGAATCGGTGGGGCAGCCGGTTTCGGTCGAGCAACAGGCCCAGGGGCAGGCGCCTTAGCTGGGCGAGGCTTGCTCGGGCCGCTCTGGTGACAGCCACTTGATGGCCGGGGAAGGTGGCAGGTCGGCTTGCTCCCCAGACAGAAGAAGCTGTTGCCACATGAGGTCCTCATAGCGCCGGCGCCAACTTGTGTGAAGCTCTCCTCGTCGAGGAGGAAGGCGAGACAGCCAGCCGCCGCTTTACTCTGGTACTGAGACTGAGACCGCCTATGTCGGGCGGATCGGCTGGACCGTGAAGATGTCTGAGACCAAGAACCTCGGCATTTCCGAGGAGGGTTCAGGGGCAGGGCGGGGGAGACCCGCTCTCCCCTCGGCTCAGCAGATTGGTCTGTGGACTCCGGAACCGGAGGCACAGGCAAGTCCACGGTAACCTCGATCTCCGCTGGGGGAACCGGGGAGTGAGGGTTGTCGGCTTCACCAGTCGACAACCCGTCCGACGGGTCGAGAAAAATCTTGACTGCGTCAACAGGTGTCTCAGTCAACTGACCTGACGGGGACACTGTGAGGCCAGTGGCCGAAGCCGAAGGATCGACCGAAGTCAAGGGTCGACTACTCGGGGAGGGGGACCTTTCCCGCTCCCAAGAACGTCGACGGAGGGACTTACCTTTAGAGTCCTTCTTCTTGGACTGAGAGGAAAGTCCTGATGGCCTCTCTCCCTTGGTGGAAAGGGACTGACAGAGCTCCTTAAAAGAAGCTGAATAGGAGGATCCCAAGGAGAGCGGGGTAAAGGCCGCGGCTGAGGAAGACGAAGATGCGGCCTGCACCGCCTCCTCCTCGAGGGCGATCATCTGCTCGAGCTGTTCCACTGAGCCAGCCACTGCGGACACTGCCGAACGGGCCTCCTTTGACTTCACCAGCGGGTAACGTTTCTCGGGGCGCCCAAGTTGTAAACGGGCGGTGCGGTCCTCCAGGACGTAGACTGAGAAGGAAGAGCACAAGTTGCAGGCCTGCGGGTCGTGCTCAAGGCCTAAGCAGTAGACGCATGTGGAGTGCGGATCCATCCAAGACATCTTCTGCCCGCATGGGCACCTCCGAAAACCGGGAGTCAATTTGTTCATCGCAGCCACGAGGGAAATAATTGACCGAAGTCTTGAAAACCTTAAACTTTATTTCGGGTAAACCGAAGAATTAGGAACCAGTCTTATACGCAGAGTGTTAAGGAGGAAACCTGAACTTCCAAGCGGTAAGGAAGAACTAGCGTCATGGGGCGGAGCTGACAGTTTTACCACCCGGGTGGGTGGGAGAAGCCAGCTTGAAGACCTTCCGGCAAGATTTAAAGCGGCAAGGATACCTGCCAGAAAGTGTGGATGAACAACATATCCATGTCCCTAGAACTGAACAATGTACAGTTGCAAGCCTGATAAAAGCAGAAAACTAGCTGTACAACAATAGATTGACACAGGGTAGTGGAAAAAATCAGTTACAAGCAGTAATACTAATTTGAAATAGGGTACACAGATTGCACCACAGTAACCTGAGATGAGATCAAGAATCAAATCTTTAACACTGTAGCTAGGGGAAGCACGGGGGTTGTGGAATATGACTGGGAGCATTTTAAGAAGGCCATAACAGCAGTTACTGAACAATGTACACGTCAAATCACTAAATCAAAAAGACAGAGAAAATCTCTCTGGTTCACCAGAGACTTAGCAGCAATAATAAGGGATAAGAAGAGGGCCTTTAAGCAATTCAAGGTATCACAGAAGGAAGTCGACATGGACAACTACAGGAACAAGCTCAGGGAGGCAGGAAGAACCATTCAAAGGGCCAAAGCACAAACAGAGGAAAAAATTGCACAGGGAGTTGAGAAGGGAGACAAAACCTTCTATAGGTACATTAGAGAAAAAAGGAAGAGTGGGGTGGGGGGGGGACAGTCAGACTAATAGCACAAGATGGCCAGATGGCAGAGGATCACAATCACAAAGCAGAGGTGTTAAACAAATTCTTCTGCTCTGTTTTCACAATAGAGGACAGTGGAAAAGGTCCACCAAAGCAGATGGAACACAATAAACAGGAAGGCAGACACAAGCCCCTTCACAAGGGAATGAGTCCTAGAAGAGCTAAACAAACTTAGAGTTAATAAAGCAATGGGGCTGGATGGAATTCACTGGAGGGTGTTGAAGGAACTAAGGTAAGAAATTGCAGCACCACTAGCAGAATTATTCAGTAAATCACTGAAGAGCGCCACAGTACCTCAGGACTGGAGAACAGCAACAGTGGTACCCCTGCACAAGGGAGGAAGTAGGGAGGATACTGGGAACTATCGCCCAGTCAGCCTAACCTCAATAGTGGGAAAAATGATGGAAGCACTACTAAAGGAGAGCATAGTGGAACACCGTGGGAAAATAGAAAACTAGATCCCAGGCAACATGGCTTCACAGCAGGAAGATCATGTCAGGCAAACATGACACATTTCTTTGACTGGGTTACCAAAACAAGGACCAGGGCGGCTCGGTGGACATAGTGTACCTAGACTTCAGTAAAGCCTTTGACACCGTCCCCCACTGGAGGCTGGGAAATAAGCTGGAGCACACAGGGTTAGGACACAAGATAGTCAGCTGGGTTAGGAATTAGCTACAGAATAAAAAACGGAGAGTCTTGGTAAATGGGGCAGTGTCACAGGAAGGGGAGGTGACCAGCAGCGTGCCACAGGGGTCAGTGCTGGGCCCAGTACTCTTCAACATATTCATCAGTGATATTGCAGAGGAATTGGAGGGAAAGGTATGCCTGTTTGCAGACTATACAAAGCTCTGCAACAGGGTGGACACACCGGAGGGGGCCACAAGCTTGATGGCCGACCTCAGGATACTAGAGGAGTGGTCAAAACTATGGCAGTTAAAGTTTAACACCAAGGCTGGCTCACTGGTGCAGGGGCAGGTGCCTACCTGCAACACTGGCAACCCGGGTTTGGGAATGGACCCGGGATGTCAGAGGGCTGGCCGGGGGGAGAAGGATCGAGCATCCAATAACTGCTTTCCTCCAGGGGGAGGGGGGTTAGAGTGTTTGGCGTAACACGGACACCTAGCAGACGCTGAGTGTACTGAGCATGCTGGCACCAATTTGCTTGCGGGGTTGGACACTCAACGTCACTGCATGTCCCTTCCCCTGTACATCGGGGAAAAACACTGCCGGCTGCCCTTGATGAAGTCCTTCCTCGGCTTCAGTTAGCTCTCAGTCTGGCTCCCTGACTTATCCCATCAGTTGTGGCACTATAAGGGCTGGTGCTGCAACCCCACCCTGGGGGGTAAAACAGGGTATCAGGGAGCCGCGTCCAACATGAGAGTGGAAGTAGAGGGTCTGTGACTGGGCTGAGGTACCAAGCGGCCAGCAGCAGAAAAAGTATAATAAATAAAGTTTAACACCAAGGAATTCAGTGTCATGCCCCTAGGAAAGTGAAACCCAGAAGTAAAGCACACATTGGATGGGCACTAATTGGAGGTAACAAAGATGGAAAGAGATCTGGGTGTACTCATCACAAATGACTTAAAAGTCACAAAACTGCAAAAAACAGCACAGAGAAAAAGTGGTATCCTAGGATGTATAGGTAGTGGCATTACAAGCAGAAAGCAAGAGGTAATCATGCCACTGTACAGATCCTTGGTGACATTGCACCTGAAGTACTATGTCTAGTTCTGGAGGCCACACCTGAAAAAAGACAAACACAGATTAGAGAAGGGCCACTAAAATGGTGCAGGGGCTGCACCATGAGACATATGAATCTAGGCTCAAGGTACTGAAACTGAAACTGTACTCACTAGAACTGAGCAGAAACAGAGCTGACATGATAGAAATGTTCAAATACATCAAGGGAATAAACAAGATGGAGAATGACTTCCAAGAAAACAAGGGAACTAGGACAAGGGGGCACAACTTGCAACTGGGGGGAGGCAAGTTCAGGAGCAACTATAGAAAGTACTTCTTCATGGAGAGGGTGATAGAGCCATGGAACAGCCTGCCAGCACAGGTGGAGGCAGCTAAAACAGTATGAGAATCTAAGCTAGCGTGGGACAGACAGTGTGGACAGCTTGGCTGGAACAATTAAAGGGAAGGGGGTAGTCATATTGGGCAGACTAGATGGATCAGGTGGTCCCCATCTGCTGACACCATTCTTATGTTCCTTTGTTCTTAATGGTTCTTATGTTCTTAACCTAGTAGGATAAACAGTTCAACAAGCAAGAATACATAGATGGAGATGAATAGAGAGGAAGCAAGGAAGTTAGGTGCCTGAGGTGGTAAATAGAGGCACACACCAAGGGTGCTAGGGAGGAGATGGAGAAAAGCAGAGAACCTAAGTGCCAGTGGTGACATGGAGGCACACACCAAGTTTACTATGTACTAGGGTAAGGAGGAGGGAAAGTAGAGCAGGAGTACAAGGGTAGGACAAATAGGGAAAAGATCTAGGGAGAGGAGGAGGAGGTGAAGGCATGGGAAAACAAGATAACTAGTAGGAGTAGGGATGGGGAGAGGGACGGTAGCGAGAGCTAGCATGTAAGGGTGAGAGGTGAAATGAGAAAAAAGGACAGGAGTGAGGGAAAGGGGGTATAAGTACCTACACCCCGAGGGGGAGGGTTTAAGCAGGAGCAGGTGGTTTTTCAGAAGTAGCTAGTATCTGAGTTGGGATTTGAAGGAGTGGTGCGAAGCAACTGTGCAGATAGCTGTTCCACAGAGAAGGTGTGGCTACCAACAGAGCTTTACTCCCCATTACAATGGAGACTGGGGACCTCCAGCTGGGGGACCGATGTATCATGCAGACACTTGGGGACAGTACATGCTTTGAGGAGGGAAGCATACAGGGACTCGATACCCCCACGTATTGTGCCATCAGTGATACTACCAAGTGCATAGTCAAAGCGATGCTTGAGTGAGGGCCAACCAAGAGATTGATATAAGTCACAATGGTGGGTAGAGAAAGGGAGCCATTAGCGTGAAGCAGCAAACACTATTATAAACCGAGTTGAGTCTGTGGCAAAGGGTAGAGGACAGAGAGGAGTAGTAAATCGGAGAGCAATAGTGAAGGATAGGGAGCAGGTTCCCATGGGCAATGGCTAGTCGGACAGTGGGGGTAAGATAGTTTATTACACGATAAGGGTTGCCAAGGTTTTTTTTTTATATTTATTATACTTTTGGCCCCCATACCTTGCCATCATTGTTCCACCCTGGTCATGGTGCCCCCGTGGCTTTCACCTCCTGTTAAGCCCTTTGCTCTCTCGGTCACCCTTGGCATACCCTTCAGGGGGCAGGGTCTTGGCACTGTAGAGGGAACCAGTGCCAGAATACCATATCTGGTTGGGAGAGCCTCGGCCAGGAGGCTAATCGAAGTCTGGGGCAGGGCGTCATAGAGATGGCCGGCATGGGGGAATTTTTATTCCTGTAGGCTGGGGTGGAAACATGCAGTGACACCGGCATCTGTCCTGCCCCAGAGAACCCTGACCTTGTATCGGAGCAGGGCGGTGAACCCAGCCTCGGCTAGGTGTCACTCCTGCAACGAGCACAGAACCCTGCCTCCCCCGGAGAAGGAGAGCAGACCTGAGGACACTCAATCCTTTTCCCCCTGGCCGGCCCTCCAATGACCCGAGCTCATTCCTGAACCCTGATTAGCCAGCGCCACAAGCGGAAATCCAACCGCTGCACCAGCGGGCTGGCAGGTTCGCCAAGTTTTTGGTCAATTCTGCGTATGACAGTGTTTATGTGCACAGTAAAGGAAAGGGATGGGTCTAGGGTTACACTAAAATATTTGATCTCAGAAACTAACTGCAAGGGAGGTCCAGATGGAGAGAGTACCAGGAGGGAGGAGTTAGATTTAGCAGCATTAGCCAGGTAAGGCTGGGATCCAAGGAGCATAGCCTTGGTTTTCTTCTCGTTAACCAGGAGCATATTCGATAAGAACCAATTGTGGGTGTAGCCGTAATTTTGGGTAAGAACGAAGATGTTTTGGATGGAGTTGTCTCTGTATTAGAGGACTAAGTCGTCTGCGTACAGTAGTGCAGGCAGTTAAGACTGTCGGCAGGGAGGGAGTTAATGGACGGGGAGAATAGTAACGGTCCCAAGAGGGAGCACTGGGGGACACCTGTAGTGACAGGCAGTTCGGGGGAGGTGGCGGTACCTACAGTCACTGATTGAGAGCAGCAAGTCAGGTAACTCAGGAACCACTGCCGAGTCTCAAGGGAGCAACGGAGCTGGAGGGGCTTAGTAAGGAGTAGAGGGTGGTTGACCAGATCAAAAGCCGTTGTCAAATCCACAAACACAACCCCAGTGCTTTTATTTATTTATTTAAATGTGATGACCGGAAAAAGCACCAATGAGCTGAGGCTCATCTCCAGGTGCGACCCGGAAGAGGGTAACATAGGATACAGACTTAACAATGAGACAGTATGATTATAAGTAGGTAAAAATAAGGGTTAAATGGTTACAAGACCCAGCACAGTGGGTAACGGCCAAACAAGGAGTACAATTTACACACAGTATCGAAAATACAGGTACAAATCAGGCAAGGTCTGAAACACCAGATAATAAATTAAAGGTCGTAGGCAACAGGTATGAGACCATGTGGTGTAGCTCAGCACAGGAATGCATCCTAAAGAAGGAAATTAGGCTACAAAGGGATGGCAACTAAAGAACTAATGAGGAAGGGAAGGGGATCCATGTGAATTTCTTATGAACTCCGATCCATGTTCCTGAGGACATGATCAGTAAAGATGGCAAGGGCAGAGGTGGTGCTGTGGTTCTGTCTGAACCCATGTTACTGATTAGACAAGAGGTTATACTTGTCAACATGGTCAGAGAGTTAACGGTGGACAACCTTTTCTAGAAGCTTGCTAAGGTGGGGGAGAATGGAGATTGGTCGGTAATTGTCAGAGGAGAGGGTGTCCCCTGCTTTAAAAATAGGGAGAATTTTAGCAACCTTCTAGGGGCAGGCATGGTAGCCGAGGCCAAAGCAAGATTAAAAATGAAAGTCGGAGCTTGGGAGATGGCAGAGGCTGGGAGCTTGAGCAGGGAGGAGTAGAGGCCATTAGAGCCACGGCTGCCACGGGAAGGTATGCTCCTTAGGAGTTTGGTGGTAAGCTTTTTGTGATTACCCTAAAGTAGAAAGGCAGAGTGGGGAAGGGGATGGAAAGGGTGGGTCACTAGTGCCCACTCCAGGAGTAGGGGGCTGCTGAGGGGGAATTTTACAGAGGTGGGCAGAGAGATCAGTGAATTTTATGTTAAACGCTAGTGCAACCTCCAACAGATCAGTCAGTGGGGGAGTTTAAGTGGACTATAGGGCTTATGGGAATGAGGAGTAAGGAGGGAGCTAAGGGTGTTCCAGAATTGCCAAGGGTTGGCAAGGTTTTCAGTGTGAAGTCTCTGACAGAAATTGCATTTCTGAGCCCTAGCAGACTGCTTGCATTTGTTACGCAGTCTCCTAAAATTGTGCCAGAGGTCAGGAGTGGGTGACCATTTGTGGGCTGTCCATACTGAATCCCTTTCTTTCATAAGGGCCAAGAACTCTTTAGTGACCCATCTGGTGCAGCCACCATACACCCTTCTAGCAGTAATTTGGAAATGTTTACCTTGAATCCTAAGGAGGGCTTCAGTGAAGAAGTTCACTGAGACGTGCATCAGGGAGTAGAGGGCAGTCTAATCCACTGCATTAACATCATGTGGTAGGTTAGTGGAGTCGGGGTTGTTGAAATTGCAGAAGGGCAGGTACTTGGGGGGGCGTTTAGTTTTGTTTGACCAGAGAATATAAGTAGGGGAGTGGTCACTGATGGAGTCAGACAAGGTCTTCGCCTGCAGCACCTTGTCCTCCCTATTTGTGGCTACCCAATCCAGGAGTGAGTGATTTAGGGTATGAGTGTTTTGCCTGGTGTGGATAGTGATAACTTGCACCAGGCTATGAAGTTTGAGAAGGTTGGCATATTCAGGTTTATGGGGGCTTAACCAATTAAGATTAAAGTCATCCAGGATAATGGTATCCCTCAGGGGACAGAGATTATCTAGCCCAGTTAGATGATTTTCTAGGCCTGGTGTGCCCCATTCGGGGGGGTGGGGTTATAGCAACAGCCGAGATACCTTTTTTTGCAGGAGCCCAGGGTTAACTCAGAGATGAGCCACTCACTGGGGGAGACAGAGTCCAATGAGAGAACAAGGGTGGCTGTTACGGGTTCTTTGATATAAAGAGCAATGCCACCACCCTTCTTTCTCCCAGGGCAATCACAGCACAGTAGGGAGTAGCCCAGTAGTTGGTGTCATTGGGGATATGTGGTTTAAGCCACTTCTCAGTGAGACCCAAGACACAAGGCTTATAGAGGGTTCTCCAGGCTTCAAAGTCAAGGTCTTTGGAAGGTAGATTGCATATGTTTAGGTGGGCTATCTTAAGCCCAGGGGAGGTGGCCCACATGGTGTGAGAATAGGCAACAGGGACATTCAAAGGGTTAGGGTTGGTCTCCACATCCCCTGCCATAAGCAGCAGGGAGAGGAATGAATGGTAAGGGGGACACAGCAGTGCTGCTTTTCGAGATTGGAGAGAATAGCATAAAATAGGGTGCCAGACTGAGTTAGCTTCCATCTAAGTACTTGGTGGGGGGAGTCAACTGTAGATGAGGAGGGTGGGCAGATGGTAAGTAGCAAGTAGCAAGAACAGAAGCACAGAAGTCGAACCACAGTAAGGTGCCAAGCAGAGAGGCTGCCAGCAGAGGGAGCAGGTTAGGCTTCATATTGTGAGCTAAATCAACTGATCTTTAGCAAGAAACTAAAGTCAGAGTTGGCCATGTGGTTAGGGCTTATGTCTTTGGTGCAAGACAGATTAGGACCAGACCTGCTTCGAGATTCAGGTCCCCACACCAATGAAGAGGCTTAGCACTGATGCAAAAAGTGGAGGGACAGTCAGAATGGGGGGTGGAGAATCAACTACAACAGGGAGCAGGGCAGAAAATTGCTAACATGTGAGGCTCTGAAGACATAAGTGAGGAGAAGGGACACCTTCTCTGTTACGTTTGGGTGAGGGTGGGTTAAATCAAGTGGAGCAGAAGTGGGTACCTCCCCCCCCCCAGTCAGGCCAGAGAGCAGAGTGTTGCTGGGTGGGGGGAGGGTGGAGAGCTATTGAGACTCAAGCAGAGCAGCAATGGAAAAAGGTAGAGATTTAAAAAGGTATAGGGGAAAACAGGAAAGCTGAATGGCCCAGTGGAAGGTGTCACAGACTCCAGTGAAGAACATACACCACAGGTGGCTAAATCAAATCTCACAGTAGGAGATAAATCCGAAGAGAAAAATTGGGGGAGAGGAAGAACATTATATAGTGTAGAGGGAAGCAGGTGGTGCAGAACCAGAGGAAGGATGGCGTAGGGTCAAGATATATTTCAGAATCTGGAATGAGTATATATTTCTGAAACTGAGTAAAGCAGCAGTAGAAGAAGTAAAGGTTGAGAAGGGTAGTGGGAGAAACAGGAAGGCTGGGTGGCCTAGTGGAAAGTGTCACAGAATACAGTGGGGGGAGGAGACAGAGAGAATAAGTTTTTTTAATTTTTTTATTAAGCTATTTGATACCCGTTGCCACCTCCTGCTTACCTTTGCAATGGGGATACATGGGTGGAGCTGGTGGGCGGCTCAGGCCCCCCCTCGTGAAGTGGCTCGGTCTCCGGTCCTCTGCTTCCCCTGCGCCCGACCCTTCCAGTAATGGGTTACCCTGCCTGTGGCAGGGCCGAAGGTGAAGGGCGTTGACCTCCCCCCCGGAGACCAACATCTAGACCCCAGGGGTGATACAGGGCCATAATGGAGTCTGCCAGCTCCATTTTTTTCTCAGTTTTCTCCCCATCCCTTTGCTGTGGTTGCACTCATGTGTATGGAGGCACATGCACCCAGCGACCCATGGCACCCTCCCAATTCTAGTCGCTCCTGGCTGCACTAACTCAGGGCCTCCACCTGGGGCTAGCCTTGCAGTGGACGTGGCTAGGTCCCTACCTGGGAGGGGAAAGCTGCCTAGGGCTGCTCTATCCTTCTCCTGGCTTCCCCCCCGCCAACCCCTTATGACCTGGGCTCATTCTCAAACCCGGGTCGCTGGTGTAACACGAGGTGTGGTGTGGTGTCCAGCGCTTCAACCCTCAGTGCCATGGGGCCAGCAGAGAATAAGGGATTTGACAAGTAAGGTGTAAATGTGGGCCTCTCCATAAAAGTGATCTAAGGTATGAACCGGGGAATTACAGACTGGTCATTCTGACCTCAGTAATGGGGAAACTGATGGAGACTATCCTGAAAGAAAGACTGGTGAGCTTTCTCGATGAAAATGGGGTGCAAGATGAGAGACAGCATGGGTTTGTGTCAAGGAGGTCCTACCAGACTAATCTGACTGACTTTTTTGACTGGGTGACCAGGACAATGGATGGGGGCCAAGTGGTTGATGTCCTGTGTCTGGACTTCAGCAAGGCCTTTGACTCTGTGCAACATAAGTGACTAGTCAGGAAGCTGGAAGACCTGACAGTGGGGGCCATGCTTGCTAGATGGATCAAAAACTGGTTGAAGGACAGAAGCCAAAAGGTCTGGTCAGGGAGGATTCTGAGAAGCTGGGTCAGTGACCAGTGGAGTCCCACAAGGCTTGGTCCAGTGTTAACATCTTCATTAGTGGCATAGAGGATGGGATCAGGGGTAAAATCTGCCTGTTTGTGGGTGACACAAAGATCTGTGAGAGGGTGGACACTGAGGAGAGGAGACAAGAACTTGGGGAAGACCTGGCTAGGTTAGAGAAGTGGTCTGGCATATTGCAGCTGGGATTCAGTGCAAAAAAAGTACAAAGTTACACACTTGGGGGTGAGAAACCCAGAGACCAAATACTGGTCAGATGGTGTGCAGGTTACCAAGTCAGAAGAAGAAGAAAAGGACCTGGAATGACCTGAAGCACTCAGAACACTGCAGGAGAGCAGCAGCAGAAGCAAACCCGATGCTGGGCTGCATAGCCAGGGGGATTACCAGCAGGAATGCGGAGTTTATACTGCCACTGTACAGGTGTGCAGTATTGGTGCTCTCATCTTAAAAAAGGATGTTAACATGCTGGAGACAGTCCAGAGAAGGGTGACAAAGATGATTCAGGGCCAACAGGGCACCACCTATAAAGAGAGGATCATGGGGCTCCATATGTACTCACAAGTTCACTAGGGGGTATAGCCTAAAGGCTGGTAGAGAGAAGATTCAAGAGACAGATGAGGAGGCACTTTTTCATCGAGAGTCAAGGCCAAGTGGAAAGAGTTGCCAGTGGAGGTGGTCTCCCTGAAAACGGTGGATAGCTTCAAGAGGGGATGGGACAGAATAAAGGGGAAAGTTGCTGGTGGAGGAAGGGGAAGGGGGAACTTGAGGGTGGATTTGTGGAGGGGGGCAGGTCTCTTTGTGGGCACAGTGAGGGCCTTCACACTAGGGCGGATTAAAGAGATCATATGGCCTTTATTTGCTGCCATATTTGCATGTAACTCCAAAAAAACTTCTTATGGACTATGCTGCAACCATGGGACTCATTTGCCATTACAAGAATGGATGAACCAGACACTCTGCAAGACTACTAAATGTCAGTTATTTTATTTGACTTTAAATCTGAAAATATTAACAGTCATAGAGAGCAATGCATTTGGAGCTAAGATGTTATTGTTTGTTTCATGTATCTAACAAATTTCTCAATAAACCCGAGTTGTAAAAGAAAAAAGCTTTAGCAAACAAGATTAAGGTACATACTCCAATCGTTAGAATGAGAATGCCATTTTACTGCTTGAAATTACATACAGTTATTAACTTTCCTGCACAGATGACAGAAAATAAACCTTTAGACAGCAAAGAAGCCTATAACCCTTGATTAAGAATCGTCATGAAGCAAGTCAAGTAACAGAGACCACATAACATGACTGTGGCCACACAAGGCAGTTGCCATTTTAATGAGTCCCAGCATTTAGATTATGTGGACATAAACCTTCTACTAGTAAACTGAGGGACCTGATCTGGTCTGAATTAGAAGGAGAATCAGTTCTGGGGATACCATCTATAGAAACAGTCAACAAATTATACAGCAATAAAGTCCAAACTCTCAGTGATCTTAGAAGTCAACCCCTGCAATCAGGACACTTTATTTATTTATTTATTGAAATGTTTCACCAGGAAGGCGCACTGAGCGACAAGTCACTTGTCTCCTGGTGCGACCTGGGGGGAAGGGCTACAATAGGAGTGAAACATTAAACATTCAAGTTACAAGATCAACATTAACATGCAGCTCTAAGGCAGGTGTTACAAGCAGTGGTACAACAATGTTGCGCATAATAGGTAGAAACAGTGGACAATAATAAGTGCCGAGTTCATAAGTAAACAAGTGCTTATGTAAAGGAAAAGAAAAGGGGGGGCATAAGAGGGAGAAAGGAGAGTGAGGGGGAAGGTGGGGAGGGGGAAGACTCATGTCCAAGTTACATGCGAGTTACAAGATCAACATTAACATACAGTTGTAAGGAAGGTGTTACAAACAGTGTTAAAACAGAGTTGTGCATAATATGTAGAAAAAGTGAACAATAATAAGTGCCAAGTTAGTAAGTAAACAAGTGCTTACATGAAAGAAAAGGGGGAAAGGAGAGGGAGGGGTTGAGGTGGAGGGATGTAGGGGGAAGGGAGTAAATGAGGGATACAAGCCCTTGGGGGAGTAGGAGAGGGACCCATGGAGAGCATTTGGCATCCCTTACATTCTGTGAGAGATCAAGGGAGGCCAGTAAGGAGGAGTAATATGGGGGAAGGGGAGGAGAGCTAGAAATTTGAGGGGTGAGGGTGCATAGGGTAAAATGAAGGTAACTATAGAGGGGTAGGGTTTAATCAGGGCTTATAGGAGGGAATTAGGGAAAGACATGGCAGGAGCAGCTAGAGGCAAGGTAATTTTTGAGGGCAGAGCTGATGGAGTAGGTGGAGGATGAGTGCCAGATTTGAAGGGGAAGTGAATTCCACATTTTTGGGAGGCAGTGAGAGTAAGCAGATTGGCCAATTAGGGTGGATCTGCGGGGGACTACCAGGGAGCGGGAGTCAGTTGATCTAAGGGAATGGGAGGATGGGGGGTTGTTATAAAGGAGGAGGTTAGGTAGGAAGAGAGCTCACCCAACCAGTGCTTGGACATGAATTTAGCACAGTGGGAGAGTTGCCTATTTGTAAGAGAGGGGAAGGATAGGGCACGATAAAGATTGCAGTGGTGGGTGTGGGGGGGCATCCAGGGGGGCATCCAGGGCAAAGTGGCAGAAGGAATTGAAGAGGATGTCCACTCTGGCCAGGGAGGACTTAGGGGCAGCACCATAGACTACATCACAGTAGTCAAAAATGGGCAGTATCGTCTTCTGAACAAGTTCACACTTAGCCATAGGAGGAATGCAACTATGGTTCCTGAACAGGGCACCAAGCTTGGGGTGCATTTTTTTCTGGATGGCGTTAATGTGTCCAGAGAAGTTTAGGTGTTGGTCCAACCAAGCACCTAAGTACCTGAAGTAGGATGTGCCCTCAAGTAAAGTCCCATCAAGGGCATGGAAAGTTGGTAGCGAGGGAAGCCTAGAGAGTTTCTGCCTTGTGCCAAAGGTCATGGAGACAGTATTCTTGGTATTGAGGAAAAGTTGATGGTTAGCAAACCAGAGCTGAACCTTGTCGAAGTCTTGCTATAAGCTGATTGTAACCTCAGCAGGACAGGAGCCAGATGCATTCAGGACTTTATCATTTGCATACATGTATATAGCGGCGGAGGGGGAGCAAACAAAGGGAGGGTCGTTTAAGAAGATGGAGAATAGAAGGAGCCCTAATACAGTGCCCTGGGGGACGCCAGTGCTAATTGGGAGGGAAGGGGAAGTGGCATCCAAGATCTTAACTGATTGGGCTCTGCCGATAAGGTAGGCCTTGAACCAGTTTGTGGCAGTGGGTGATAGGCTAGCTGCTGGGAGTGAGTCGAGGAGAAGGGAGTGAGAGACAGTGTCAAAGGCCTTGGCAAGGTTGACAAAAATGGCAGAGGTAATTTGTCCATTGTCCATCCCGATTAGGATGTAGTCTGTGCGCCATAGGAAAGAGGTGGTGGTGGTTGAGTGTTTTTTCCTGAAATCAGACTGGAAAGGTGTGAAAAAGGAGGTGTCATATAGAAAAGAGGTGAGTTGGAGAGTACAATGTGTTCTTGAAGCTTGGCAAGGGTAGGGAGGAGAGAAATGGGGTGATAGTTGCCAGGGGATGAGGGGTCACCCCTTTGGGTAGAGGGAGGACCGCTGCATGTTTCCATGAAGAGGGGACTAAGGCAGTAGAGAATGAGAGATTTAGGATTAATGAGAGGGGGTAGACAATGACCAGAGCAGAGAGGGAGAGGAGTTTTGGGTCCAGGCCATCAGGGGAGGCACCTTTAGAGGGGTTGATGGTGAGGAGGGCACTTAGGGCATTGTTTGGGGTTACAGTAGTGAAAGAGAAGGGGAGGTGGGAGGGTGGTGCAGGGGGCACACCAGTAGAGGGTAGGAAGGGTGATGGGTAGGAGAGGAGGGATTTCAGTAGCTCAGTGGCACAGGAGGTATAGAAGGAGTTAAATACTACTGCTACGGCTGGTGGGTCAGACACTAGTGAGCTATTTACTTTAAGTACCGGGGGGATGGGCGAGATGATGGGGTAAATAGGGCGTTGACCCCCTTCCACAACTTAGAAGGGTAATTTATGTTGGTGATGAAGGCAGATTTGAAATAGTTGGACTTGACTAACCTTGTAGCCCTGGTGCAAGCATTTCAGAGCACATGGTAGTTTGCGAAGTCACTAGGATGTTGGGTGCTTTATGATGCTTCCAGGCTCAATCTCTAGCCCTGAGACAGGCTAGAAGTTCAGGGGTTATCCAAGGTAAGTGGTTACCTCTGACTCTGGTTTGTTTTAGTGGGGCAAAGGCATTCCAGTTTACAAGAAAGATTTCTTTGAAGTAGGCAAGGGCCTTATCAACCAAGGGGAAGGAGGTTAGGGGGGACCAGTCAGAAGCGGCAAGGTTACTCAGGAGAGGTTCAAAGTCAAGAGACTTGAAAGAGTGTAGTTGTATGGTTTTGTGTGGTGATTTCATTCTGTGGACTTTTCTAACTATGAATATTGGGTTATTGTCACTGACAGCATCAGGGAGGATGCCAGAGGTGATAACACGGTGGGGGAGGGGTAAGGGCCCAGTCGAGTAGGGAGTGTTGTTGTGTCTTGTAGTTTGGGTGGGTGGGTTTGGAGATCAGTTGGGAGAGGTTTAGGGCTTCAATTTCATTTTTAGTTTTTGTAATTTAAGGTGACAACCAATTTATATTGAAGTTGTTTAGGATGAATAATTCCCCAGAGCGAGCAAAGGAAGTGATGGAGGTTAGGAGGTCTAGCATGACTGAAGGATGGACATTTGGGCGGCAGTAAATTCCGGCTATGAAGATTAGAAGAGTGAAGGGCAGGGTCGCATGGATAGCTAGGACATCATGGGTCTCAGGATTCGAGGATGAGTAGATGATAGAATATTGGATGGAGACTAGGACATAAATGGCCACACCACCTCCCCTGCCAGCACGGTCTTGCCTTAGCAGTGAGTAGCCAGGAATGGAGACCGAGTGGTCAGGAATAGTGCTGTTTAGCCAAGTTTCTGAGATGATTAGAATGTCTGATTTTAGAGTGCACACCATGGTTTGAATCTGGTCTATTTTGTGCAACAAGCTGTGAGTGTTTAGATGTAAGGATCTTTAAGCCCTTTGGTAGGGCTGAGAGAAGAGAGCAGGGGGAGGTAGTAGAGGAGGAAGCACCAGAGGGGCAATAGGACCTGGGTTAGGGTGAATATCCTCGGCATAGAGCAAGAGGAGAGTGAGTATGAGAAAGTGGAGCTTAGGGTAGTTAGACTTTGAAGGGGCTGGCGAGGAGGTTGGTAGATTTGAGGAGAAGGGAGTGGGTGAGTCAAGAAGAAGAAGATGGAGAACCGCAGTGAAAGTGGACACTTATCAAAACTGCATGAGGAATAGTGGTAGAGTGAGACCATATTTCAAATGGGGGAGAGGGGGTGATAGCATGGATGTGGGTAGGGGATTGGAGATAGTAACTGATGGGGTTGGGAGAGCTATTAGAAATAGATGAATAGTGAGGAAGTAGTGGTAGTAAGGAGATGTATATGAGCAGAACAAGGGTGAGAGAGAAGAGTAGAGGATGCATTGTTCATAAAGGCAGAGAAAATTGGTGAACAATTGATTTATGAACAGGAGGAATATGTAGGCAGAGAGCTTGGTGGGGGGGCGGGTCAGATGGAGGGGTAGCCATAGTTTAGGAAGGTATCTATATGAACAGGTAGAGATCCCTTTAGGTAAAGATTGTGTTCCTCTAGTGGCAGTAAGACATAACTTGCTAATGGGAAAAAAAAAATCTTGCAAGTGCCCAACTCAGATTTCAGAGGCTTATAGGAAAATCATACCTTGCTATGCTGGCAGCGGTGATAGCTGGACAGGATGAGGCTGGCAGCAGTAAGCTGGTGAAATTGCTGCAGCACTGGAAGGAGAGCACCCATGTCAGGGGGTCTCTGATCTATAGGGGAAAAGAGACACTTATCTGCGACTCCCTCCTATCAGGTTGATTTGTCCTCCTCTGAATCACGGTTTCATGATTTTTAGAGTCCCCAGCCTGTTCAAATTCCCTTGTATGGCTGCCACCTTTTTACATGCTTCAGTAATGTCAGTGTGTTGAAACATGTGCCCGCCATAATGAATTTGCAGATGGGCTGGTGTGACAGGGAGCTCCTGCCACTCTTGAGGATGAACCTTTTCTTAAATCTGTTGCAGTAGTTCTTCTATTTCTTAGCCTAATCTATCCTTTACAATTTCTAGTCCATAAGGTTGGCCACCTATGAGCACTCCCTTCCCTTTCTTGACTATGCTATAGTGTCCTCTTTAGTTGTCCTTTTCCCTCTCAGGTCCTCGTACAGAGAGGTTATTGTGGTGACCTCCAAGCATATGTAAAACAGGTTGTGTTTATCATTGTTGCATTTAGATTTAAAGGGACCAGCGGTCTCAGTGTATTAACCCGGTCATCAAAATCTGAATAAAATAAATAAAAAATAGTATGTAATAGCACTATGTCATAAAATACCTTGATGTATATACCTTATGTTTATGAAACCTGTAAATGTTAAAATACCATGGCACTAGGTGTTTTTGATAATGGTAAAAAGTACTAGGTGACTATTATAAAAAGTAAGTTAGTTGTGCTATTTAAAATGCATGTAAATTGCCGTAAACTGAACAAGTCTGAAATGTCATGTGATTTGCATATATCCCATGATGCTTTGCATTATGGAAGTATGTGTGATGTTGTGTTTCTTTGAAATTTGGCTTATTGTCAATGCCCTTTGGGGTAACCTACGTTTCAGTGCTTTTGCATTGAGGTTTTTTGTCTTTATCTTGTTTTTTTTGTTTTGGTTTTTGTTTTTTTTAATTGAGCCCTCACCACCCAAGCAAACAAGGCCCACATAGGGGTGGAGGCGGAATCACAACTGCTGAGTTAGATCAGAGATCAGTGTCAGTAGGTGCTGGCTATGTGCAGAGAAAGGACATACATAGTCTGTTGCTGCAAACTGATGTACTGAAGAAGGGACATACCATTGCTTAAGGTTATCTACTGTATTTTTAATAAACATCACACAGAGATTGTGTATGGAACTTGAAGTTCGGTGTCTGATCCATCTGTTATCCCACAACTCCTCCACAGCCAGCATAAGCAGGGAAAGAATAACTCTGAGGCTTTGGAGCTTCACCCAGGCAGCATCAAATCTTTGTGGCAGGCACACTTTGCAGCTGAGAGGTGCTGGAAAATGTGTAGCATGTTGCCTTCACGGTTGAAATTCTGAGAAGCTCTGGATGTCTTCAGCATAGTATCCATTGTAACAGTGCTAGCACTAGCCAGCAATACTGTCCTTGGGAGGTCCCTCTAAGCATCCACAAAATAAAGGTGCAAGCTCGGTTACAGATATAAAGCTCCTGAAGACATTCTTTTAAAAATTGTAGGCAGCCGTACCAGACAAACATTATAGGCCCTGTTAGCATTCTCCAGGGCCTTAAGACAGTAGCAGAACTGAGCATTCTTCTGCACCTGTTTACTAGCTATGGCCAAAGCTTTGCATAGCATGCAGGTCTGGGTGAAACTGAAGTCTTTGTGGTGGTTTCAATTTTTGTATTCTGTCCCTCCTCTTTGGGATGTTGTAAGAGTCTACTTAAACATATTGTTTTCAATCAGGAATTTGGAACAACCTAAACTTTAGAAATGTCATTTCTGTACAACGTTTTATGAGTTTTGTTTTGATATGCATATACCATTTTATGTTTGTTGTATTGCAAATTGTTTGAAGTTTCCTGTCTGTAATGTGCTTAGAGCTTTGGGCAGGTGTCCAACAAATAAATTTGCCTTGTGTTACCAAACACCGTAAAATGGGCTCGACCTTTGAATCAGTTGTCTGTATTGATGCAACCAAGGACTGTCATGGTGGCTCTGTTCCAAGCCTGACATCACAGCAGGTTGAGCTATGACCTAACCCCTCAACTGCTGCTGGTTCTGTGGGCCACCCCTTCCTCCCTGTTTCATTTGAACCATGGTAAAAAATGATATGTTTCAATTCAGCAGTAAAATGTCTATCAACTTTCTTTAAAATAAAAAGGTTTGCTAAGGGGCCTCCCCAGTGAAAGCACATCACACTGCCGTGCGGACAACCTGAGTCTAGAAATTAGCCTGAGCTGTCACGCGGGGCATCAGGCCTGACTGCAGCAGCTGCTGATAGGCAGTGTGCTGTGGTTGGGAAGGGTTGGCGCTGCACACCTGCTGCCACAGTGACCCCTGCAGTGGGTCAAGGGAGTTTGTGGACTTTGCAGGGATGTTGCTGCATGCATCCAAGGCCTGGATGCCAGGTGCACGCCAGGAGGAGGCTGGAGGGAAAATAAGGAAAAACCCTTGGCACCGCCTCTGTGACAGCCTGGGTTTCCTGTCTTCTGTGGGTATTAGCACCTGCTTGCACTGCATCCAGGCTCACATAGTGAGCTGCCTTGGGGGACAGCCAAGCCCCGGGGGTGGGGGGAATAGCCGTTGGGGACACCAGTGAGGGATGAGGATGCAGACTGAGCTGCGGGATCCACAGGCCTCATAGGTATATCTGTGGAGCAGGATAGATACTTGGGACAGTATGAATGGGGGGGAATGACAAATAGAAAAAAAAAGATTTGCAAGGATTTTCTTGCTTTTTTAATTCAGCAGAGTTTCAACATTGCAGAGCAGTATGAAAGTGTGTTCAGCAGTAGCACTCAACTGTGTGCCCCCCTGGCTAGAAGACCAGCTTAACCGCTTGCTGGGCCCAGGAGTAGTCCCTAGGGACTGTATGATTGATGGTGTTGTTCCTCTGCACACACATGGAAGGAGGTATGAGCCTGGAAACCACAGACCAGTTTGCCTGCTGTCTGCAGTGGGGAAGATACTTGAGGCTATACTGAGGGAAAGTCTGGTGGACTTTCTCAAAGTATAAGGGTTGCTGGATAACAGGCTGCACAGGTTCACCAAAGGGGAATATCATGCCAGATAAACCTAATAGAGTTCTTTGACTGGGTGACTAGGGCAGCCAGTAAAGGACAGGTAGTAGATACTCTGGGTGGGATATTCAGACTGCACCAGGCTGTGCCGCAAGCCTGGGCGCAGTGCAACTGGGATGTGCCAGGGCACTGACAGGGTGATATTCAATGGTGCTGCGCCATGGCTCAGCACCGTTGAATATCGTGCTGTGGCCACCCGCAATGTGCATGGTGCAGTGGCACTGCACCAAGCGCAGAAATGGCCAGAGGGCGAGAGATGTGCTAGCACAACTGCCGTTGTGCTAGGGTGCATCAACGCGATGTTCAAAAGTGCACATGCAAATGGGGCCATAATACATGCAAGGTGCAAATGGGGCCATTTGCATGTCATTATGGCTCCATTTGCATGCAGGTGCGCTGATCCCTGGCAACTTGTGCCTGGCGCCCCACCAAGCTGCAGCTGTCGGGGACCGACGCCCCCTGCACAAGCGGCAAAGTGCCCCACTGCCCGATTGCGGGCTTGGGGATTGAAAATGAGAGTCCAATATCCCTGGTGGTCCAGTGGAATGTCGCAGCCCGATCATGGGCATATGTACTAATATTAAAACGTCCAATATCCCTGGTGGTCTGGTGGACCACTCTCAGCCCGATCGCGGGCATCAGTAATAAAATATGACAAACCAATCCATCCCTGGTGGTCCAGTGGTACCCCTCCCACCCGCCCACTGGGCCCCACCACCCCTCCCCAGTCAGCGGTGAGGCGGCAGCTCCCCACCCGGCTGCCACCCAGCCACCAGCTGACACTCCGTACAGTAGGGCTGTCGCCCATTGGTCCCACAGCATGAGCCAATGGGCGTGGAGCCCATACTGTACTACATAGTCCAGAAATGTGAATGGATCCATTCACATATCTGGTCTGTGTAGTATGGTATGGGCTGCACACCCATTGGCTCACTCTTTGGACCAATGGGCATACAGCCATACTATATGGAGTCAGTCAGCAGGGCGGCATGCGGATGGGGAGCTGCTGCCCACCGCTGACCGGGGTGGAGCGGGGTGGTGGGGTTCAGTGGGCAAGTGGGGAGGGGGGTAATGCTGGACCACCAGGGATGGATTGGTTTGTCATATTTTATTACTGACCCCCACGATCGGGCTGCGAGCAGTCCACTAGTCCGCCAGGGATATTGGACGTTTTAATATTAGTACATATGCCCATGATTGGGCATGGGGGGGCGCTACCACGAAGGTGCCGTCGGAGCTCGGGTGGCCACCCGCAGCTGGCAGCTGCCATGTTGTGCCCTGCTATATGGCAGCTCACCTGTGGGTGGCCAGCTGTTGCTCCTTTTTTTGGGATCAACTGTGTGCAGCGCAAGTAGAGGTTGCACCTGCATGGGCTCAGCACATCCCGGGCTGAATATCGGGATGTGCAGAGCATGCATGGGCACGCCCCCACTGCGCCCCGCATACACTATTGATGTGATCGGCAGATTGGGATTTCCAGGATAATATCTCTTTGAATATCATGCTGGGGCGCATCAGTGGGTTGCGCATGGTGCAACTGTGTTGTGCCATGTGCAACTCTTCTGAATATCCCACCCTCTGGGTTTTATGTGATAAAGGCAAAACTTGAAGAGTGAATCTGGAATCGCGAGGCACAAAGGGTGAAACCTCAATGCCGACTTTTTCTTCCCATAGTCCCCTTACTAATATAACTAACTCTGAAGTCGTAGCATCTCAGGGAAGGAGTAAATCTTCTGTTGCTGTTCTGGTTTCACCCTTTTTGCAGCGCAATTCCGGGTGTTGGCTTTTTCGTTTTTGCCCTCATCACTGACCACTAACACTCTGTACCCAGACTTCAGTAAAGCTTCTGACTTTGTTCCCCACAGGAGACTTGGAAAAAGCTGCTGAGTTTTAGGCCCCGTAATCTTTAACATATTCATCTATATTCATTTATTTATTTATTAAAGTGTTTCACCAGGAAAAAAACACTGAGCACAAAATAGCTAGTTTCCAGATGTGTCCCGGGGGGGGGGGGTAGAGAAATAAACTTAAAAACATTCAAACAGATATATACAATTATACAGGCTGAAATAGAGGAACATAATGAGTACAGAGGTGGATTATAATATACAGAAAGCCACAGAAATATGTAGGTAAATACAATAAGTGCAATATACAGTGGCATCAGTTAGCTACCTAGATACATACATAGCTACAGTACATAGATACTGTCGGCAGATACAGTGCCTTCAGAAAGTATTCACCCCCCTTGGATTTTGTCAAATTTTGTGATGTTGCAAACTCAAATTAAAATACATTTATATGGGATTTTTTTGTCACGTATCTACACAAATTACTCTATAATGTCAAAGTGGAATGAAACTTCTGGAATTTTTTTGTACATGTAATTTAAAATAAAAACCTGAAATGTCTTGATTTGGTAAGTGTTCACCCCCTTTGCTATGACACTCCAAATTGAGCTCAGGTGCATCCAATTTCCTTGTGAGATCACTCTAAAACTTGAATGGAGTCCACCTGTGGTCAGTTCAAATGACTGACATGATTTCAGAGGAAATACACCTGTCTATATAAGGTCCCACTGTTGACAGTGCATGTCAGAGCAGAAACTCTACCATGAAGACCAAGGAGCTGTCCGTAGAACTCCGTGATAGAATTGTGAGGAGGCATAGATCTGGGGAGGGGTATACAAACATTTCTAGGGTGTTGAAAGTTCCCAGGAGCACAGTCAAGTCCATCATTAGTAAATGGAAAGATTACAGAACCACCCAGACTCTTCCTAGAGCAGGCCGTCCGACCAAACTGAGCAACCGGGCAAGAAGGACCTTGGTCAGGGAAGTGACCAAGAACCCAATGACCACCCTGACAGAACTACAGAGTTCCATGGCTGAGATGGGAGAACCTGTCCAGAGGACAACAATCTCTGCAGCACTTCACAGAAGTAGCCTCTATGGGAGAGTGGCTAGACGGAAGCCACTCCTGAGAAAAAGCCACATAATAGCATGCCTGGAGATTGCAAGAAGGCACGTGGCAGACTCTGAGACCATGTGGCAAAAGATTCTCTGGTCTGATGAAACAAAAATTTAACTCTTTGGCCTGAATGCAAAGCGCTATGCCTGGCGCAAACCGAACACAGCTCATCACCCATGTAACACTATCCCTACCATGAAGCATGGTGGTGGCAGCATCATGTTATGGGATGCTTTTCAGTGGCAGGGACTGGGGCACTTGTCAGGATAGAGGGAACAACGAATGGAGCCAAATACAGGCACATCCTTGAGGAGAACCTGCATCAGTCTGCAATAGACCTTGGGACTGGGGCAAAGATTTACGTTCCAACAGGACAACGACCCCAAGCATACAGCCAAAGAAACACTGGAGTGGCTTCAGAACAAGAAGGTGAATGTCCTAGTGGCCCAGCCAAAGCCCAGACTTGAATCCCATTGAGAATCTGTGGAAAGACTTAAAGATTGCGGTTCACCGACGCTCCCCATCCAACTTGACAGAGCTTGAGCAAATCTGCAAGGAAGAATGGGCGAAAATCCCCAAATCCAGATGTGAAAAGCTGATACAGACATACCCAAGAAGACTCAAAGCTGTAATTGCTGCCAAAGGCACTTCTACAAAGTATTGACTCGGGGTGGGTGACTACTTAAGTAAACAAGATATTTCAGTTTTTAATGTTTCATAAATTTTTGTTACACAATAAAATATTTTGCCTTTAAATTATTGAGTATGCTGTGTGAATCAAGGGAAAAATAATTTCAATGCATTAAAATTCTGGTAGTAACACAACAAAATGTGACAAAATCCGGGGGGGTGAATACTTTCTGAAGGCACTGTAAGGGCCTATGGCCCATCCAGTCTGCCCATTTGAGCTTGTAAGTTCCCTTTACATTTTTCTAGAAGTCTGTTGCCCCTTACCCCGACCTCCAGGATTCCCTTATGTCTATCCCATGCATTCTTAAATCCCATGATTGTTTCTGCCTCCACCACTTCCTCTGGCTGGGTGTTCTACTTGTCCACCACCGTTTCTGCTAAAAAAATTCTTCCTCAGGTTTCCTCTGAATCATCCTTCCTCCAACTTCATCCCATGCCCTCTAGTCCTGGAACATCTTTTTCACTGGAAAATAGTGTATTCCTGCACCTTGTTCCTCCCTGTATGTCTCTATCATATCCCCTCTCTCCCTTCTCTCCTCCAGGGAGTACATATTCAAGTTGTTCAGCCTGTCCTCTTAGGACATTTTTTTTTAGTTGTTTAACCAGGAGTAGCACACTAAGCTGAAAGCTTTTTTACAGGTGCAACCTGGGAACACAAGGAAGTTAAGTGACTTGCTCAGGGTCACACAGTATGTAAGTGGAAGCTGTGGGATTCAAACCCAGGTCTGGTGTGCTGGATGTAACCAGATTTACAGCTCAGAGTCTTAAACCACTGCGCTATACTGCCTATACTGACTTGTGATGTAATCCCTGCACTATCTTTGTTGCCCTCTTTTGAACCTTCTCTACCCTCTCTATGTCCTTAAATAGGTAAGGTCTCCAGAACTGTACACTGCACTCCAGGTGGGGCCCCACCAGTGTCCCGTACAGTGGAATTATGACCTCCATTTTCCTGCTGGTGTTGCTCCTGCCTATTTATTTATTTAAAAGTTTTACCAGGAAGGCACACTGAGCAATAGTGCTCAATTCCAGGTGCGTCCTGGGAGAAGGGGCAGAGGGAAAGGTACATACATCAGCAGTGAACAACCAATAAATTTACATATAAACATAGGGTAATAAAGTACATACTTAACAGGAAACCAGTATACAGACATAATATAAGCAGAGCAGTTTAGCACCAATTATGAGCAACAAAATAACAGGAGCAGTGGGGGAAAAAAAACATACAATAGTACAAAAGGTAACACAAAATAAATACAAAAAGCAGCAGGTAATGCGAACATGCAGAGGGTCCAAAATGATCTGCATAGGAGACTGTAAGCCCTATACTGACAGCCTGCTGCTTGTAAGTTAAAATTGACACATATTACTCACAGGCACAAGATGATGTGAAATGGGAATTGATGAGAGAACTGAGGTGCTTAGTCTGGGGCATATGCCTGATGGCAGACAGGAGGGAGTTCTATAGTTTGGGCATCCGGTATCGGAAGGATGCTTGACCACTAAAGGTGGACAATTGCAGGATGACCAAGGTGCGTGTGTCAAAGTACCTAAGGGAGTGGACAGGAGGGGTGGAAAATAGCCAACACATCAGAGAGATAGGTGGGCAAGGTCAGGGACCAGTATTTGGCAGTGAGCTTGGCGTAGTGGGACAAGTGGCGGTCATGGAGTGAGGAAAAGGAGAGGGACCTGTAGAGCATGCAGTGGTGAGTGGAGGGCAGGCTATCCAGTGCGAAGTGGCAGAAAGAGTGGAAGAGAGGGTCCAGTCTGGCTAATATCAACTTGGGAACGGCACTGTAGACTATGTCGCCATAGTCAAAAATAGGGAGAATAATTTTCTGTACCA
The DNA here is from genome assembly GCA_016271365.2 of Neoceratodus forsteri. Taxonomy (NCBI): domain Eukaryota; kingdom Metazoa; phylum Chordata; order Ceratodontiformes; family Ceratodontidae; genus Neoceratodus; species Neoceratodus forsteri. Next base: position 565,575,600 of record CM028129.1, on the reverse strand, counting down.
GTGCATGGCGAGCTGGCAGCGGGATGAATCACGACTCCGATAGAGGGCGCCCAATTTTGGGTGTAACTTTTTGTGTATGGCATCGACATGTACAGAAAAGTCGAGGTGCTAGTCGAGCCATACCCCGAGATATCTGAAGGAGGAGCAGGCCTCCAGAGTAATCCCATCCAGGGTGTGGAAGGAGGGGGTAGCTTGGAGCCTAGAGAGTCTCTGTCTAGTGCCGAAGGTCAAGGAGACTGACTTCTTGGCATTGAGAAAAAGCTGGTTTGCACAGAACCAGAGCTGAACATCATTGAAATCCTGCTATAGTCTGGTCTCAACGTCTGCTGTTGATGGGCCAGACGTATATAAGACAGTATCGTCTTTGTACATATGGATGGATGAGTGAGGGCAGGCAGAGGCATTCCAGCATCCTATTTGCCCCACCTGCTGCCTTGTCACATTGTTTCCCTCGTTGAGGTCATCAGAAATGATAACCCCAAGGTCCCTTGCTTGCTTGGTGCATGTTGTATCCTCACCCACCAACTGATATGTTGTTCCAGGGTCTTTGTTTCCCATGTGCATTATTTTGCACTTCTGGGTTTATACAATGGCCAGGTAGGTGTTTACAATAAGTGCTGAATATAGTCACAGTAGGTAGTACCCAGGGGGACAGGGGGAGGGTCAGCATATGCTGAGGACAGTGGAAGGAGGGAGAGGTGTGGGAGCAGAGAAGAGAGATTAGTGAAGGTTTAGAGAGGCTGAGGCTGAGTGTTTGGTATCCTGCATCTGGAAGGGTGGGAGGTCGCTGGTGGGCAACGACAGCAATGGGTAGGGTGGTAGGCTGCAACAACTGTGGTGCACCAATCTTTCTAAAAATTGCCTGGAGTGTGGGAGGATGTTTAGTGTGCCGCCACATAGAAAAACTTAGAAAGGAGATTGAGGGTCTGCAGGAGGAACTAAGACAGGCAAGGCAGATTGGGGGTGGGTTTAGCCCAGTACTGGAGGGAGGAAGGGGGAGATGAGGAGGCGATTTAAGCCAACAGTGGTGAGGAGAGGGTCAGAAGAAGGGAAGCAGAGACAAGGGCCTGGCCAGGAAGAGCGACTGCTGGAAACCAGGTCACGAGACAAAAGACAAATGGAAGGAGGAGATAGGGACTTGTAAGGGGAGGCGAAGAAGTGGCAAAAGTCATGGAGTGGAAAGGAGAGAACAGGTTACTATGAAGAGAAAGGGAGCAGGCATTTGTGAAGGGTCTTCAGAAAATAGTTTTGCACTACTAGAGAGGAAGAAGGTGGAGGAGGGAAATGATGAAATTAGAGGAGTAATTGATAAATGCCTGGACCAAACTGGAGCGGGGAAGTTCTGCTGGAGGAATTGCAACAGGGGTAAAAGGGGGAAATAATGTGCAGGAGGAAGAAGAGGAGCTGGAAATGAGAGAGGGAGATGAATGGAAGCAAGCAGGGAGTAAGAGGAGTGGAATCTTAGTGCTGGGAGACTCAATACTAAGAGGAGTCAGGTGGGGTAGCAAGGGGGAGAGGCATAGTCACATTTGGGTGGAGGCCATGCCAGGAATGACAGCGGAAAGGGTGGGAAAGTCTGTTCTGAAATATGCTAGAAGGGGTAGGGACAAGCCTCATTTAATTATACATCCTGGGACAAACGACCTGGCTGATAAGACAGTAGATATAGTCCAGAGGAGGTTTGAGGAACTAGCACAATTATGTGAGGGGGCAGGAAGATCAGTAACTTTTTCAGAGGTACTTCCGGTGCCAAGAGCAAGACACAACAAAAGCTGAGAATAGAGAATTTAACAGATGTAAAGAACCTGGTGTTAAGCAAAGGGTATGGGCTGTTGGGGGTGGGAGGGACCTGGGAGGACAGTAGTCTCTATGCAAGGACAGACTACACTTGAGTGAGGAGGAAAGAAAGTGTAAACAGAGGATGGAGGAGTACATAGAGGAAGTTGGGAATTTAAACTAGGAGTTGGGGTGGCAGTTGGGAAGAGATAGCAGAGACCACAGGTTGGGAAATATATGATCTTACCCCCATAACAGTGACAAAGGACAAATGGCAAGTACTATTGGTGATGCTAGGAAAGGAGGGCAGGATGGGAGGAGGAAAAGGGTGGAAGGTGGTTACCCTTAATGCTAGGGCCTTGGGAGGAAAACTGCAGGTTACAAGTTCTCATGGCAGAGGGAGGTGGACATTGCAGCCATCACAGAAACATGGGCCACCCAATACAATGACTGGGACCTGTCTGTACCAGGTACAGGTTATTTCATAGGGACAGGTGATTGGGAAAGGGGTGGCACTATATGTGAAGGAAGGACTGAAGTGTGTAAGGGAGGAAGGGAGGAGGGTAGTATGGAGTCACTTTGGGTGCAATCCAGGATTCCAAGAATAGGATTCTTAGAATGGGAGTGGTGTACAGGCCACCATCTCAGGCGGAGGAGTTAGACAGGGAACTAGCGGGACAGATCAGGAGGACCTCGAGAAGGGTGTAGTGTGGTGATTGTGGGGGACTTCAACATGCCAGGAGTGGACTGGAGCACCCCAGCAACCAGGAACAGAAGGTAGCAGGTACTGCTGGATGCCTTCAGGACAGCTTCCTGCTGCAAATGGTCAGTGAACCAACCAGGTTAGGGATACCCTTGACCTTGTGCTGGCAAATGGGGACTTTGTGAGAGAACTTACAGTGGAGGAACCGCTGTCAGGGAGTGACCACCACTCAGTATGGCTCTCATTGGATATGGGCAAGGAAGGTGGAATCTGGCACAAGAGTGCTGGACTTCAGGAGGGCCAACTTTGGGAGAATGGGGAAGTGGTAAAGGGTACCTGGCCAGAATTCAATCTAGTATGGACACTAACCAGAGGTGGGAGCTCATAAAGCTGGGGATAGTGGAGGCAACCAAACCTGTTGCAAAGCCCAGAGCAAGAAGGCTAGGGCTAAGAAACTGAGCTGGTTGAGCAAGGAGGTCATGGAAAAGGTAAGGAGGAAAAGAGCTGCCTTTGGGAAGTACAAGAAAACAGGAGGGGAGGACAGGAGGAGTACTTGACAGAATGAGAAGGAGGTGACAAGGGCAGTAGGGAGCCAAAGCATCTGGAACTCAGGCTGGCACAAGGCGTTAGAAGGAGAAGGACTTCTTTAAGTACATCAGGGAGAAAAGGAGCTATAAGGACCATATAAGGATAAGGAAGGATGGGGTTTGGTGGAAGCAGGGTGCGATAAGGCAGAAGCACTAAATGAGTACTTCTGCTCAGTATTTACTAAAGAGAGGGGGTGACACCCAAGGTGGGAGAAATGGCAGAAGCAGGGGAAGTGGTGACAGATGGGAAATCATGGAGGCAGAGTTCGAGAGGTTTGAAGGCACTGAGGGTGGACAAGGCGCCAGGCCCAGATGGCATCCACCCAGGGTACTGAAGGAGCTGGCAGAGGTCCTTGCAGAACCTTTGTGAACCCTATTTCAATGCCTCACTGCATTGAGGTGTGTACCTCAGGACTGGAGGATGGCTCATGTGGTGCCCCTCCACAAGAGTGGCCCCAGGATGAACCGAAACTACAGACCAGTGAGCCTCCACATCCATCGTGGGTAAGCTAATGGAGACTATCCTGAAGGTGGCTGGTGGCCCTCCCTAGAGGCCAAGGACTACAGGACAGCAGACAGCAGCTTCATACATGGCAGATCCTGCCAAACCAACCTGGTGGAGTTCTATGACTGGGTAACTAGGCAACTGGACAGGGGTCATGCAGTGGATGTCCTGTATCTGGACTTCAGTAAGGCATTCAACTGGTGCCGCATGGAAGGCTGGGAAGGAAGTTAGTAGGCACAGGGGCGGATGCAAAGCTGGTGAGCTGGGTAGGGAACTGGCTTCAGGGAAGGCAACAGAGGGTGGTGGTGGGTGGGGAGCTCTCACACCCAAGGGCAGTGGCCCGGCGGTGTTCCACGAAACTCGGTGTTGGGACCAGTGTTGTTTGGGATATTCATTGCAGACATATCATGGGACATCAAGAGCAAGATCAGTCTGTTGCTGATGATACCAAGGTAAGCGCGGTGGTGGATGACCTAAGGGGATGGCAGGGGTTGCAGGATGATCTGGCAAAGCTTGAAACCTGGTCAGACACCTGGCAACTGGGTTTAATGCCAAAAGTGCAAGGTGCTGCATTTTGGGATGAAGAACCCAGAGGAGTTACCAGCTGGGGGAGTGCAGCTAGCCCAGACAGAGGAGGAAAAGGATCTGGGTGTGCTCATTACAAGGCCAATGAACAACTCAGCACAATGTAGGAAGGCAGCTGCAAGGGCCAACAAAATGCTGGGTTGTATTGCAAAGTATATCCTCGAGGAGGGAGGAGGTGATTCTGCCACTGTATAGGTCATTAGTTAGACCACACCTGGAGTACTGCGTGCAGTACTGGCGCCCGTATCTGAAGAGGGACATTAAGTTACTGGAGGGGGTACAGCGCAGTGCGACAAAGATGACCAAGGGGCTGTGGGACTTATCATACGAGAGGAGGTTGAAGGAGTTGAACATGTACTCACTGGAGGAGAGGAGGGACAGGGGTGACATGATTGAAACCTTTAAATACATGAAAGAAATAAACAAGACAAGTACAGAGGGGCTGTTCAAAAGTAAGAGAGGAGGGCCACCAGGGGCCATGATATGAGACTGGAGGAGGAAGGTTCAGGAGGAGATGAGAGAAGACACTTTTTGCAGAGAGGGTGGTGGCTGGGTGGAATACGTTACCTGCAGAGTAGTATGCAGTAGAACAGTGGACTGCTCCAAAAGGGGATGGGACAGGACAAGGGGGAGGGTTAATGAAGGGGAAGGGTGGAAGGGAGGGGAGGCTGCAGAATAAGGGGTGCTAGCTTCACATTCGAGCAGACTTGATAGACCTCTAGGCCTTTATCTGCTGGCAAATGTCATATGTTCGTAAGGGGAGAGAATTCCAGAGTTTAGGAAACTGGAAAGAGAAGGCTGATTGACCAGCAAGAGTTTTACAGGATGGGAGTGAAGCCCAGAGTTTCAGAGGGAGTAGGAGTAGGGGGTGAGGGAGAGAGTAGGGAGTAGAGAGTCGAGATGGGGGGGTAGGGAGGATAACCAGAGTCTGGAAGTGAAGGAGGCACAGTGGGGCAAACCCAGATGGCGATCCTCTGCAGATCATATGTAAAAAGGGAAGACAGAAAGCAGCAGGGATACGAAGCAGTTCCAGTAGCTGATATTTTTAACTGCTCACTGAACACAGGAATAATCCCTGGGAACTGGAGGACTGCTGACATGGTCCCTCAGCATAAAAGTGGAACAGTGAGCCTGGCAATTATTGACCAGTCAGCCTGTTGTCTACTGTGGGTAATATACTTGAGGCCATACTGAGGAAAGGTCTGGTGGACTTTCTCAAAGTATATGGGTTGCAGGACACAGGCAGCACAGGTTCACCAAGGGGAGGTCATGCCAGACAAAACTAACAGAGTTCTTTGACTGGGTGACTAGGGCGGGCAACAGCAGAGAGGCAGTAGACATACTGTACGTGGACTTCAATAAGGCCTTTGACTCAGTCCACCAAGAAGAGACTGGTCAAAAACTGAGGGATCTGGAGTGAAAGATTAGATAGCAGTATGAGTGGAAAACTAGCTGAGGGGAAGAACACAGAAGGTAGTGGTGTAAGGCAAATTCTCATATGTTAAAGAGGTCACGAGTAGGGTGCCACAGGACTCAGTCCAAGGCCCCATCCTCTTAAACATATTCATATGCTACATAGGGGTGGGCATACAGGGCATGATCTACCATTTTGTGGATGACACTAAGATCTGTGCAACGGTGGACACTGAAGAGGGGATCAGGACACTAAGAGAGGATTTGGTCAGATTGGTAAAATGGGCAATGATCAGGCAGTTGAGCTTTGCCACGATAAATGTAACATAAAACACATCAGAAAAAAAGAACCCAAGAACACAACACACAGTTGGGGTGTGGTACTAGAAAGCACAGCAAAAAAGAAAGACATCGGGGTTATAATAATGGAAAACCTGAGAACCACAGCACAGTGAAATAAGACTATGGGAAAGGCAAACAAGATGCTGGGATGCCTAGGGAGAAGCCAGTAGGTGATCCTTCCATGGTGCGGGTAATTGGCGTGACCACACCTAGAGTATTGTGTGCAAGGTTCTGGAGTCCACACCTGCATAAGAACTGTGTCAAGGTGGAAATGGTGCAGCGTAAAGTGACTAAAATGATCCAGAGAATGGGGGAAAGACATATAAGAACTTTATTGTAAATGAGCTCTGCTCAATTGAGCTTCCTATTCATATGAAATATGAACAAAATTTTACCATACTATACCATACCATAAAGAGAGATTGGAAGACCTCAACATGTACGCTCTGGAGGCTAGGGGAGAGAACAGGGACATGACAGAAACATACCAGTACCTGCATAGGATTAGTAGGGTAGATTTTATCTTGTGTATGGACATAGTTATGCAGGGATATTACTGAAACTGGCAGGAGGAAGATTCAGGAGGGATATCTGTAAGCATTTTTACACTGAAAGAGTGGTAGACTAGTGGAACAGACTGCCTGAGGAGGTGGTGAAGGACAAAACAGTGTGATCTTCAAGTACATGACAATCGTTAGTGGAAGGAAGGCAGAGGTATAGGGAAGTGATGGTCACTAGGGACTACATAGGATAGTTAGGTAAGGTAGGCAGACTGGATGGGCCACTGGGCATTTTTCAGCTGCCATTTTCTGTGTTACAGGAAAGTGAAGATATCTTTATATTCTTTCTTACAATTTTTTTCTTTTACTGTCTGTGGGATATGGGAAGTCAGAGACCAGGGTTCATAAGACAACGACCCAGATTTCAATTCCTAAACTTCAGCAATTACCAATTTTACTGTCACCACCCGATCATCATTCTGCCCTGCAGATAAAGGGGCCCCTGCAGTGTTGGGGGTCCCTTGATTGTCATTGGTGTCACAACCCCACTCAGCAGATTAGGCCCTCTGCTCCCACAGTGCCCACCTCCGAGTGCAGTATTGTGAACAGGAACAGAACAGGGTAACCCTCCTGTCTGTTTTGTGGGTTCGAATCAACCTTTGGTCTTAAGTTCTGGAGGGATTCAAACTGTGAACCTCTTGCTAGCATACCCAATGTACAGGCTCAGATAATTCTGTTCTTTGGGGGTGCCAGATATCTTTCACCTATGGGCACCTAATCAGGTTTACAAAATGAACCCTTAAAAACTCTATGAAAGACCTCAGAATAAACTCTTACCTTTTCCCAATTTGGTAAACCAGTAAGTATGCACAATGTCAGCTTTAACAATATATGCTTCACTTGTCAAAGAAAGAATTTCAAAGCACACCAAGAAGTCTCTTAAAATAAGAGATTTTACATAAAATAGATAAAAAATATGTAAAATGTAAATACAGAACAATATATCACAAAAACATACAATCACTTAAAAAGAACAAGGTTTAAAAAGTGCAAATTAATTCCTACCACCAGACAATTAGACTTGTCTATCTAAAGTAGATGTTTCTTCTTCAGAGTCCAAACATGAATGTCTCTAACTGGAAAACAGAATACTGTTTAATGCTGGCTTTGCCAACCTTTTTGCATGAGGTCACCTAGCTCCTCCCTGTCAGAATATAAAAATTATACAAAACAGGATGTCTTATCATTCAGAAGGTAGATTAACTAAGGTGAAATCAACAAAAACTAATTTCCCCATAACTCTTTGATCTAGTGTGTCTTTTTGCCCTTCACAGACGCCAAAGGAGCGTTTATGACTTAGCACCTAAGTGACATAACCTGGTTTCTTCCTCTAAATGTCATGAAAGTTTATGATTTTCATCCTAGCAGCTGGCAGCTCCAATTAAGCCTGATAAACAGGAGATCCTTAATTTGTGTCTCTTCTAGTCTGTAATTATCTCCAGGCTTTCAGGTTAACAGCTTTTAGTTGAAACCTGGGGGGGGGGGGGCGATCATCCCACAGGCTGTCTCAGCATGTCTCATGAGAGACACTCAATAACACATTTTTATATTACAAAAATCATAGAGTAATCAGAACCAGCTGTAGAAGCGTCACAATGAGTAGAACCATTTGGGGCATGGGGTAAGGCAGAGGTGCTGGGTTAGTTGGGCAGCAGAGAATGATTGGCACTGTGGTCCTTTCTTACTGGGGCAGACACCCCAGCCCACTGGGCACAGACTTGGGTATGGGGCCCAGTGGGGGCCTGCCCAGCCAAGGGCTGCCTCCCTCCCTCCAGAGACCAGACTTTCATCTCCCAGGACCAGAGCAGTGTGAAGTTTCTCTCATAGCCCCACCACCATTCCCATCTTGTTAGTGAACATGCTCTACAGCTTTGCCATGTTTAGTGTGACCCAGTCTATGCACTCACTGGCTGCAGACCCCACTATGGTATAGACTATACTCCACCCTGCCCCCCGTGTGCCATCCATAAAACTGTCTACCTTGGATGGCCCAAAAGGACATGTCATCACTGAACAGACTGGCACTGGTGAGCTGCTGGTGAGAGGATGGGATAGATGGGTCTACCCACATCTAGATTTGCTGCCAGAGAACACCATGGTCCCTGTGCAGTCCTGGGCAGTGGAGAGGGCTGGGCCCCTGCAGGTAGAAGAACTACATTACCCCCTAAACTACCCACAGTTGAAGAAACTTCATTCTGGAGGACCACTTGGCCACCCAAGATAAAACCAGTATGACTAAGGTCCAGGCTAGCCATACCAAAAAAAGACTGTGGAAGGCACACTTACTTCTTAGGTTCTGCCCCCACACCTGCCCACTTTGGGTGTGATCATGTCCTGTGATTTCAGGCTACAGGGGAACAGCACTGCAACAACTGATGGACCTAGTAGAGTACAACACAGTGGCAGAGGACAGCAAAGGTGCAGCATGGTGAAGGGCAGCCATGAGGATGGTACATAGGTGGCAAAAGACAAGCCACACAGCTGAGAGGAGCACGTTCAAAACTGGGACAAATTTCACCAACAGCGGGCTGTAGGTTCAGTGGTGGGTACAGGTCTATATAGGCTGGAGTGGTGCAAGGTAAGGTTTATTAAACCCGCCCTGACTCCATGCCCTTGGGTGGATTCTAGATTCTGTCCCTGCCAGCCCACCAATCAAACCTTCCTTATGGCCCAGCTGCCAATTGTTCCCATCTCACCCAGCCTGTGTCACCTGCCTTCTTGGCACTGGTTCCCTAGACAAGAGGACATAGGCCCCCCCAGGGTGGCTGGAGACCCTGCTACCAATCACTCCTCCCCCTTACATGCGGAGGGTCCCATTTTGCAGTAAGTTCTGTGGTCAAGCCACAGTGAGGGCTAGGCTACAGTGGATAGAGAGGGGGACAGAGAATGAACTATCTTAGGTGGGAAGTGGAGCTGGATGACTTGCTGTGTTTCTTAGTGAGCTAAATAAAGCATCATCACAGTTAGGGTATCAAATGTACTAGTGATCAATTAGTCACTTCTGGGCAGGAATGACAGAAGATAAATGACTGATTACTATAGGGGACAATGAACTAAGAGCTCTTTCCTTTCCTAAAACTCTTGTATAACAAACCTCTCCTGCCAGCAGAAGGAAAGGAATTACTTATTAGAATGCCACACCATGGAGTCTACTAACTTGTATAGCCTCTGACAGCTAATGGATGGAGCTTAGAATGTATGTTGGTGTTGGCAGGAAAGTGTCAAGATGGCAGAGTGCTAGGTTGTTAGTCAAGGTCTGCCTTTGGAGCACCTTTGCCTCATGTCACTTGCCAGGCCAGCTGCAAAGGCCAGGACCTCTTGACTATAGCAGCTGTTGATTGATCCAGTGTGTAAGAACTAACAGACCTCGTCCTTGTCGTCTGGTAGTTTCCAGGGATAGGTACCAGTGCAGTTGTGATGACTCCTGAAGGCATGTAATCTAAAGTCCATTTGGCTTAAATCACCTTTTTGGGGTGCGATTACAGTCCTGTTCCCTTAGAGAAGCTTTTAGCTATGCTAAAGATGGTGAGAGACCCGGTCAGAGAGACTCAACTGCTGACCTATGTAGGAGATATGCCTGTCATTTGTAAGGTAAATCCAAATGGTGAGCCCTATGTTGTGATGGAAATTGGTGATGCTGCCTCCAGCAGAGTGTTTAGGGCAATTGCCAACCACTGCCAGATGGCAGACTGTGGTACGTGCTGCTGCATCAGTGCCTAGCACACTCTGCGGTAAGAGTAAGGAGCTGACTGATGTAAGATACCCACAGCTGGAGTGGGCCTCAGCCATGAGTTCCTGAGTGAAAGTCCCTACCGTGGTGTTGTTTCCTCCACACCAGCTGAACAGATGCTGCCATGTCATGTAGTATGTGTGAAATGCGTTAGCCCAAAGCTCATAAGAAGGTGGGAGATCTGGCAAAGTCAGTGCAGAGTAGGAAAGGCTGTATCCCAAGGTATAATCTCACACACTAGTGAACAGCAGGGAATAAATTCACTTTCTAAACTGTTAATCACCCTCCTACTCATTTCAGCAGGTGACATCAAATCCAACCCTGGCCCCCTCCTCCCCATCACACCTCCCAAAGGGCCTAAAAATCACACACCTCAATATACGTAGCCTACTTCCCAAATTAACTCTTCTCCAACCCATTATGATGGACCTTCGCCCAGATGTTCTGGTCTTTCCGAGTCCTGCCTATCCCACAAGATACCTGACAACAATCTCATTATTCCAGGATACTCGTTCATCAGGCAAGACAGGCCCACTAAGGGCGGAGGTGTCGCCATGTATTTATCCTCCAACCTCCAATATTCTCCTGTTCTATCACTCTCTTCCCTATCCCAATATGAACTCCTCATCAAACCTTCCTTCCCCTTTACCCTGCCTATATACATAGCTGTCTGTTACTGCCATCCTGGTCTCCCTACATCTACCATATCTGAACTCATCACCACTATCACCTCATATACCACCTCCAGTGAACTATACATGTTAGGAGCCATAAACATGGATGGGCTCTCATCTGCAAATACTAAAATATGCTCCAAAGTAAACTCCCTAAATCACACAACTAATAACATCTCCAACTCGATTTAACCACAGATTACTCAAGCACACCCTGATAGACTGGGCCCGCACTTCACATCCCCATCACATAATTGACTCCAGTATCCTGCCAGACTCCCTTAGCAATCACCATATGATTTACTGAATTGGTAAAATCACACGAAAGCTCCCCCAAAATTGATCTCTCTACACTCTTTTCATTCACTAAACGTAGCACCCCTGTTGACTGACTTACTCCACACTGATTGGTCTCCCATCACAGTAGAATCCTCTATTGATACTGCCCTCGCTATTACCAGACAAAATTCCTGGAAATCTGGGACCTGTAGACTCCTCCTAAACTAACAAGTCAAAGGCTCACAGCTCCCTTGGATTAATGCTGAACTAGTGGCTTGCATGCATGCCAGGAACCAGGCCTGGAAGGCCTATAAGACATCCAGATCCCACACACACTCTCCTTCTCCAATACCAATATCTTAGTGTAACCCCTAGATGGCGCTATCCCAGGGGCTACTACCCCTGCCTGATTTGCCACTAACAGGTTGAGGGGCCTGGATCCAATGGCGGGTGCCTCCACCCAGAGGTCAGGGTTTGCAATAGTTAAACTAACTGGTCACAGCCCTCGGGACACTGCAACCCCTTTCTTCCCACTAGTGGCCCACACAATATATCAAATTACCTTCACAGTATACACTTACCCCCAGGTCTGGTTCGCACTGGGACCTCCTGTGAAATGAGATACAGTGCAACAATCACAGTACAGTACTTTAACATAGACAAATACCTCAGGCAGTATAACTTTGCTGAAACAAGCAGCTTTGATTTATTGGGGATATAACAAGGACAGGGGGAAATCAGGTTAATTAGCTTATCACTCTAATCATCTACCTATGGCTCTGTGCACAGGCAATCCCTATCAGTTACTGTCCCTGGGTACCCAAGCCCTAGTAGCTAGTCAAACCGTGGCAGCTGGTAGGGGCCCTTTCACCAGAGAGAAAGGAAAATTAAACAGTCAGCAGTACAGTAATTCCATTTGAATTTAATGTGGCAATTCAACAAGGGCGAACCTGAATTAGTACTCACGACCTCCAAATAAGATAGGGTCCTTCAATATCAGCAGGGCTACTCTTGAGCTCAAGAGACTCTTCACACATTTATATGGTAAAAAAAAGAAAGTACTATACCAGGCATTCTTCTCTATCGATGCAATTACTGCACAATACCGGGAGAACACACAGCAGATTCAGTTCCTGACAGACCGAGTGCAATTTAACAATTTCTCCAGTCTTCTACAGGGTGAGCCTGGTTTCTACTCTTCAGAGATCCTTTGATTCTTTTCACAGGACAGATTCAGTCCTAACAAGCAGTTACACACAAGCTGCAGACGGAACTCCTGGGCCTTACACCGTTTTTGACTGAAACTGTGCACTGAAGGAGCACAGGGTTTCTTTCCCTTCACTCCCAGATCTAAACTGAAACTCCAACAGACAAAACCGGGCACTTCCTTTGGAGTTCCTCCCAGTTCTTGACTGGATTGGCTGTCACTCACAATAGACTGCTGCTGTTGGTCCAAAAGGCGCTGAAGTCTAAACTACATCTCCCAGAGTCACTGCCCATACAATCCTCTTGTGGCTGGCTCAGATTATGAGTCAAGTTCTGATTCGTCAGGCACCATTTTAGAGCTAGCTCACCCCACACTGATTGGTCCAGTTCAGCAGTTCAAAACCAGAATGGGGAACTAGGCAAACACAGTTCTGACTGCAAAGAAAGCAGGTTAGACAAACTGTATTTTCATTATTACTCTACATGATTTCTGGCAAACAGTTACATCTTTCAGATAGGTTCCTTTGCACTCCTAGTGACTGCAAAATAGAGTGAATTGGCAGCAGCTCAGTGGTACTCAAACAGAGAAGCACACAGTCCCCATACAAACTAATTATGTCTGCAAGCAGACAGCTCTTAAAGACAGTACCAGAGGTTCTAAAACACTCACTGATAAATGGCTTAGACGCCAAACACCATTCAGGCTTGGAGCATTCAAGCAAGCTCCTGGAAGTCTTTTGGGAACCCCCATTTGCAGGGGGGGTTACACCAGGAATGCATGTACCAAGTCCACCAGATATGCTAAATCTGAATATTTGTGCACCTCCTTCAACGCCAACTTAACCCATCCTTCCATGTTCTGGAAAGTTGTCAAATCCCTCTTCTGTTCCCCCACTCACCTCCCATCACAACCCTCATTCATGGAAATGCTACACTATCTGTCCCTCAACCTGTTGCATCTACTTTCAACACTTTCTTCACATCCTGTGCATCCTCACTCCTAACCACTCTTCCCCCCTGTACACCTACTGCCTCTCTAAACTCCCTTTCTACACCAAACCTTTCTACCACTCCCTCCTTCTCATTCTCACGCATCTCACCTAACGAGGCTCTTAAGGCCCTCCATGCCTTGAACCCTAGCAAGGGAAAGACCCCAGATGGTCTGGACCCCTAACTGCTCTACCGCTCCACTTCTGCTATTGCTTTCCCCTGGTGTCACTACTAAACCTATCTTTTTCTCTTTCCTCAGTTCCCAAAACCTGGAAACACTCTACAGTTATTCCTCTCCCCAAAGGTGGTAGTCCCACAGCCCCAGGAAGCTATCGACCAGTCTTATTACTTCCTATTCTAGCTAAGTTCCAAGAATGTATAGTCCTCATTCAGCTCACCCTTTACTTTGACTCTGCCTCATTTTTCACCCCTTTCCAGTCTGGCTTCTGTAAGTCCCACTTCACCACCACCTCCCTCATATGGCTCACTGACTCCATACTCACCAATATGGATCAGGGACACGTTACCTCTGTTACTTTTGTCGACCTAGCCAAAACCTTCGACACAATATCCCACTCACTTCTCCTTCAAAAACTCTCAGCCGCTGGGCTAACTTCCTTAGCCACAGCTTGGTTTCAGTCCTACCTATCAGTGAGATCTCAATCATTTAAGATTGCCTCCTCCCTCTCTCCTCCACTCCCCATCAACACTGGCATCCCGCAGGGCTCAGTACTCAGCCCTATTCTATTTTCAATCTATTTCAATTATTTCTCTACAGTCTGCTCCTCATCCCAAATCCACATGTATGCGGATGACACCATCCTTTATATGTCTAGTTCTTCTCATGTCATTGCAGAGGCTAGACTGCAACATGATTTCAACAAGGTCCAGCTATGGTTCCAGTCTAACCAGCTGTTCCTAAATGTCAAAAAGACAGTCTCCATTTCTTTTGGCACAAGACAGAGGCTATCTAAACTCCAATCCCCCCATGCCTTCCATACCCTGGATGGCACACCTATAGAAAATGTCACTACTGGCAGTCCGGCCGGCACAGTGATAGTGCTACTGCTTCCATTGCCAGTGACCCGGGGTCGGGAGTGAGCTTGGATTGCTGGAGGGCTGGCCGGGGGAGGAGAATTGAGTGCCCAGGGGGCTTCTCTCCTCTCTGGGGAGGGTTGGCTGAGGTTCCCGCCGCTTTACCACCACCTTGGTGACCACTGGTAGTGGTGAAGCTGGGCTACAGAGCAATCGGGAGGGGAAGACGCTGGCCGGGATCTGATGTGGTGGCACTTCTTTACATGTCCCGCCTCTTTGGCTTCCCTTGCGTGCTGGCACCCTCAGGGCAGGGACCGTAAACCAGGAAAAACCTGCATCAACCACCAGTAGAAGGACCCGGCTTCCCCAGACTTCTTAACCAGACTCCTTGGGGGGGGTGATTGGACTGCTCACTGTACACTAATGGACTGGGAGGGAACGACCAGGGACCCCCTCCTTCCCCGCCCAGGGGGCATATCCGAGACAGGATGCGGGCAGGTCCAGTGGTGCCACTAGGAGTTACCTTGGGCAAAGCTAGGGGATACTCAGCCTAGAGCTCCTGAAGAATGGGGGTTGATGTGGAGAGATGGGGCCATGGAAAGAGTAAGTAAAAAAAAAAGTCATTACTTTTAGATACCTTGGGGTCTGGTTAGACCACCTTCTAGACTTTATGGTGCAAGTGAATGCAATCCAGAAGAATCTACATCCCAATCTTGGTGACTTATGCAGAAAGAAGGATTGCATTCCACAAACTGCACGCCGTGCAGTTGTGCAGAAAATTATCTTCCCCACCTTTGACTATGCTGACATAGTCTACAGTGCCGCACCTAAAAACCACCCTGGCCAGACTGGACACCCTACTCAACTTCTTTTGTTGTTTTGTTCTATCCTTCCCCCCTCATACTCATCACTGTGACCTGTATAAAGACTTGTCACTCCCATCCCATACTGCCACTTTCATGGCCAAATTCTGGACATGAAACCTCCCCTTCTATCTTTCTTCCTCCATCTGCGCTTCCTCCCAATGCACTTACTACCTCTGCAACACTGACCTAAAATTCTTCACAGTCCCCCACTGATCTACCGCCACTTGTCAATCTGCCTTCTTTTTCCGCTGTCCTAAACTATGGAATGCTCTCCCCCCCTTCATCCGTAATGCCACCACTCACAAATATCTCTCCTCCCTCTTACGAGAATACACAACCCTTACCTGTTCCTGCCAAAACCTGACATCCTCTCTACTTACACTACCCCCTGTACTCCACTCCTAATCCCTTACCCCCAGATCATGGCTTCTCCAGGACATTGGTCTTGGTTGGGCTGCCTCCTAACATATTGTTTCAGCCACCTGGGTTACCCTGAACTTGGACTTTAACTAGGCGGCTCCAACTAGCCCTAATCAACTGCCTTCTATGTTGATCTATCTGGTTGCTTGCACAGTTATCTGTGCACTTATATCTGCCTTGCATGTATTCTACCATTGCATATATGAGTAAATATTGGGTAAAACTGATGTAATACTGTTGGAACATAATGTCTGCTATGTACCACTGTGTTTTAGCACTTATTCTCAATGTATACATGTGACTATGTACTTGTACTACTCCCCCTGCCCTTTCCCCCAGGATGCATCTGGGAAACGAACAATACTGCTCAGTATGCCTTCCTGGTGAAACATTTGAATAAATAAAATAATATGAGTCATGCAGCTTCAGAGGATGTGTAGAGGGTACAGCCTAATCAAATGTACCATAAAGTCTTGACTCATATCCAGGGTCAGTATCAAACCTGTCTTACAGTGCTAACCAGGAAAGCAGTTCAGAGATTAATGCTCTTATGTGTGTAGTTCAACAAAAAGATGGTAAAAAATAAGTACTTTACAATACGGCTTTATTACTGTCCTGACAGAAAATGTAAAGGCAGAGTACACTTGGGTGTGAGAGTGGAATGTTAGTTTTATTTTAATTTTTATTTATTTTATAAATCGCTGTATTTCGATTGTGACTCAAGGCGCTGTATAAGTGAGGAATTTCACAGTAAACAGAAAATACATGTAACCACCCCCCACCGGCCCCTTATTTAACCAGTAGGCACACCTCCCATAGTCCAGGGGAAAAGAGAGGGGTGGGGGTTACATGGATTTGCCACCATTAGACAAGGTGGGATATGCCAGATAGAGTAGACATTATAAAAAAAACACAAACCAAGCTCGGCTACTACCTGGCACACTCCTGGTGGGACCAATACCATGGCCACAACCCAGGTCCCGGGGAGGAAACATTTGCTCAGGGCTATGCTAGGTTTGCACTTCTGGAACAGGGGAAGCTAAGTAACTCCACACACAGGAAGCAATGACATAAATGTCCAAACCAGGCTTGGATTCTAGAGTGTGGCTTTATTCCATAACACAGTAGGAACAACACAAAGTGAAGATGGACCCCCAAGGGTTACACACACTGTAAATGCAGAGATCTGAGGTACAGAACACCAAATTCCCATATTGCATAGGATGACTGTAGGACTTGTGGACTAGCCACCTGTAGAACACACACTTTCTTCCTGAAAGTGGCACACGGGGCCAGTACTTAGTCACTTCCCATATGACATAGGATAAGGTGTGGCACACAGACCACAAAAGAGCACTACAGGCTCCAAACTTGCAGAACCCACATACATGGGGTAAACTGGAGAAAAACCCACTCACTGGTGTAGAACTGGAGAAAACCCACTCACTGGGGTAGAACATTCTTCAGGCATTGGCCACATGCACTGACAGAAAAGAACAAAGGTGCCCTTCAGAACTCAGAGTGCTAAACTGGTCACTCCAGATGGGGGGTTTCCCACCTTTTGTTTCCAAGTTCATACTCGGCTATCCCTCTGGTAAATACACCTCACACTGTACCAACATTGAAGATGCTCTCTAGAATTGTATTTCACACTTAACATTCTCACAGGACACCACAGGGGTGTCAAAGGTAAAAGTTCTGTTCACTTGGACGGTCACATACTGGACTCCATAGAGGACAGCCAACTTTTAAACTGTTTAGGGTGACAGGGCCCCTTTGTCAGAGAATCCACCCTTAAAATGCAGGTACCACTGGGCAGTTTCACACAAAACAAAAGTACTCACAGAAGATGTACACAAGGCAGCTTCACCAAATGTGCTGGTAGGATTAGGGGATTGTCCCTAACATCCTGGCAGCCTGCTCTATCCCTCCTGGGATGAAACACAGAAAATCCCTTGGAGTCGGTTTCCACCACTTCATACAAGCTGGAAGATTGCTGAACTCCACTAGGATGAGAAAGAAAACAACACTGCAGCTCTAAATCAGTGCTGCTGCTGGATCTGCAACTACACTCTATAGACTGCAGCCACCAACTGACTACAGAATTCTATCTCCCTCACTCACAACAGCTGGCTGTGGCTCATGCTGTTGCGAGAGTTCTAAATGATATCACCCCTCCAGCTCTCAGCTGAGACTGACAACAGAGGGAGAAACAGAGTGAAATCCATTTACTGGAAAATCACTAGCTGCCTTCCCTGCCTACCACTAATTCTAATGGGATTCTTGTAACCCCCGGGAACAAGAGGGTTACATACATAAAAGCACCATTAGCTTTATTTAATTATCTAAAAACAGGTTGATCAGCTGAAGGGAAAAGTTTCCCTAAATAAAAGTGTTTTCAGCTCCCTTTGAAGGCATTTACTGATGGGGCCTCTCATAGAAACATAGAAACATAGACTTTGACGGCAGATAAGGACCACTTGGCCCACCTAGTCTGCCAATTTCCCTACCTATTGGATAAGCTGCAGATCCTAGTTAACCAACAGCCTACTTCTTCCTACCCACACAAAAATTGCCTTATGTCTGTCCCATACATTCTTGAACCCCCCACTGTTTTTGACCCCATGACCTCCTCAGGAAGGCCATTCCATGAGTCCACCACCCTCTCTGTGAAAAAATACTTCCTCACATTGCCCCTGAGCTGTCCCCCCACATCTTTAAATTGTGTCCTCTTGTTCTTGCACATCTCTTTTTCTGAAAGATGCTACCCTCTTGAACTTTGTTGATTCCCTTGAGGTACTTAAAAGTTTCTATCATTCCCCCCCCCCTTTCCTCAAGGGTATACATATTAAGCTCCTTTAGTCGCTCTTCAAATGGCTTCTTTTGCAGACCCTGCTCCATTTTAGTTGCCCTCCTCTGGACTGCCTCCATCCTGTCTATGCCCTTGCAGAGATAGGGTCTCCAGAACTGCACGCAGTACTCCAGATGGGGTCTCACCAACTATCTGTACAGAGGGATAACAACTTCCTGTTTTCTACTGGTGATGCCTCTCCTAAACATCCAGTACCCCCAGCCATCCCTACTGCCTTCTCACATTGCTTGCTAACCTTTAGGTCATCTGATATGACTACTCCCAGGTCCCTTTCCATTTTTGTTGCTGTTACTACCTCCCACCCCACTGTGTACTCCTTCCCCTGGGTTTTTGTTTCTCAGGTGCATTACTTTGCACTTCTTTGCATTGAATCTAAGCTGCCATACTTCTGACCATTCCTCCAACCTTGCCAAGTCCCTTCTCATCCTTTTCACCCCGCCTTGTGACTCAACCCTGTTGCAGATCTTTGTGTCATCTGCAAAGAGGCATACTTTTCCTTCCAGTCCCTCTGCAATGTCACTTATAAAGACATTAAAAAGGGCCAGACACAGTACTGAACCTCCGTAACCCATAGTAACCCCCCTTTCTTCAGAGTGGACTCCATTTACTATTACCCTCTGTATCCTATTGTCCAGCCAATGTTTTCGCAGGTTACCACCTGGGACCCACTCCTAGGCTGGCTAATTTGTTTATCAGTCTTTTGTGTGAGACTATTTCAAATGCCTTGCTAAAGTTTAGGTAAGCCATATCCACAGCCCTTCCCTGGTCTACTACTTTGGTCACTCAGTCAAAGAAATCAATTAGATTCATCTGACATGACCTTCCCACTGTGAATCCATGCTGCCTTGGGTCCTGTGCCCCACTGGCCTCTAAGTACTCAACAATTCTTTCCTTCAGAAGTGATTCCATCATTTTCCCTACCACTGAGGTCAAACTGACAGGTCTGTAGTTTCCTGCCTCTGCCTTGCTCCCACTTTTGTGAAGGGGAATCACATCTGCCCTCCTCCAGTCCTCAGGTACCACACCATCCTCCCATGATTTGTTAAAAAGGGTAGTCAGTGGTGTCACTAGTTCTCCCCTTAGATCTTTTAGAATTATGGGGTGAATCCCATCAGGCCCCATTGCTTTGTCCACCTTCAGTTTTAGGAGTTCTTTCAGAACCCTTTCTCTGTGAAAGGACTGGTATCAACCCCCCTATCCAGAGTGCTTCTATTGATTGGATTAGGTACCTCCCCCTCCTCTTCTTTTGTGAATGCTGAGCAGAAGTATTCATTTAGTATCCCTGCTTTTCACTGTCCCTCTCTGCCGACCCACCATGCCCTTTATTAAGCCTCACTATCCCTCCCTTTGTCTTTCTTCACTCCCTAATGTACCTATAAAAGGTTTTATCCCCCCTTCTTAACTGAGTTGGCTATCTTTTCCTCAGTTTGGGCCTTTGCTATTCTGACTGCCTTCCCCGCTTCCTTCTGCTTTAACTGGTACAGTTCTCTGTCCTGCTCCTTCTGTGTTTCCTTATACTTCCTGAATGCTATCTTTTTCTCCCTAACCTTCCCCGCCACCTCTTTTGAGAACCATAGTGTTTTTCTTTCATTTTGATTTGTTTATTTGCTTCACACAAAGGCTTGTTGCCTCTGTGATGGCAGTTCTGATGTTTCCCCATTGTTGCTCCACCCCCTCCTTCTTGCCTGTTTGCTAGTGTTTTTCTGAGGCACTCTCCCATTTTGACAAAGTCAGCCCTCTTAAAGTCCAGTGCCCTCACTTTTGTACAGCTTGACTCTGTGGCTGAGTTTATCGTTTGGTGGTCACTTGTTCCCAGATGGCTACCCACTTTTATATCTGAGATCCTCTCTCCATCCCCATTTGAAAGTACCAGGTCTAAGATTTCTCCTCCAGTGGATTCCAACACTAGCTGTCTGAGGCATGCCCCCTGTAGGGCATAGAGAATGACCCTGCTCTTGGATGTGGCTGCAGCAAAGGTGCTCCAGTTAACATCAGGCATATTCAGGTCCCCCATCAACAATATCTCCCCTTTCTCTGCCATCCTAAGGATGCCTTCTATCATTTCCTTATCCATTTCCTCCCCCTAAAATGGGGGTCTGTATACAACCCCTGTGCAGATTGTTGTGCCATTTCCAGTCTCCAGGGTGACCCACAGTACCTCCTCTCCTCCCTGTTTATCCTTTTGCTCCATTGCTTCGATCCCGTCCCTTACATAGGGAGCTACTTCTCCTCTTCTACCTTCCCTGTCCCTCTTGTAGATTGTGTACTCTGGTATGTTGACATCCCAGTCATGGTTCTTTGTGTACTATGTTTCTGTGACTGCCATGATATCCAGGCATCCCTCTTCCATCAAGGCCACCAGTTCAGGGAGCTTGTTACCTAGATTACAGGCATTGGTACTCATTACCCTCCATTTTTTGATGGACTTACCCCTTTTTGCCCCATCTCTGTCCTTACTGCATTTGCCTTTTTCTCTATTTACCCCTACCTTTCTCCTATCAACTTCTCTATCTTGGTATTTACCTCACTAACTAACCTGCTTTTTTGGGGGGGGGGCTAGGATCTCCCTTCTCTTTTTCAGTGCTTCCCCCTTGGCTAGTTTAAGTGCTTGCCAATGAAGCATTTAAACCTATCACCTAGGATCCTGGCTCCCCTCCTGGACAGATCCAGACCATTGCACCAGTATAGGCCTGCATCCCTCCAGGTGGACCCCCAGTCCCCAATGAAGTCAAAACCCTGAGCTCTACACCTGTTTTTCAACCACTGATTGACTACTATGGTGCAGAGCACCTTAGCCTCACCCATGCCATAAACAGGCAGCACATCCAAGAAGGTTACCATGCGTGCTGCTTGTCTAAGGCCCCTCCCCCAACTCCACAAACTCCTCCTGCACTGCTCTGATTCCTTTCCCAGACAGGTCATTTGTCCCTAGGTGGACAATAACATCCAGCTCCCTCCCCCATGCAGCTGCTCCCGCAATCCTGAGGATTCGTTCCCTGTCCCTCCAAGCCATGGTGCCAGGCAGGCACCTGACCTCCCTCTCACCTCCCTTCCCCAGTTCTACCCTCCTAACAAAAGAGTCCCTCACCAGGAGTTGTTTCCTTCCCCTGTGGGGTCCTATGCCACCCTCCTGTGGGTCTCCTTTGTGGAGGTTCCCAGCATCCTCCTTGGTCTCCATGGCAGGTGCCTCAATAGAGGAACCACACTCTGCCAGAATGGCGTACGGATTGTGGAGAGGTACAACTGGAGGGATGCGCCTCTGTTCCACCACACTCACCCTCCCTGAGCCCACTGTGGCCCAACCACTCCTCTTTCTTGGCAACCTCTGAGGCAGTGGTGGTGGCCCTGGTGGTCCCTGGGTGGGAGAGGAGGTCCCTCGAATCCTGGCCAACTCAGCCTCGAGATGAGCAACCTTCTCCCTCAGCACAGAGAGGTGCCTGCAAATGGGACAACACCACCTCCTCCAGAATGTCTTCGGAAGAATGCTGCTCTACAGCCACTGCACTGCACCACTCCCATCATGTCTTATTTGTGGCCCCTTAACTGTTGTTTTGTATGCTTACTTTTTCCTCTCTCTCTCTGTTTATTTATTTTATATACATTTTTTTCTCCCTACTTTCCTACTGCCTCTGTGCTCTTAAAGCTCCTGATCTTCCTGTTCTGGGACAGGAAGTTCCTATATTCCTCAGTAGTCTCCTTACTTGCTCAGAGTCAGACCTCCAGCAGCTCGGGAGGGGGGTGGAGAGCTACACTTTTCCTTCTAGGATGGTGAGTCTTTTGTGCCTCTGTGATCACTCCCTTCCTACTCCCAAACAGGAAGTTCCTGTTGTCAGTCAAATCCTGTGCCTATAAACATAGAACTGGCTAAAGGTGGAGTGGGGGTGGTGGAGGGGAGGGAGGGCAGTATAGTCCCAGTAGAGTAGTAAAGTTCTAACAGCAGCTCCTTCCTCTTGCTGTTCTCTGCCAAAAGCTATCTAGGGCAGTTTTTAAATTCAAACACCTGGCTTCCTGCTGCCTAAGCCACTCCCTCTAATTCACAGTTTCCTTCTTCACCTAGTTAACTGCATAAATAACAATTCCCTTCACCCAACTCAGACAAACACACTAACTCTTTTCCCTCTCTGAGGGAACGAGAGAGTGAATTCCACAGGGTAGGTGCCACAAACAAAAATGCACCTGATGATTTCAGACAGATCCTGGGAATCACCAGAAGGCCCTCATCAGCTGACCGGAGGGGACAGAGTGGGTGGTAAGACTGTAGAAGGTCTTGCAGGTAGCCCAGCCCCAGTCTGTGCAGGGCCTTATAGGTCAGCAAACCAAACTTGAAGGTGATTTGCCACCTAACAGGCAGCCAGTGCAGAGAGCGGAGCACAGGTGTAATGTGACATGACCTTGAAAGGCCAGTCAACAACCTGGCTGTCACATTCTGCACTAGCTGTAGGTGGCGGAGATCATCCCCCGATAACCCCAGGTAAAGGGCATTGTGGTAGTTAAACTGTGACATGACAAAGGCATAGACCAATGATGGCAGATCACCCGGGGGAATCAGATGTTTAATTATGGCAGTGTTTCTAAGATGGTAAAACACACTCTGGACCATGGCTGACTCCTGTGATTTGAGTGTCAGGCCGCAGTCCAGTACAGTGCTAAGATTCCTGACCTTGACAGAGGTGAGCAATTTGGAGTCCCCAAACCTAAGCCCAGAAACTTGACCAGATTGCACATCAACCCTCGGGTGACCAGATTCCACCACCAGTACTTCTGTCTTACCTGAATGTATCTGCAACCAGTTGACTCTCATCCAGTCTTGGATCTCAGCAAGGCACTGATTGAAAATCAAGACCGCATTGTGCTGTTCAGGTGCAAAAGACAGGTATAGCTAAGCATCATCAGCATAGCAGTGAAAACTCAGCCCATACCATCTTATAATGTTCCCTAGTGGTAGCATTTACACCGCAAACAACATGGGGGACAAAATGGAACCCTGGGGGACCCCACATGGCAGGGGCGGTGGTGCGGATTAAAAAGTCCCTAGCACCACGCCCTGTTTCCTGCCAGTGAGGAAAGAGTGGAACCAGTTGAGGATTGTACTAGTCAATCCGCAACAATCCTGCAGGCGTTCCAACAGCACCCCATAGTCCATGCTGTCAAATGCAGCCCACAGATTGAGGAGTATAAGAATGGAACACTTTCCCTGATCCCTCACCATCTGGAGATCATTAAGCACCCGAAACAGCGCAGTCTCAGTACTGTGCCTTTTACTAAAACCCAACTGGAGAGGGTCATAGATGTCGTGAGTTGATAAGTGGATGTCCAGTTGAAGAGCCACCATCTTTTCAATAACCTTTCCCACAAAGGAAAGGTTAGGGACAGGTCTGTAGTTAGCTAGGTAGTCTGGGTCTAGTGATGGTTTCTTCAAGAGTGGTTGCACCACCACCTCCTTCAGGGGCTCAGGTATGACTCCTCTCACTAGAGAACACCAGACTATCCCAACCAGGACCGACCAATGGAATCAACACACCTTACAAGAAGGCACGTTGGACCCAGATCCAAACTACAATAGGTAGGCTTCATCTCCTGGATGACCTTCATGACATCCTTGACCATAAACCGATTGAAGTCAGACCAGGCAGAAAGAATGCCCACAACCCTCGGGTCACCACTGCATGCTCCCATGGTTAGTTTTCAGTGTTGTAAGGTGACCCTCCGGCAAGCACGTAGCACCTCATCCCTAGACATAGAGGGTATCCCTGGGCTATACCTGGCCCCACTGACACTAAGAGAGTGTTATCATATAGTGTCAGCCCTCCTGTGAGAGGAAAATTGGACAGCAGCTGCTGAGTGGTTGCAGGACCACACAGAATATCCCTGGTCTTAAGATCATGGATAAACCATGGTCATACCATGGTTATATATGGTCATTTATGGTCAATCTATCAGTTTAACCATGGTTATCCATGGGCAATCACTAACAGTAAATGGTCCAGGGACAGACTATGGATGACCACCATGGTCAATATACGTAGTCTGAGAAGTATTCAAGTTAACCATTGTTATCCATGGTTGTTAATTTCAGACATTTCTTGCATTATAAAACACATTCCTACACAGCTCAAGTAATTTCATTAACATTTTACAATGAATACACACTATCCAAACCTACTTTTGAAATAGCTATTATTACCCATTACTACTGGTCTTCCTCTTTCTCATGGAGTCTCTCCTCTTGCATAACTGATAAAATGGCCTTATTGCCATATATACCACCATGAGATGTAGAGAACTGTCATATTAGATTTTTTCTTAATAAATTGCAAAAAAATTATTGTGATTATATTAGTTTAAAGTGTCAAATTCTGCATTCTGATATGCAAATAAATTGTGCAAATTTGTTTGCTACCTCATGCACATATGACCATGGACACACCATGGCCAAACATGTAAAAACCTTGATTAACCATGCATAATTAGGGGTCCACTACCACAACAAGAAGGAAATATGGTGTAAGGGTTTTTGCAACCCTTATGCATATCCCACTCCTCCAACCATTAGCCTCACCAAGCTACAGGTCTGAAGATACGCCCCATGGGTCTGTTGTTTCATGCTACAGGTCTGTAGCTTTGCGTGAAGAAATATATGACTGATCTCCAGTGCAAAGAAAGTTATGGTCGAGCACCAAAAAGTTGTAAATAATCTCATGTTTCAGGTAGAGTCCATAAGGCTCCTTGTGAAGAAAGTTATGACTGATCTTATGCTTCATGTGAAGAAACCTAGCAGTGATCACCTACTTCATGAATAAAGTTGTGATGAGTGATTGCCTGCTTCATGAATAAAGCTATAAGTGATCTCCTGCTTTACACAGGGTCTTCACAATGAAAGTTATACTTCAGGCCTACATGAAACAGCAAAGTTGTGGGACATGGCTCTACATCTGTAATTGGAAGTAGTAGAACTATGGGACATGGCTTGGGACCTGTAGCTTAGGTATGAATGTTAGGATTGACAATATATCTACTGCATATTCATTGCAAAAAACCTGTGTTACTGCACCAGTTAGAGTTCAGCTTAATGCCACAAAAGTAGGGAAATGTGGCTTTAGAGTTTCCAACCCTGCAATAGGACAAGATCACACAAGCAATCACAGACAGCTATACAATAAGATAAACAACATACAATCCCAAGCAGCAAAAGGACAAGACCACATGCAAGTAATCGCAGAGAGCCTTAAGGTAAGACAAATAACATACAGTGTTTCCAGATGACACAAACAAACCACATACAATGTTTCCAGATGACACAAAAGACATACATCATCAGGGTCTAGCACTTGTACATCTACGGCTACAGATACACATGCACACTGCAAAATATATAGACCCACTTCAGGCTGCAGATAGAAATCCATGATACTCAAATCACAACACTACTTCTGTCTGCAGAAGTGCAGGTCTCTCTGGGGCCAGCACTTCTGCAGCCACAGATACCCGTGCATAGTAGAAGACATACATACCCACTTCTGGCTACAAATAGAAATCCACAATACTCAAATCATAACATTACTTCTATCCGTAGAAGTGCAAACCCCTGCAAGACCAGTGCTTCTGCAGCCACAGATACCCCTGCATAGTGCAAGACATGCACACCCATTTCTGGCTGCAGCTAGAAACCCGTAATACCCAATTTACAAAGCTACTGCTGTGTGCAGAAGCACAGACTGATGCAGAAGCCCATGTACACCACAAAATATACATACCCACACTGTTAAATTTCTAAGCAGCAGTGGTAGAGTATGTTTCTTATAAGTGCAGCATCCTGTATGTATATTTTCAAATATACCACATCGGTGCTAATGCATTTGTGTAATCTGGAAACAGTTGTATGTTGATTGTCTTACCTGATAATGGCTGCCTGTGGTTGCTTGTGTGGTCTTGTCCTTTTGCTGCTTGGGGAATGGGGAAATAGGGTTGGGAACCCTAACGTTACATTTCCCTACTTTTTTGGTGTTAAGTTGAACCCTAACTGGTGCATTAACACAGTTTTTTTGTAACTAATTTCCTTTCATTTTGAAACAGTTAATTAACTGAAATTACAACAGTACTTCCAGCTACAGAAGCACTTCTGCAGCCCCAAATACCCATTCACAGTGCAAGAAACATATAGCCGCTTCTAGCCATAGAAGCCCAGGCTCCTCTGGGGCCTGCACTTCAGATACCACAGATATAAACAGTACTTCTGGCTGCTGCAGTGCTGGCTCTGCCCCAGATAAACATTGACACTGCAAGACATACACAAGAAATACATAGGCTACTTCTGGCTGCAGACAGAAATCTACAATTCTGAAAGTACAACCCACTTGTGGGTGCAGGTGTGTGTTCCCACTTTTGCATGATGTAGATGTGTGATTTGTGTAGGGCCCTTTGGGACTTACACAGATACTGTACAACATCTGTTAGCACCCTTTGCAAACTGTGTGAGAGGCCTTTCGGCACCATGCAATTCTGCTTAAAGTTGAACCAGCAAAACATTCTGTGGTGATTTGCATATGCATCCCATGATGCTTTGCATTGTGTGGGCATGTGTGATTTTATATTATCCTGATGTACATTACCTTAATGAATTCATAAGTCATACCATGCATACACAGTTTGCATAGTGCACTTTGATCCCTACACAAATCTGCAACCATGGTGTTTAGTGCATCTTCAGAATTTTTGTAGGGGCCTTCAAACACTTGACAAATCCTGTAGTCCAGCATTATGTTCATACAGGCACAATCATACCACAACACATGTCTCAATTCTCAATATTTATACTCAAATTCTCAGAGCTTATATTGTAAGCCCTTGTGACATCCACCTGAGTGAGGACTTGCAATTTGAAATTTTAAATGTTTTTTTATGGTGTTACAATAAAACACACTTAAAGGTGGAAGTAATAGTTGTCATTCTCTGTGTTCAGGTCAGGGTTTAAAAGTAAGATTGTTGAAAATTTGGTGAAAAAATGTTAAAAACAGCTGAGTTATGAGTAAAAGTTGTTTTTGGTAAAAGATACCATCAAAGACAACGTGACCCGAGTACACGAAAAGCTGGAGGTAGAAGACATCTGGGGGATGATTAAGCAAACCATACTTGATGCCACAAAACCTTGTGTCAGAACAGCGTTGAAAAGAAGAAAACACAAAATACCAACCTGGTTCAATAACCAGGTGAAGCCAGCAATCAGAGCCAAATGGGAAGCATATCACATATGACTGGGATGTCTGCATTCAGAAAAGTAGAGAGGCCAAAAAGGCTGTAAGGCTAGTGAAAGCATTGACTGAATTACAGATTGCTGCAGGTATCAAATCTGGCAACAAACAATTCTTTCAGTACATCCAAGAGAAAAAGAAAAGGAAGGGGTAGTTAAGCTCTCTGTTGGGGGCAGGATCATCGAAGATGACGGTCAAAAACCTACCTTAATAACTTCTTCTGCTCAGTGTTCATCAAGGAACACATCAGTCCAATGCCAGAGAGTGGCATTAAAGCAACTGATACAGGAAACCTACGGATGGAGACTCTGATGATTTCCACCAACAGGGTAAAAGAGGCACTAATGCTCCTAAGGACAGACAAAGCACCAGGGCCTGGTGGGCTGCATCCAAGAGTGCTAAGGGAGCATGCTGAAGAACTTGTGGACCCACTGGCTCATTTATTCAGTTGTTCACTTCTGACGGGGGTAGTACCAGGGGACTGGAGAAGGGCAGAGATGGTACAGTACCTCTCCTCAAGGGAGGGAGCAGAGTGGAGGCTGGCAACTATAGGCTGGTCAGCCTCACATCAGTCATGGTGAAAGTAATGGAAACCTTAATTAAACAGGACATAGCGGAATACCTAGATAAGTACAACCTACAGGATGACAAACAGCATGGATTTATGGCCAGCAGGTTGTGTCAGACAAAACTTATCATGTTCTTCAACTGGGTGATCAAGGAATTAAGCAAGGGACACCCAGTGGACCTCCTCTACTTTGATTTCAGCAAAGCATTCGACTCAGTGCCACACAATCACCTGCTAAATAGCTGACAGACCTAGGCATTGCTCAAAGCTTTGTCAGGTGGGTGGTAAATTGGTGTAGGAATAGAAGCTAGAGTATCGTTGTCAATGGAGTGAGGGTCAGAAGAAGGTAGAGTCACTAGTGGCGTTCCCCAGGGTTCGGTCTAAGGGCCAGTCCTGTTTAATGTGTTCATTTGCAACATGGGTGTAGGTATTCAGGGTAAGCTGGAACTATTCATAGATGACACCAAGCTGAGTGGTAGGGTCAACAGTGTGGTGGTAATCAGAGAACTTCAGAATGACTTAAAAAGGTTAGAAAGATGGTCTGACTGGCCTGGTGGTGCAGAGGGGTAAGGTGCTGGTGCCTTACCTCGCACCATGTCGACGACCTGGGTTCGGGAATGGACTCGGTGTGCTGGGGTCAGCAGGAGGAGGGGAGGATTGAGCATCTGTAGGACTGCTTTCCTCTTCTGGGGTGGGTAACAGGGCTGCTTCACTCTGCAGCAGCCCCCGGTGGAGACTGGGAGCACTGCAGAAGCATTGCAACATGGGAAATACCAGAACAATGGAAAACACCGCTCTGGATTGGCCGGATGATGGTATCTGATCTTCTGGCACCACAGAGACTTCCTGCGAGCTAGTCTGCCTCAGCAGCACCCCGAGGCCAAGGAAAAAAGAGTGTGCTGGCCAGCCCCCACCAGTGCCTTCCTCCTTGGAGGAGAGGGACCCACTCGGCAAAGAGCAACGCCAGGCTACATCAAGATCAGCTGCAATATGAGGTTAGGAGGCTCAGGGAGGTTCATGGTGGATGCCGGTGTCCTTGGATACCTGAAGGAATGGTGGGTCCAGAGCACGAAGGGAGAAAATAGATTACACAAAAACAAGAAAGATGGTCTAATGTCTGGCAACTGAAATTCAATGCAAAGAAGTGCAAGGTGTTATATCTAGGTGAAGGGAATTCAAAGATGGTTTACTGGCTGAATGGAGTAAATTTCAGCACCTCTCAGGAAGAAAGAGACCTAGGGGTCACCATATGCAACTCCATTAAACAATCAAACCAATGCAACAAAGCTTACGGCTAGGCAAATAGAATGCTGGGGTGCATAGGGAGAGGGTTCAAAAGCAGGAGCAAGTAGGTGATCCTCCCACTTTACAGGTCCCTGGTGAGGCCCCACCTGGAGTATTGCATCCAGTTTTGGAATCTGCACCTTAGAAAGGACAGGGATAGGCTAGAGACTGTGCAGAGAAGAGCGACTAAGATGATACAGGGTCTCCAAGATCTCTCGTAGGAGTAGCAGCTGAGGGAGTTAAACATGTTCTCACTAGAGACAAGGGGGGAGAGGGGGACATGATTGAGACTTTCAAGTTCTTGCAAGGCATTAATAAAGTGCCATACACAGAACTATTTCAAAGGACCACCATCTCCACCACCAGAGGGCATGAATGGAAGCTATAGGGAGGGAGCTTCAGGAAAGATCTAAGAAAGTATTTTTTCATGGAATGAGTGGTGGAGCTCTGGAATGACCTGCCAGCAGAGGTGGTGAATGCACGCACTGTGAAAGCTTTCAAACAAGGGTGGGATAGAACAAGGGCTAAAAGGGCAGGATCAGGAAAGGATAAATGCCAAAAGGGGGATTAGACCACAGGACCTATAAGAGGTCTTGAAATCTCTTGGGCAGACTAGATGGACCACAGTTCCCTTCTGCCATCACTTTTCTATATTTCTGTGATTCCATGTTTCTGTTGTCATGAGCTGATATTTCTCTGTCACACTTAGTGGCGGCCAAATAATTCTTTGTTCGCACATGAAAGTTGCTATTCTGCAATTTTTTTATTTGTAAACATAAAATTCTTTGTTTGCACTGTGTTGGTGACCACTGAATTATTTGTTCAAACATAAAAATTGGTATGCAGCAGTAAAACCTATTTTTTATGTGTGACCATAAAATTCTTTGTTAGCTCTTTATGTGCAAACAAAGAATTGTTAAGTCATGGCAATGAAATTAGACCCCTCACTAAGCTGGCAACCAAAAGAGTTTGGGGTATCCATAAGATGTATTATGGAGTCATTGTTTATTAAACAAACCCCAGAATCTAGCAAAATGGTTCAGGTTTACCTAGGTTCAGGTGTTTGTTTTTCAAAAATGCATAATTTGTATGTGTTTCTAAAAATGTTTTCACTAAAACAAAAAACAAGATGGCAATACTCACGATGGTACATTTTTTTCTTGTGAAAGTAAAATTCTTCTTTTATATCAGCGGAATCTCAAACACCCTAACTGAGCATACTCAGAAGCCAAATTCATCAGACAAACCCCCAAATCCAGCTGAACATTCCTGTTTACCTGGGTTCAGGTGTTTGTTTTTCAAATATGCATCATTTTATGTGTTTCTAAAAACATATTTTTCACCTACACAAAAAACAAGATAGTGGCATTCACAACAGTAGAACTTTTTCCTCATCAAAGTAAAACAGGCACTTGCAAAAGTAAAATTCTTCTTTTGTATCAGAAGGTTATCTCAAAAACCCTACTGAACATGCTCAGAAGAAAGATTTCAAAACTTTATACATTGAGAACTATTTAATATTTGTTCACGCAGTCTTCAAAGGGCACGCCCTTGAGCCAATTGCTTCACAGATGAGCAGAACAATGGCCACGAAGTGCATTTTTAAAGGATTTTTAAAGTGCCTGATCTCAGAATCTGAATGAGGGTCCATCATGAAACTTGCCAACTCTTAACAACTTGACACCCAGATTGCGCATGCTAAATTAAGAACAATCTCCTCAAAAGTTATTAAGGCACAAAAATGTAGGGTTAACATTAAACAGCCTGCTCAGCCCTACTATAGTTGTGCTACCAGCCAAGTATAATAAGAACCAGCTATCCTGAAAACCTTACTGAACATGCTCAAAAGCAAAATGTTTAAAAGCTTATAACTCAGAACAAATTCATCTTTTGTTTTACAAAATCTACGAAAGGTACCTCCTTGGGCCAAGGCATTTCTACCCGGAAAAATTTGGAACAGAATTCCAAACCATTTTTGGTCTACTAGATGTGAGCAAAAAAATGTCCAAAAAGTGTGTCTTTTAATGTTTTTACACTCCCTGGATCTCAGAATCTGGACAGGCAGCCATTGCGAAACTTGCCAAATTCCATGAACATACCTCCTTGACTGTACATACAAAATTTCATGCAGTTTTGTAAAACAGTGCCACGGTGCCAGTGTTATTAGGGTGCAAAAATTGAGGTTTAAAATTCAGGTGCCTATTCAACCCATGCTCAGAAACCAAATGTTTTAAAACATTAAAACTCAAGAGCCAATTTATATTTTTTCATGAAATCTTTGTAAGACACCTCCTTGGGCTGAGCTGATTCTGTCCTGAAAATTTCAGAACAAAATTCCAGACCATTTACTATATGCTATAGACACAAGAAAAAAGTTCCCAAAATTATTTTTATTATTTGTTTTGCATCGTTCATTAATTTTCTTATAATGCAACAAAAGACATATACATGACATATATTACACACATTAGAATAAATAATTTATATACAATCGATACATTCTCTTAATCAGTCCTACCTTACAACCAATCACAAATATATTATCATTCCATCCTCTATCAGTGGGGAATACAAAAAGGAAACATGAGGTTCCAATATCTTCTTTTCCCATGAGAGTTCATCTGTTATTCACATTCACCCCAAACCCTTCTTATTACAACCATCCTTCCCTCAACATAATGTTATCAGCAACTGTGAGTGACTTTAAATATGGCTGCCATATTCTCTGAAACAGTTCCTCCTTATCTTTAATGACATATGTCAATCTTTCCAACGTGACGGCTTGCAGTATTAATGCCTTCCACTGGGATACAGTAGGTTTTACCGCATTTACCCAGGTATTAAGAATACGATGTCTGGCCATACCTAGAACCACTCTGAGCCATCTTTTAACAGGGGCCCATTCTCCATCCTCTACTATTCCTATACCAAAAAGTAGCAGTAATGGTGATGCAGCATATTGTTGCCCCGTTATCTTTCGTAACTCTGTTACTATCTTTCCCCAAAAGTCCTGTAATACTGGGCACGCCCAGAAGTAATGATAGTATGATGCTAAGTTGTTATTGCATCTAGGGCAACACAGGAGATATTGACAGATTATACTTGTGAACAATGAGTGGTGGGCAGTATAATCTATGGCAGAATTTATAATAAGATTCTTTATATTTATTGCACAACAATATGCTCTGGTGAAGTTGAATTATTAACTTCCTATTCTCTTCCATTATAGGGATCCCCAAATCTCTCTCTCCCAGAGCCTTTTAGTGCTCTGTGTCTTATCTGGAAGCCAGGTTCTCCCCTCTTTTGCTATTCGTCGAATGGTGCCCTTAGGTTTTTTTTGCCCCACAGTTATCATTTGTTCAATTTGTTCCCACTTAGACCCGGAGTTTTGCAGCCTACCAATACAGCCTATGTAGGCTCTCAGTTGCAGGTAACGAAAGAAATGTTGACGGCCCAGGCCCGTCCAGGCCTGTATATTTTCATACGTGTCAAGTCCATTCCGATTGAATAGTTGTCTTAAGCAATGAACACCCCTTGTCTCCCACTCCCGATAACCCTTATCTTCTATTCCAGGAAGAAAAAAGGGTTCCCTCTCAGGGGCAGCAACAACGTATCCTCCGTCCCTCCTCCCTTCTCTTACTCATACCTCTCCAACTCTCTAATACCGCTTTAGCTAAGGGATTAGGATTGGGTAAATCAAGAAAAGCCTTCAAGCCTCTGGCTGATAGGTATGCGTAAATCCTGCCAGGGCATCCCCTCTCTTCCAAATCAAGTCAACCAGCCTCTTCTGCTCTCCCAACCCAATCCTGAACATATCGACACTGAATAGCCGCATGATAAACTTCTAAGTCCAGGAATTGCAGTCCCCCTTTTTCTGTTGATGCTTTTAGTTTAGCTAACCCCACCCTGGGTCATTTGCCTTACCAAACGAAGACATAAAAGGCTTTTTCTAACTTCTTAATATCTACCCTCCTGAGTCCAAGGTAAAGCATCTGCAGGCAATATAATATTTGTGGCAAAGTATTCATCTTGAGTAAATTAATTCTACCCAACCATGTAATAGGGAGCTCCTGCCATCTATTCAGGTCTGCCATTATTGTCTGTAGTAACGGGCCATAGTTGAGATTATATAAAGCTTCAATATTTCTGCCTATTCTTATTCCCAAATATGTAAAGGCTTCATGGACTATTCTAATACCCCACTTCAAACTCTGTGAAACATGCGCCTTATTAGGTCCCCCAATTATCATTTCTTCTGACTTATCCAAATTTAACTTATATCCTGAGAATTGGGAAAATTGTTCTATTAATCAGAGAGGCATCAGCAGCAGAAAACAGGAAGTTGTTATCCCTCTGTACAGACAGTTGGTGAGACCCCATCTGGAGTACTGTGTCCAGTTCTGGAGACCTCATCTCCGCAAGGACATAGACAGGATAGAGGTAGTCCAGAGGAGGGCAACTAAAATGGTGCAGGGTCTGCAAGAGAAGCCGTATGAGGAGAGACTAAAGGAGCTTAATATGTATACCCTTGAGGAAAGAAGGGAGGGGGACATGATAGAAACTTTAAGTACCTCAGTGGACTCAACAAAGTCCAAGAGGGTAGCATCTTTCAGAAAAAGAGACTTACAAGAACAAGGGGACACAATTTAAAGATAGAAGGAGGGCGGTTCAGGGGCAATGTGAGGAAGTTTTATTTCACAGAGAGGGTAGTGGATGCATGGAACAGCCTTCCTGAGGAGGTTGTGGGGTCTAAAACTGTGGGAGATTTCAAGAATGTATGGGACAGACATAAGGCAATTCTTGTGGGGGGTAGGAAGAAATAGGCTGTTGGTTAACTAGGATCTGCGGCCTATCCTGTAGGTAGGGAAATGGGCAGACTAGATGGGCCTAGCGGTCTTTATCTGCCGTCAAAGTCTATGTTTCTATGTTTCTATGTTTCTAATCCTAATAATACAGGCATAGACTGGTCCAGTTCAACCACATACAGCAGCATGTCGTCTGCATATAGGGACAGCTTCTTTTCTTTACCCGTCCTCCCCCGTACCCCCTTTATTCCCGGATGTGATTGAATGGCTATAGCTAGTGGCTCAAGCACCAATGCGAACAATAACGGAGACAGGGGGCACCCTTGTCTGGTCCCTATACTTAGTTCCAAGCTTTCCGACAGCGTGCCGTTCACTAGCACTCTAGCTCTAGGGCTAGTGCACATTCGTTGCACCATTCCTATAAAATCGTCACCCAAACCAATCCAGGCCAAAACCTCCATCAAATATGGCCATTCGACCCTGTCAAACACTTTTTCTGCGTCCATCGAAAGGATGTGCACCTCCTCACGTTGGTGCTGTGCTCCCCAAATCACATTTAACAGGGTTCGCATGTTGTGATAGGAATACCTATCCCGAATGAACCCGGTCTGGTCTGGGTGAACTAGCTTTGGCAGTAAGATTTCCAATCTACTCGCCAAGACCTTAGCCAGTATCTTGAATCACAGTTTAGGAGGGATATCGGTCTAAAGGAGGAGCATTCAAGTAAATCCTTCCCTACTTTCGGGATCAGACATATTGTTGCCTCCCCTCAGGAGCGTGGCAACTGTCCTCTCTCTTCTCTGGCTTCTTTAAGTACAGCTTCCAGATGCTCTGCTAACTGGGCCTGCATAGTTTTATAATATTCGGCCGGAAAACCATCTGGTCCACTAGTTTTCCCTCTCTTCAGGGCCCCAATCACTTTGAGAATTTCTTCTTTTGTTATATCTGCGTCTAACCATTCCCGTTGAGCTAAGGTGACCCTAGGTAGGGTTATTCCATTCAGGAAGTTTGCCGTCTCCTCTCCTCTCCTCCTTCCCCAACTTGTGACTGATAAAGTCTCCGATAGAACCTCCTAAAACAATCTCCAATACCCCCGATATCTTTCCGTAATACCCCGTCTTCTCCCCTTACCGCATTGATTAGATGCGTTCCACTTTTCCCTCTAATTAAATTGGCCAACATAGTACTTGGCCTATTGCCCCATTCATAAAAATGTTTCCTAATGAAAAGGCCTGTTTTCCTAGCCTCTCCCAATAACAAATTATTAAGGGCTTCCCTAGTTCCATTCAGTAGGTGCTGTACATTTCCCCCTTCCCCTCTAGCTGCTTTCCCTTCAAGAACCTTAAGCCGCTGTTCCAAATTTGTCCTCCTCTCCCTGATTTTACACTTATGGTGAGCTACAAAGCTCATAATAGATCCTCTTATGAATGCTTTCCCTGCATCCCAAAAAACAGCATGTGATGTAGCTGTCTCTGAATTAGTTTGTACATACAGCTTCCACTGATCTTGCATATATTCTTTACATTTTTTATTAGCTAGTAGATAACTGGGGAACCTCCACATAGTGGGGTTCTTTCTCTCCCTTCCCCATTTCAGTGTCAAAATAACCATTGCATGATCCGATATATGAATCAGGCTGTGCCTGATATTACTAACCCGAAAATAGTAAGTTCGAGGGAGCAAGACATGATCCAGTCAAGACCAAGTCTGATGTGGGTGTAAGAAGAAAGTGTATTCTCTACCCACGGGATTAGCTGTTCGCCATCCATCAATTAGATCCAAATCACACATCCCCACCAACCACTCCCGAATCGCCCCTATTGGGGCCCCTCTATCTTTTGAGTGGTCTAGAACTGGATTAAACAGACAATTCATGTCTCCCGCAGTACTAAATTTGGAAATTGTTCCACTATCAAGAGAGCCATTAATGATCTATAGAAAGCTGGTTCATGAACTGCAGGGGCGTATACACTCCCAAGCATGACTCTCTCCCCATGTATTGTTCCTGTTACAAAAACATAGCACCCTTCCTCTGGGTCAACCACAAGTCTTTCTTTCTTAAATGGTAAGTTTTTATTTAGGAGAACAGCTACTCCCCTCTTGTGGGATCGATAGGCCACCGAATAACATTCCCCAACCCACCCTCTTTTTAATTTCACATGTTCCCTATCCGTGAGGTGGGTTTCCTGCAACATGGCTACTTGGGCATTCTGACGTTTCAATGCCGTAATTAGCATTGTACATTTAACAGGAGTAGCTATTCCCCTAACATTCCATGAAACGATGGTCAATTCTTTCAGGCCAGCCATCTCTCATCTCCTTGTATTTTCCCCTTCATCAAAGTTTCGTTCACTCCTCCTAGCCTCCCCCATCCAACTTCCCACTTCCTTGGATTGTTAGTACATTTGGATCTGAAATTGAATAGAAACATATAACATAACACTCCAACAACAACTATATACAAATCTCCCTTCCCTTTCCTCCCTCCTCTCCCTCCCTTATTTTCCTGTCTCCCTTCCCCTGTTTTGTAACAGTAACTGCGATAGGCAGACATTTTACAATCCCTTCCCTCTTTCAGACAAACTCCCCCCCCCAAGCCGTCACAATTTAATTTGTAAAAGACTATAGCCACCACTCATATAAGTCTATTAGAAGCATCCATACCTTGTAACCAGTATATGGAACAGTTACCCTCCGTCCCAGCCTTACCTTTATACTATATGCACTAACCCCTCAACAGCGAAGGGTTTATACGCAGTGTAAGTAGCACGGATATGGCCTTTCTGGATTTAATTCAGGCTGAAGGCTTACCCACATAGAAGGGGGCTGAGCCCACTCACTTCTGCACCGTGTCTCCTTTCCTCCATGCTGCCCCATCTTGTCTGCCCAGATCCCAGCCTTCTTCCCCACTCCCCTTCTCCATCGTTTGAGTCCAATGAGAAAAACATGCCTCCCTCTCGTTGCCACTCCAATCATGCTCCCAAAAAAGAAAAGGTTTGCATTACTTTCCGTCTCCCCACATTTCTAATCATTTAACTTAGGAAAAGCAAAAAGAAAGAGAGAAATAGCACATTTAGGTAATCAAGCACTTTTAGAGTTCAGAGTGCCATTTCAGTCTGTTGACAATAGCAAACCAATGAAAGGCCTTCGCGCCAGGCTTCAGTTCCAGATTTAGAGGTATAATGTCTTCCATTACAGTCAGGGAGATTATGATATAAAGGGAGCCAGTCCAAATGCTAAAATAAAACCTTGCACAAAGTATGATGCAATCTTAGTCCCAAGTTCTCCCAGGGATTCTCTTTATACAATCAGAAGTTGCAATGCTCAGCCCAGTCTATGTTCCTCCAAGGAACAGTGTCCATCGTAGGAAAATCAACAGTAACTGTATATTTTAATATCAGCCACCAATACTCCAATTAACCTGTCTCCTGCCTACATCAGCAGTTTCGTATCTCAAAATCCTGTCACCCGATCTTCTTTTTCAATTCCTGCACGAATGTTTCTGCTTTAGGCACTTCCCAAAGGAATACATTGCTCCCTCATGCTTAATCTTGAGGGTGGCTGGATACAGCATGTAGCACTCAATTTTAACTTCCCGTAACTGCGCCATCACAGGGTTGAAGGCCCGATGCCTTTTGAGTAAACGTGCTGAAAAAGCCTGTGAGATAAATAAACGATGTCCTTCATACTGAAGCTCAGAGCATTCACGGTAAGCCTTTATGACAGACTATCTATCGGGATAGTTATGAAATCTCATGATGATTTGCCTTGGAGGTTGATTCGGCCCCGAAATATCCAAATGTTCTGGTAATATCTTGGTGCAGAAATCCATTGCATTTGGCCCCTCCAAACCCTCTGGTAATCCTCTAAGACGCAAGTCTGATAATTTTCCTTTTTTTTTTCCATTAAAATTTTATTGCAGTTATAGTGACAGAGAATGCATCCAGGAGAAACAAATACAACCATTTGAGTATACAATTATACATATTACAGATAATGACAGGATCCATCCTCTGCCATAACCCCAAAACCCCCTCCCACCCCCCATCCCTCACCCCCTACCATCCCCCCAGCACAAGACAACCTATCGTACCCTCCTTACCCAGAAGGGGACCTTTATACCCTATAATGAGTAAGTGGTGTAAAGGGGACCCCAGATCCTATCAAACCTAGAGAGTTTGTTTTGAAGGATGGCTATCATCCTTTCAGCCCTCAGGCTGGCAAGTAGTTCCTCCAGCCATTCAGTATAGCTGATCACGACAAAGTCTTTCCAGTGTCGAAGAACAACTTTTTTAAGGGTAGCCGAAATTAGAGCCATATGGAACTTCCTATTCCTGACTGAGATACGAGTTACATCCCCCAACAGGCATATTTCGGGTGTGAAGAGGTCCTCCAGACCCAGTAATGGATCCACTCCATTTTTAATGGCTGCCCAAAGTGGGATTATCTTCAGACAGTTCCAGAAAATATGCATCAGATCCCCCTCCCCTAGATGACACCTATTACATGTTGGGGCCGCCACCATTTTTAAACTCGCTAGCTTCTGTGGAGAATAGTAAATGTTATGGAGTATTTTAAATTGCATCAGTCTCAATCGATTTTGCAGGATGAATTTGTGGCAATTTTGCCAAAGGGCAGTCCAATTAAGTTCCTCCTTGGGGAACACCAAGGCCCAATAAGAGCTCTGGGCCAAATTCAGAGAATAGGCCCAATTAAATAAAATGTTGTATAACCTGGAGACCACATGTGGAAGGCCCACCAGAGGACTCAGGGTCCCATAAAATTCTACTGTCGGGGTCTGTATTGGCGTCATGCCCATTTTGCTAAGTAAAAGGTGACGAAGCTGATACACTTTAAAAATCACCGTAGTGGGCAATTTAAATTTATTCAGGATCTCTGATGAGGGGAGTACCTTTCCATCAACTGCAAGGAAATCTTTTAAGCGGCACTCATCAGGCTGGGCTAACCAGGTGGCACTAAGGAGCTTATTATCAATTAGGAAGCGTGGGTTGCCCCTAATGGGTTGTGACAAATCCCTGAAGTGATCGTATTTTAGAAAACTACAAAGCTGCGTGTGGGTCCTCACAGAGATCCCTGTCGGAGATTTTCTGAGGGGGGGGAGGAGTTTAGGACTAAGGTAGAGCAAGGCCTCTGGTGCGAGACCATGTTTCTTAATGAGATCTAACTCAATTTGTATCCACAAAGGTACATACGGTAGTTGAGTTGAAAGATCCATGCCCTGTACCCACCTAAGATATTTATTAACATGACCCGCCCAAAATTAAAGAGCAAAATGTGGCAACCTTAACCCCCCCAATGGTTTAGGCGCAGCCAACTTATAGTGAGGCCATCCTCGCTTTCTTGTATCCCCCACACAAAATTGGCTATAAGCCCGTGGAGTTTTGAACCATGAGAGGTAACCAAATATTTAACATACTAAGGGATAAAACAACCGGGGAAATACATTCATCTTAACTAAATTTATCCTTCTCCGTAAGAAAATTGGAAGCTGTGCCCATCTTTTCAAATCTAAGTCAATTGTATTCACCAGGGAGTCCAGATTTAACTGGCGTATTCGTGTCATGCTCCTAGTCAGGGTGAGGCCCAAATATTTAATGGATTCAGACTTCCAAGCTAGGCCTAGCTCGGTAATCTCTTGCTTAAAAAGATTCTTATTGAGGGGTATACCACAGATTTGTCTAAATTTAATTTGTAGTTGGCCAAATGGCTATAATCCTGTATGGTTTCCAGTAAAGCTGGGATGGATACACTCGGCTTTGAAATATGTACCAAGAGATCATCTGCATATGCTGTTACTTTGATAACATTGTCCAGAATTTTAATTCCACTTATTTCTTGGTTACGCACTATACTTCTAATGAGGGGCTCCAAATACAAATTAAAGAGGAGGGGGGACAGAGGGCATCCTTGCCTGGTACCCACGTGCAGATCAAAGGGATCTGAGATAACCCCATTGCAAGTGACCCTGTCTGTGGGGTTTAAATAAAGGGAGCCTACCCATTTTAGGAACACCTCTGGGAAATCCAAACTTTCCCATTGTGGTTAACAGGAACCCCCAGTGGACCCTATCAAAGGCCTTCTCGGCGTCCAACAAGACCAGGGCCATGGCGGAGCTGCTCTCCTCAGACACCGAGAAGACATGTGCCAACGTCCTGAGGTGGTCGGTGGCAGATCTGCCCCTCATAAAGCCGACCTGTTCCGCTCCAATAAGTTCGGGTAACACCCTATTTATTCGGTCCGCTAATAACTTCGCCAAGATTTTAATATCATAATTAAGCAATGAGATAGGCCTATAACTAGCGAGTTCCTAAGGGGGGTTTATCTGGTTTTGGGATTAGAACAATGAGTGCCTC
Organism: Neoceratodus forsteri; assembly: GCA_016271365.2. Classification (NCBI taxonomy): domain Eukaryota; kingdom Metazoa; phylum Chordata; order Ceratodontiformes; family Ceratodontidae; genus Neoceratodus; species Neoceratodus forsteri. Next base: position 565,534,778 of record CM028129.1, on the reverse strand, counting down.
AAATAGCAACTGGTCCAACATCTGGCAGTTGAGAATATACTGGAATAACATAAGCAGTAATGGGGATAACTGCTTAGAGAACTTTTTATAAAAATTGGACGAGAATCCGTCCGGGCCTGGTGTTTTAGCTAACGGGAGACCCTTAATGACCATCTCAATTTCATCTTGAGTAATATCAGCAACCAGCTGTGCCCGTTGGGACTCTACCAGTGAAGGGAGGTCCAGATCCTCCAGAAAGGATAGTATCTCCATTTCAGTAAGGGGGTTCGCCATAGCACCATACAGGGATTCAAAGTACTTTCTGAATTCCTGTGCTATCTCCCAAGGGGAGGTCTTAATCTGGCCATCCTCCCTGGATTGGATCCCTGAAATTATTCGAGAGGATTCTAACTGTTTAATACGTCTCACCAGGAGCCTACCCACCTTTTCCCCCTGGTCCAGGTAGTTAGTCTTAGTTTTTATTAGTGCTAGCTCAGCTTGTTCCCCTAGCAGGTTTAGGTACAAGTCTTTCAATTTAACTAGCTCCTGTTTATCCTTCTCTGAGGAATGGGGGAACAAATTGGTCTCCCTAAGTCTTATCCGATTCACTAATTCTGACATAACTCGTTCCTTTTCTCTTTTCTTTTTAACTGCCTGTCCAATTAAGATGCCCCTCATAAAAGCCTTGAACGCCCCCCAAACCATGTCTGGCCAGATATTATCTTTCAAGTTATTGGATATAAATTCTTCTATTTGCATCAAAATGTATTTAACCGTATTGGGGTTCCTCAAGAGCTGGTTATTTAATTTCCACCTATTACCCCTCTTAGGTAGGGATGAGAAGGAAATTGACACCGACACTGCCGCATGGTCTGAGGGAGGTCCTGCCAAAATTACCGTATCCATCACCCCTGGAAGGAGAGTTCGGGAAAGTAATATATAATTGATACAGGATACCGTACCATGAACTTGCGAAGTAAAAGTATATTCCCAAGACTTTGGGTGGAAGACCCTCAGTCTGATAATTTTCCTGATAGTCTAGGAGTTCCTTTAACTCTTCCATTTCTCTCTGCATTACAGTAAGATGTTTCGGTAATGGGGTAGTTGCATCTTCTAAATCAGAAATCCGTTGTTACATTTTGCACAATTGTGTAGCATGAGTGGCGTGCAGGTCAACCAGTTCTTGCAGTTTACGATCAAAATTCGTAGCCAAGCTGGTCAATTTAGGCTCCAGTGCAGCCAAAACTTGTTGGGTCACCTCACGGCCTACTGCGCTTACTTCTCCTGCTGAGAGAGATACCTGGCCTGTATTTCCTCTGGCAAGGCCGGCGGCTGCTTCTTTTATGTTTTCCCGGTGGTACATGTACTTTTCGGTGCAGTTGAGACCACATATTCATCCAACTTGCCTTCCAACAGCCTTCTCTGGCTTCCAATACTTTGTATCTTAATTTGAAGTAGTTATATTTTCTTTTCTTTTGTAGCGGCTCAGGGAGCGGTAGAGAAGTGCGTCTTTAGGTTAGCTGGCTCATCAGCGCCCCTCTATTTTTATTATTTTTATACTCCCTGGCTCTTGGGATGTGTACCAGCGGCTATCACAGAACTTATCAAATCATAAGGACTTGGCATCCAATAATTTATTATATTTTGGTATTTATGTCTTCCCATTCACTCCGATAAATTAGGATCAATCACACACACAAATTGCACTTATGTTCTCCTTTCTCAGTTTTCTTTCAGTTTTTCTTCTTTTCATTCAAGTCTAGGCTCTTCTTGTATCCACTGTCTTGTCCACCCTCTTGCTTTCTTGTCTACTCTGTCTCTTCTCCTTTTCTTCACATCTCTTTTTCTACTTTTCCTGATCATAAAGTCAGTTTACTATCTGTTACAAAAAAAACCTTAGGACAAAAAGAATTGTTATTAATTGCTATTTTCTGAAATGCCTTATATACAAACCTAAAGGTACATTTACTTAGTAATGTAAATGTGTGTAGCGTAGTGTAGTGTAGTGTTTGTATTTATTTTCTTTATCTGATTTTTTTCTCTTTTTGATTACTTTATTCTGTACTTTTAATATTACCATATTGTATTAGTTTAAGGTTATTATTGTTATTATGTTTCTTTTGAAATTTAATAAAAATAATTTCATAAAAAAAGAACTTGGCACTCTGACCATGCATGCAAAATTTCATGCAATTTTGATGAATGGCACAAAAGTTATTGAGGCTCAAACTCACGAAAGTAAAATGTTTTCTCTTGAAAGTAAAACAGCTCATGCAAGCTAATTTCTGATTTCATATCAGAGGATTATCACAAAAACGCTACTGAGCATGGGTATCACGTCAAGTCCTCGAGAGAGAAGCCAGCGCGGTCAGAAACAGTGCAGACAAAGCCGCAAAAGTCAAAACTGTGCATCCAGAATACAGCTGGGGAAGGAAAAAAAGTAAGTTACAAAATTTCACTGGCATGGTGGTTCATGGGGGCATGGTGTTGTAATAGTAAATCTTACTTTCCCCAAAATCCACACCAGTATTCTGGATGCGAGGTTCAGTTATTGGGGTTTGTCTGCACTGCTTGTGCCACGCTGGATTTCCTCTTGAAGACTTGACGTGGAGCCCTGAGCATGCACAGAAGTCAAATTTCAAAACCTTATAACTTGAGGACCAACTGATATTTTTCTCATGAAACATTCGAAATGCACGGCCTTGGGCTGAGCCTCTTCTCCTCTGAAAGTTCCAGAACAATATTCTAAACCGTTTTTGCTATACAGATGAGCAAAATACAGATGGCCAAAAAGTGCATTTTAAAGTCTTTTTAAAATTCTGAATCTTGGAATCCAGATGAGTGTCCTTCACCAAACTTTCCAAGTCTTAAGAACTTGCCACTCAGACCACGCAAGCAAAATGTTACACAATTTCTAAGAATAGCGCCAAAGGTATGAAGTGTAAAAAAATGTGGGGTTAACATTAAACAGCTTGCTCAACCTTAATTATACTTGCACTACCACATAAATATTATATATAGAGATATCTCATAAGGTAGCTTCAAGTATGCATGTTATCTGGTTTGGAGTGTTGTTGCTATTGCACATGTGCATGAGTAGCACAGCCACGAGTGCACAGCAGCAATAATGACATTTCAAACCAGATAACATGGATAGTTGAAGCTTCTTCATGGAATAATTGATGCATACCATGGGAGTTCCTACTGTTTTTTTGTGTCTCTTGCAGGTAAAAAACATGCTGTATTATGTAAATGGATACAGATGTTCTTTCTTTGGCACGTTATTAATGATGACAAGTTGAGACATTTACTTTTAATGTTAAAGTGGTAGTGCCACTGTTTGTTGTGCTGCTCACAGACAGCCAGTTCGTGTGAAAAGCATGGGTTATGGCTATTATGCAAACAACATAGTTACTGTGCAAATAGCATGTTATTTGCATCCAAATGTATCTGCACACCCATGGTGTGTGTGTGTGTGTGTGTGTGTGTGTGTGTGTGTGTGTGAATATATCTATCTTTATATACATATATATATAAAGAAAAACACAATTGCACATACCTCAATAATGCCAAGCATCATGGGAAACATATGCAAATCCCCATGAGAGAATTTGGACTGGCTCAACTTTAAGCAGAATTGCATGGTACCGGAAGGCCTTACAGTGCGATCAGCAAAGGCTAAGAACAGCAGACACATACATGTGTTACATCTTCGTTTGGACTCATCAGTGTGCCATATCTGTGTCTTAGCCCAGGGAGAGAGAGAGAGCAAGCCACCCCTTAAGAGGGATGTTATTTGTTTGGGCCATGGGGACCCCAAAATAGCAAAGGGAAAGAACTACAAAAGAACCCCAGAGCAAATGTCCTGAGGCATGGGTTATCCCGGAGGGGTTCCAGGTGATAAATGCAAGTCAGAAAGACCGCCAACACATGGAGTGAGCAAACTTGAGCCCATAGTCAAAAGGGTGACAGATATGGTACCGACCATTGTAAATAGCGACGGTCACTACAATACCTGACTAACCACACAGATATCATTTTTTCATGCAGGGGGCTGTGCCCCACTGCAGCCCCACTGAGGAAGCCCCCGTGCCCCCCTTGCAGGGGGAAAGCCCCCCGCACCCCCCATAATTAAATAACCAACTCCGAGGGGGGTGTGGACCACTGGGCAAGTTACTGGATTTTCGCTACACAGGATGTAGCGAGGTATTGCACCACTCGCTCTCTTGTAGAGCACTATTATTGAGTTGCTCAAAAGTGCAGTGCTCAATAATCAGCGCTTTACATGGGTGCTACCTCCCAGAGGATATTGGCCTTACAGCCAAATCTTAAAGAAAAACAGAATTGCACATACCCCAATAATGCCAAGCATCATGGGAAACATATGCAAATCCTCATGACAGAATTTGGACTGGCTCAACTTTAAGCAGAATTGCATGATGCCGGAAGGCCTCACAGTGCAATCAGCAAAGGCGAAGAACAGCAGACACACACACCGTGTGTGCATGTGTGTGTGTATGTACAGTATATATATATATATATATATATATATATATATATATATATATATGTATATATATATAAAATAATTAATGGTCTCCTTTTGCCATTGAGAGACCGTGACATAATTTGCCGTTATAAAGGAGCGTTTATAACGGCAAACATGCACACGGTTCTCCTCCCTCTGCGCATTGCGCCTACACCAGCGTCTCCCTTCCTGGCTCGCGCTTCCTTTCTACAACGGAGCCACCAAAGAAACACAGCGGTGAGTAAATAAAAAAAAAATCAAAATGAGCACTACTTTTACAGATGGAGGACTTCGAACATTTAAAAAAAAAAATAAGTGAAGCCGCCGAAAATGAAAATCCAGCCGGACGTAAAATAAAGTGGCGCATACTCGTAGCCACACCGAAACTGCTGATTTTATTTTATATAATTGCTGTGGCCAAAAAGGGGAGACCCAGCAATTATATAAAATAAAATACAGGATAGTGTGTTTAAACTCGAGGTTTACACACACCTTTGAGAGTTAGATGCTTTGCACAAACCTCATGAGCTTCTTTCGGGGTTTATGTAGCATCTAAACCCTCGGGTGTGTGTAAACTCTCGTTAAACACAACACCCCGTACTTTATTCTATAATATATATATATATATATATATATATATATATATATATAGTAAAGCCTATATATTAGAGTTGCATTGCTGTTTCATGAAAAGTGCCCATTTTCAGAGGTTCATATCTATGCTGCTTTAGAATGTAGGACTGTGAAATTTGAAATGTATTTTCTCAGCCCTAGAGCCTCTAAATCCTCCAAATTTCAGGAGGATTGATTATGTGCTTTTGGAGATATAAAGGGACACAATTATATATTTTCCCCAATTTGCTAGCTCAGTGTTTACCCTGAGATGATTAACAAATGGCTCAGAGATGAGCTATGAAACTTACAGGTTTTGTAGATATATGGGAATAGCTTCTTCGGGGGTTTATTAAACAAAGAACTCATTTTTAAGTTCATGGGGCCCTATGCATGAAGCCAGCATTCCATGCACAGGACACATGCGTAACCAGCAGGAGTGGATACATGCAGAATGTGCGCAATGCGGCAAGTACAACATGAATGCAAGGCACCGCGTAAGGTAGCATTGCGCAGGCACGCATCCCACTGGTGCACCGAGTACACGGGGGCAGGCCTGCAGACACAGCACATAGTGAGATGTTGAGCACATGCACAAACATGTGTGGGTCTGCATACATGTGGCCCATGGTGTGTATAGATGCGCATGCCACAGGGCTGCTGTAAACCTGCGCAGACACGGGAAAGCGGCAGCGGAGTCTCCCTGCTCCTGCCACAGGCAGTTGTGAATTACCAGCATGCCAACACACACGGCCCCCTTGCACACAACAAACCCCACAGATGGGCAGGCAAGACAACATGGCACTGGTATGCGAGGGTGGTCAACACCCATCATGTGGCCCACAGCAAGCTTTCAGTGAGGTCCAGTGGTGCACCCATGCCATGGAACCATGGCATGACCACCACAGACAGTGCACACAGTCACCGCGACTGACACTGCTGACATGGAAGGACACCCCATGCAGAGAGGATCCCCCCCACTGGCCATCCAGCATACCGGGGGTTCCCCCCATGGTGCAGTGGTGGCCATTGCTGGGCCACCACATGCCACACCAGGCAACCCGGCTGCCCCCCCAAGCACAGGGCCTGCATTTGGCAGGCCAGGCCAAGGTAAGGCACCCCCAAGCCAAAATGGGCAATACAGCCAGGTCATCACCCCCACCCACACTGTGCAGGTATTCAGATAGCCATGCTATGGCCCTCCCCAAGCCACACTAGGCAACCCGGGCTGCCCCCCAAGCATGGGGCCTGTGTTTGGCAGGCCAGGCCATGGTAAGGCACCCCCCCAAGCCACAATGGACAATCCAGCCAGGTCATCACCACCACCCACACTGTGCAGGTGTAGGGACGGCCTTGCAATGCCATGGCCCTCCCCATGCCACACCGGGCAGCCCAGCTGCCCCTCCTCAGCACCCTCCTTACCACATCTGGCATGCTGACAATGATGGTGGTGACACCCCCCATTGACCCAGCATATAACCCAGGCCTTCGCAGGTCAATGATCACGCCGTGTACAATAAAGTAATGTTTGTTGCAAATGTAGGTGATAGCAACAGTCAAAGAGCAGAATGCAATAATGCACATGAACCCCATACCGGGCCAGCACCACCCAACCACCAGCCAGCACAGACCACCCTGGCAACCAAATGGTAGATAACTACGGAACACAGTCCCCAGTGTCAATCCCAGGCCCATGGTCCCCCCAACAGAAACAACACCAGGCCAACCACAGAACCACAGTCCCATCATGATGCTGTGCCAACAGATGATGTCTCGGGATGAGTTGCAGACTGTCCCTCTGCCGCAACCTTGCCCTCTGTGCATGGGCACTTCTGCCATGGCCATGGCTCCTCATCTTTGCTGGGGTCCTCCTCAGGCTCCCGTGGCCACTCCTTCCACTGCAGCACCATATGCTGCACAGGGCCTCTGTAGCACTGTGGAGAGAAGGGCATGATAAGTACAATGGCGATTGCCCTACCCCCCCATCCCAATAGGCCCCATACCAGCATCCCCCACCACCCCTGGACACACTGCATTGTGGGTCCCACCCTGGCCATCAGGTGCCATACACACACAGCGGCATCCATGCTGCATGTACCCAGTGTGTGGCCTGTCACAGTGGCCTGACCCCAATAGCCATGGTGCATGTGCACCACAGCGATCTGAGACAGAAATGGTGGCAGGAGCATGGCATGGCAGTGGAATGGCTTTCCACATGTGCTGGCACTTGGCACACCTATGATGCACAGGACACCAGCCATGCATATGGGACACGGTTGAACGTGACAAAGCAGGACCACACTCGCTACTGCAACCGGTAGCCTGCAGTGGATGGCACGAGCACACGCCACTCGTAGGAAAGAGACCCCTGTCACAGAGGCCTTCAGGCTACCATGTGCAGTGACACTGTACGGGCAGGGGTACAAATGCCATGTGGACCTGTGCCAGCACAGCAGCCGCAAGGCACATGCCAAGGCACCATGGAGTATGCACTGTGAATGCCAGAGTGTGGGACAGCACCATGACGTGCTCGCAGCAGGAACAGCACAGTGGTACACTACACAGGCTGCATACACTGCACTGTGCAGGGCTGCACCTAACCCCTCTAACAGGAGATATGTGCCACACCGATGGCCAACCCCCCCCACCCCGGACAGCAGCAGTTACTACGTCATGCACAGTACTGATCGGCAAGTATAACCATATACTGTAGAGTGAGGCATAGCTGTGTTACTCACAAGGTCATACTGCTGTGCAGCCCACAGGGTGCTGTGCCCACCGCTGCCACAGTACTCGTTCTCTGTGACTCGCCATAACATCCTAGGGAAATGATCCATCTTGCCCCTGCCTCATGCTCCACCGTATCCGCATGCATTTATACCCTGCCAGGTAGGCAGCACATGTGCCATGCATGCAGACACATTCCAGCTGCCGTAGCATGTTGTGAAACATGTGGCATGCTCCGCCCACACAGTGGCACAGGACCAGTGGGACATGATGCTGTGTCCTGCCAGCACAGTGGATGGCATGCATGCATGTGCATGCCCACTGTATGGTACAGCTCCATGCTTCCATAGCATGCAGGATGCAGCACTGGCCCCCCCCCCCTCGTGTGTGTGTGTGTGTGTGTGTGGTGCACCAGACAGGGGCTAGATGGGTGGCCACACAGTGTGCAGCCACTTAGCGTCCACCGTCCATGACACAGAGGCCAACAGTCACAGTGGCAGACACAAAGTGGGTGCAGCTACACAGCCCTGGTCAGGTGGCTGCCAGGCCTACCACCATGCAGCCTAGCATGCTGCAATGTCAGGTGATGACCGTGTGGTGGCAGCGCTACTGAGGCATAGCTGCTCTGTGCCCTGCAGCTTGGCATTGGGAGACATGTATGCCATTGCCCACATGTGTGTGTTACACCGCATGTTGGCATCTATGGCTGCATGGCCAGCCACACCCTGTACCCCACCGCTCATCACGCCAGTGTTGTGTGACATGCACATGCATAGCACCCATGCCAGGTATGTGGGCGGTGGTCATGGCGGCACATGGCCATGGGCCACATGTGGTGCATGTGCTGTATGGTGTGTGGCCATGCACAGGTGCACAGCCAGCATCCAAAGCCCCATATAAATCCAATGATGCCATAATCCTGTGCTGTTTCCTGTACATGTCATTGACAGCACGATGACGGAATGTGCCCAAGAATGCTATTGAACGTGTACCTGCAGCACAAGGGGATGGTGAAGGGGAGACAGCCATGGGAGCGCATGTTCAGGCCATGCATGGATGGCACCCTGCTGTGGGACATCCACTGCCTCCAACACTTCCACATGCCTTGGCCCATGGTGCTACAACTGTGTGACCTTGTACGCGACCACATGGCACAGCACACCCACCGCTCCAGGGCCATGACTGTGGAGACCAAAGTTATGTGCACCTTGTCCTATTATGCCATTGGGTCCTTCCAATGGGTGGCAGGTGATGGCATCGGCAGGAGCCAGTTGTCCATGTCCAAGGCCCTGGCACAGGTAACCGATGCACTGCTGGAGCACACATGGGACCATATATGCCTACCAATGTCAGACGCAGAGGTCCGTGACACCAAGCTGGCATTCTGTGGCATGCACGGTATGCCTAACATGATTGGTGCTGTGGATGGCACACATCGCCAACCTGATGCCCTCCATGTCCAAAGAGGCCTACCGCAACTGTAAAGGCTTCCACAGCATGAACTGCCAGGTGGTGTGCAACGCGATGGGCCTATTCACAGATGTGTGTGCCAAGTTCCCAGGGTCATGCCACGACTCATACATTCTCAACGCCTCCGGGGTTGGTGCATTGCTTTGTTCAGGACATCTGGACGGCTGGCTGTTGGGCAGGTTGTCTGTGTGAGTGTCTGTGTGTATGTTACTGTGTTCATCCCTCTGTACATACAGTGACTGACATGTCCCCTTCTCCCACAGGTGATAGCAGATATCCACTGTGTCCATACTTGATGAAACCAATCCTGGCACCGGCTACTGCGGCGGAGGTGGTGTGCAACACAGTACACCATTGTACTAGAGCCATCATGGAGAGGTGCATTGGAATACTAAAGATGAGGTTCTGATGCCTTGACCACACCGGTGGTACCATGATGCTGGCACCACACCACGCCTGCCATATATTTGGTGTCTGTGTGATGCTGCACAATGTGGCCATAGACTGTGGCCTGCCAATGCCAGATGATCAACCACCAGAGATGCCACATGGACCACAGCATGATGACCAGGAGCACTATCAGGAAACAGTGGCAGGCCATGCAGTACATACAGCGGTTGTCAATGGGACGTTCGGTTGCTAGTCACGGCGTTACAACCCCACCTGTGGCCCTTGACCTACAATGCCTGAACACTGGCCACAGAGGAAGCATCCAGGAAGGCATCCATCACAGTGAGGCAGTGCGGTTGCTCTCAAGCGTCCAACTATGTCACCACCTGAGGGCGTATGTTGACACTAGTGCAGCTGTGCTGTTGGCAGCCAGCACAGATGGCTATGGCTGGCATTTGGTGACAGGGATCATATGCCACTGTGTTAAGTCCCTGTACCACAGCAAGGTAGGTAGCTGGACAGCGGTCCTGCCACTGCTCCATCATGCACATCCGTCCCTTTCAGTCTGTGTGTCCCACCACAATGCATCACACCATGCTGCGCCTAACCCACAAACATGCATGTTGGTGTGTGTGTGTGTGTGTGTGTGTGTGTGCGCACGCACCAGTGTCTGTGTGTTGCACCCTCAGCATCGCATGGATGCACAGATATCCATCATGTCCACGTTGGTGCATACAGGGCTGCCGGTTCACATGCCATCGACCTTGTCTCTCTGCGGCATGCCGGGCCGAGTGCCGGTCTGCCCCAGCACCTGTAACATGGGCCATGCTGCATGGCTTACCCCACCACTGCAACGCTCTCTACGGCATCCTCAGGGATACTGATAATGGTGTGTACGTCCCCGGACCAACTCTCCTTAGTGTCCGTACCCTCCATGGCATCCGTGGGGATACTGCTGATGGTGTGCACGTCCCTGGACTGAGTCTCCTCACTGGCCATGCTGTATGTTGCTCCACATGGTGCTGTGGCATTGTTCTCCCCTAGCCTGGGCATGTTGTGCACTACCTGTACATCAGGTGCCTGCACGTCATTGTCCGGCACTGTATCCACCTGGCACTGTCTTGCTATTGTGGCCCTCCTGACTGCCACAGTACCCCAAACAATGCTTGTCACACCACTGCCATGCCACGGTGGACTGCCCCAGCCAGTCAGGGTCTCTAGGGTGCATTTCTGCACCCGCGCCATTCGTGTGACATCATGGCCCATAGCAAGGATGATGCCAGAGAGCTCTATGAGTGCATCGGTGTGACAGTGCTATGCATCGAGCCAGTCCAGCTCCAGCTGGCGCAGGTCCCCATATTGGGGGTCTAGTATGACTGCACCCCATGTTGGTCATACCTGTCCCGTCGGTCTGCATGATGGGCCCTCATCACCACTGTCCAGCTCTGCCACCAGGCTGCACGCCCACTGCCTGATGTGGTACACGTCAGCCACGGGCAGCCGTGGTGCATATCAGTGGCTGTTGCATTGATATCGCCACCTGCCTGCTGGGCCTGCTGCACCAGGTGTCCTCTGTTCCATCGTCCTCTGCCACCTCCATCACGGTATCCATATCCTCGTTGTCAGCTCCGATAGTGGTGTCATTGGCAGAGTCCTGCCGGTCATCCACTGCCTCTCCGGGACCTGTGTGGGATGGGCATTGGGTGGGTGATTACTGGGCTGCCCCACATGGTGGGTCAGTGTCATGGACATGTCTCTCCACATAATCACCTGTGGTGCCATCATCCCTCCTCTGCGCTCTCAGAGTGTCTGCAGCTGTTTGTGGCAGGTACACCTGCGCCACACCCCTGTGGTGTCCACCATCTCTGGCATGCTCTGTTGGCACAGTGCAACCTCGTTAACCATTGTGCATGCAGGCCAACTGCAGTTGGTCATGCTGTGTCTGTGTGCAATACTTATCGGCCAGTGTGTCGACTCCCTTGGCCTCCCTGTGGATACTCAAAGCAGTGAGAGTGTCTGCCACCATCTTCTCAATAGGCATCAGCTGGCTGTCGGGCTCGGGGGACCCTCTGCCTGTGCCATGCTGTGCCCATGATCTGGCTGCCACCTTCCATTTCATGGTGGTGCGTAGGTCCCACCGTTTGTGTTTGATCGCTGCCATGGTACGGGTGTCTGGACCGGCGACATTCACAGTGTCCTGAACCTGCAGCCACAGCTGCTCCTTCACCTCCATGGGGGTGGATGGCGCTAGGGCATCGAGCAGCCTTGCATGGTTTGTGCTGATCTCATTAAACACCGTATGGTTTGAGAACTGGGAACGTCTGATTCCGCTGCCATGGACACCGCCAGGTGCTGGTCTTGCTGCCTCTTGCTGTGGCTCATGGGGCGCGTTGCCCTGCAAGCCACTCCCAATGGGGGCATTGTTTTCCACTATGCTGCATGTCTCAGCTTCATGGTCCACATTCACTTCCACATATGCGCTGTGGGTAGTGATTGTGCCCTTATATGGTGGGGTCAAGGGGCAGTGTCATGTTGCTTGGGCAGTCCTCTTCATCCTCCATGTTTTGCAATGCACCCTTTGTGGATCCACCCACTGCCTCTCTGCAGAGTGTGCTTCACTTTGTGCATTCCATGTATTCTTATGCCTCTATATGCCGTGCAGCTGTGCACCATGCAAACATAGGGTTTGCGTGCTTTTCATGCCCATTCGTGCATAGGGCCCATTGTGATTAACTGAGTGTGCATTTGCTTGTTAAAGTTCTACATGAAAAAAATCTTTAAGCTAATGTAACACTTAAAAGTAGAGGGCAAGAGTTTAGTGTTTGTGAGGGAGGTGTACTATGAGGTTCACAGTGTAGTTTTTGTTTAAACTAAATAATAATTACTTATAATTAAAAAAGTTTGCAAGTTTTAGTATATGAACTTTTTTTTTACAAAATCTACTCAAAATAGGACTATTTTAAAGATCAAAATAATCAAAGTTGGACTATTTTAAAGATCAAAATCTACTCAAAATATAACTATTTTAAAAATGTGCAGTAGGATGGTTTTGCTAATTTGTGTGCACTTTCAAAGGTGTTTGTAATTTTACAAAACATACTCAGAGGAATATTTTTCAGGTTTGCAGTTGGATGGTTTTCTGACTTTGCATGCACTATGAAAAGAGTTAGTGACTTTACAAAATTTAGTCAGAATATAAATATTTTTATGATTTGCAGTAGGATAGTTTCCCTACTTTGGATGCACTTTGAAAAGTATTCATAATTTTACAAAATGTACTGAAAATACAAATATTTTTAAGATTTACAGTAGGAGGGTTTTCCTATTTTGCATGCACTTTGAAAAGTGTTCATAAGGGATGTTACAGTGGAGGGAGGGATAAGTGGATGAATGAAGGCTTCTGACAACTCATATCTATCTATACATTTCTACTATTATTTCAATGCTGTATTGTTTGACAAATTAATGTCATTACAATTTAAAATAATTTTATTATAGAAAATATTAGTACAAATTTTTAACAATCAGTCCATTCACATAATTTACACACGGCTTATATTTCCTATACATAAAATCTAAACGTTAAATACAGCCAGACACATAGAGCATTATTATATTACTTAAAGGGATATTTTTGTAATGTTTCCCCTCTCTTGCAATCATTGTTAATATTGCACAATTTCCCTTGTATAGAAATCAGCAGTATTTTATTACTTGCTTTCATGTCATTTCTTTATTGTCCTCAATCTGTTACTGCTGCCATTATTCATTGTCAGTCAGATGTCATTTCTTTTTTTCTATGGAGCACAGGAGGGAGGCCACAGAATCCATTTCTTCCTGAGATTCAGTTTTTAATAAATATGTAACTATATATTTTGGTTCATAACTTAATTTCCTTATTATTTCACTCAGATATTTCTTTCTTTCTTTCTTTCTCATACAGGGGACACAGTGTCATCATATGTACCAAGTCATACTGACCTATTTTGCATTTACACATTTTCTTATCTTCTTCCCATTTTTTATATTTTGCTTACAGACAATTGCTGTTATAGATTTCAAATTGGAATCTCGTAACACTTTTCCTTTTCTTTGGATCCTAAATTTGTATTAAATATTTTTCTAAATTATGTGTTCTTTTATTTTTTGCCATCCACAAGCTTTTTTTTTTGCTTACAGAATTGTAAATCCTTCCGTTTTGCTATATCCTGAATTCTTGTTTTAATTTATTCCCCCACTTAATTTATTGGTAACCTGAAAATATCTATGAGGCAGTGCATTAGCCTGAGTAGTATAAGTTCATATATCTCGTCAAATGTTAAATTTCAGCCAATCAGCGCGTGCCACGTCATTTGACAGGTGGGCGTGGCCTAAAATGGACCAATCAGAATCACCCCTTGTTAAACCGGAAGTCCCTCCCTAAAATGTGCTAGCCCGGCCCCTTGTGCAGGAAATGACCTAACAACACCATTTTGTAAGCGTCTTACGCCCCTCCTTCTCGTACACTCCTCGATCCCCTGCCAGACCATCCTGGCTGGAACCCGAGTCCCACCATGCTAGCTTGAACTCCTGCGTCCCTCCTTTCTCCTGCACCCCCACCATCCTGGCTCGAACCCCTGTCCCCACCCCTCCTTCTCATACACTCCTCGATCCCCTGCCAGACCATCCTGGCTGGAACCCGAGTCCCACCATGCTAGGTTGAACTCCTGCGTCCCCTCCTTTCTCCTGCACCCCCACCAGCCTGGCTCGAACCCCTGTCCCTCTTCACCACCGTGCTCCTCCCACCCCAAAAATCAGTTAGTGTTTATGTAGTGGTGTGCCCCTGTAGGCCTATTGTATAACTGCAGGGGCATGTGTGTTTTTTGATTAGGATATTTTCAGAAAGAAGTATCTAGGAGGGAATCTGATCGTGCAGAGGTTTCACAGATCTGTGTGAGACCCCCACCCAGGGAAATTCATATGCCTGTGTGAGTACCCCTTTTTCTGTTTTGTAACAGTATACAAAATTATTTAACATGCATCTGTAGGACTGTGTCAAACTTGCATCAAAAGGATAGCTTTATGTAAACGCATGTAACATTTATAAGCTAAGCAGGGGACCACTGTGTAAATAAGATGGTTCAGCAGTTTTCTCTGGATAGCATTGCAACAATCACTAAAAACTAATTATTTATACTTTTGTCATGAATTAGAAAGAATAAAACTATATAAGAAAAAGGAATACACATACCTATAGTTCACCCCCCCTCAGCTCTGTGTAGTATCAAGGAGAAGGCTGAAATGAAATGTGTGTGATATTTATAATGTTTTGAAAAAATGATATATTACAAAGAAAAGACGAATGTAAAATGATAATGTTTCTCTTTCAAAAATAATTTTAAAGCACACAGTCTTAAAATGTATATACAGCTTTGCTTAGAGTCGTTGAAAAAATACACACTGTGTGTGTGTGTGTGTGTGTGTCCCTCATTAGACACGTAGGAAAAGCAATGTCTTTTATGTATGTTTAAAATATAGATGGGGGGTTTGGATCCTGGTAGCTGTGTGTGTGTGTGTGTGTGTGTGTGTGTGTGTATGTGTCCATCCCTCATTAGGCACGTAGGAAAAAGCAATGCTTTTTGTGGATGTTTTAAAATATAGATAGACTTTTTGGAGCTCACGGGACTGTTGGCTGTGTGGTAGGGGTCTTTGTCTGTTAAGACGTGACAAAACATCTGTTGTTCATTTACACAGCCATGGCTACAAAGGCCTATTGATTCTCTTTGGAAACATGTGTGTCTCAAGATTTTTGGATTTCAGGGGTCTGTAAAAAAGTAGCTTTATGCTTTTGTTGCAAAATAAATGTCTATAGTTACATTATCAAAAATTAAAAGTCATGCAGTACTAAATAGAAAAATAAATGATATGTTACAAAGAAAAGATAGAATGTAAAATGATAATGTTTCTCTTTCAAAAATAATTTTAAAGCACACAGTCTTAAAATGTATCTACAGCTTTGCTTAGAGTTGTTGCAAAAAAATACACACTTTGTGTGTGTGTGTGTGTGTGTGTCCTCATTAGACACATAGAAAAAGCAATGTCTTTTATGTATGTTTAAAATATAGATGGTGGGGGTTTTTGGAGCCTGGTGGCTGTGTGTGTGTGTGTATGTGTGGCCGTCCCTCATTAGGTACGTAGGAAAAGCAATGCCTTTTATGGATGTTTAAAATATAGCTGGACTTTTTGGAGCTCACGGTCCTGTTGGCTGTGTGGTAGGGGTCTTTGTCTGTTAGGCGTGACAAAACATCTGTTGTTCATTTACACAGCCATGGCTACAAAGGCCTATTGATTCTCTTTGGAAACGTGTGTCTCAAGATTTTGGATTTCAGGGTCTGTAAAAAGTAGCTTTATGCTTTTGTTGCAAAATAAATGTCTATAGTTACATTATCAAAAAATTAAAAAGTCATGTAGTACTAAATAGAAAAATAAATGATATGTTACAAAGAAAAGATAGAATGTAAAATGATAATGTTTCTCTTTCAGAATAATTTCAAAGCACACAGTCTTCTTAAAATGTATCTACAGTTTTGCTTAGAGTCGGTGCAAAAGAATACACACTTTGTGTGTGTGTGCTATGTTTTACAATTACTAATTTAAAGGACGCAGCTGTTTAAAAAAGACAAAATTTCTGTTTTGACTTTTCAAAGCATAACTTAGGCTTGCACTCCACTGCTCTCTGTGTTTTAAGATTGATAAAAAGCATCTGTTTTAATTAGACTGTGACCAGCCTATTAGCAGAAAGGAATTTCTTAATGCCTTCCAGCTGTCGAGGAAGTGAGAAACAAAAGCCTACATTGACTAGCATAGGGTCTTATATATCCCACCCTTGGAGAATGGGGTGGTGTTAGTCTGATGGACAGTGCCAGATGTTTTCACTACTTGCCACGTACTTGGGGGCTGAGTCATTTTATATAAGCATTTCAAGATACTGGAAGCTCAAGTAGCAGTTATTGTAGTCTCGCCTGTCCTTTGTCTTGAGCTAAAATTAAAAATATTCAACAATTAGCCATGGAACCATGGACTCCTGATGAAGAGCTTATCCAAACATTTAATCGTTTGGCTAATACCAGTTGAACACTACAGCAGGTGTGTATTTTTTAACTAGAAATAGTAGATGCTGCATGTTTTAGAGTTTAAATGTTGTCTTATAAAAGTTTTAAAATACCGAAGTAGTGACGGGGGCTTATTTTCTGTTTTTAAATAGATCCACAGAGAAACCCTGGAGGGGTGAGGCTGGCTAATCCCCAGATTACTGCTACAGAAGGTGTGTATTTTTATCTAGAAATAGTAGAAGCTGCAGGTTTTAGAGTTTTAATGTTGTCTTATAAAAGTTTTAAAATACCGAAGTAGTGACGGGGCTTATTTTCTGTTTTTAAATAGATCCACAGAGAAACCCTGGAGGGGTGAGGCTGGCTAATCCCCAGATTACTGCTACAGAAGGTGTGTATTTTTATCTAGAAATAGTAGAAGCTGCAGGTTTTAGAGTTTAAATGTTGTCTTATAAAAGTTTTAAAATACCGAAGTAGTGACAGGGGGCTTATTTTCTGTTTTAAATAGATCCACAGAAAAACCCTGGAGGGTGAGGCTGGCTAATCCCCAGATTACTGCTACAGAAGGTGTGTATTTTTATCTAGAAATAGTAGAAGCTGCAGGTTTTAGAGTTTAAATGTTGTCTTATAAAAGTTTTAAAATACTGAAGTAGTGACAGGGGTTTATTTTCTGTTTTTAAACAGCCTCACAGACAAACCCTACAGGTGTGAGAGGGAAAAAGAGATCATTACATGAATGTGATGTTTTTCAAGGGCATGGCAGAATTTCAACTGGTGTCAGTGACCAGAATACATATAGCATAACTGAACAAGATATACAGCCATCCACGAGCAATGTTTCAAGAGTCTCTGCAGCTGTAAATGAACCAAATGTGCCAATAAATATTGTACAGCCATCTAGGAGCAGCGGCTCAAGAGTTTCTGCCCAAAGGTTTCAAGAAAGTGACATTGACATGATCAATATTGGGAAAGCCTATATTTTTAAAACAATTGATTGTTTGTTTAATGCCTTGGTAATTGAGGGCAGATTATCTAGTGAGGATTACGATCATCAGCTGCTTAAATCTGAACTTTTTAAAAGTTCAGCTACTTTACTGAACAGTGTGCTTGGTTTATTGCAAATTTCTAAGCAGTCATGCAAGGATTTAAGGATGATGGCCAGTGCAGCTCACATGTATGAAAAGTACAGGGGCTTGGAGGAAAAAGTTGCCAAAAACAAAGAACAAAATACAAAGTGAAAGCACAGAAGCTCTCATAAACTGAGTACAAAGGGTTGCATCACTAGCAAAATGAAAAAAAATAACAAATGGGGTCAAAAAAGAAAAATCTGGGTAAAAAATAAAACAATACGAGAAAAGTTGATCAGAAAAGTAAAACATGCCAGGAAAATATTACAGCATAGGTTGTTACAAAATGCTACAAATGGTCTGCAGTCTGAATTAGAAAACCATGATGATAATGATGATCAGGCTAACAGTGCGCCCTACAGTGTATTTAGAAGCTGTACAGGAATATGAGCATGATTTAAAAAATTTAATGCTACAGAATTTCATCAAAGATATAAGTTTATAAATCTAGATAAAATAAAATCTTTTACAGAGGCTATTGCTGCAATGCACCAGGCTATAGAAAGTTTGTTAGACAGTGTGAAGAGAAAACACAATATGGGATTTTATACAGGTAAGATTAAATGCTGCTTCTTTAAATCACCTTGTTCTCAAGAAAGACAAGTCCAAATGAACTAAATGCTGCAACCTTCTTAGATCAGATAGCTGATATGCTACAGAGCAATACTGAAGTAATTGCTGATTCCTCTATACATCTTGTGATAATGACATCAGAAACCACCAGGGGTCAGGGGTGGGGGAGGCGGACACTGAACTCCATCTTGTATAGTAGGATTTTACAAAAAAGAGGCGATACCTGATTGATTTAAATAACAGAGACAATAGTTTGTGTTTGGTGGCTCCATTCTCGCACTCTTAAATCCACATATGAGTGACAGTCAGTTGTTGAACAAGGCTAAAATATTATACGCTGAGCTAGGTTTGTCAGACCAAAGCCCTGTCACTTTTAGTGATGTGTCACAGTTTGAACGCTTTTTAGGAGTCAAAATTAAGATTTTATATCATAATGAAGGAAACTGGCAAACATTTTCAACAGGTCCAGAAAGATTTCCTAAAACACTGTTTGTATTATTACATGAAAAACATTTTTATGGCATCACTAATGTAAAAAATTCATAGGCACACAGTACCTCTGCGAATATTGTGATGTAGCCTACAGCCATAAGGGAAATCATATCTATGCACAACAGTTGCAAAGTTTGTTTAAACCCATGTTGTCTCGAAAAGGAAATTGGCACAGTATCTTGTCACAAATGTAAGAAGATTTGTAGGTCTTCAGCGTGCCTAGAAGACATTTAGCTAGAGCTGATGGTGATACAGGGTCTTGTAAATCCATGAAACTGTGTGAACAATGTTTTGTTTTTACAAGGGATCTCATACATGTAAATTGATTCAGTGTAGCAGATGTGGTTCTTTCATGACAGCAGACAAGCATCTGTGTTACATGTCACCACTCACAGATGTAAAAGCACTGAGAAATATATAGTGTTTGATTTTGAAGCCACACAAGAAACAGGGTGCACATACCAAATTTTGTATGCTAAGCAGTTAGATGGGAAGAGGTCCTGGGAATTCGAAGGTGAAGACTGCATAAAAGATTTTGTAGGACATTTTATTGATGCCCCATTTAGACACTACACATTTAAGCACACAATGCCAAAGGCTATGACAGTTACTTTATCATTAGCCAGCTAGTCAAGGAAAGAATTGATATTAAATTGCTCACACAAGGAGAAAAGTACTCTGTCACAGTGACATCCCTACACATCAGATTTATTGACAGCCATTGTTTTCTTCCTTTTAAACTAGCAAAAATCCCTGCAGCCCTTGGATTTGAGAATGAGATTGCTAAAGGCTACTTCCATTTTTTAACACCAAGGCTAATGAAAATTATGTAGGCCCCTGCCCGATGCTCAGTTTTATGGTTCTGAATATATGTTGCCTGCAGAAAAGCAAGAGTTTTTGCAATGGTACCTAGCTAACAGACATAGAGAATTTAATCTGAAAAGAAGCTTGCTACTATTGTCAGTTAGATGTTGAAATTCTTGAAAAGCCTGTGTCAGATTTAGAAATGAAGTACTGGAGATGACTAGGAAAAGTATTTTAAAACAGTCAGATGATGAAACAGTGGAGTATGAAACAGTATCCTTAGACCCTTCCAGTGCGTCACCATAGCCTCAATTTCTATGGCGATGTACAGGTTTCTGTTTTGAAAGAATGCACTGTTGCTGTTCTCCCCAGACAACTACCACAGACAATTGAAGAGGTACTCCACACCTGCTATTCAGTGGCTTATGTACATATCTGAGAAGAAAACATTTCTATTCAGCATCGCTAGGGGTGGTGAATTTAAGGTGGGTCCGTACTTTTGGATGGCTATTCAGTCATAAATGGAATACCCACAGCATTTGAATTTAATGGTTGTTTTTCATGGCTGCAACATCTGTTACTGTGAGAAAGATAGAAACCACATGACAGGGACTAGTTTGGACAGTTATTCAATAGGACCACGCACAAATTTCATTTTCTAAAAGACAGGGTTTTGCAGTTAGAGTATTGTGGAACATGAATGGAAAGCAATGCTGACCACGGATCAGGGTTTGAATAATTTTTGAGGACAGGCAGCTACCACAGCCACTCGAACCTAGGCAGTCACTGTTTGGGGGAGAACAAATGCCATTTGTCTGTACTATAAGACACAGCCTGATGAGAAAATACACTATTATGATTTTACCAGCCTCTACCCTTTTGTTAACAAAACCAAACAGTATCCAGTCGGTCATCCTGACATCATTTATGACAATTTTGATGACCTCACTCAGTACTTGGTTTAGCAAAAGTAAAAGTCTTACCCCTAGAGGTCTTTCTTTCCAGTGCTGCCATTCAGGATTGGTAAAAGCTTGTGTTTACATATATCGTGCATGCGCTGAAAATAGACTTCAAACAACATCATGCACACATGATGATGAGCAACAGTCACTTACAGGTACCTACTGTACGTGGGAACTAAACCTGGCACTGGAAAAAGGCTACAAAATCATTAACATTTATGAAGTTTGGCATTTTAAAGAGTCATGCACAGAGCTTTTGCAGATTACATCAAGCTGCATCTAAAAGGCAAGCAAGAGGCATCTGGTTTCCCTTCATGGGTCAAAACTGAAGAGGATAAAGTCAGGTACATACAACAGTATTTTGAAAGGGAAAATGTACATTTGAACCCTGCAGCCATAACTGTTAACCCTGCAAGAAGACAGATATCTAAACTGTTTTTAAATTCTCTTTGGGGCAAATTTGGGCAGAGAGCTAATTTACCGACAACGAGCATAGTAACAGACCCACAGAAATTATTTCAATATGTCTTCGTCCCCTACCACGAAATCTCATCGTGCTTTTTCATCGATGATGAAACAGCTTGTTTAAGCTGGAAATATACCAGCGATCATTACACAAATTCCAATAATATCAACATATTTACAGCTAGTTTTACAACGGCATATGCCAGAGTCGAACTCTACAACCTGCTAGATAGGTTACAGGACAGGTGCCTTTACCACAACACAGACTCTGTCATTTTTGTGTCCAGACCGGGTGACTGGGCCCCACCTCTGGGCGATTATTTAGGGGAGCTGACCAGTGAAGTTCCTGCTGATGAACACATTACAGAGTGTTTCTGCAGGCCCAAAAATGTACGGTTACAGGCTGTCCAGTGGTGAGGTTGTTCTTAAAGTGAAAGGGTTTACCCTTAATGTAGCCAGCAGTAAACACATTCATTTTGAAAGTCTGAAGGACCTGGTCTTTGACTATACGGGGTCACAGATCTCTAAAGAAATTACCGTGAGTCAACCCAGCATTGTTAGGAACAAAAACGCTGTCCAAGACACAGAGAGTAGTTTATGACAAGCAAGTTTTACAAGACAATTTTAAAACACTTCCTTACGGATACTGATTGTGAAAAATGGATATCAGGTTGCAGCATCCCTTTACTTGTCTGTTGGCTGGCCCTTCCAATAGTGGGAAGAGCTTCTTTATAAAACAGTTGTTGGAACATGCTGATGCCACTTTATCACACAAGCCTGAAAATATTGTCTGGTTCTACAGCTGTTGGCAACCTTTGTATAATGAATTGCTGTTAAAGTTCCCTCAGATTAAATTTGTGGAGGGCTACCGATGTCACTAAGCTGACAATGATCTCTACCCTGGAAAGGTAAATTTTGTCGTTATAGATGACTTGATGGACTCTGCCTGTCAAAATAGTGAAGTGGAATATGGGTTTACCAAGTACAGTCATCATAAACAATTGACAATATTTTAATTGTCCAGAATGTGTTCTGTCAAGGTAAAAAAGCAGGACCATCACACTAAATACCAAATACATGATTCAGTTTAAAAACCCCAGAGACAAGCTTCAGATCAACAACACTAGCTAGACAAATGTATCCTGGTCAGACAAAATTTTCTTAGAAGCTTTTGAAGATGCCAAGAAAGCCTCATGGCTATTACTGGTTGATTTAAGATCCAATACACCAGGCGAATATAGACTGCGTGGTGGGTGTTTCCCCGACTGGCCTGTGGCATATGTCATGAAAAAACACATTCTGCTTCTAAAAATATTTGATACTGTATTGTCATTATGTCAAAAAAGACTGCAGAAATCTGTCTGTTTAAAGTTACTAGTAAAGGGCCTCGAGCTTAAGAAAAGCTATTTTATGTTCAGCCTCTGATGATCTGATATCAGCTATAGCTGAGATAGCCTAAACACTCTCAGAGGAAATATTCCACTGTCAACAAAGCAGTTAGGTGTACTGAAAAAAAAGCGGAGAGTCATTAAAACTTTAGCGATAAACAAATAACCTAAAAAGGAAAAAGAAAATAGTTAATCAGACTGGTGGCTTTATAGGAGCGCTGCTAGGAATTGCCATCCCTTTGATCACAGGCCTGCTGGCTAACAGATAATGGATTTTACACAGAAAATGTTTTGGTACCTCAGCAACAGATGGATCACATTAAACTAATTACCCTGATCAGGATATGAGAACAGTTGCAACTAACAGTTTGGACACTGACATGACAGCTATACTGTCCCGGACTGATTTATCAGACTATGACAAAGCCAAAATGTACTCTGCTGTGTTACAACGCTATCTGACTTTGGTAAGACAAGGAGAACAAGCTAAAACCAGTTTGACATTACTCATGCCTGAAAATGAATCAATGTCTGACCCCCTCTCGGTCATAGCAGAGACAGCTTCTGTACCTAGTACTATGGAAAAGACATTTTAGTAGTGTTTCTCATCGGTCTAAAACCAATGCTGAACTTTTGTTAAAGCATATGGCCAAGAACAAGGATATTGTGTTTTGGAGTGATAAGGGTGAATTAATGTATAAAGGCACTGTTGTTTCTGGGTCCACATGGTCGATTTAGTAAGGCGGCTACAGCCACTCCACCAATCCCTGACCACAGAAAGCCAAGGGCTGGGATGTTTTGTCAAAGCAATGGCAGAGTCTAACATACCACCTCAGTGTTTGCTCACTCAGCAAACAGGAGCTATGTGGAAAGGCTGAAATCGGTAGCTGGTGCAAACAGCCACAGCCATCTCCAGTTAGCCAATGGTCAGTGCGCCAAAAGACAAAAGTCTTTTAATAAACCCTGTGTGGCTCACCATGTAAACTTAAAATGCAATCTCTATGTATGAATGTTAGATACCTCAGTGACTGTTGTGTACAGCATATGTTGAACATTTTACCTCATATTAAATATGTAATCCTACCTCAGTGACTGCTCATTACAACCTATGTTAGCCATTTACCTCATACTGAATATGTAATCCTGTTTTTACAAAAAAGTGTTTATATTGATGCATGTTAGCCTACTTCATAGTTAAATATGTTAACATGTTTTTTAGAAAGATGTGCTTATAATTCTACCTCAGTGCTATGGCGTATATAGTGTGCATTTTTTAACAGGAGATGCTTTTGTTTTATTATATCATATCTATGATGTCACCACTGATGCTTGTTGTATTTTATTGCCAGTTTTTACAATAAATGCCTTTGTATTTTATATATTTGTCATTATTGAAGACATTGCATATCTTATCCATGATGTTACCACTGATTTTGTTGTATTTTATTGGCAGTTTTTTACAATAAAGCGTCTTTATATTTTATATATTTTGTCATTATTGAAGACATTGCATATCTGAAACGTTAAACACAGCCCCCCACAGTTTAAACACAGCAAACAGAGACACACAATTATGAGTGTTTATATATGATTTTTATAAGTGACTGGTTTTGAATAAAATTACAAGCTGTATTTTAAATTCATTACAAGACAAACAAGTCTGAACATGTTGCCACCTCACTGATATGTGCCCTGACATGTTCAGATGTCTGAAAAAGTGCCTTACAAAACTAGTTACCATGGCATCATTTTTCAGCAAATCATTAGAGTACATTTTAAAATCTGATCATAAGAAAGTCCTTTGCATCTGTGGTGTAAGAAAAATATGCAGTGAAATCACAGGTGGTGAAAAGGTATCTTGTAACTGTGTGTTTAGGTACAAAATGTTGTTTGCATTTCTGTTTAAAAAACCCAATAGTTTGTGCATGATTGTCAGGATGAAAACCGTAGCTATCGAAGAACTCCCCAGTCCCATTTTCTGAAATGTATACGGCTAACCAGTGTTGTTCAGGAAGTCATGGGGTCAGTTATGACTAGTGCTGCGGAAGGTTTCTCAGTCTCTCCTTGGGTAGCAGATCACAGGAAACACGCCCAGAAAGCAGTCACGGATGTGGGTGTCACTGGTTACAATTTTTCCAGCTGCTTTGTGTTCATTTTATGGTTTATCACATATAATCAAAATGACATTTCTTCTCTGGTTTATCTCAATGACATTATCAAACACTGCATAGATACGAGATTAACTGTTTGTGGAAGGGCTTCTGCAAATCTGATCTCAGCTCTGAGGTTCCCAGTTTTAATTAAAGAATAATGATCAGCACATTCTTGGTCTGGAGTGAGATCAAAGGCAAACAGCGTGTACCCTTGGGTAAATTCCTGACGGTTAACTAAAAGCGGTCGATCTTTCATAGATTCCCCTGCCGCTAGTACTAGATTAAAATATTCTCTCACAGCATTCCCATTTCTAAAATCTGGCTGCAGAGGTTTAGCGGGAATTTGTTCACCGTCCAAATACAGAGCCACAAAATTAATGTTATAATGCTTAAAGTTAAAGGGGGTTTTAGTGTAGGAACCACTAAAAACATCATTGTCAACAAATCCCATGACCATCATTTTTGGCAACTGTCCCAAAAACAAATTATCTTGGTTGCAGACCCTGCTGCCTGCAGGGAGACTAGTTTCCTTCATACCCACTCTGTCTATAGGTATTTAGCGTTGAGGTGAGCAGGGCTTCTGAGTGTCCCAGACAGACTCGGGGTCACTTTAACCCTTTGACAAACAGAGAGCGGCCATGACTTTTAGCTTATAAGGCTCAGCATCTCCACTCATCAGGCAGAAGCTGTCCCTGTTACGTGTCAGTTTAATTTTAATATCCACGCCATTCAGCATCAGTTTCTCTTGAAAAAACAAATCTGTGTGCAAGTGTCCCAGCAGTTCTACCCCTCTACTGAGATGTGTGAAGGAGCTTCTTTTATTAAAACCTACATTATCACCATCTCTGTCTGTGATTTCATGTTTCCCTGGGGTGTCTTTGTAAAATAATCCTGTGGTAAATTGTGTAGAAAGGGTCTCTTCACTGAAGTTCAGCACAGATTCTATGACAGCCCTGTAGGGGTAACAGTTATTGCTCTGACTGATGAGCCGATCACCGACAGTCACATCCAGCTGACTGAAAATGGTTGCCACTGGGTAGTTTATAAGGCACACTTTGGCCGCTGCAGGTATATCAGTACCATCCGCTTCAGTGATTTTGCAAACCAGGTAAAGAAGTGTGTTGTTTAGATCCAAATAGTCTTCACCAGTCCCTGCTATATAAAATTCAATTGGTGAGTTTTCTGAAAGGGCAGCCAGAGGGGGTATCTCTACATAAATGCTTTTTTCAATGCTGTCTGTGTGGGAGAAACGGCAAACAAGTCAAGTTCTGATTTTGTGCATTCTTCAGAACCACAGTGCATGAAAGCCATGTTTTTAGAACAGGTCTCTGCTTTTTATGACCCTCGAAGATCCTTTTGCCTTTGGCGTTTTCTTTTATGTGAAGTTTTGCGTTTTGAAACACCTCTTTTAAAGTAGCGAGGGGCCGATGAGAGCGAAGGGTGTACTCTGCGCTTCTCTTTTTACCTCTCTTGAATACAATCAGCCCTGAGCCACCCTGAGTAGGCTTATCACCCCCTGACATCTTTTGAGCGACAGCACTAGTCACATGCCCCACAACATCCTTTGCAACATTTTTAGCAGCTGTCTGTAGATGTGGTTTTGCAATTTCAAACCCCCTTCTTAAAAATGGAACTGCTTTTCTGAACAGACTGAAATATCCCTCCTATACCAGAACCATACATAGTAGGAAGTCCATGAAAGCCTGGCAGACCGTATCCTGCCTGTGCCTTGTAATAGCTTCTGTACAAGGCAGGGTCCCCATAATGTCGAACAATCACCATCCTTGTTTAAATTTTAGAGCACTCTCTGGGGGCGAAAATGCAACTTCACGATCACCTTTCCAAATCGAAATGGTACAGGTTCATTTTGATCATTCTTTATTTCAATAGTGACTGTATCGATCTGATGTTTACTGACTGTTTGATAATGGGGTTTATCGTAGGTCACGGTCACTATCTCATTGTCTTGGCCCCTGACGGGTACGCATCTCAGCAAAGGCACTAGACTGTTACCCACTATTTCATGTGTGATAATGTCAGTGTATATATATAATGTGTAAAAGCCCCCATTAATATCTGGAGGGTTCTTTGCTAGATTCTTTCCTACACCTACCTCAGTCTGCTAAAACCCAAAAGGTACTGTAACTGCCATGCATAAACAAAATACATTTGATGTCACTGTCAACGCTTATTTCTCTCCCGACGGTTTGTTGTTCCAAAACCACTGGCAGTTCATTTACTTCAAATATGCTTTTATTAATTTGAGCAATAACACCAGCCATGTTAGGATAATAGCCCGATGGGATTTTAAATGCTGCTGACTCAGTAAAGAGTCCAGTTGGTGGTGTTTTACTGTGGGCTACGTTTAGAGGCTGATAGAGCATACTGAACCTGTTTTTCTGTGCAGGCACATTGTCCCAGGTATGAGGGTACTGAATTTCTGCTAAGCCACTTCCATTCACCAGGTAGTTCAAGCGTTTGTGGTAACTTTACAGTAAAAGTGGATATAGTATTGTTGGGAAAATGTTGTGCGATGCATTGCTGGGCAATGTGATATAAAATCCATTTTGAGCATTTTAAGCCTTATCTGCTTCTAATGTCCTGAACCTGTGTTGCCTCAACCCAGCTATTAAATTTATCAGACCACCCTCTCCACTTTACCAGATACAAGTTTTCTGCACGCTTTTTCTCCTTCAGGATTTTCTGCACCCTGTACACGGTCCTCATCAGGTTCAATTTTTGCAGCTCCTCTGCGTAAAAAGTACCTTTAATGTCTTCCCTGATAGTCTTTTTAGCTTATAGGTGGGCCTCTGTGTCTTTAAGACCTCTGTCACAATAAATATCTCATCTGTGTACGTCTGTTCATATCCTTTTCAAACACCCTTTAGCTTAGATAGTCTCACGTGATCATCTTTCTGAAGGGTACCCTTTGTTTTTGCCAAGAACAGAATTACTGTATAGGATCTTCCATACACCCAGGGCATTGGAAGGTTAACATCCACAGGTCTGTGTTTAATGCTTCTGTGATAAGTATGGTTATAGCTGTGCACCAAGTCTGACAACACATCTGTATATTTCCAAGTATTCTGGGCTGTAAAGTAGCATACATGTGTGACTTCAGTGTCCTATTAAATCTTTCTACAATGCTGGCCTTAACTTCTTTATTCGTCACAAAATGGTGTATTTTATTTTGTTTTAATAGGTTCTTTAAGGAAGCATTTAGAAACTCTTTACCCTGATCAGTCTGCAACTTCTGAGGTGTCGTCCACTTTTAAAAATAGTTTTAAAGGCTTGCATCACTGCCTTGCCTGATTTGTCTCTTAAAGTCACTACCAGGCATACTTGGACAGCACATCGATGCACGTCAGTATGTACTTAAACCCATTATTGTACTTTGCATATTGACTCATATCCACTAAATCAGCTTGCCATCGTCTGTCTATGTCAGAAACAATGACAGGATTCTCTTAAATCGGACTCTGGCTGCTTTGTGTAATGAATAGGGCTCCTGCTTGCAAGCCATTCTGCAACACCTTTCCTGGTGACCTCTTTATCAAGTTTTTGCAGCCTTATACAGCTGAGTCACCCCTGTGAAACTACCCACTTTTTGCATTAAAATATATATTCTGGAACAGGTGATCATTCATCTCCTTTCGTCAACACCCGACACATCTGCTAGCTAGCAAAACTCTTGTCACCAGTAAAATAAAGTATGTGCTCTTTTGTTCTTTTAAAACACTATGACAACCACAAAGTGCAATGCATGGTTATATTTTATTTATAAATACACACGTCATAACAGTATTTGAATATTTACTTTATAATACATCAACTAATGCATATAGGTTCTACATACAAAAGGCATAACACTATGACAGCCACAAAGGGCAATGCATGATTATATTTTATTTATAAATACACGTCATAACAGTATTTGAATATTTACTTTATAATACATCAACTAATGCATATAGGTTCTACATACAAAAGGCATAACACTATGACAACCACAAAGGGCAATGCATGATTATATTTTATTTATAAATACACCGTCATAACAGTATTTGAATATTTACTTTATAATACATCAACTAATGCATATAGGTTCTACACACAAAGGCATAAACATGGTAAGCATGCAACAGATTATATAATAATTTTGTTTTTACTCTTCAATTTTACGCTTCACAATACCCCGAAACAGCAACTTTTGAGCTGCATGTTTTACACAAGCATTGGCATCGTCCACTTCACCCTTAGTGATGAGGTATGCACAATACATACACACATATGCCATACACCACTCAAAATAACAAGGCTGATTTTGAAGACATTCTGTTACATCTAAAATGACATTCACCTTGCATACTGCTCTACGGTTATTGTTTTCCATTACGTCAACATAGAGTCTCCATACAAGGGGTGGCAACTCTTTAATCAGAGTCAGTGTGTTTTCTGCCAGTGAAGCAGCAGCATCTTCAGAGCAGACATTTAATGCAGGCTGCTTTCCAAAGTATATAGGTTCCTTTAAAATGTCCTTTATCACACAGTACATTGTAGACATCAAGACTGTCTGGAATATTGGAAGCATGCCAGTACGTTCCATCTGAAAGTACATTATAATACACTATTTAGGAAAAGCATATGCTAAATCTGGTTTATGAAACACAAGAAAAGCGATAAAAGAAGCAAAATTTATGATGTCAGACTCAGACCCCCCGTTCTGCAAACTAAACACTAAAAAGTCAACAACAGTACAGATAAAACCACAAAAGTGTATTACATCATAAGGGTTATGCATAAACTCTATAGCAATTTTAAACATTGCTTCCTCAAGAGTAGCCCCCTCATCCTTAAAATAATCCACAGTTTCCTTTTGGGTCTCTCTGGGAGACCATCAAAAGACTTAGCATGTCTCTAAAAGTACAGGCGGTGCTTGTCCTGTAGGTAGATTTAAACCAGGTTGTTTAGCTTTGTGTCTGACTAGTTGGTAAATAAGCCTCTGGATGCACTGACAGGGTGTTTCCCATCGTTGTATACTCTGGAAAAAAACATACATTTAGCAAGTGGTAAAAGCCAGGGTAACGATATGAACAATATTAAAATGGTAACAAGTAGCAGTTTTTGGGGGGGGGTGAGGGGGGTGTTTTTAACAATGAAAACAGTGTTCCTGAATTTCCTTATATCATTTTTTAAAGGGTCCTTTTTTTGACCAGTGGATCATTTCAGCAAGCAGAGAAGCCAGGTTAACAACACGCACAATATCACAAGGTTTTTTCTGCTTTGTAGTACACACACACATGGCTATGACGACCATGATATAAAGTCCACAAAGACATTCATCGTCTTCCATGAATATATCGGCAATCACTTTAACATTTTCTACAAGTGGTAACACAGATTCATTTATATATTTATCTGTATCCTCCCATACTTCTGGAAGGGCAAACATCATCAGTTCATAGGCTGCATGTATCTCACAAAGGCAAATGTCATTTTAGGGTGAACCAAACAGTGATGGATGACAGTAATGGCTTAGGATCAGATACATAAACCTTTGATTCTCTCTGTACTTGCATTCCGCATGATTATCTGTAAAAATAAAATATGACACATTTGGTACTGAAATGTTTCCATGTAGTAATTTGGGGAGGGGTGGGGGCAGGTGTTGGGGTAATTTTTACAATATAAACAGTGTTCCTGAATTTCTTTTAGAAATTTTTAAAGAACCTTTGCTGACCAGGCGGCAGGCATCTTTTTTAATTTCACCGTCTGTCTGCTGTAACATTTGCATAACTAACCATGGGGTCATCAGATTTTCTCACATCATTTAAAACATGACTTATAGTTTCCAGGGTACAATTGGTCATATTTAACCCCTGATGCTTCATAGCGATTGCCAAGATCACGGGCATGAGCTGCCCTATATGTAGGGCTTCAGAAACATTTCTGTATGCTTCTTTAGACCTTAAGTCATCAAGGACACATGAATGGTTTTTCTGACTCGGATCATCTATCTCACACCCAGGACAGGAATCAACCAATTCACAATGTATTACCCTCTGTATCACTGAAGCAATTGCACCACGGATGGTATGATACATAATGTACTTACAATACATATCGTTGTCAGTTTTGGGGGGTTTACTACTAAGGCCTGATTTTTCACATGAGGTCCCCTGTCTAATCTCAGTAGAAGAAGAGGGTTGTGTGGTGATCACAGCCTGTTCTGTGACATTTTGAAACATTCTATCGCTCTCTGTATTTCTAACATACGGGTTCTCACACATCTCATTAACAACCACATTTGTATCTTTCACACAGCAAAGACAGTCGAGCAGTAGATTTGTGGAAAGTGGAGAATCCATGCTGTCTGAATATGACTGCTGCTCCATCGCAAATCCTTCAGTCTATTAAAGTAAAACAAAAAACAGCATTGGTCCTCTGACTCATTATAGGTAAGATTTAGTTCTACTGCTAACTCATCTCCCTCAGTTATGCCATGTAACCACTCACATTTTTTTAAATGTTAAAATGCATTTACCTCATCAAGGCAACTCTTTTCTTCATTTTTCTCATCTTTCTCTTTCTTAGCCTGGGCCTGACTGCTTGTGGCTGCATTATCATCATCATCACCCTCTTGGTCAGAGTGCCTTCTTGGCTCTGTCTTGCATTTCTTTTTCACAACTTTCTCTGATGCTTTTTTTGGCAGTGTCTCACTGACCATCATCTCTGGCTCCCCCTTCTTGTCACTCTCTGTTTTTGGTTTCATAGTAACTTCTTTTTCTGCATCAGATTCACACCCCAGCAACTCTTCAAGGTCTTGCAGTGGTGTCTCTTCAGAAGGACAGTCAGGTTTAGGATTTTCTGATTCACCAAACTGTTCAGTGAGTTTCTTTTTTATGTCAGACACTCTTCCACTCAACAAGACTTGTGTGGGACATTCATTTTCACACCTCACATAGTACACATACGTTGGCTTGGGTTGTGGGGCCCCTACAGCTATCTTCTTGCTTGGCTTTTCATCTCCAGACTTTTCATTAGGTGATGTGACAATCTGGCTTGTTACAGGGAGGTTGAATTTTTCATTAGGTGGTATGACAATCTGACCTGTTACAGGGATGTTGAAATGAGAGCGCTTGCCATCTTCTTGCTTGATGTTTTGATAATCTGCTGCAAGTCTCTAAAACAGAATCTGAAATCTCTCAAAAGCTGTGCCTTCTGGCTTCAAATGCAGGGTTTATATAACGCTTAGCAAGATGGACTGCCCTTGGTAAAACCATCACCACACCCATCATACTATACATGGTAACGTGTCAGAGGTACATCTGTTGAGCCCCACCCCTTTTTCAAAACATTATAAATATCACACACATTTCATTTCAGCCTTCTCCTTGATACTACACAGAGCTGAGGGTGAACTATAGGTATGTGTATTCCTTTTTCTTATATAGTTTTATTCTTTCTAATTCATGACAAAGTATAAATAATTAGTTTTAGCGATTGTTGCAATGCTATCCAGAGAAAACTGCTGAACCATCTTATTTACACAGGTCCCCGTTTTAGCTTATAAATGTTACATGCGTTTACATAAAGCTATCCTTTTGATGCAAGTTTGACACAGTCCTACAGATGCATGTTAAATAATTTTGTATACTGTTACAAAAACAGAAAAAGGGTACTCACAGGCATATGAATTTCCCTCGGGTGGGGTCTCCACAGATCTGTGAAACCTCTGCACGATCAGGTTCCCTCCTAGATACTTCTTTCTGAAAATATCCTAATCAAAAAACACACATGCCCCTGCAGTTATACAATAGTCCTACAGGGCACACACCACTACATAAACACTAACTGATTTTTGGGGTGGGAGGGCATGGTGGTGAAGAGGGACAGGGGTTGAGCCAGGCTGGTGGGGGTGCAGGAGAAAGGAGGGCCTTGAGGAGTTCAACCTAGCATGGTGGGACTCGGGTTCCAGCCAGGATGGTCTGGCAGGGGATCGAGGAGTGTATACGAGAAGGAGGGGGGGGACAGGGGTTCGAGCCAGGATGGTGGGGTGCAGGAGAAAGGAGAGGCACGGAGTTCAAGCTAGCATGGTGGGACTCGGGTTCCAGCCAGGATGGTCTGGCAGGGGATCGAGGAGTCTACGAGAAGGAGGGGCATAAGACGCTTACAAAATGGTGTTGTTAGGTCATTTCCTGCGCAAGGGGTGGGGCTAGCGTATTTTAGGGAGGGACTTCCGGTTTAACAAGGGGTGATTCTGATTGGTCCATTTTAGGCCACGCCCACCTGTCAAATGACGTGGCATGCGCTGATTGGCTGAAATTTAACATTTGATGAGATATATGAACTTATACTACTAGCCTGCTTGGTTTTATTATTTTTTCCACCACATCTATACTTGGGAATGTTATTCCCTTCTTTAGATATTCAATAGATTCCTCTAAACATTTTCTGGGTAGCCTGTTCTCAGTCATGGCATATGCTTTGACCCAATAATTGATGTGTCTTATTTTGATTGAGCTTTTCACAGTGTATTGTCCTAATTCTGCTCTGACTGCTGCCGAGGAAGTACCAGTGGGGATCCCCAGAAGTTTTTTATAATGTATATTTAAACATTTATCAATATTCATGTTTCCATATTCTCCCCAAATTTTGGCTCTGAGTTGGCTATGGATTTTGGCATTGATTACTTTTAAATACCCCATTATCGAGTGTCCACCATATTTGTATAGAAAGTTATTCATTGTTGGTAAAAATCTTTTTGTCTGTAATTCTAATTCTTTTATGTGCTTTCCCTATTTTAATTCTTTAGTTATATGTATCCCCAGTTAACAAAATCTGGTAACAACCTCTAATTTATTACCTCCTATTTGATATGTATATTTATTATTTGTTTTCCCACAAACCATAACTTTTATTTTATTATAATTTATAAACAAGTCAACTTTTTTGCATTAGTCCGCAGATTTTTCCATCATTCTTTTAATTGCCAAATAATTAGTTGACATCAACACAATGTCATCAGCGTAAGTCAAGTATGGGCATGCTTGGTTACCTATCCTGGGCATGTGATAGTTAGTATCATACATTTTTTTCAAAATTTTATTTATGTATACAGTAAATTAAATAAAATGGGTGATAATGTGCACCCCTGCCTCACTCCATTATTTGATTTAAATGGGTCACTTTTATCACCCTTAGAATTATATCTGACTTGTGTGAAGTTGTCATAATATAATGTTTTTATTGTTTCTAACAGTCCCTTGTCCATTTCAGTCTCTTCCAGAGTAACCCATAATTTTGCTTTGTTAACTTTACAAATGCCAATTTCAAGTCTATAAAAATGCAATACCAACTTGCTTTTAACATGCCTATATTTACATATTAAATGTGTTAATGTAAAACATTGGTCAGTTGTTGAGTACTCTATATGAAAACCTGCTTGTGCTTCATCTAGTTTTCCTTTTTATCAATCCACTCTATAATTCTATTATTTATGATCTTTGTAAGTACTTTTTATGTACAAGCAATCAAGCTTATAGGTCTATAACAGCTCAGGTCATTTGTGTTCCCCTCTTTTAAATAATTGGGAAATTATATTATATCTCCAGCGTTCTGGTATATTTCCTGTACTCATGGTCACTTGAAATAACTCCTGGAGTAGTGGAATCAAGATTTCTATATTTTGTTTCAACACTTCCTCTGGGACTCCATATGGTCCAGGTGCCTTATGTGAGGCAAACGATTTGATAGCTGCTCTTATCTCCAGTGGGCCTATGTTTAGATCTATTTCTCGCCATTCCTCTGTTGGAGCTATTATTTCTCTAAATTTTGTTATTTGAAAAATATTTTTATAATGCTCTACCCAATAATGGGGCTCAATATTTGTTTTTGGTTCTTGTCTATATTCCCCTAATCCTTTATTTGCTATCATCCAGAATTTTTTGTTATCCTTTGAATCTACTGCTATTTCTAATTTTTGCCATAATTGTTTAGTGTATTTAATTTTATTCTTGTATACTGATAATTTATATTCTTTCCTTAATTTGTTGAGTACTCTTTTATTCATTATATTTCCATCATGTTCAACTACTCTTAGCTATCTGTTTACTATTTTTTTTTTTTTTTTGCCTGTTTGAATTCCTTATTATACCATTCTGGTTCTTTTTTAGTTTGAATATTTATTTCTTGTGTTATTGTAGTTAAGACTGTCTCCATTATCTGTTGATAATCCTGGAATATTGAAACATTTGTTGCCTTTTCCTCTATATTTTTTTCCATTTTTCTCTTACTCCTTTTTCTTCCGTTAACTTTTGAAATTTCTTGCCTTCTATCTTTTTCCAGCTGACATTTTTTTATTTCTAACCTCTGTTGGGATATAATTCTTATTTCCATTATTCCTTTGTTTTGTTTTCAAACTTAATTCCAAACCAGAATGTGCACTTTCTTCCTTTGGGGTTATTAATAAATCCATACAATCTTCCAATAGATTCATATTTATCCATATGTGGTCTATAATTGATGATTCAGTGCCTCCCATATAGGTATATTCTCCTTTTGAGTCAGATTTTATTGTACCGTTTAACAATATTAAATTATTATTTGTCATATCCCAGTAATATTTTTTCCTTCCTTGGTTATTTTGTTGTCTTTGGACACCCTAACTATTTTTAATTTGTCATGATTTATCACATCCAGATAGTCAGTAACATCTTCTGTGAGTCCTGTAATGTTACTTATTCTGTGGTTGAAATATCCTGCAATTATTAATCCTTGTTGTGAGTTTATATTCATATATTTGTTTATAAATTTTCTAGATTCTTATTTACATTAATATCCTGATATTCACTACATTTGGGAGTCTGTACATGTTTATAAGAAGTGTGACGTGGACAGCCAGTTCTGAATGCTGTATCATTTTGTTTTAAATATAAAAATGTATTACTGGTTGTCTCTGCTGAAAAATCTGGTACTCTTAGAATGACCTCACTCATCCCCCCCCCCCCGGTGTCAGATGAAAGATAAAAGCCATGAGAAAAATGATGAAAACAGCATGTGAGATCACACACTCAGTTTTTTGGATACCAGGTGTTATGTGGAAGGCCTGAACCTAATTACTGGGTGGTAGAAGCTTGAGTTGAGCATATCCATTTTTATGACGTTCCAAAGGGGAAACCAGGTTTAGCAAACTGGTGCAAGGTTGTAAATGCTCTTGTGAAGCCTGTGTGAGGGAGGATGCAGCATGGATCAAAGAGATGTCACTTGAAACATACTGTATGAGTTATGCTGTGGTTGCAAAATGTAATACTTTGAAAAGACATCCTGTTTTTTTATTAGATATATCTTTTTTTATATATAATCTGACAGAAGAGGAGCTAGATGACCCCGTACAAAAGGGGTTGGCAAATACAGTTTACTTTAAGGAATAATTCTGTTTTACTTAGACACCTTTACCTAGACTCTGACCAAGAAACATCGGTGAGCACTGTAAACAAGTATTTAGAAAGAGAGTCAAATCTAAGTACTGTAAGTAGGAATTTGCACTGTTTAAACCTTGTTCTTTTAAAAGATTTGTATGTCTTGTGATGTTTTACATATTTTTATCTATTGTAGTAAAACTCTTTTTAGAGCATACTTGGTCTGTCTTTGAATTTCTTTTAGTTATAAGAAAAGTATATGGTTATAGCAGACAGCATGCATAAGCTCGAATGGTGGTACCAAACTGGGAAGAGAAGTATTTTAAATCTGAGGTCTTTATTAAAGTTTTTAAGGGTTCATCTCTGTATACCTAGTTAGGTGCCCATAGGCAAAGATATCTGGCCCCCAAAGACAGAAATATCTGACCCTGTGCATCGGGTACGCCAGCAAGAGGTTCACAGTTTGAATCTCTCCAAGACTTGAGACCAAAGGTTGATTCAAACCCACAAAACAGACAAGAGGGTTACCTTGTTCTGTTAAACTGTTCTCAAGACTGCGCTCAGAGGTTGGCACTTTGGGAGTGGAGGGCCTGACCTGCTGAGTGGGTTTGTGACAAGAAGTATTTCCCTATCTTTTTCTTTAATTTTAATTGCCAATGTATTTTCACTACTTACTGTATGCCTACCTCCTCTGTGGTTCTTAATTTATTTAGTTTACACAATATTACTAGCCCCCCCCCCCAGCCTGGCACCAGAATTTCTTGTGTTTGTATGCATCTTTTGTATATGTTTTGAACCCATTAATGTGAATTTTCCCCTTGAACCATGTTTCCTGTACATTTCAAGATAGTACTTTTATAATAGAGCCTGAATCGTGTGGATCACTGCTTTTTGTTATTGATTCTTGTGACCTCCCTCCTCTGCTTCCTTTTCTTTTGTTGCCATGGATTGATTTCTTCATTTTCCAATACACCATACCTGTCTGATGTTTTGACTTTTGCTTCCCATTTTAATTTTTGCTTTATTTTCTCTTGATTATTGACTTTGGTATCAGGTTTAGTTTTGTCATAAATAAATATTCTCAATTCTTCCAACATCTTACTTTTATACATCAACAGCTCATATAATGTATTGTTGGATATCCACATCGAGATTTGACCCTCCTCTTCCCATCTGACCACCCTGTTGACATCTGTCTTGTATATTTTGCATTTGAATATTAACCCCAGTGTTTCTAATAGTTTGGATTGCGAGTTCGTCCTGGTTTCTTTATGAAACTGCTTAACTCCAAATATAGACACCAATTTTCCTCCTTCAGTAAATGTTTGCTCTCTATTATACATTTCTGGGAATAACTCTTTAAGAATAAGTATGGTTTCTACTTCTATCCCCATTTCTTTCAATTCTTTTTTTCCAAACTGCTTGTAGGATATATTAGTCTGAGATTATCAAAATCAATTCCTCTGTCCCAATAGCCTCATTATACTCAGGAGGCAGTATAGTGCAGTGGTTTAAGGCTCTGAGCTGCAAACCTGGAGACCTGGGTTTGAATCCCATAGCCCCCACTTGCATACTGTGTGACCCTGAGCAAATCATTTAACTTCCTTGTGCTCCCAGGTCGCACCTGTAAACAAGCTTTCAGCTTAGTGTGTCTCTCCTGGTAAAAAAACAATTCAGAAATTGTTGTTTCCTGTCAGCAAGGTGCTCAGTAGCTTCTTCAACATTCTGTCCAATTCCTCTGTTTTTTTTGTGGATGTACTCCCACCCTGTACATTGGGAGGGTTTATCTATGCTGCGGTGACATCCCCTACAGTGACATTCCCTACAGCACTGCGATCATGCCAACATCCCCAACACCAATGCATGCTGAAACTGACCAACATGGTGACAGCAATGTGGGGGGGCTGTGCCCCCTGCACCCCCCCTACTTTCAATTACTAACTCCACATCACACAGACAGTGGAGTTAGGTGCCGCCATTGGGGTTTTGCTGTGCGGGTTTCACTGCGGGGGTGTCTCTGTCTCATCGACATATGCATTGAGTTTACATAATCTGAACCTTTTGTTTTTGTCATAAATATTTTAAACGTACTGTCTGCTTTTTCCTGGTTACTACTACTAGTTTGCTCTTTTTCCTTGATATGTTCCTTTTCCCTTTTCTTGGATTTTTACCTGAACACTATCTTCTTTCTTTTCTTCTTCTACATTTTCATTCTTACTTTCATTTTCCTTCTTTTTTCTTTCTAACTCTAATTTTCCTTTTTTCTACCTCCTGTCTTATTTCCTTTTTTCTTTCTATCTTTATTCCCGTGACCTTTGTTTTTTCTTCACATCTTTTCATCCTTTTTATTAATACTCTGAACTTCTAATTTCTTTGCTTTCTTTCTCATATTCCTTATCTTTCTTTCCTTCTTGTGAAGTGTTATCATTTTGCTTATGTCTATTATTTGATGTTAATTCTTTATCACGTACTACCAAAAATATCTCCTCTTATTCCATCTTTTTCATTTCTAGCTTTCTTTCCTCTCTTCTTCTATCCATTTTCTCTCCATCTTTCTTGATGCACAATTTTCATCTTCTATTCCTCTTTCCCATAGTGTAGCATGTGTTATATTGGATACTGGATATACTGGATAATTTGGACAAAAGAAGGCCAGAAGGCCCATCGAGATTGTTCCCCCCAAAAGAGGGTAATTTTTCTTAGTGATTTGTCAACCAACTATCTAGCCTTTTTTTAAATGACTCAATAGTTTCAGAATTAACTATATAATTGGGTAGTAAATTCCATTGTTTTGGTGCTCTTATACTGAAAAAGTTATCTCTTTTATTAGTATTAACCTGTCCAACTTTTGTTTGTTATGTAATCTACCAACAATGCATTTATTAGAATAAGTCAGTTCACATTGTTTCATTTGAATAGGGTATTTCGATATTTTGAATAAAAACATCAAGTCTCCCCCAAGTCTTCTTTGTTGTAAGGAATGTAGTCCAGTTTTTGATAAATGAGCTTCATATGACATATGTTTCAGTCCCTGTATCATTTTAGTCATTCTTCTCTGGACTAGTTCCAATCTGTAAATATCTACTTTACGATAAGTATTCCAATACGGAGAACCATAATCCAAATAAGGCCTGACATATGATCTATACAAAGGTACCAGACACTTTAGATTTATTAACAAAAGTTTTACCAATTTGTTTTAATAGAGCATTTGCAGTATTAGCCACTCTATTACAATGTTGACTAACTGATAATCCATTGTTCACCAAAATACCTAGATCTCCTTCACATTCTGATTGTTTAAGTTGTTTATTATTTAACCAATAAGTAGTCTTTGGGTTTTTATTCCTAAAATGTATGACCACACACTTATCAATGTTGAAATCCATGAGGTTGGATTTCACCCATGTTTCAACATCATTAAGATCCTTTTGGAAAATAACAATATTTTGAATCAAATTTACTCTGCCTCCCAGTTTAGTGTCATCTGCAAATTTAGAAATAAAGTTGCTAGAGGATATAGTCAGATCACTAATAAATATATTAAATAAAGTAGGTCCGAGGACAGAGCCCTGCGGAATACCACTAGTCACTTTACACAAATCTGAGAGGGAAGAATTTATCCTAACTGTCTGGGATCTATTATATAGCCACTGTGATACCCAATTTAGCAAATATTGTGAAAATCCAAGCTTGTTCATTTTCTTAATGAGTAATGAGTGGGGAACTTTATCAAATGCGTCTCCAAAACAGTAGCACTCTTCCACAGCAAAAAACGGAGATGCAAACTGCAAATCTCAACAGATGTTGTACTTTATTTCACCAAATGTGAGAGCCCCTAGTGCCTCAGCAGGGTGCCTTCAAGGGGGCATAATACTGAGTTTTAACCTTAAGCATTTAGATATAATTGACATAGTGACATCACACAATCTTTAACCAATCCAAACTAGATACATGTTTTAACCAATAAAAAGGGGAAGAGGGAGAGGAATAAGACAGAAGAGAATGGGAAAGGATTGAGGGTGTAAAAGACAGTAGAAGAAGAGTAAGTTATTAGGATAAAAGGGGAGACGGGCAGGGGGAAGGGGAAGGGAGGAAAGGGAAAGGGGGTTGTGTGAGGAGGTGTGTGGGAATAAAGGGGTGAAGGTGTGTTAGGAGAGGGAAAAGGGTGAGAGGAAGGAAGGGAGGAAAGGAAAGTGGAAGGGAAGATGGGAAGGGGTTTAGAGAAAAAAGAGAATTTTAAGAAATGGACATTAAAATTCAAAAAGAAAAGGGAAATTAATCCCTAATTCACATTCTTGATCTTGCAATCTAAATTATATACAAATTATGGATACAAATTGTGTTGTGATATGCCAGTATAAAACCCTTTTTTATGTACTTTTACAGGGGTTCTCCTAGGACACTAGGGATACACCAAACTTGTGAAAAATAGGTTTTAAAACTGGAATAAATAACCAGGCTAGATAGTTTCTTTTTATACTTATCTTTAGCCTATCAACAATTCATAACTTTTGTTTCACTTTAGAATACACGCTTATCCAAAATAGTATATAAAAGAAAACCTGATTTTTACTTTTACGATGTTTATCTTACAGTTGTAGAGGGATAGATACAGAAGAACTGTGGTAGACCCATCTAGACCGGAAAATACTATTGGAATGCCAGCTGAACTGGAAGGAAGATTTTTCTTACATTTTGCAACCTGTAAAATTATAGAAAAATATAATAGAGATCATTATCCAGTACAATTAACAATGTACAGAGAGATTCATATAATGAACATCTAGTTCACACCACTTTTAGAATTCAAAATTATCTATTCTTTCAGAAAAGGTTTAAGGTCCCATCCTTCAATCAAAAACCCCAAATATACCAACAGAGATGGACCAGGTGGATACTCCATGACAGTGGATAGGAAATTAAAGTTTTGATTACCCCGTAGAGGAGATAAGGCCCCCCCTGTCTACTTATCTTGAATGGATCCCTCTCTCCAAAGTAAAGGACATATCTAGATTAACTTTGAGATTCTTGGCATGAGGCTGAAGGAACACATCCCAGACAGTTATAGTTACTATTATTATACTTAAGGTTTGTTAATTATGATATTTGGAACAAATAGTATCTCAGTACATATGTAAAAGAAAGTGAATTTATTAAGAATGTGTAAAAGACTGGAACCTTGTGAAGTATTAACTGTAA
Organism: Neoceratodus forsteri; assembly: GCA_016271365.2. Taxonomy (NCBI): domain Eukaryota; kingdom Metazoa; phylum Chordata; order Ceratodontiformes; family Ceratodontidae; genus Neoceratodus; species Neoceratodus forsteri. The sequence continues at coordinate 565,493,398 of CM028129.1, read as the reverse complement.
GATGGATCAAATGTTGGCAAATGTACTGTGGCTGTGGACAATAAACTAAGTATAAAAAAAAAAGATCCCATCCTTCATTGAGTCCAAAGGGAGCCACTGTATTCGCTTTAAAAATCCAAGAACTTTCTTTCTGTAACAACTTATTTGGCCTATCACCTCCTCTGAGATTAGCTTTTACATGTTCCAATCCCATAAATTTTAGATACAAAGCATTATTGCTCTGTACAGTAGGAAAATGTCTTCCAATAGGTGTGTCCATTTTTCTATTAATAATGGACCTCACATGTTCCTGAATTTGTTCTTTTAATGGTCTAATAGTTTTCCCTATATAGAACAGATCACAAGTACACCATAACATGTATACCACAAAAGAGGTTTTACAAGTAATGAATTCTCTAACTTCAATTGTAACATTGTTTGGTAATACAAAACTGTTACACACATGCATGTATTTACATATGTTACCATTACCATATTTGTGGTTTCCTATAGGCATCCTTGGTAGCCATGTCTCTTTTTTAGGCCTATTCTGAAAAAATTGACTGTTCACCAGTTTATCTTGAAGATTAGCTGTACGTCTGAATGTTATTCTTGGTTTTTCAGGCAGAATTTTATTTAAATCAGGATCACTTTTCAGTATATCACAGCCATTCCAAACAATGTTCCCTACAGCTCCTGAAGTACCATTGTATTCCAGTGAGTATGTAACTTGACAACTCTCATTTTGATCTTCTTTTGTTCTTTTTACTAAAAAAATCCTTCTGTTTTTTACCCTTAATTCTGGCTGATGCTTTATTTAATACTGACTCTTTATAACCTTTCTCCCTGAACCTTTGTAATAGTTCTTCTGCTTGTAGCTCAAAATCAGTATCAAATGTACAGTTTCTCCTTATCCTAACCAATTGTCCATATGGTATAGAATTCCTTAACTTGGCTGAATGTGAACTGTCATTTCTTAATAGTGAATTGGTACTACTTTCTTTTCTGTATCCTTTAGTATAAATACATCCAGTTTCTTTGTCGCCCTCTAGTGTAATGTCTAAAAAGTTAACAATACACTCATTAATAACTGCTGTAAATTTCAGATTTAAATCATTTTGATTCGGCCACTGAATGAATTTTTCTGCAGTTTCTATATCCCCATTCCAAATACAGAGGCAATCATCAATGCATCTTTTCCATTGTATGATATTTTCTGCATAAGGATTTGTGTTTGAGTCATAAAGTGTCTCCAATTCCCATAGTCCCAGAAAAAGTTTTGCATATGCTGGGGCCATTGATGCCCCCATCGCAGTGCCACATATTTGTAAATAAAATTCATTATTGAATTAAAAATAACTATGATATATTATGAATTCTAATATTTCTTTTAAGAATTGTACTGGGGCACCAGTATGTTCTTGATCTTTTAACAAAATATATTGTGCTGCTCTAATACCATCAACATGTCTTATAGATGTATATAAGGCTTCTACAGCTATACAAATCCATAGATAATTTTCATTCCACGTTAGATTACACGTCTTATTAATGGTGTCCCCAGTATCTGTCAAGTAAGATGGTAATTGTACCATACTATATTGTAAATACAGGTTCACAAATTCATTTAAATGCTCTGAAATAGATCCAGTGCTGGAAACAGGTGGTCTCCCTGGTGAATTTGTCATGCTTTTGTGAATTTTGGGAAGACAATATAAGGTTGGAACTACTGGGAAATCACAAAATAAATATGTGAATTCTTGATAATTTATATCTCCCCTATGAACAGCTTCATCCAATAATTCACACAGCTACTTTCTGAACATAAGTGTTGGACTGCATGAGATTTTTTTATAATTGTTTACATCAAACAATACAACTTCCACCATTTCTTTATACCCTTCTCTATCCATTAGCACAATGTTACCACCTTTGTCTGCCTTTTTAATTACTACTGCTGGATTAGTAGTTAATTCTTTGAGGGCCTGTCTTTCTTTATTGGTTAAATTTAAAACAGTTGTCTTTTTACTATTTTTATTCAACAATTCTCTCACCTTACATAGTACTGTGTTTTCAAAAGCAGCCACATTATTGTTCATGATAAAAGGACAAAAAACGGAATTATTTTTAAACATGATGTTCCATATTTTCTTGAAATCTTCCAGTATAGATAGTCCCTCCATTCCTGGTGAGTCAGCATTTTCTGAGATGTCCATCTCCCTGTTTCCTACATTCTCCCCAACCAATTCAGAGGGTAGCTAATCCTTAGTTTCTCTTGGGTCTCCATCTATGTCCATTTCAGCTAGAAGATAGTCTAATGTCTCAGCCAATGTCCCTTCATTAGTTTTTCTAGTTTAAAAAAAAAAAGTGTTTTCACTAATGTTTGAATCTATTTTCCTTGAAAAGAATATTTTCAACTTGATTTTTTGAAATAACTTAAATAGATCAATAAAAATAGTGAAATTATCTATGGGTGGGGTCGGGACAAAATTCAGACCCTTTTGGAGCAAACTGAGGTGACTGTTATTTAAAGTAAAGGAACTAAGATTGATTGTTTTTTTTAAGTCTTCCAATTCTGCAATGAATGCTTCCTGTTGGTTAGTATTTCTATGCTTGCCACCTCTTGTTTCTCTCCTGGTTCTTCGCTTCCTTGACCGTCTTCTCCCCTCTTCTCTAAAAAAATAGTGGGGGTTGGATTAATGGATACAAGTCTCTGTCCTTTATTCCCAGTATTTTCTGTTGGTTCCTTTGATTTTATACTGCTATTACTTCTTTTACCCAGATTTTTTCTGCTTCTTGAACGACCTCTACTTAAAGATCTTTCTTTGGTGCCTTTTTTAAGGTATATATGCAACACCTGCTGAATAGTCATTATCATCTCTATTATGTTTAAATCGTTTTCTTTCTATAACTTCTTTTTCATGTTTAATGATTTTATTTTGTAGTGATTTGTCTAAACTTAAGAACTGGCTATGTCCTTTAAAGCATCCAACTTCTTCTTTTGCTACTTGAATTTCTTCAAATAGAGACTGATAATTTTCATTATCTTCCTCAATTAGTAACTCGATATATGCCAGAGATGCTGTTTCCGAGACTTTTAGCTATTTGTCTTTCTGTTTAAATGAATCTAAACCGCAAGATGGCGTTTTCTGTACTTGTAAGCCTTGCGGTGTTTGTTTTTTATCTCTATAGGTTTCCAATGATAATATATTATAGCTGAGGTTCATTTCTTTAATTAGTAATCACGCTAGTTTTAGAAATGAAGCTTTGGAGTTACCTTTGGCAGTAACCGTCTATTCTCGTGTCTCTGCTACATTATTTCCCTCCAAAATAGCTCGTAGTTCAAGTCTTCATGACTGCAAAGAACTGATATTCGCTAAGCAAAAGCTTGCATCTTCAATGCCCGTTTCTACTTCCTGGTTACCACATCCTGTTACTTTTGACATCACTAAAACAAGTTAACTCATTTTTTGAGGTTCAAATTGCGTGACAAAAGTCAAAAGAATTAACCAGAAATAGATTGGATGAAAGTGAAAAACACACAAAACCTTGCGGTATAATCCTCGAGATGTCTTATAGCTCTCACAGCAATTCACAGTGTATTTCTATCCATTTTGCTCAGGGTATCCTCCACAGACTAAGATAGTCCGGCGGTTCGCAGATAATCGATAAATAAGTCAAAACTAAATCCAAGCAAGCAAAATTACTGCACCCACACTCAGGAGGAGTTTGCCACCAAGGTAAAGAACCTATGAACTCCAATATGTCTCCAAAACAGTAGTGCTCTTCCACAGCAAAAAATGGAGATGCAAACTGCAAATCACAACAGATGTTGTACTTTATTTCACCAAATGTGAGGGCCCCTAGTGCCTCGGCAGGGTGCCTTCAAGGGGGCATAATACTGTGTTCATAGGTTCTTTACCTTGGTGGCGAACTCCTCCTGAGCGTGGGTGCAGTAATTTTGCTTGCTTGGATTTAGTTTTGACTTATTTATCGATTATCTGCGAACCGCCGGACTATCTTAGTCTGTGGAGGATACCCTGAGCAAAACGGATAGAAATACACCGTGAATTGCTGTGAGAGCTATAAGATACCTCGAGGATTATATCACAAGGTTTTGTGTGTTTTTTACTTTCATCCAATCTATTTCTGGTTAATTCTTTTGACTTTTGTCACGCAATTTGAACCTCTAAAAACGACTTGACTTGTTTTAGTGATGTTAAAAGTACCAGGATGTGGTAACCAGGAAGTAGAAATGGACATTGAAGACGCAAGCTTTTGCTTAGCGAATAGAAGTTCTTTGCAGTCACAAAGACTTGAACTACGAGCTGCTTTGGAGGGAGATAATGCAGCAGAGACACGAGAACAGACGGATACTGCCAAAGGTAACATCAAAGCTTCATTCCTAAAACTAGAGTGATTACTAATTAAAGAAGTGAACCTCAGCTATAATATATTATCATTGGAAACCTATAGAGATAAAAAAACAAGCACCGCGAGGCTTACAAGTACAGAAAACGCCATCTTGTGGTTTAGGTTAATTTAAATGGAAATACAAATGGCTAAAAGTCTCAGAAACAGCATCTCTGGCATATATCAAGTTACTAATTGAGAAAGATAATGAAAATTATCAGTCTCTATTTGAAGAAATTCAAGTAGCAAAAGAAGAAGTCAGATGCTTTAAAGGACATAGCCAGTTCTTAAGTTTAGACAAATCACTACAAAATAAAATTGTTAAACATGAAGAAGAAGTTATAGAAAGAAAATGATTTAAACATAATAGAGATGATAATGACCATTCAGCAGGTGTTGCATATATACCTACAAAAAGCACCAAAGAAAGATCTTTAAGTAGAGGTCGTTCAAGAAGCGGAAAAAATCTGGGTAAAAGAAGTAATAGCAGTGTAAAATCAAAGGAACCAACAGAAAATACTGGGAATAAAGAACAGAGACTTGTATCCATTAATCCAACCCCCACCATTTTTTTAGCGAAGGGGGAGAAGACGGTCCAGGAAGCGAAGAACCAGGAGAGAAACAAGAGGTGGCAAGCATAGAAATACTATCCAGCAGGAAGCATTTACTGCGGAATCAGAAGACTCAGAAAAACAAATAATCAATCTTAGTTCCTTTACTTTAAATAACAGTCACCTCAGTTTGCTCCAAAAGGGTCTGAATTTTGTCCCGACCCCACCCATAGATAATTTCACTATTTTCATTGATCTATTTAAGCTATTTCGAAAAATCAAGTTGAAAATATTCTTTTCAAGGAAAATAGATTAAAATATTAGTGAAAACATGTTTTTTTTTGGAAACTAGAAAAACTAATGAAGGGACATTGGATGAGGCATTAGACTATCTTCTAGCTGAAATGGACATAGATGGAGACCCAAGAGAAACTAAGGATCAGCTACCCTCTGAATTGGTTGGGGAGAATGTAGTAAACAGGGAGATGGACATCTCAGAAAATGCTGACTCACCAGGAATGGAGGGACTATGTATACCGGAAGATTTCAAGAAAATATGGAACATCATGTTTAAAAATAATTCAGTTTTTTTGTCCTTTTATCATGAACAATAATGTGGCTGCTTTTGAAAACACAGTACTATATAAGGTGAGAGAATTGTTGAATAAAAATAGTAAAAAGACAACTGTTTAATTTAACCAATAAAGAAAGACAGGCCCTCAAAGAATTAACTACTAATCCAGCAGTAGTAATTAAAAAGGCAGACAAAGGTGGTAACATTGTGCTAATGGATAGAGAAGGGTATAAAGAAATGGTGGAAGTTTTATTGTTTGATGTAAACAATTATAAAAAACTCTCATGCAATCTAACACTTATGTTCAGAAAGCAGCTATGTGAATTATTGAATGAAGCTGTTCATAGGGGAGATATAAATGATCAAGAATTCAAATGTCTATTTTATGATTTCCCAGTAGTTCCAACCTTATATTGTCTTCCCAAAATTCACAAAAGCATGACAAATCCACCAGGGGGACCAATTGTTTCCAGCACTGGATGTATTACAGAGCATTTAAGTGAATTTGTGGATCTGTATTTACAATATATTATGGTACAATTACCATCTTACTTGAGAGATACTGGGGACACCATTAATAAGATGTGTAATCTACCGTGGAATGAAAACTATCTATGGATTTGTATAGATGTAGAAGCCTTATATACATCTATAAGACATGTTGATGGTATTAGAGCAGCACAATATTTTTTGTTAAAAGATCAAGAACATACTGGTGCCCTAGTACAATTCTTAAAAGAAATATTAGAATTTGTATTATATCATAGTTATTTTGAATTCAATAATGAATTTTATTTACAAATATGTGGCACTACGATGGGGGCATCAATGGCCCCAGCATATGCAAAACTTTTTCTGGGACTATGGGAATTGGAGACACTTTATGACTCAAACACAAATCCTTATGCAGAAAATATCATACAATGGAAAAGATACATTGATGATTGCCTCTGTATTTGGAATGGGGATATAGAAACTGCAGAAAAATTCATTCAGTGGCCGAATCAAAATGATTTAAATCTGAAATTTACAGCAGTTATTAATGAGTATATTGCTAACTTTTTAGACATTACACTAGAAGGCGACAAATAAACTGGATGTATTTATACTAAAGGATACAGAAAAGAAAGTTGTACCAATTCACTATTAAGAAATGACAGTTCACATCCAGCCAAGTTAAGAAATTCTATACCATATGGACAATTGGTTAGGATAAGGAGAAACTGTACATCTGATACTGATTTTGAGCTACAAGCAGAAGAACTATTACAAAGGTTCAGGGAGAAAGGTTATAAAGAGTCAGTATTAAATAAAGCATCAGCCAGAATTAAGGTTAAAAAACAGAAGGATTTTTTAGTAAAAAGAACAAAAGAAGATCAAAATGAGAGTTGTCAAGTTACATGGCCACTGGAATACAATTGTATTTCAGGAGCTGTAGGGAACATTGTTTGGAATGGCTGGGATATACTGAAAAGTGATCCTGATTTAAATAACATTCTGCCTGAAAAACCAAGAATAACATTCAGATGTACAGCTAATCTTCAAGATAAACTGGTGAACAGTCAGTTTTTTCAGAATAGGCCTAAAAAGGAGACATGGCTACCACAGATGCCTGTAGGAAACCACAAATGTGGTAATTGTAACATATGTAAATACATGCATGTGTGTAACAGTTTTATATTGCCAAACAATGTTACAATTGACGTTAGAGAATTCATTACTTGTAAAACCTCTTTTGTGGTATAAATGTTATGGTGTACTTGTGATCTGTTCTATATAGGGAAAACTATTAGACCATTAAAAGAACAAATTCAGGAACATGTGAGGTCCATTATTAATGGAAAAATGGACACACCTATTGGAAGACATTTTTCTACTGTACAGAGCAATAATGCTTTGTATCTAAAATTTAAGGGATTGGAACACGTAAAAGCTAATCTCAGAGGAGGTGATAGGCCAAATAAGTTGTTACAGAAAGAAAGTTCTTGGATTTTTAAAGTGAATACAGCAACTCCCTTTGGACTCAATGAAAGATGGGACCTTAAACCTTTTCTGAAAGAATAGATAATTTTGAATTCTAAAAGTGGTGTGAACTAGATGTTCATTATATGAATCTCTCTGTACATTGTTAATTGTACTGGATAATGATCTCTATTATATTTTTCTATAATTTTACAGGTTGCAAAATGTAAGAAAAATCTTCCTTCCGGTTCATTTGGCATTCCAGTAGTATTTTCCGGTCTAGATGGGTCTACCGCAGTTCTTCTGTATCTATCCCTCTACAACTGTAAGATAAACATCGTAAAAGTAAAAATCAGATTTTCTTTTATATACTATTTTGGATATGTGTGTATTCTAAAGTGAAACACAAGTTATGAATTGTTGATAGGCTAAAGATAAGTATAAAAATAAACTATCTAGCCTGATTATTTATTCCAGTTTTGAAACCTATTTTTTACAAGTTTGGTGTATCCCTAGTGTCCTAGGAGAACCTCTTTAAAAGTACATAAAAAGGTTTTTATACTGGCATATCATAACACAATTTGTATCCATAATTTGTATATAATTTAGACTGCAAGATCAAGAATGTGAACTAGGGATTAATTTCCCTTCTCTTTTTGAATTTTAATGTCCAATTTCATTTAAAATTCTCTTTTCTTTTTTTTTCTAAACCCCCTTCCCCATCTTCCCCTTCCACTTTCCCTTTCCTCCCTTCCCTTCCTCTCCTTTTCCCTCTCTAACACACCTCCACCCTTATTCCACATACCTCAGCACACAACCCCTTTCCTTTCCTCCTTCCCCCTCTTCCCCTGTCCTTCTTCCCCCTTTTATCCTAATAACTTACCCTTCTTCTACTGTCTTTTACCCCCTCAATCCTTTCCCATTCTCTTCTTTCTTATACCGCTCCCTCTTCCCCTTTTTATTGGTTAAAACATGTATTTAGTTTGGATTGGTTAAAGATTGTGTGATGTCACTATGTCAATTGTATTTAAATGCTTGAGGTTAAAACTCAGTATTATGCCCCCTTGAAGGCACCCTGCCGAGGCGCTAGGGGCTCTCACATTTGGTGAAATAAAGTACAACATCTGTTGTGATTTGCAGTTTGCATCTCCATTTTTTGCTGTGGAAGAGTGCTACTGTTTTGTAGAGGTATTGGAGTTCATAGGTTCTTTACCTTGGTGGTGAACTCCTCCTGAGCATGGGCACAGTAATCTTGCTTGTTTGGATTTAGTTTTAACTTTATCAGATGCCTTGCTATAATCTAGAAGTACAATGTCTGAAGGAATATGGTTGTCCAAGTATATACTAATATTGTTATAGAAGGAGATGAGGTTGGTAGTACAAGATGATCCTGGTTTAAAACCATGCCGTGATAAATCTGAAATCCCAAGCCTGTTAATTTCTATGTCAATATGTGATTTAACTATTCTTTCCATAGCCTTACTTATCAATGATGTTAAGTTTATTGGTCTATAATTTTGAATACACGATTTATAACCTTTTTTGAAAATTGGGATCACAATCGCTTTATACCAGTCATCAGGGATATGGTTTTCTGATAGAGATTTATTAAATATTAACGTTAATGGAATGGTTACTGTATCAACTGTCTCCATCAAAAATCTAGATTGAATATTGTCAGGCCCTGAACTAGTTGATTTTTTAAGAAAGGATAAAACATCTCTCACCTCCTGATTGAGTATTTTTGGGTGTGGTGGATGTGGTATATATATCGGGCAATAAACGTCATTATTATTGAAGACAGAGGAAAAATATTCATTAAAAATATTTGCTACTTTTTGATAATTTTCAACATAGTTCCCATCTATTGTTAGTGGTCCAATCTTTCTTGAGTCACCCTTCTTACTGTTAATATATGAGTAAAGTGATTTTTGGTTAGATCTGGAATGGGCCGAGGTAAATTCGAGCTTAGATTTTGTTTGTTCGATTAATTTTTTTAAATAAGACACTGCGTCCTTATATCTAATCTTGATGCCCAACGTATGGTTTGTTTTTAGTTTCTTAAATAAATGCTCTTTTAATTTTATTTGTTTATGTATTGCTTTTGAAAACCATATGGGAATTTTACCCTTTTTATTGTATTTGATTTTTAATGGGACATGTGTCTGTTCTAATTTATAAATTATTTTTTTAAATATTTCCCACGCTTGAGTTGTTCCTTGCTTATATTATCCTTTCTTTTACTTTCCACTAGTAGCATAATTAGTTAGTTTAGTCCTGAATTATTTGTTTTAAAAGTACTTAGAGACCAGATACTATCATCTTTATGCTCTTTATGTTCCTCCTCCTGCTCTTATTCCTTCTTCTGTCTCTGTTTCTTTATTATTCTGTTGCCCTGGATTTCTCCTTTCCTCTCTTGTATATTCTATCCTTTTACAATTTTCCAGATTTATCCCCTTGAGAAATTATATATATTTCTTTATCTCTACCAATTCTTTATAAATTAACATTAGCCATGTATGGATCACTCAATGTTATTTGGACATCTCTGGATATACCATCCACATCTGGTATTTCTAGCGATTCTGGGCTCATTACCTGAGTCTGTCTTGCGGCTTCTCCTGATTCTTCCCAATCCAGTTCACATGTGTTGTTGTTCATATAATTTAATATCCCTGATAGATCCATCTTTATTTCCTGATTGTCATTTGCTTGTTTATCCCCTGCTAAATTAGTCATATCTATGTTTTCTTTCCTGTCTTTTCCTTGGTTTGACTTATATTACCCCCCTTCCTTTTTCCCATCAAGGATGCTCTCAAGTTCCTCTCTAATAGAATGCCTCATATTTGAGATGTCCTTATTCAGTTCATTAATATCTTCAAAAATGTCTAAAAACTTCCCATTAGATTGATGTACTGTCTTTTCCCTCCTATTATCCATCCTCTGACTCTTTACATTGTGATTTCTTTCCTTGCTAGTATTATTAGGAAAGAAGAAATCAGTAATTGTTACTGTTGGTTTTGATGTTTTATTCCTTCCTCCCTTCCTTATACCTTCATCCTTCTTACCCTTGTTTTCCTTATCCAAACTTTTTCCATTGTTCATTTTACATTTTTCTTAGACTTATTAGCTTTATTATTTTTCTTTTTGATTTGTCTGTCTCTGTCTCTATTTCTCTCTTTCTCTTGTTTTTTCTCTTTGCATTTGTTTCTTGATCACTCAGTACTTCTTTCTTTGATAGACTGCCCTCATTTGTGCTATTTTTTTATTATAATTATTTTAATACAAAGTGGAAGAAAGGGAAGGAGGTGGAGGCTAGTGGGTGTTTTTTCTTTTGCTGTTATTCAGGTTTTGGGGGGTTGCAAGGGTGGGGGGATATAGGATTTTGGCAGGGGTGGCAGACTTCAGAGATGCGGCCTACATCGATCATTACACTTCTACTAATTTTGTATTATAAGGAGGATGGGGAGAAAGGAGGTGAGGGCTAGTGAGTTTGTTTGGGGGGGTGTTGCTCTGATCGGAGGTTGTTTTATATTGTGAAAGGGTGGGGGAAGTAGAATTTGGTAGGGGCAGGAGGCATCAATTATTTTATTATAAGGAGGGGGAAATTTTGGATTTTTGGATGTCGGACACTCCAATATCCTACATCTCATTTAACATCTGAAATGTTTTTTAAGATTCTAAAACCCAAAAGATGAATGGCACTCACCACTTTTCCCCATGAAATAAAAAGACACTTAATGAAAGCAGTCCTCTTAATTCATTTTATTCATGTCCCAGTGAGTACAGGCAAAACAAAACTGGTACTGTGGAGCAACAGATTCAAAAGAACTGGCTGACCTTACATTTTGCACCACCCAATCTGGGGCTTCATCAGAGGTAGCATCAGCCATTCATATCTCCCCATTTAAACCTAGCATCATACAGATTCGCATTTGGTTGACATTGATTGGCTGAGCTGAGAGTGGAATAAAAACTAGTTAATTCATGAAAAATGCCAGAAGTGCTAGAGTAATGAAATATAGTGTGCAAAAGTCCACAAATGTCCACATTTATATTTGTTTTTTAGTCTACCTGCCCTTGTAGTGCAGATAAAGTCCCTTTCTCTCTTTCTGTTGATTCTCCATCTTCGTGATCATGCTTGCCTAGGAGAAAACAAAACACAACCATTAGATGTCCCCAGAGGTCCATTTATACATATGTATCACAGGTGTGGGATCAGTTCCTTGTTAGAGTATTTATTTTTCACATGCATGTGGACTAACTTACCGGGGGCCAATGGACTATGGCCCACAAATTCAAAAGAGACACGTGTCCCATCCCTTGATGCACCCGCACGTCTCCAGACTTGTGAGGGCCATCGGGGGTGTGGCAATATTCAGAAGACCTGACTCGCCTTGCAAATCCAACTGCCCCACCACACAGAATATTGCAATGTGGGCATGCAAATGAGGTGTCCCTCATGCATATTCTCCACATCACAATATTCAATCATCCCTTAGCGAAGATATGGCCAGATGTGCTGGCACAAAGATAAGTTCGCAAAACCCTACCCTAACTATGTGCTGAATAGGTCCAGGGCCAGTCACATGATCCCCGCTCCCCAGGCCTGAGCCATGTCAGTGTTCATGGAAAACAGTATATTAACCCTGATAGTCTAGTGGTCCTCCCTCCCCAAGCCCCAATCCATGTCAGTGTTGAAAGAAAAAACAATCTGTTCCCTGGTAGTCTAGTGGTCCCCCAACCCCAATCACTGTGTGAAAAATAAGTTAACCAATATCCCCTTTTCTATAATGTAGTTTGCCCCCTCCCCACCCTGATCATCAAGTGGCAGAATAATAATAGTAAACAATTCCATTTTCCATAGTGTAGGGTCCCCCCTCCTGCCCCGATCACTGAGTGGCAGAATAATAATAGTGAAAGATTCTGTTTTCCATAGTGTAGGGTCCCCCCTCCCCACCCCAATCACTGAGTGACAGAATAATAATAGTAAAAGATCCCCTTTTCCATAGTGTAGGATGTCCCTTCCCCACCCCAATCACCAAGTGGCAGAATAATAATAATAATAATAAAAGATCCCCTTTTCCATAGTGTAGGATATCTCCTCCCTGCCCTGATCACCGAGTGGCAGAATAATAATAGTAAAAGATCCCCTTTTCCATAGTGTAGGTTCACCCCTCCTGCCCTGATCATTGAGTGGCAGAATAATAATAATAGTAAAAATATCCCCTTTTCCACAGTGTAGGATCCCCCCTCCCCACCTGATCACCAAGTGGTAGAATAACAGTAAAAGATCTCCTTTTCCATAGTGTAGGGTCCCCTTCCCCGATCACTGTGTGAAAAAAAGGTAACCAATATCCCCTTTTCCATAATGTAGGGACTCCCCTCCCCACCTCACCCCGATCACTGTGTAAAAAATAAGATAACCATTATCCCCTTTTCCATAGTGTGGGACCCCCCTCCACCCCAATCACAGTGGGCAAACCACAACACACAAGATTCCCTGATTTCCATAGTGTAGTATCCCCCCACCCTCCCCAGTAGGCAATAATCCACCACCTCACACCCCCATCCCATCCCATGGTGGTGAATGGCACAGCCCTCCACACCCTGCTACAGCCAGCTGCTGACTGATTAGCACCCAAGTGCATACAGTAAACAGTACATGCTCATTGGCTGTCTAGACAACCAATGAGCACATACTATTTATTGTATGTGCTCAGGTACTGTTCAGTCAGTGGCTGGCTGTAACAGAAAGTGGAGAAATGTGTCAGTCACCACCACAGGACAGAGATTTAGGTGCAGGGTGGTGGATTACTACTACCAGGGTGGGGGATGGGTGTGCGACACCACACTGTGGAAATCAGGGAATCTTGTGTGTTGTGTATGTCCTACAGTGATTGGGGTGGGGAGGGGGTTCCCTACTCTATGGAAAAGGGGATAATGATTATCTTATATTTCCCACAGTGATCGGAGCAGGGAGTGAGGGACCCTACACTATGGAAAAGGGGATAATGGGTATCTTATTTTTCAGCAAATATGTTCCAGTTTAGGATACCTCAACCCACTAGTGCTTATATTAAAGAATAAACCACTGCTTTTTTGCAGTTTGCTTTATCTTTTATTTTATATTTTTATTTATCTTATATTGCTCCTTTATAGTGATAGCGTACTTTTCAGGACTAAAATGTCCCTTCATCAGAACACTTTTGAGGATGTAGGTTAAACAGAAATAAACACCAGTCAGTATACATCAATCTTTCAGTAACATAGAAACACTATAAATATGCATCATAAAAATTACACCTTTTTCAGTTACATATTCTTTCGCATATTCCTGCAGGGGGCACATACCTGCTTCTGTTTTCTTATACCCTTTTGTAACTTCCTGAATTCATCTTCATTTATCTTTTGTAGTTACTATAGGTTAACACCCTTCATAAATCCATAAGTGAATAAAATGTTTTATTATTTATATAAAGGAAATAAAACAGGAATGACATGAACTTAAAATGCAGTTCAATCTAGGGATCCAATCTAGGGGTCCACCAAGAGCAAAAACAAAAAATAACAATAATGGTGCAGTAACCTAAAAAAATGGAAAATAAAGGTAAATACAATGAAGTCATTTGGCTTCTAAGACTGTAATGTCACCAGTCTCCCTCTTAAAATTCTTTCCTCCACATCTCTGCTGTATGAGTTCTAATAAATGATCACTACCCCTTCTTGCGTTAACTAAAACACATAGGAAGGGGGAACTACACTTTAGTTCAATCAGTGAACATGCCCACTTGGCACTAGTGTGGGTTTCTCTATAGGACCAAGCCATGGGAGACATCATCACTGATGTCATCATGCTCAGACATGACCATGATAAACCGTGGCTCGGCCCCTTCATTACTGTACCAGGAAGCAGCAACTAACGAAAGACGTGGTTGGCATCCTGGTTCATGGTGGTCACCTCTTAAAACTTAAACTAAAGTAGTTCTAAAAAGCTAACTCTTTTGAGTGTACAATGTGGGTCAGAAACACGGACGGCATATAAAAGTAAAAGGGCTATAAAATAATTCTTGCCACAGTGGACCGCAGAGAAACAAATGAGAGATACTGACAAAGTTGAAGAGGTGGGTAACCTGAAATTGATTTGAAACTAAAAATCTTTCAACTTGTAGTATGATGGCAAGTAAGGGGTTTTTAACACACTAGGATATCTTTAAAGCATGCTTGCTTTCAGGAAACTGAAAAAGCAGCAGCACAGCAATAAACCGAGAATAAAAGATAAACAGTGGACGGGTAAGGCAGTAAATTTTAATCTTTTTGATAATATGCAATGCAAACAACTAATATAAGTAAAGGAGCAGCATAATAAAAAGTGGGGTTTTGAATACCCTTTCTTGTACATCTTAAACTTACAGAAACCTTTTGAAGAAGATAGCTAATTTAATAAAAGAAGTATAAAGCATCCTTAGGGGTAAGCCTTTTGAAGTGAGGCTATAAAAATAAAAATAATGACTTTTATTAGAAGCAGTAATTCCAGATTAAATAAAGGAATGAAATAAACTTTCTGTGCTTCTTCCAACTCGCCCCACCCCCCACCTCAATTCTCTTATGGATTCATGAACGGTGTTTACCAATAGTACAAAAGATAAAAGAAGAATTCAGGAAGTTACAAATGGGTATAAGAAACTAGAAGCAGGTATTTTCCCCTTGCAGGAATATATGTAAGAATTAGTCATTGAAAAAGGTGTAAGTTTTATGATGCATATTTATATTCTTTCTATGTTATTGAAAGATTGATGTATACTGACGGGTGTTTATTTCTGTTTAACCTACAGCCTCAAAAGTGTTCTGATGAAGGGACATTTTAGTCCTGAAATGTATGTTAACACTATAAAGGAGCAATATAACAAAAGTAAAAACATACAATAAAAGAGAAAGCAAACTGCAAAAAAGAAGTGATTTATTATTTAATATAAGCACTAGTGGGTTGAGATATCCTAAATTGGAACATATTTGCTTAGAAGTCTGGCTCACTAGGAACTCCCCACCTTGGAAAGAAAAGATAATAAGAAAATAAAGAAATACATACAAGAAAAGGGAACCCTGAGAAACTGTAAAACACAATATAGTATCTTATTTTTCACACAGTGATCAGGGTGGGGAGGTGGGGACCCTACACTATGGAAAAGGGGATAATGCTTATCTTATTTTGCACACAGTGATCGGGGTGGGAGGGGGGACCCTACACTATGGAACAGGGGCTTGGGGATATATTGTACATTACGGTGGTCAGGGCCAGGGAAGGGGGAATCACTAGATTATCAGGGAATGGATGATTTAGTCTTTTACTACTGACATGGATGGGGGCTGGGGAGGGCTGGCCTGGTGCATGTAGCCCGATGCAGCCATGCTAATAAGCCCATAATGGGCATGTATGAGGCCCCTTTGAGCCATGTATGCCCAATGAGCTCATTTGCATATTTTGGCTGAATATCACCCTTGGGGGACATGGCACATCGTGGGATCTATGTGATAATGGCAATCATAGAAAGTTGATTGCCGTTAGGGTGAATGTACATCGGCGAAAATCCATTTCACCGATGTACACTCCCGGCGCACAAGCACAAGGGTGTCAGGAACTTCAGATTTTTTGTTTATGCAGGGGGCTATGCCCCCGCATCTCCTACTGTAGATTCTCAACTCCAGGAAAGTGCATGTCGGGGTGAAAAACAAAAAATTAAAAATCAGACCAGTGCAAAATCCCAACCTCCAGCCCTGAACCCAGCACCCCCAACCATAGCCTGCCATGAACCCCCCACACACCACATGGCCAGCTCGGCAACCCACCATCGCACTACACCCCAGAAACCCTCCCTCCTTCCACCCATCGCACGGTGTGCTTGCTCTCCTGCACGTGGAGCATATATAACACAGAATGTCTCTATAACCCACCTTGCCCCCATCCACTAGCCCTGAGAACAGGTGCCGCTATTGAGTTGCCCTTTTTGTAGGCACTCAGTAGCGATTGCCCTTCTCATGGGATACCCGCATCCTGGTATATGCCATGCATTACCCCATTAGTGGTCTTTAGCCCTGCACCCTGAATGCGCCACACCATACATGGCAGCCACCTGCTATGTGCCGCGCATCCATGGTCTGATATTCAGATAGAATGCGCACTCTGTTCCGATCATGTATTCTGTTTGAATATCGTGTCAGAGCCAGCTGGACCAATTTTTTTCTGTGGCATATTGATTTGCATGCGCATCTAGCCGGTTCTGAATATGGGGACCCAGAGTACCACAGAATTTCTGTTGTTTAACACAAGTGTATGGTGACACTTATGGGGGGGATCTATGAATTTGGCATCTTCTGATTCTTAGGCATGGAATAAATCATAAATCATCCATTTTAGTACTATAACCATACACAAATTAAATTCGAAAAGGAGGAATGATGATAGGGGGGTGTTCAAAAAAGTAAAATGTCAAAAGACTACATTATTCACTTTTTCAAAAATGGAGCCAGATCAGATTTACTATTTAGACCTGGGCCCCCATATTCAAAGCAGATGCACAGCACAAATGGCAGATGCACTGCGCACACAGGAGGAAATGCACAACAGCGTGATATTGAAAAGACCAGAGTGCACTGCGCAAATAGGGATGTGCAGTCACATGCCAGTAATGGAAATGGCATAGATAATGGGGGTGTGCACATGAATGTGCCATGCAACCGCATATTGAACTGGACTGTGCCAACGGTGCATCGCGCAACACGTGTGCATGATCGCACAGAGTTAGGTACACTAAAGGCAGCCCTAAATCAGCAAGCCACCCAGTGTCAGGTGCAAGAACTGCACTAGGAGAGGGGGAAACAGTGTGTGAGGGAGAGAGGGAGAGCCAGAGAGTGTGAGAGAGAAGGAGAGGGGGGAGAGGGACACACACACACATACACACACACACACACACACACACACACACATGCACACACACTGCAGGCAACAGACCCATGGTACGCCTGGTGTGTGGAATGGCTGCAGGCATGGCTGACATGGGGAGACTGGGGGAACACCAGGATGGCCGACGTTGGGCCCATAGGTGGTATACCTAGCTGAGATGGTACCGTCTCTGCATCACATATGAACGGCTGGCAGACATGGGATTGTGGGGCAGTACTGACCCAACAGGGCACCCCTAAGACCGCTCTGGGGGGCTGCACCATGTTGAGCTGCAGACACCCATAAATGGACGCCATGCCATGGCGGTGGTGGTGTCACAGGGCACTGCGGCCATGTGCCTGCTCGCCATGGGTACCTGGTGGTGACAGTGAGAAGTACCATAGTAGAAGGGCTGTCACGCAGTACACCACCATGTGGTGTGCAATGCCACAGGGAGACTCACCTGTGTGCATGTCAGCCACCCTGGAAGTGCACGTGCCACATGCCACCTACAGTTGGCTCATGGCCGACCAGTGCCACCAGTCTGAGTCCAGGGACCTGACCAGGGGCCAACTTGTGCATGAGTGCAGCAATATAGCAGCACAGGTGTACACAGGGTACAAAGGGTATGAACCTGGGGGATGTACAGGGGGCACAACAGGCAGGGCATACAGACATGCTAGTGTGGGGGGGCGAGCAACATGGATAGTGTGACAGGAGACTGAGGGCAGGGGCACAATGACAGCAGGGACTGGGGTGACTGGCCAAGGGACGCCTGTGGATGGTAAGTGCACAGGTATGGCATGCGGCACACACAAGTGTGGGTTCATCCCTAGTGTGGTTAGATCACCTCTGCCTACCAGGTGACATCACTGGTGCTGTGGGAACACAGTAACAGGCTACCACCCTGTTAGCAGGGATTGAGCCAGAATATGACAGTCACAGAGCATACAGGGTGACACATACAAGCAATGAGAAAAGGGCTTACCTTTCAGGATGCAGTACCTGGTGTACACCACACCATCCCGGTGGTGCATCCCTGCTCATCTGAATGCAAATGAGGTGAATACCTGCAGGTAATGAGATGCAAATATCCAGGATGGGCACCGACTGAGTAATGAGCTCATCTGCATATGTTGGGAGAATATTGCAGTGCTCCACGCTGCAAAACGCATGGCCCATCATGCTATACATCTTGCTCTGTTGCTCTGCACATGTCACTTTGCACGATCATGCAACCATGCAATATTCAGCTGGTTGCATGTCCATGTGCCCCTGCTGAATATGGCCTTGTTTTTCAGACGCGCATGTTCTTGCACCACACATCGCTTTACGTGGCGTATGTGTCTTGCTTTGAATATGTTCCCCCAGTTTCTTAAGTCCCCTTAATCTATAAATCCACTCTTGCTACTTTCTGTTTAGTAGATTCTCATACCCTCCATCCCTTATGTCTCTGTAATGTGCTATATGCCCATGGCTTTTTTCACGTTTTGACTTATTTCCAGCACTACTACTAATATGTGCAGCCAAGACGTAGTCCACATTATTGGTTCTAATAGCATGAAGATGCTTATTCAGTCTAATTCAAATTATATATATATATATATATATATACACATATACACACACACATATATATATATTTATAAAATGGGTGAGACAAAAAATGGTCATCTAGAGCAACAGCACTGGACAAACACCATCACATGACCGTACGTATATCAGGCAGCGACCTCAGCCTACACTTTACCCCCTCAAAACAATTTTGACATTTTATAAGATAGATATACCACTCTCAGGAGTGTAAATTGGCGCTCTGATATCACATACGCCTTGGTGATTGATGCACACCAAGGCGATGCGTATATCGAAGCGACTACTTTTGCACACCTCAAGTGGTATATCTATTACATGTATATATATATATATATATTATGGTAGCACGGTAGTGCTACCATAGTTAGGGTTGAGGAGCCATTTCTATGTTAAACCCCAAAACTTTGCACCTTAATAACTTTGCAACCGTTCGATGGATTTGCCTGAAATTTGGAATTTATGATCAAGAACCATAGGCCTTAGGGTCTGCCAAGTTTCGTACTGGTCAGATATACAGCTGCGGAGTTATTAAGTGTGATCTGTGCGGGCGTTTACGCTTTTCTGGAATTCTGTGGTCGCGCCTATAGGTCATACGGTTTGTGTGACCAGCCCAAAATCTTCAGGGAACATGCAGCTGGGGTCCCCAATGTGCCTTTTGAAGATTTCGTGAAAAAATATTAAACGGTTCAAAAGTTATTCAAAAAACAGTTTCCCATTATAAGTCAATGGGAAAAGTTAACAAAAAGTTCAACACTTTCGCAAATGCATTTTTACTTTCGCAAATGGGCCTGTTACTTTCACAAATCGGCCATTTTGTTTTCAGTTGGTGATCAGAAAAATGGTTGGCATTTAAATTTGGAACCCTCTAGCAACCTAATTTTTTTTGTATTCACCTAGTCGGGCCCTGAGGATGCTTGCCGTGTCTTTATTTTGTGGTAAAACACCCCAGAAATATGTTTTTCAAATTTCTGGAAAAAGTACTTTCGCAAATTACTTTCGTGCTCATGAAAGTGTCGCAAATTTTTGCGAAAGCTTTCACAAATTGCGACAGTAATTTTCTAGTCTGTGGGAAAACGACAGCAATTCTTTGGCACTGCACTGCAAAATAACCGTTGGGAGTTTTGGGTTGAAATTTGGAGGGAACGCAGCCGACATCTCACAGATGTGCCTTTCAGTGTTGTATTGAAACAATATTACATGGCGGCAAAGTTATGGCACTCCAAAGTTGACAGTTTTTCCCATAGGATAACATTACGGCGCCCGAAGCATTACAGGAATCCTTTGGCACCCTGCTGCAAAATAACGGTTTGGTCTTTTTTCCTGAAATTTTGAGGGAAGACAGCCAACAGTACACAGATGTGCCTTTCAGTAGTTTGGTGAAAAAACATTACAGGGAGGCAAAGTTATGGCGCTCCGAACTTTTCTTTTTTTCCCATAGGATAACATTACAGCGTTCGCCGCACCTTTCAGGGCCCGTATCTCGGAAACGGTGCGAGATACGGACTTTTCGTTGGAAAATTTCTTAGCCCCTTAATGGGGCTAAGATTTAAATTAGCCAGGACAGTTGTAAATAATATGACTTTTAAATTTTTTTTCTACGTCGTACGGTTCCTGAGATATAATGTATTTAGTATTCCAAGATCTCATTTTCTGCGCCGATACTCATTATTTTGCATACATTATTTGTACTCACTGTCTTTCTCAATGCAGGTTTTGGGGAAAACCAGCCTGTGCACTTACATTACTGTTACTGTTGCCCTTTCCGCTTGCGGATCCGCACTCTCGTTTCACTTACCATTGACGCCCGCGCCACCATGTGCTGCTTATCCTTGCGCTTTTATTTGCGCTATGCTTCTGTTATTTTTTTGCCATTTCTGTCTACAGTACTGTTTATCTTACTGTTTCACTTTACATCACCATGCCCATTGACATTTCTGTTTGCAGGCACCATGTTACTATGTGACAACACATCACGTGGCAGACCATTCCCCTGTACGCCACCATGTACGTTACCCTTTCTGTTCTCATTCGTGCTTGTGTTACCATGTGCGCCACTGTTAGCATTTCTGTTTGCGTTGCTGTCCCTGTTAGTATGCCACAACACATCCCTCCGCTGCATTACATTCACTATTTCTCGTTATCATTCTCAAAAAGAAGGGAAATTAGAAGCAGAAAACTCCGTTTAATGCATTAGTTAGGGTTGTTCCACAGTGACAAAAGTGAGGAAATTCGCTGTTGGGTTGAAAACCCCTTGGACCCCGCCCACCCCCAACCCGGCATTGGGGTGCGCATTGGGATCGTGGGTCTAACTCTCACCCATTCTCTATCTTCTGCTGCTTTACACATGTCATGGGGGGTGAGTTGGGCCTGGCGATCTGTCTAGCGAAATAGCTTTCAACCTAACTAACTCTCACTGTAACGTAAATTTACTAACAATACGTGAGAGTTTTACTCTAATATATATATACAAACACACACACATATATACACACTTCCTCACCTCAGCCTCTTGTCATAAGATTGCAACCTCCTCTCTTCTCCCACTTCTGTCTTATGGTGCTCCGCTTCTGCTCACAATTAACATTACTCCCTTATCGCTCCTCAAACAGGCTTACCATAGGGTTGGTAGGTTTGCCCTGGGAGTCACCACCCATCACCACCACTGTGATGTCCTCTCTTCCCTGGGTTGGTTATCATATGAATCTAAACAAAGGTATGCCACTCTGAGTTTTCTGCACAAGCTGGTTCACAAACATACTTCTCCTTGCCTCAGTGAGTCTATTTGTGTAAGACAACCTCAACAAACCCTGAGACCTGCCTCCCTCCCCCTTCTCATAATGCCCAAACTGTTGTTAGCTGTGGCCCATAAATCATTCACCTACACAGCCGTGTCTCACTGGAACTCCCTCCCTCCATTCTGTCATGCTCCACCCACCCTCAGTTTCAATCCAATTTGCTTTCTTTTCTCTCTGCCTCTACACTTTGCTCCTGCTACCTGTGATATTAATCCCCAGCCACAACAGCTCTATTTCTCATCCTTGCTGTTCCCTTCACCCTGACTTCTTACCTTGCCTTCTTTGCCTCATCTTTAAATATAACTGTTATTGGTTAGCCCTCTTGTATCTGATATCATTAGCTAACAATTATATGTAGTAATGCACTCTCTTGAATGTGTCATGTATTTGTCGTACTACTGTGTAACCTACCTGCATGTTATTTCATAAACCTGCGGTTGTATCTGTCTGTATCATGATCCTGTGGATCACTGAATGCTGTATATCAAATTTTCCATTGTAACTGTCTTTGCAATGTTAAAGCACTGTACTGTATACATACTGCACTTCTATATCGCCCCTGAAAAAAGGACTGCAATTGTCTCTGTGGACTTACCCGGTTACCAAAACTCAAATAAAATATATATATATATATATATATATATATATATATATATATATATGGGATATGACATGGCTGACTGAAGATATCATATTTATCCTTATGAGGCCAATAGTATCATGATATCTCACGAGTGGCCGAAGCCACGGTGAACTATGTGATGTCATTGGCCTTCGAGTGAAGATAAATATGATATCTTCAGTCAGGCCATGTCATGTTCTGTTTATACAACACATGTTTTGGCCCCAAGACAGAATCCCCACATCCCCCACTTAGCATAATACCTATATATTTGATTTACCAAGCAGACACAATGCCTACATATTAGATATGCTAGGGAGATGCATGACCTGAAGTCAACCCCCAGGCAGCTCTGACATTTGGTTGATACTTTGATAGGTGGTAAAAAATCTTTATTTAAAAAAAAATTATTATTCTCTCAGTACAACAGGCAGCTCCACAACTGCATTTCACTCCCCCAGTAGTTGTGACACATGGTTGATAACTGCCATTATTGCTAACAAAGAAACACTTGTTTAAAAAAATGTTTATCTGGTTGATCCTGCCCTAATTTGTAGATAAATATTTGTTTAAAAGAAACTTATCTGGTTGGTCCTGCCATTTTCTTCCAATGTTAATCAAGAAGCACTTCGAGTTTTGCTGCTGTACATTTGTAGCGTGACCGAGCGTTTGTATGCTTTAAAATGAGGAAGTCGCCGAGTTTAAAAATAAGACAATCTGCCTGTGAAAAGTTTAAAAACTGTGTTTTTTACTTAGTTTGCTGTTGTTTGTTTCAAATAAGCTGGTGACAGTAGAAAGAGGATAGAGAATCCGCAGCTTCAGAAAAGTGAACACAAGTGCGGCGGCGTTGTTATAACAGCGCTCGCTGGCTGGATTACGCTTTTCTAAAACTACATATTCTCTCTCTTGTTGTCCTCCTTCTGCTGTCACTAGGTTATTTGAAACAAATATTGGAAAAGTAAGGGGAAAGGGTGCAGTTTTTAAACTTTTCACAGGCAGGCTGTCTTATTTTTAAACTCAGCGACTTCCTCATTTTACAGCATACAAAGCACTCGGTCACGCTAGTAATGTACAGCAGCAAACTGAAACTGCTTCTTGACTAACACCAGGAGAAAATAGCAGGATGAACTTATAATTTTTTTTTAAATAACTCTTTCTGACAGGATTATGGGAGGTCACAGTGGTGTGGTGATAATTGAGGTTACCAGTGTGGAGTGACAGTCACGAGACAGGAGCGTTCATTTGTGGCATGCAGGGGTAAAATCAAAAAACTTTCACTTTCGTTGTGATGACGTATAGGAGCGTGGAGATATCAGTGATATCTTCACATGTGAAGATATCACTGATATCTCCACGACCTGGCTGAGATATTACTTTTTATCCTGTCATTTATGCAAAACATGTGTTGTATAAATATATATATATATATATATATATATATATTATACATATACAATATTCTTATCCTATAAAATACATAGGATGGCTACCCACTTATTAACATAAATTCTCATGCTAAGGTGAGCTGTTAAAAATAGGCTTATTACATAGTTACAGTAAATGAAACCCATAGCCTAATTTACCCAGTCCTGTACTGTAGATGGCACCATATGAGTCTAGTGGAATGGTGCCCCAGTTGTGTGACGGCCAGCCAAAACTCCTGATTCTTTTCTTTGAGACTCAGTATTGCCAACAGACACCAGTATCTGGAAATAGGAACAGAAACAAGTTATTTAAACACAGTAGCAAATAATATTAACAACACATAGAACAGTTAATTTGTTTATTTAGATGCACAATCAATTTCTTTTCATTAGGGATGCCTTTTCTAGGTGGTCATTTAAACCTGAAAGATGATGACCACCAAGCTGTGCATTTAGGGAGGCAGTATAGTGCAGTGGTTTAAGACTCTGAGCTGCAAATCTGGTGTCATCCAGCAGACCAGACCTGGGTTTGAATCCCACAGCTTCCACTTACATACTGTGTGACCTTGAGCAAGTCACTTAACTTCCCTGTACTCACAGGATGCACCTGTAAAAAAGCTAACAGCTTGGTGTGCTACTCCCTGTTAAACAACTAAAAAAAAAAAAAAAGTTAACTCTCATTTCAGCATCAACTCCTCCAGATCCCCTCCCTTTCTGCCCAGCACGACTTTTTCTATCCCACTGTATTTAAACTTACGCTGTTTGGGGTCATGTTGTGAGTGTACATGTAATTCTAGAGCATTTGTGGGATCATTGTGTATGATGGCTCTTTCTTGTTCCCCAACCCGAAGTTTGAGACTCCGACTCATTTTACCCCACACAGAAAGCTCCACATTTACAGGTTGCTAAATGAACTATGTTGGTGGAGTCACAGTTAATACATGTAGTGATCTGGAAGCTTTTCATGGCATTTACACTTGTAAAATGATTAGTTTTCTCTGTTACTGCACAATATTTACATGTTCCACAGGTAAAGCTTCCCTGTGTTAATGGTGGAAGCCAGTTCCCCCTTGTACCAGATTCAGGTGGTTGAAGGCTATGTGTTAGTGTGTCAGCTAGGTTAGCTGCTTGCTTGTATGTAAACCTAGGTGGAGAAGGGCAACAGTTTCTCAAAACTGGATCACTGCGTATGATGTTCCAGTTTTTTATACTGATGTTTCTTACAGTGCCGGAATGTCTGCCATAGGTGGTAATAAAGGTCAATGCTTGTTCTTCACTGTTTACCTTTGCTTTCTCCACCAATAGGCTCCCACTGCTGACCTCATTGACCTCTTCCTCTGCTTTCTCAGGACCTGGGTAGTACACCCCTTTTGTGTGAATCTCTCCCTTAACAACTCTCTCTGTTCCTGACAGTCACACTCATCACGGCAGTTACATTTTAGTCTTAGATATTAGGATTTTGGAATATTAATGATCACATGCTTGGGGGTGGCAGCTTGATGGCTTGATGCATAGAGTATCATATTCCTGTCTGTCAGTTTCCTGTACAGGTTTGTTTTTATAGTACCATCTTGTTGCTTCTTGACCATCAGGTGTAGGAAGTTATTTCTTCTTGACTTTCATGTACTGTAAATTTCATGTTCCTATTGCTGCTGTCGAGAAACCTCACAAAATCATAAAACTGACTCCTTCTGCCCCTCCGTACCAGGAGAATGTCATCTATATATCATCTCCAGAGACCCAACTCATGGTAGTAAGGGTTGATCTTGGGGCTATAGATCACTTTCTTTTCCCAATGGCCAAGATAAAGATTGGCATAACTGGGAGGAAATGTAGCTCCCATAGCCACACTCTTAACTTGCAGGTAAAAACTATCCTGGAACATGAAGGTATTGAAATGTAAAACCAGACTTGTACATTCACACAGAAAGTCTACCAAGCCCTGATCAAAGTCTGTATCCTCTTCCAGCCAATATCATAATACCTCCAGCACTTCTTGGTGTGCAATGTTTGTATAAAGAGCCTCTATGTCTAATGAAATGAGCCACCATTCTTTCTTTAGCAGTAGGTCTCCCACAGTATTGAGGACCTCTGTGGTGTCTCTGAGATATGATGGGATAACGTTGACTAGCTTCCCTATGTGTGCATCCATGTACTGTGATACAGGTTCCATAAGGCTACCAATCCCTGCCACTATGGGGCGTCCTGGGGGGTCTTCCAAATGTTTGTGTAGAGTCTAGGAAGAGTGTAAAATCAAGCCCTTATAGGTTGTGCTACACTTAAAAAAATCATAGGCTTCCCTAGGTATAACTTCCTCTAGAAGTACATATTCCAGTAAGCAATCATGTTTCTTTTTAAATTCAAGTATGGGATCACCATTTAGTTTTAAATAGAAAAGATTCATCAGATAACTGTCTAAGACATTCCTATACATATTGTGTGGTATCCATCACTACAACTGCCCCCCCCCCCCTTTGTCTGCTCATTTTATGGCGATACTTTTATCTTTTTCAAGGGTGTGTAGTGATTGTTTTTCAGCTTTTGTTAAATTATCATTTTTATAGATGTACCAAGTGTCATTAAACATTGTTTCTTTTTTTTTCAAATCTTTCTTACAAGCTGTTTCAAAAACCTGTACACTGTTACAATAAATAGGACAACAGATAGGTGGAGGTTTAAAACCATCCAAGGCAATTTAATTACGTCTTACCCTTGTGTCCAATGTCCCATGCTGGATCTCATTAGTGTCCAGGTTAGAGGATGCTGAATTAACAGTCCAATCCCCTCAAATGTGCTCTGCAGGTGTTATTTCCATATTTGTGTTTTGCTTATTCCAGAATACCCTGAGATTAAAGGGAATCCGTACATTTCCTTATGACATTATTGTGAAGGTTACTATGAGGATCCTGTATGTAAAATACTAGGTTACATTTAGAAAATGTTTTCAGTAAGACAGAAAAATACATTTAAAATTATGATGTGGAGGCATCTATTTTGTGGATAGGAATGGTGCTGTGATGATGTCACTGCCTCACCAGCTCTAAGGTATGCAATTAAGCAGGTTAAAACAAACTGCTCCTACAGACGAGGATCCTGTTCTATCATGAAGAGAAGCACTGGATTCTTTTCTTGCAGTCTGTCAAACCTAAAATCCTGGGTGTTCCTCAGAATATAATAGAATCCCTTACAGCACAGTCAAACTGTTCTCACCTGCTGCACTGCACACGGTTAACACTGGTGAGGCAGTGACAGCATCACAACACCCTTCCTGTTCACAAAATGGATGCCTCCACATTCCTCCATTACTCCACATTACACAAGGTGCTCTTTCTGTAATTATTCTTGTACCAGCACACCTCTTAGCTCACTGTCTGTACCCTAATTCTGCCACCTATACTGCCTGTCAGACCTCAACCATACATCACCATCCATCCATTCACCCCTTTCCCCTCCACTTGACTGTCAGGGACAGACCAGTTTGCCACAGCATGTCTGAAAAAAAATCCTGGGTATACTATGCCAACAGTTAGAATGTAAATAGTGGCATTATTCCTACTGCTTTGATGTTAATTAGTGCTTCAAAGTTTACTCAAACCTATGCAGTTTTTTTCTTACATTGCTAGTCAGAGTCAAACTGTTATAAAGGGCACTTCACCCTACATTGTAACATACCTGCTGGACACCAGGCTCCATAGGAAATAAAATCCATAGTATCTCTCTTACCCAGTATGTATGAACCATCAATAATGGAGGGGGAGTTTACTAAATGCATTCAATGTTTGATGTACTGTGAGGGGAGTTTTGGAATTGAGTTTGTGTGTAGTAAGTGCCTTTTAATTACCACTCTACAAGCAGAAATAGCACTTTTGCTTAATACTAAACAAATTCCTACTGATATCAGAGAACTGGAGAGCTTTATTGATTATATGGATGAACAACTTCACCCCTTCCAATACCCCCCGCCCCTTCCAGACAGTACTTCCATCCTCCCTAGTATAGGGGTAGCTCTAACATATAGCACTGCTGTACCTTCTTTCTCTGCCTCTATCCCCTCCAACAAAGTGGATGTTTATCCATCTCCTCATCATGAAAATGTTGATTGGGCTATTGTCACCAAGCCCATTAAAAAGAGGAGGGGAGGTCAGATTTATAACAGTGCTCTCATTGAAATTCACAACAGATTTGAGCATCTGGCTGAATTAAAAAGTGATGTGATACAAGACTTACCCACTGTATCATTCTCTAATGACAACACTGGCTCTAAAAAGCTTCCTAAGCATTAATCTGTACCTATACCCTCCAATACCTTTTCTAGCAGGCCCCATCCTATTAACTCACTACCCAGTAGGTTACCTGCCCCTGATCATATTACACTACCCACGTCCCCTGTTTCTGTCCCTTGTATTCCCGCTACCTCAAAGCAAGTGTATGTCCTGGGTGATTCGATCATCAAACATATTGACAGGGTGGTCTGTAATAATGATAAAAGTAATAGTATTTGCTCCAGCTTTCGTAGAGCTAAGGTATCTGATATTACAACAATGATACCCAATATCTTACATAAAGCTGGGGACAACTCACTTGTCATTGTCCATGCCAGTATTAATGACATTAATCATACTTCATTTAATCAGTTACAACAAGACTATGTTGCATTATGCAATATGCTACTAGACAGGGGCTGTTTTGTTTGTATTTCTGACATTCTACCTGTCCCAAGAGCAACGCCCACCATGACACGGAAAATCAAAGCCATTAATGAATGTCTGAGGAAGTGGTACTTAAAACAAGACATGCCCTGTATTACCCATTGGGAAACATTTTTGGATCGATCCTATTTATTTTGTTGGGATGGTTTACATCTTAGTCATAAAGACAGTATACTTTTGGGGAAAAACATCACTACTATTATCAATCACTGTTTAAACTGAAATCTATGGGGGAGAATGGGTGTGTTCCCAAGTCTCTAAAAAAATACCAAGATACTACTATAAATAAATGTAAATTCCTGGCCTTAAATGCAAGATCTTTAAATCAGGTCAAATTAGCGGAACTTGAGGCTAAATGTAAAACTTCAAATATAGGTGTGGTGGGGGTTACAGAAACTTGGTGGGATGCAGCCTCAGTCTGGTCTAGAGAAATCCCAAATTATAGATTATATTAAAAAAATAGAATTAATAAACAAGGTGATGGGGTTTGTATGTATGTATGAAATGACATACCCTCCTATAAAGTATATTCCCCTTATTCTTTGGAAAGTATCTGGGTCAAAATCCAGTTAAAGTGGCACTCCTATATAACTGTCAGAAACATTTACAGACCCCCCGTCTGCTGATTCAGACTACACAACCAACATGCTAAAAGAGATTTTGACCTTTTCAGAATCCGAAGACACTGTTATTCTTGGAGACTTTAATATGCCACATATCAATTGGGACTCTCTTTCTGGTCATTCCTGTGCAGAAAAGACATTAGTAGAGGTGATAACCAATACCGGGTTACAACAACTTATTACTGAACCTACTAGGGGCTCTAACATCCTGGACTTATTACTTACAAACATTGAGGTGCAAATTAGTAACCTCCATATTTGGGACCCACTTGGAGCTAGCAATCATTCTTCTACCATCTTCAAAATTCAATAAGATACAATTACACAAAGGAAGTCAGCATATACCAAGAATTTTAACAAAGCCAATTTTTTCTGAAATCAATAAATATTTAGAAAACATCAATTGGGAATCTCTTTTTTTTTCAAATGCACAACACAACAAGTGTGTGACATCTTTAAAAGCATAGTTTACTTTCTGGAAAATGCATATATTCCATCAAAAAGAAAATATAGTAAGGGAAAAATACCCCCATGGTTTAACAAGTCCATTAAAAATCAGATCAAATGGAAAATTAAACTTTTTAGAAAACTCAAAAAAAGCTCTTTCCCACACAAAACAATTTTACTGTACAAATACAGACGATCTGTTAAAAACTTGAAAAATTCTATTAAACTGGCTAAAACCAAGTTAAAATTAAAATTAGCTCATACTAAGGACTGTCACAAATCACTTTTTTCTATATGAATAATAAAAGGGTACTTTGAGGACCATTGGCCCCATTATTAAAAATGACTCTCATTTATCAGATATAGATACATCTAATCTTTTCAATAAGTATTTCTGTTCTGTCTTTTCTCAACAATCATCTGTCATCCCTGTTCATTCTCAACAAACAGGTACCCACAGATTTAACTCAACTGATATTTTACAAGCTATAAATAAATTAAAAAGGACTATTAGTCCTGGTCCTGATTATATTCATCCCTGGTTTCTGATTGAAACCTCTATAAATATTTCTATACCTTTGTCAATTATTTTTAATAAGTCCTTGCAAGAAAACTCTGCACCAGATGACTGGCAAACAGCAACAGTTACCCCAATATTTAAAAAAGGTAATAGAAGCTGCATGCAGAATTATCATCCCATCAGTTTGACCTCTGTGGCTGTCAAATGAATGGAATGGGTAATGAAGACCTTGATTGAACAGGAATGTGGAAAACTGGGTATTCATGATTCCCTCCAGCACGGGTTCACTCCCAAGTATTCATGCACTACTAACTTGATATCTTTCTATAACAATATAAGTGCTTTACTTGATGCGGGTATTCCTTCTGACGTTATACTACTGGATTTTAGTAGAGCTTTCGACAAAGTATCACATGAAAAATTTATCACAAAAAAGTATAATCTAGGCCTGTCATCTGACATTATTAACTAGACATCTGATTGGCTGACAAATAGAACCCAGAGAGTTAGAATTAATGACACCCTATGTGACCTGGGCAAAGTAACAAGTGGCATCCCACAAGGGTCAGTTCTGGGACCAACACTATTTAATCTCTTTATTAGTGATCTACAACCTGGGCCTAATAATTATATGGTCAAATTCACAGATGGCACTAAATTAGGGTGCAAGGTTAATAATCATGACAATATTTCTTCATTGAAGGTAGATTTGAAAAAATTAATACTTTGGGCTAACCAAAATCATATGCATTTTAATCAAGATAAATGTATGGTATTACACTTTGGCAAAAACAACCCAAATATGGTATACCACATTACTGGACTTCCACTTCAGTTGTCAAACTGTGAGAAAGATCTAGGTACTTACATTAATAATAAACTTACTCCAAGGGATCATTGTATTAAAACTGCTTGTATGACTAACAGACTTTTGAGGCAAATAAAGCGAACTTTCATTAACCATACTGAACAATGCCTTATTCCACTCTTTAGGGCCTACATCAGACCATACCTTGATTATGGTTCCCCCTTTTGGAACCCTGGCCTAAAAAAAGTTATTGCCATATTAGAATAGGTCCAAAGGAGAGCAACAAAAATGGTTCCTAGATTGACACAACTGGACTATCAGGCCAGACTACAAGCTACTGGTCTCTCTTCTCTTCAAAACAGAAGACTAAGAGGTGATATGCTCATAGTTTTTAATCTACTACAATCACCAGATCTTATGGAACAATGTGGCTTAAAATTTTCAAAAAGGAGATTAGTTCCAAGATTACACAATAAACAGCTCGAGGTTAAAAGCTATAGAACAAGCAGAAGGTGGAACTTTTTTTCAGTAAGGGCTCTGTGTATATGGAACTCCCTACCTCAAGATGTAGTGGAGGCTTCTAGTACTATTAGTTTTAAAAACAAACTGGATGTTTGGATTCAGGAAAATTATTAAATAATGTCCCACACTGTGTGGGGGAACAGTCTCGATGGGCCTCGGCCTTCTTCTGTTCTATTGAACCAAGTAGTACCAAGTAATACCTGAAGAAAAGGTTTATAGATCTCAAAAGCTTGCATCTTTATCTTTTCATTAGCCTAATAAAAATATTAGGCTTGATTCTCACAAGGAATGGCGCAAAGTGCCCGCTGCGCCAAATGATGCACCGGGAGCGATTTTCAAATGCCGTTTGCGTCAACTGCAGACTGCATGCACCAAATGGGGCTTGCATCATCTCTGTGGCACAAAATGGGCTGCAGCATAGCGCGCTAGGGGCTTGTGGCAGATGCAGGCTGCCAAATTCCATAAAACAGGATTCTCAAAACCCTCCAAGAGGGCAAATTTCTAAGTACCGTTAGACCAGCAAGGACTGGTCTAAGGATACTTAGAAATTTGCCCTCTGGAAGATTTGAGCAATTTGCAGCAATGTGCCATGGTTCTCCCTCCCCAGTTCTGATCCCTTTTTAATAAAATATGTCCCTGGTGATCTAGAAGACTCCCCAAGCCCTGACCCCCATTCTGAAAAAGAAAAACATCCATGGTGGTCTACTGGGCCCCCCCACCCCAGCAGGCAGTACCCCGCCACTAGCTCCCCCATCCCAAAACCAAGCCAGCAACTGGCACAGCCCAATGCTCACCACCATGGCCAGCTGCCGACTTAGCTTTCAATGAGCTCATACTGTATTCAGTACTTGCTCATTGATTGACAGGTCAGTGGACTGTCAATCACTGAGTGCATACTATATACAGTACACACTCACTGAGAGCTCAGTCAGCTGCTGGCCATGGTGGTAAGTGACAGGCTGTCCCAGTCATTGGCTTGGTTTTGGGGGGAATGTGTTGATGGGTACTACCTGCTAGGGTGGGGGGACCACTAGACCACCAGGGAACCAATATTGTAATAAAACAGGGAGTCATCGAGGCACAGGTCAGGAAGCATAGGAAGACCAGGAGCAGTTTCAAAATTTGCAAGTAGCATTTTATTATTAACAACAACAATAGAGTAATAATAGCAAACAAAATGTGCAGGATAGCTATATACAAAGGCAGTACAACCAGAGAAAACAAAAGTGCTTCATCTGAGGGTTTCTTTTCAATTTCAGATCTCAGTCTCTGTCTCTCACTTTCTTTCTAGCAAAAGTATTGCTGCTCTTTTTATAAGTCTTTGCCTGGGAACTTGTTAAGGAGACATCCTGTTTTTCTCAAAATGTTCTTGCCAGTTTCTTTGCAGAGCAGGCTTGCAACTAGAACAGGGTCCCAAGCTGGCCTCCTGCTAACAGCTCTGCAAAAGTGTTTGCAAACGGATCCATGACACCACAGTGACAACTTTTTTCTGACACGATACTACAGCGACAGATTTATGTCGACCTCAAGTTGCAGTAGGCATAAATCTGTTGGAAACTGTCTGTTTTTTTCAAGGAGCTTCACCCCAAACCCCCATGCAGGGAGCTCTGCCCCCAGACCCCCCCATAACTTAAGACTGTCAACTCTGAGTCGGAGTTGATTTGCAGAGGGGGCAAAATCCGGAGAAAGCAGTGTCAGGATCCTGCGGGTACTTCAATGTCGGAATGTCACTGCAGCATCAGCATACATTTGCAAACAAGCCTGATTGGAGCTCAGACTGCACCTCAAGTTAACCCCTTGAGTTCCAAATAGCTTTTTGCAATCATTTCAACAGTATAACTTTATACATTTCAAACCAAGGGATCCCAGTTTCACATAAAGATTCACATATATTTTTATAACCATAGATATGCAAGGGGAAAGAAAAGATAGAAACAGTAAGTAAAGGTAGAGAGATTGCGAGAGTCGAAGAATCATGAAACCATCAGAGTGATCAGTTCCTAGGTCTCACGAGAACATTTGGTTGTGCAACCAGACAGACAAGTGACAGAAATACCTAGGATGCACTCCATCTGGACCAGGTGCCTTATCATGGGGAAGTACCTGAAACACAATGTTTGCAAATGTTGCATTTTTTACATTTGTGCATACCTGAGATGTTTTAAAAAGAATTTAAAAAGAATTAAAAAAATATTCAAATAATTTCTTTAAAATAATACTGTGTGCATTTTGTTTGCACTAATTTTGTATCAATTATACACTTTAATTTACATTATTTTATTTTTAATGTTAAATGCAAGATGGAAATTAATTACACTTGTTGACTTGTTAATGGGGGCATATAAAAATGATGTCATTAGTAAGTAGCCACACCCCCTGAGGAAGGCTGTGTGCCAGAGCGCTGGGGTAGTGGGCACTTACCTGAGTGCTGTTGACCTAATAAATTTTATTTGGATATTATTTGAAGTCTGGTGTGGTCTTGCTTGCCATAGAGTGCTACTGTTTTGGACCCCCTCCCCATAGACAGGCAGGAAGAGGGGAAGCAAAAGGCAAAAAGGGGAAGGGTTAGGGAGGAGGGTATAGGCAAGCAGGGGAAGAGCTTACAGTGGAGGGTGGTCTTACTGAATGCAAGAAGCCTTGGCAATGAGACAGTAGAACTGCAGGTTTTGATAGCGGAAGAGGAGGTGGACATAGCCGCCATAAATGAAACATGGGCCACCTAGTACCAGGACTGAGATCTAGTGATCCCTGGGTACAAACTGTACCACAGGAACAGGGACAAAGGGAAAGGGGGAGGGGTAGCTAAATATGTTAAGGAGGCGATATTGTGCAACAGGGAGGAAGGTGAGGAGGGCAAGGCCAAAGCCTTATGGATTCACCTACAGCACTCAAAGGGTAGGAAGGCGAGATTAGGAGCGGTGTATTGGCCACCCTCCCAAAGTGTGGAAATGAACAGGGAACTGGGAGAACAAATTAAGAGGCTGAGTGGTAAGGGCAACACAGTGGTAGTCGGGGACTTCAATCTGCCAGGCTGGATTGGAACACTCCAGCCACCTCAAGTGCCAGAAAACAGGTCTTCCTGGAAGCCTTCCAGGACAGCTTCCTCACACAGAACATTCTAAACCTGATACGTACGGAGAGCTAGTCCAAGCCATTGAGGTGGAGGACCCCCATACGGGAAGTGACTGCACAGTGTGGTTCTCCCTCAGCCTGGAGAAGGATGTAGCCAACACAAGGACAAGAGTAGTGGATTTTAAGAGGGCAGACTTTGGCAGGATGGACATCATGTTGAAAGGGCACCTAGACAACATCAGCCTGGACATGGATGCATAGCAGAAATGGAATGTCATAAAGAAGGGTCTGGCAGAGGACACTAGCAATTGCACCAAGTGTCAAAGTAAGAAGGCCAGGAACAAGAGACCTAGCTGGGTAAATGGAGAGGCAGTGGAAAGGGTGAAGAAAAAGAGAGCGGCCTTCAGAAAGTATAAGAGATCCTGCCAGTATGAGGATAGGAAGGAATACATGAAGAAATCCAGGGAGGTGAGCAAAGTAGTGAGGGCAGCCAAGGTTTCAAAAGAACTAAAGCTGTCGCAGAGAATCCGGGAAGGGGGAAAAGATTTCCTTAGGTATATAGGAGAGAGGAGGAATTGCAAGGACCAGATTGTAAGGATTAGGAAGGAGGGACGGTGGGTAGAGTAGGGGGCAAAACAGGCAGAAGTTCTAAATGAGTACTGCTCAGTGTTTACCAGAAAGAGAGATGTGCCTGTATCTCAGGTGAAGGGTGGAGTGGGGGCAAGGGGAGAGGAGGTGACAGACATGGAGATCTCGGTCAAAAGGGTGTTGGAGGGCCTAAGGTCCCTAAGGGTGGATAAGGCACCTAGTCCAGATGGAGTACATCCTAGAGTACTCAGGGAGTTGGCAGGAGTCCTGGCGGGACCACTGACAGATTTGTTCAACACTTTCCTGAATACTGGATGCGTTCCCAGAGATTGGAGGATGGTACATGCGGTGCCAATCCATAAGAGTGGGCCCAGAGATGAACCTGGGAACTACAGACCAGTGAGCCTCACAGCCATTGTGGGAAAGCTAATGGAGACTAAACTTAAGGAAAGGCTTGTGAGTTTCCTGGAGGAGAATGGCTTACAGGATGACAGGCAGCATGAGTTTGTGCCTAAGAGATCCTGTCAGACCAACCTTGTTGACTTTTTTGACTGGGTGATGAGGTCACTAGGTAGGGGCCATGCAGTGGATGTCCTTTACCTGGACTTCAGTAAGGTATTTGACTCCATGTCCCATGGAAGGCTGACCAGCAAGTTAAATAGCCTGGGAGCAGGGAGGAAGCTGGTCAGGAGAATCAAGAGCTAGTTGCAGGGCAGGCAGCAGAGGGTGGTAGTTGGGGAAGGGCTCTCGGCACCCAGGGTGGTAACCAGCGGGGTCACGCAGGGGTCGGTGCTAGGACCGGTAATATTTAACATACTCATAGCAGACATATCAAATGGGATAAGGAGCAAGATCAACCTCTTTGCAGACGCCACTAAGATCTATGCTGAGGTGAAGAGTGAGGAAGGGGCTAAGGCACTGCAGAAGGATTTGGCAACACTTGAGTGCTGGTCAGCCACATGGCAGCTGGGGTTCAATGCCAAAAAATGCAAGCTCTTGTACTTGGGGCCAAAAAACCCAAAGAACAGATACTGGTTGGGGGGAGTGCAGTTGACCACTTTAGAGGAGAAGAAAGATCTGGGAGTGTTGGTAACGGGGGGCATGAAGCACTCAGCACAGTGGAGGAAGACAGCTTCAAAGGTGAACAGAATTCTGGGATGCAGCATCAGGAGAATCCCCACTAGAAGGAAGGAAGTCATTTTGCCCCTGTACAGGTTCCTTGTGAGGCTGCACTTGGAGTACTGTGTGCAGTTTTGATGCCCCTATTTGAAAAGGGACATCAAACTATTGGAGGAGGTCCAGCATAGGGTGATGAAGATGATCCTGGGGATGGGGACAAAGACATATCAGGAGAGATTGAGGGAGGTCAACATGTACACATACTACACCCTAGAAGATAGAAGGGAGAGAGGGGATATGATTGAGACATTCAAGTACTTAAAAGGCATAAACAGAGTTAGTTCAGAGGACTTGTTTAAATTAAAAGGGGGGAGGAACACCAGGGAACACAGTCAGAAATTGGAGGGAGGAAGGTTCACGAGAGAGATGAGGAGGCACTATTTCACAGAGAGCGTGGTGGCTGGTTGGAATGCGCTGACAGAGGAAGTGGTAGCATTGCAGATGGTGGACAGCTTCAAAAGAGGGTGGGATAGAGCCAAAGGGAGGGTCAAAACTGTGGGAAGAGTGGGGGAAGAGAAGTTGGAAGTGGGGTGGCACTAAGTTAAGAGGGAGTGCAAGGGGAGGGGGCAGCTGCAGTTTAATAGACAGCATGCTGCACACTCGAGCAGACTAGATAGACCGAATGGCCTGTATCTGCTGGCAATTTTATATGTTTGTAAGAATTCATGGGGCTATCTGGTTTGCTGTGGAAGTACAGGGCACTCTAGTCCTTGTGTTTCCATTTGGCCATAGATATAGACACACACAGGGCAAAGAGTCCATCTGTCAGCCGATGCACAGGGCCCTCTGCCACCCATTGGTGCAGAGGTGCAGGGCCCTATGCCAAGAGGATAACTGTCTTTCACCATATGGTACCTGGGCCCATGTGGACAACCCTGCAGCTTTCATTCGCTGACTGGAGGGCATGTCACATAACAGCGACATCCCCTAACCCTAACCCCATCCAGCTGGTCACTGAGCTCACTCCCGAACTCAGCTCACTGGCAAGGGATCACAAAGCATACCAGCTGGGGTCAAGATTGGCAGTACAAAGTTTCTTAATTCTATATTTTTTAAAAGTTTAACCCCAAATTTTCAAGATAATCATTTTTATGGCACCCCTTATAAACATGACTTGTACCATTTATAGTATATTTTCTGAAATTTCATTTCACACCAGAAGTGCGAAAATGCATCTCGTCCAGGATTTCTAAAATGATAGCAGTCATATTTATGAGGTGGTGTGGAAAAATGGATACATTGTAGGTTTGGAGTCAAAAAACTGAAAATTAGCCCAGTCATGAGTGAACGTTGAAAAACTGCAATGTTTACACATAAACTAGACATTTTACTGTATTTGTACACCAAATTTTCAGCACAGACTTCTTATTACCCCACCTGATGAACCCCGTAGGTGAAAAGTTTCAAATCCCCATCAGATCGTCATTCCACACCACCAAAACATCATTCCACACCACCAAAACATCATTCCGCACCACAGGTGCAAAAAACATTTTTTGGCCAGGATTTTAAGAAAAATGACACAGCTGTCACATTCATGAGGTGGTGTGAAAAAATGGCTACGTGGAAAATTTGGGAACAAAATATTTAAAATTACCGTTGTAAGTGAGTGTAGAAACATTTCAATGTACACTCATAACGTTGTCATTTTTTGAATATTTCAATGCTAAATTTTCAACATACCCTTCTTATGACCCCACCTCATGAACAAAGGTGGTAAAAATGTTTGCATTCTTTCCCAAAAGTGATTCCACAAAGCAACCACAAGATTGACTTTTGGGCTAGGTTATTCTACCACCATTGGTCATGAGGTTGGGTCCTAAAAAAACATGTTGAAAATGTAGGGTCAAACTGTATAACAATGACAAAGTTATGAATCAAAGTTCAAACCTCATTGAAATACATTGAACTGCACTTACCTGGTTTTCTCATATTGCAGTCGCTGGTTCCAGCAGCAACCAATGTCTTCAATCAGAGGGTGTATCTGCACCATGGGATATGTTCATGTGTATGGGGGGTGTGCTGGGTGTGGGGTGGAGGGTTCTGAATGGGAAGTCAGGTGGGGTGGCTTTTTTTTTCAGGAATATTCCAACACTGGGGATTGGGCACCCCAGTGTCGGGCTAGTGCTCAGCAGCACCAGGGGTGGGGACCATGAGCCACCATCTACATAATGGAAACAGAGGCTGTGGACCAGGAGGGGAGGGGGGTTAAGAGAAGCAGTACAGGGGTGGGTACCCTGGTCCACTTATATATCGGTGGAAAAAATATAAACATTGGGAAGGGCAGGTGAGTGACCTGGAGGGAAGGGGGGAGAAAGAAGCGGTACTGGGGGTGGGCTCAAGAAATAATTCAGATAGCTAGCTAGATAGACAGACAGACAGACAGACAGACAGACAGACAGACAGACAGACAGATAGATAGATAGATAGATAGATAGATAGATAGATAGATAGATAGGCAGGCAGACTGCAGCCAGCAGCACGCTTCCATCTGCAGCTGCAGGTGTCAGAAAAGTTCTGCTGTTCTCAAACAGAGAACACAGGTGAACAGCTCCACT
Source organism: Neoceratodus forsteri (assembly GCA_016271365.2). NCBI lineage: Eukaryota > Metazoa > Chordata > Ceratodontiformes > Ceratodontidae > Neoceratodus > Neoceratodus forsteri. Next base: position 565,454,516 of record CM028129.1, on the reverse strand, counting down.
CACAAGATGGGCGTCCTGGATTTTGGGGTGCCCAGAAAATATATTTCTGGCAATTTGTTCAAAAAACAAATACCAGACTCTAACTAAATGGGTACCATTTAGCTAGGTTCTGGTGTTTATTTTTTGAAAATGTATCATTTTTCTTTATTTTCTATGTTTGTGAGTTTAAAGGAAAAAACAAGATGGCAGCCAGCATGCTCAGTATTTTTTCCACATGATCAGTATTTTTTTCAGCACGACAGGTAAATCTCAAAAATAAGCACTCATGAACTTCTTTTTTTTTACCATTCGTATTTCTCGGTTAACTAAAAAAATCCATATAACTCTGGAATCCTATGATATTTTTTCACAAAAGCTTTGAAAGGCACACCCTTTGCATGGGCCCCTTCAGCACTGAAAATTTTATGAAACAATTCTACACTATCTAGGTTGTAGATGAGAGCAAAACATTTGCAGCGTTAAGTATAAGGAAAACAAACACGTTTTGTTTTCCTTTTTTGGAACTCCTTATCTCTAAAACTGAACAAGATGCTGTCACAAAACTTTTCACGTTTTGAGAGTCTGACACTCTGACCACACAGGTCAACTTTTGGGCTATTTTGTCAAACAATGCCATAGTTATTAAGGTATAGAAACTGGAGTTTAACAATAAGCAGCCTACTCAACCCTAACTATAGGGATTCTACAGCTCCCCTATTATACACCATATGAGAAAAGGGAAGCAAGTCATGAAAGAGGGTTTTAAAATGTAAAAGAAACCTATTTGGGGGTAATTTTTTCTAAAGTTAAGTGCAGGCTCTACCTAACAGGGCCCTGATGTCCAAGATACATGTGTTGGTGTCTGTCCAGGATGTCATTTTTGTGGGTTTTGAATTAAAAAAAAAAACAGAAACAAGATGGTGGCCATATGAAAAAGGACTTTTTTCTCAAGAAAAAATGATGGCCCCACATTAAAAAGGATAATTTTGCCATCTCATCTGCACAGCAGTTGGATTTCTGCTTGCTTTGTCAGCAACCCAGGTTCAGGAATGGACCCGGGTCATCAGAGGGCCGGCCGGGGGGAGAAGGATGGAGCTTCCTAAGGACTGTTCTCCTTCTCCAGGGGGAGGGAGGAAGGGGAGGCCGGGGGTACTGCAGCAACCAGCACCAGAATGTTCAGGGAGGTGGAGCAGATGCTGGATGCCATTGTACGTCCCCACACCCAGGAAAAACAGGGAGGAAAAATACTGCTGTCTGCTGCCTGGATGAAGCCTGCCCCTCTGCTCCGATGAGCTCCCAAGCTGGCACCCTGACCTATCCCGTAGCTTGCGGCACTTGGAGCCCATGCCGCAACCCCATCCTGGGGGAGGGTAAGCCAGGTGGGAGCGGAGAGGTCATGACCCAGGCTGAGGTAACGGCAGTGGGTAGCATGAAAACAAAAAAAGAGTAATACATTTTTTAAAAAAAGGATCCTTTTTCATATGAACCAAATTCTTTTTTCATTCCAAGCAGCTATCCAAAAGACTGTACTGAGCATGCTCAGAACAAAATTTTTAACATGTAATAACTTTGAACTGTATTCATATTTTCTCAGCAAACATGTAAAAGGCACATCTGTGGACCAAGCCCTTTCCACTTTGAAACTTTCAGAGCAAAATTCCAAACCATCTGGTGGTAGGCAATGGCAAAAACCACCAATTTTTTAACTTTTATCACTATTCACATCTCGGAATCCACACATCCGAATGGAACAAAACTTGACAGGTCAAGAGATCTACTCCCACGAATGCACATGCAAAATGTTGTGCAAATCCGTTGAATTGTTGTGAAGATATTAAAGTGCAAAGTTTGAGGTTTAACACCAAAACCCCTGCTCAACTCAAACTATAGTGGTGCTGCCCACCACTATAATATATAACTATATATACTGTATTATCCTGGAGTGGTAGTGGCAGTGCAATTAGGGTTGAGTAGGGTATTTAACATTAAACCCAATTTTTTGCACCTTAATGATGTTAGCAGAGTTTAGTGAAATTGCCCAAAATTTGGCATTCATTGTCTCAGAGTGAAGTTCTCAAGACGTGAAAATTTTCATGATGGCAGCTTGTGTGGTTTCTGAGATACAAAATGCCAATTTTTAACAAAAAGCGATGTTTTTCCTACACTTATTACATGGGTTTATTTATTTATTTTTTGCTCTCACCTACAGCCTAGATGGTACAAAATTATTTTCAAGAAAATTTAAGGGTAGAAGTGGCTTATGCCAAGGTAGCATCTTTCAAAAGTTTTGGGAAAAAGTATTAATCTGTTCCAGAGTTATAAGGATTTAAAAACATTTTCTGACATTGTTCATGTTGTGAGAGCATTTTGCTTTCGCACCACTTAAGTTCTTATGAGACGGAATACACTTTTTTGGGTTGTGGTAGCTACCATCTTGTTTTTTTTTTCCAAACTAAAAAATATGGAAAATACCTAAAAATGTTTTTTTAAAAGTAAAACACCTGAACCTAGCTAAACAGGACCCATTTAACTAGATGCAGGTGGTCTTTTTTAAAATTAGGCCTAGAGGGCTGGCCCATCGTTGCAGAGGTAGCACTACCACTCGTGACGCTAGTGATCCAGGTTCGGAAGTGAGCCTGGGTCATCGAGGTGAGCTGTGAGGAGGAGGATCCAGCTTCCTAGGGGTTCTCAAATGGTGAGGCCAGCCTCCCTGGGGAGGCCCCAACCTCTTACAGGGGAGGCTCAAGCAAGTGGTTTTATATCTTTTGTGTGATGAGGTGAAGTAAACTGAAAGAGGATAATAGCTGGTGAATTGTATGTATTTATTTACTAATAGGTGACAAGGGAAGGTGAATGAGCCAAGGCTCATTTCAGGTGTATGCGGGGAAGGGTAGGGAGTAAATAGATTTCAAATAGTAACTGCAAAACAATCAGGAAATACACAATGAACAATAGTGCAAACAAATATGAACAATAAACTAATAATGAGTAGTGGTAATTGATCAATTTGTAGAATGATGGTAGAACAGCCCAAATACAAGGGTTGAGCATAGAAGTGCTAAGAGCAATAGAAGGAAGGAGCAAAGTAATCCCAGAGAAGTTGCTTAGGAGCAGGGATGGAGGGGGAGAGGCAAAGTATGTAGGAAGGTTGTTTCATATAGAGAGGGAACAGAGCAAGTAGTCTGACTCATGAGGGTACTGCCACAAGGGGTAACAATGGTTCAAGAATGAAAATAGCAGAGCAAGTAGGCTGGCCTGTGGGGGGGGGGGGTACAATAAGCTGAATAATAATATTTGTTTATTTTATTTTATTTATTTGTTATTCAGAAAACATTTTTGAGCCCAGGAGCTCTTTTTCAAAGGTTCCACGTCAGTGTAAGACGAAGAACTGAATGTGAGCCAAGTACTCAAAGGGGTTTCAATTTATTCATAGTGTACTGAGCAAAGTACAGTATGTTATTTTTCTTTGTGGAGGCCCAAGATTATTTAAATTTTTGGGGGAGGCTCAAAATCTTTTCCATGGATTTGGGGAAGCTCACTGTGACAAAGTCTAAGAACTATTAGGATACTGTCCTCCGAGGGAAGATCAAGCGTCCCAGAGGACTGGGCAACCACAGGTGGCAGTGCAATGGAGCCACAATGGGTGTATTCTGTCTCATGAGAACTTAAGTGGTGCAGGAATGTTTTGATATAGTGGATTAAAAATGCATCTTTTTTAGCCTTGCATATAATGATTTTTAAATGTTGCAGGACTGGATTAATTTTAATATTGTTTTAATTATTTATTGATTTTATTATGTTATGTACAGGCGCCTTGGTTTTGGAAAGGCGCCTTTTATAAATAAAGTTTGATTGATTGATTGATACTCCATGAAGTGCTCAGGGGAGGGGACCAACAGGGGAAGAAAAGCACCTCCTCGCCTGCAGCAGCAGCATGGCACCACCTCTGCTTCGCAGGCCCTACACCACTCACCGGGCTCCCAACTACAACTCACCTCTAACACCTCCCAGGCTTGGGAAACCTGGGAGGCTCTGTGAAGAGGGGTCAATCTATGGGGGACTGATTGACTGGATAGTAAGTTCCAGGGACAGTGGGTGACGGCTTGTGAGGAGTTAAAACTTTGGGTTGAGCAGGAATGTTTTGATATAGTGGCACTAAGTGAGACATGGCTGAAACAAACAATGCCAAATGAATGTGTTAGCCTTGAGGGTTATTCCCTTTTTAGAAATGGCAGGGTTAAGGGTAAAGGGGGGGGGATGAGTTCTTCTTCATATAAAGGATAGTTTTATTGTCAAACAGATAGATGCAGGATCGTATAATTATTCAGCTGATTATCTGACTATTAAAATTACCTTAGGTGGATTTAAGGGAACTGATGTTTACTTTACATGTGTATACTTACCACCTAGGATAGCTAAGGTTGATATTGCTATATTAAATGAATTAACATATTTGAGTAAGGGAAACAAAGAATGTATAATTATGGGTGATTTTAATTTGGATTGGACAACCTTACATAATAATGATAGGGTTAAAAATATTTTGATTGTAACTGGTTTTAATCAAGTTATAAAAGATGAAACCAGGAAAAATTACAAAACTGGGGATGAGGGATTGTCATAGATTGGGTACTGACAAATAGGTTGCAATTTTTAAATGATTCAGGTGTTTTGAACGATGCTATCACAGATCATTGTCCAGTTTATATGATTAGAAAAAACAAATGTCAGTGGCTCAGTAGGTAGCACACTCACCCCTGAGGCTGGGAGATCAGAGGGCTGTGGGTTCAGTTCCCACATCTGGCACTTGAGTTAATATCCCAATACTGACACTGTAGTGCAGCATGAGAGGGGTGCTGCACTTCTGAGGTGCCGTCTTTCGGATGAGATGTTAAACCGAGGTCTCATCTGCCTGGATTGGTGGTAGTCCAGGTGGATGTTAAAGATCCCATGGCACTTCTCAAAAAGAGTAGGGGAATTTCCCCGGTGTCCTGGCCAAATTTCCCTCATTCACTAAAAATACCACCAACAGCTTAATCTGGTTCAAGGTCAGTTGGCATTCATCTGTATCCCCCTTCCCCGGGTCATGCCTGAAAATAGGCAGGATTTGTCTAGTGCACTTACCCAGTCAGCAAAAACTAAATAAAAAAATGAATAAAATAAAAATGAAATTTTTATTAGGGAAGCCGGATCATTAAAAAGTCTGACTGATGATAGTTTTACAACTGAAGTAAAAAAAATTGGATTGGTCCCCATTGCACAAAATAATCAATATTTTAATGAACAAATAATAAATATAATCAACTGCTATGCCCCCCCCCAAAAAAAAACAAAACAACAACAAAGGATTCGATCAAAACACTCACCCTGGATAAATGTTAAACTACCTGACATGTTTAAGTTAAGGAATTCACTATGGAAACAGTTCAAAAGGACTAAGGGACCCATATTCAGAGGTGGCAGTCTGTGCCGCGTAAGCGATAGTGCCGCCCAATAAATAGCGCTGACACAGAAAATGGTGATCTTCAGACAGAGTGCAGGCCAAAGCGACCGTGCAAGTCACACTGAATATCACAACATTGCACAGTAGTGCAGTGGTACATGCATGGAGCACACAGCCAGTTCTGAATATGGGACCACCATGCGCATAGGGCCAGGGAACAGCTGCACAAACAGTGGCAGTAGTGCACTGCATGTGTGCACGATGAAACGCAGATGGCACAACAGCGCGATAGCCCAAGGGAAAGGGGATGTCCTGTGGCTCACCACAGGGGACTGATGCAAGGACCACAATGGACCAGCTCTGCACACTGTACAGACATGCCCAGGCATGTGCACGGCTATGCATATCACCCCGCAGTCTACACAGTGCTGCAGGTCATGGGAGCAAAATAGTAGCTGTTACCTATGGATAGTGGAGATGGTGGAGTACGATGGACGCTGCAGCAGACACGTCAACTTGTTGTAAGGCCTGCAGTGCCACCAGGACACAACCAAAACAACAGGGCAGCCAGGCAGACACACATAGGGAGCACCCCATCGGCATGTCATGTTCGGCGACAGTCCAGGACACCCAGACAAAGGTATGTAGGAGCGCATACTGCAGGCAGTGGCATTGATGCAGGCATGGCCAGGGGTCACCACAGTGAACTGATGGGACATACATGTCACAGACCCATCGGGCAACCAGTGCAGTTGGACACAGGAAAACACACAGTGGAGCCCCCTGTAGGGCTACAGGGAGTGGTGGGGAAAGCAAAGACCCCAACCCCCCTGCACTTGAGGACATGTGGATGGGGGTCACAGGGGATGACTGCCAGGTATAGATTGCTAGGAAAGAACACACACTGTACTCAGCTCAGTGAAATATGAAAAGAAAAGAAAAATACACAAAACAGTGTGTGTCATGCTGGGATAATGTCATGCCTTGGGTGGTTGGGCACGAGCCCTCAGGTCAAGTGCATCCAACACCCAAGAAGTGATGTTTTCCCAGCACAACACACACCCGGGAGTGCATTATTCCAATTATACAATGGCTCTTTTATTAAAAAAAAAAGATAAGGAAGTACATTTTAAAGTATATTTTTTTCTGTTATTTTCAATGTGTAAGTATACTTTTTTTTAAAATAGTGCTGATTGCCTGCATTGGTCAGTCGGTGGAGCTGCTACTGTGGCCCTGTAGTCTGCCACACTAAGCCCTCTCTCTTATCTCTGAGTTGATCATTAGGCTGCTGCTCTAGTAGTGACACATTCCCCCTCACTGGCTGTCACAGTGACCGGCACACAATTTGAAGAGCTGTTTGTGATTTGGATGTGGATCCCTTCCCCCCACTCACTATCAAGGCTGAAATGTTGGAGGGAGAAACTGGCAAAGAGGTAAGTAACTGAAGCGCGTTCTTACTCCCGCGCTCAGCAGGCAGTGCAAGGAGACTGGGAAGGGCTGCCATGAAGCCGATCGTAATATGGCTTTACATTTGGCAGTGGGGAGTGTGTGGATGGAGACTGAAAGGGAGTGGGGGTGCTTGCTTCTGCAGCCAATGTGATTTTCTGTCTGTTAAATTTAAAACCAAAAAACATCATGGCTTTGGTTATGGTCTTGACACTGAGCGGAGATCGCCAGTATAGCGGGGAATCCTTTGAAGCGGATCGCAAACTCGGCTTTCACTGGGCTCATTTTTTTTTTTTTTTTTACGGTAAGGAAATGACCTTATTAACTGGTATGCTCAGACTGTTTTGAGGTGGGTGGGTGGAAAGAGATGATCCCGGGAGCTGATGTTGATTGGAAAGGGAAGCTAATGCTGATTGCAGTTACAGGCTGCCGAGTGGGGTAACTGATAAGTGTTGGAGTCAGGGCTTCGCTTTCTTTTACTTTAACTTTTTTTTTTTTAACTTGGCATTCGGTTTGGAAGTTGATGGGGGTTATGTGTGACCTCAACACTCAGGGCAAATGAAAGTCTGCGGTACAATCTTGGTGCTGTTTGAAGAGTGGTAGCAGGGAGGAGGCAGGGAACTACAGACCAGTCAGTCTTACCTCAGTAGTGGGCAAGATTATGGAGGCACTCCTTAAGGAAAGGATAGTGCAACACCTGGAATCCATAGGGGCACAGAATCCAAGACAGCATGGGTTTACAAAAGGAAGGTCCTGTCAAACTAATCTCATAGATTTCTTTTGACTGGGTAACCAGAGTGGTGGACCAAGGGGGAGCAGTTGATGTCGCCTATCTTGACTTCAGCAAAGCTTTTGACATTGTTCCACATAGAAGATTGATAAATAAGTTGGGTAGGCTCGAGGTGGGTCAGAGGTTGGTCAACTGGGTGGCAAACTGGTTGACGGGCAGAAAACAGAGAGTGGTGGTAAATGGTACACAGTCAGAAGATGCAAGTCACAAGTGGGGTACCTCAGGGATCAGTCCTGGGGCCAGTCCTCTTCAACATCTTCATTAGTGACCTTGCAGATGGACTAGAGGGTAAGGCTTGTCTGTTTGCAGATGACACCAAGATCTGCAACAGAGTAGATGATCCAGATGGGGTGGGCAGAATGAGAAGAGATCTGGATAAACTAGCAAAATGGTCAGAAGAGTGGCAACTGGGATTTAATGCAAAGAAGTGCAAGATCATGCACATAGGGAAGAGAAACCCTGAAGCCACCTATAGGCTGGGAGGGGAGTTGCTAGCAGTCACAAAGGAAGAAAAAGACTTGGGCATCATCATCACTGATGACCTGAAATCATCCAAGCAGACCTCTAAAGCAGTAGGTAAGGCTAGGGGGGTGTTAGGGTGTATTAGTAGGGGTATCACAAGTCGTAAGAGGGAGGTAATAATCCTCTTTACAAGACACTGGTTGAGCCCCATCTGGAGTACTGCGTGCAGTATTGGAGGCCACACCTTCACAGGACATTAACCAAATTGAGGCAGTCCAGAGAAGGGCAACAAAATGGTGCAGGGACTGCATCAGAAGACATATGAGGACAGATTAACAGAGCTTAATATGTATACCCTTGAGCAAAGGAGGAGAGAGGAGATATGATCAAGGCATTCAAACACCTTAAGGGCATTAACAAGGTGAAAGAGTCTAACATGTTTAAATATAAGAAAAATAGCAGGACAAGAGGACACAGCATGAGATTAGAGGGGGGCCAATTAAGGGGGAATGTGAGGAAATTCTTTTTCACAGAAAGAGTGGTGGATGCATGGAATGGCCTACCCAAGAAGTGGTGGCTATGAATACAGTGCAGGGCTTCAAACAGGCATGGGATAGGCATAAGGGAGCAATACAGATGAGCATGAATAGATAGGCCACTGACAGAGCAAAGGCCGATGGCACATTTATAAGGTAGAAAAAGAAATGGGCAGACTGGATGGGCCTTGCGGTCCTTATCTGCCATCAACTTCTATGTTTCTATGAAGCAGCTGGCTGGCGGCATCCAATGTGCAGTGGGTAGGGATATGTGTGCTGGGACTAGATTTGTAATGTTATGCTGGGATAACATCACTGGTCCAGCCCCAGACGGACCAGTCGAAGCCCAGCATTCTTTCTTGCCATTGTATAATATGTATTTTGAAATTTAAACATTATAAAACCAACACAGTAATAAAATAACAAACAACAGTACAAAAACCCTGCAGTACAGGTATTCAGTGGGAACAAAAGGGGACAAACAGGGAAGGGGAATAACTATTTACAGTGAGGGGACTGGAAGAGTGGTGGGGATGTGGGGGAACAAAGGAACAGCGCCACAAAACAATGGAGGCTACATCAGGGTGCAGGGGGGGTTAGTGGAGCCTGCAGGTGCCACATGGCGGCATGATCCACCCGCATTGTCTCTAATGAACTGGCCATACAGTGCTGCTCATACAAAATTCTTTGGTCAGCCCTCAGGATGGTGGTCTGTTGGTGGTACATCGCCCGGAACACCCTTGAATGTCCTGGCTGCGCGCTCCTTTGGCACTGCACACTTCCAGGCTGGACCAGACTTAAGGGGAGAAATACATGAATCAGTACAGCAGCAGCACCAATGTGGGGACGTGCATGTAAAGATAGTCACCACCCCCTCCCCCCAAACCCCAGGCCTAAACAAGAAGGGTGAGACGTGGTGATGTGCTGCCCACAGGTGGTGTCACATTGCTGCATGCACTTTTAATAGCTGTTTGGCACTTTGTCACTCAAATAACACTGTTTACAGTACTATAGCCTTCTTAAAGGCTAATTTTAATACCTTTTGAGACAGTCTTGGACCAGCGCGAAACCGGAAGTTGCGTTATGGCGTACTTCCGGTTTCCCTCTATAAACACTACCGCACTAGTGGCGGGGGTGGCGTGCATGGGGCCGCGCACGGAGATGCGCACAGAGACACGCCCACCGTGTCCACCGGGGCAAACGGGCCGAGGGCCAAAAAGATTAGGACCACTACAAGGTAAATATTGTAAATTATCTGCCATTCTCCTTTACCTCTTCTTCTTAAAAACTTGTGTTTGTATTAACAAAATCATGAAGAAGGCAAACAAAATGTGTACATCTTGTCAAATGTATACTTTGGGAAAACATACAGCAAACTTTGTATGTGACAGATGCATATTGTTAGAAAACTTACAGGAAGAAGTCAAACGTTTGCAGCCTAAAGACAATCTTCAATCTGACATTAAAGCGCTAGAGAATTATATAGACCAGATGTCACTTCTAGTAGAATCTAATGTGTCCAACACCAAACACTTAGATGATTCACTTCTTCATGATAAATCTCCTAACAAACATTTAGCATGTAATCTAGTAGAGCAACCAGTCATATCATCCACTCCTTCAAATTACACCACAGACGATAACTGGACAAAAACTCCCTATAAAAAACACACCAAAAAAAGTCACTATCTGGACAAAAAACAGGAGTTACCCCTACAAAATTCTTTTGAAGCTCTTATCCTAAAAACGGACGGTAATGTAGACATTTCTCTAGGTGAATGTAACATCATCAAATCTAAAGATGACAAATCTGACCACTTATCTAAATCTATTAATACAATAAAAATAAATCACTTAAAAGCAAACAAACTACCTGACAAGTCATATAAGGAAACCACAGACACACATTTATTTGCTGAACCACAAACAAAACAGAAACAGGTAATTGTACTAGGCAACTCAATTATCAAATATTTAGACAGAGCAATATGCAACCCAGATAAACAAAACAGAACGTGCTCTAGCTTTAGAGGGCCAAAAATTGCAGATATAACAAAAATGGTCAAACCTATACCATCTACTGCAGGGGAAAACCCCTTGATAATTGTTCACACAGGAACAAATGATATAGGAAGCTCTCAACTCTTACAACTTAAATGAGATTTTGTAGCATTAAACAACATATTAAGTGAACATGTTTGTACCGTCTGTTTCTCTGAGGTATTACCCATCCCAAGAGCCACCAGATATATCATTTCAAAAATCAAAGCATTAAATTAATGGCTCTGCAAATGGTGCTATCGACAGGGAATAACATGTCTAACTCACTGGGAAGAGTTTGAGGACAGACCATCATTATACTGTTGGGACAGATGGCATCTCAGTAGAAGAGGCAGTACCTTCCTGGGACAAAAAATGACTACATACATAAATACATATTTAAACTAATAAATAGGGGGTGACTGGGAAATTATCCCGGCCTCTTATTAACAATGCTAGCTCATCACCAAATCTTAAATTAAATATTCTTACCTTTAATGCTCGATCCATGAACATCTTTAAATATGCTGAATTGGAAATACTTTCTCAGACCCTTGTACTGGCAATAATTGCAAAAACAGAAACATGGGGTAGCATAGACAAAGACTGGATAGCGGAACTGCCTGGATATAGACGCTAGTATAACTACAGAGAAAACACAAAGAAAGGAGGAGGGGTCAGCCTTTATATAAGGAACGACATCCATTCGTATGAAAAGGAAACTGACTTGCAACTGGAAAGTGTCTGGGCCTATATCCAACCCATTGGCTCCTGCAAACTACTTGTCGGAACTTGCTATAGACCACCATCTTCAGACTTAAATATCACCAGACAGATTACAGAAGAAATACTGCAATTAGCTAACAAGAATACTATATTAATACTGGGGGACTTTAATTTACCAACTATAAATTGGGACACCCTCTCTAGAGCTAATCACAATGATGAACAACTTCTTTCTGTAATAATAAATCTAGGTCTTAAACAAATTGTAAGGGAACCCACCAGGGGAAAAAACATTCTTGACCTTGCTATAACTAATTTAGAGACCCAAACATCTGACGTCAAGATCTTACCCCCTATGAGAAATAGTGATCACATGTCCATATTCTTCTCTATGCAATTCCCCCTTCAACCCAAAACTAACAAAATTAAAATAAAACAATATCATAAAGCAAATTTTAACTGCATCAATCAAGCCCTAGAAGAAATTAACTGGGAACAGGCCCTTCTCCCATTAAATACAAATGAAGCTTGGGACCTCTTAAAAAACAAAATAATTCAACTTGATAAACAATACATACCTGAGAAACATAAATATAACAATAAAGGAAAAATTCCACAATGGTTTAACAAAAGCATCAAATCATTAATTACTTGAAAAAAGAAGCTCTTCTCCAAACTTAAAAAAGCATCACCATCTCAAGTCAATAAAATATTGCCAACTTATAGAGAGACAGTCAAAATGTAAAAAAAAACAGATAATTATAGCTAAACGTAACCTAGAATTTAAGATTGCTCACACAAAAGACTGTCATAAGGCTCATTATTCATACCTAAATGAAAAAAAAGGGCTGTAACAAGTTAATAGGGCCATTAACTATCAACACACAAACAATTACCATGGATATCGAAACAGCAAGTGAACTAAATAATTACTTTTCATCTGTTTATGAACAGAAATCAGTTCCTCTATCTATTATTGTACCCCCAAAGGGTGAAATAAATATGATCACAGAACAAGACACTCTGTCAGCAGTAAACACCTTAAAAAAACACACCAGTTCTGGTCCAGATGGGATTACGTCAAGGTTTTTAATAGAAACAAAAAACACTATTATTCAACCTCTAAAAATAATTTATAACACATCTTTATCTGAATCAACGGTACCAAAAGACTGGCGCGCTGCAATAGTTACACCTATCTTTAAAAAAGGTTCTCATTCAAAGACTGAAAATTATCGACCTATCAGTCTAACATCTATACTATGTAAACTAATGGAAAAAATTATCAAACATAAACTAGAAAATGAAATGATAACTTTAAATATTAATGATATGTACCAACATGGGTTTAAACAAGGTTTTTTCATGTGTTACAAAATTGATTTCCTTCTATGAATATATTAACTATAACTTGGACTGCAATATACCTATGGACATTATCTTGTTGGACTACAGTAAGGCATTTGATAAAGTTTCCCACTCGATACTGATTGACAAACTTAGCAACATGGGATTCTCTCCTATACTGGTTTATTGGATAAACCAGTGGTTGGATGAGAGAACACAGAGAGTTAGGGTAAACGATGAAATGTCTGGTGTAAGAAGAGTGACCAGTGGGGTCCCCCAGGGCTCAGTGCTCGGGCCAACCTTGTTCAATCTGTTCATAAGTGACATGCAGCAATATAATGGTTAAATTTGCAGACGACACAAAACTTTGGGGAAAGGCTATAAAATACAATAATATATCCAGACTACAAGTTGACTTATCACTTGTAGAACAATGGGCATCTACAAATGAGATGTATTTCAACATTTCTAAATGTGCAGTACTACACCTGGGAAAAAATAATCCAGCTCATACATATTACTTGAATAACACTATCATCAGAACCTCCACAGCAGAAAAAGACCTAGGATTATTTGTGAATAATAAACTATCCTCAACCACCCACTGCACCAAGATAGCAAACCAAACTAACGCTATACTCCATAGAATAAGTAAAATATTTGTATCTAGATCAGAACAATGTCTCCTCCCCTTTACAGATCCCATATTAGGCCGCTCTTAGATTATGGCTCTCCTTTCTGGAGCTCTTATTTGATCTCAGATATCAACAGGATCGAAAACATTCAGCGCAGAGCCACTAAACTCATTCCACACTTACCAAACCTTGACTATAGCACTAGATTAGTTAAGACAGGATTACACACTTTGTCTCAAAGAAGACTCAGAGGAGACTTGCTACAATTATTTAAAATACTAGGCAGTCAGGCACAGATGCAGATCTGTGGTATTAAATTTTCCACCAGAAAAACCACAGCCAGATTACATAATAGACAATTAGAAATTATGAGAGCAAAGACCAACAAACGAATCAATTATTTTACTATAAGGACACCAAGAATCTGGAATAAGCTACCACAGGATTTGGTCGACTCACCTAACATCTTTACATTTAAGAATAAACTAGATAAATGGATGCCTGGGTAGGGACGCAGTAAATGATCCATGTATATGGAGGACAATCGCGATAGGAGTGTCGCCTTCTTTTGTCCTAAACACCAAAGTACCAAAGTAACAGTAGCCACATATGTGTGGTGGACAGGTGTGCCAGGAGGCACTAGACACATGTCATGGGTGTAACAGCATTGTAGACTATTGCAGGACATTTAGCCCACAATGCATAGTTTAACTGTTGGGATAGACACATGGCTGTGTTGTGGATGTGCATGAGCTGCAGCCATGGTACATCATCCAGTGGTAAGCAACGGTGTGGGACAGTCATAAGTGCCAGAATCTATGGGTGAGGAGTGGCAGCAGAGCCCCACAGTTGGCCAAGACTGCTCACAGTGACCCTCTAATGCAAGCAAGGATGGACAGGACACAGCGTGTCTTACGGTACCCCAACCCCCCAAATGTAGCCATAATCCGGCAGACCTGGGGACAGCTATGCATAACAGAATGGACACAAGGTTGTTACACTGCAAGGCTAATAATAGGCATGGACCACGGGGCACAGGCATCCCCACAGGACCGGGCAACATGGCCATGTCTCCCCACAGTATCTGCACTGTGGGGCTGACAGCTATCATTGGGTACAGTTGGCGCAACAGGCTGACAGGACAGGCCTACACAAACTGAGTATGGCAGTGGACACTGCACACCTCCATGGGGATGACAACACACCACCACAAGTCACAATAAACACCTTGCTAAATGGGTGGTGTTGGCAAACATAGAGTCTCTTGTGGGGGCATGTAGCAAAGAAACAGGAGGTGGACAGTGCTGTCGATGTGTGGTACATACAGGCCACAAAATGGCATGGGAGTGTAGGCCATCCAAAATGGATGTCAGCAAACTGGCAGTGGTGACACATGGTAAACACCAAGCTCCAGCCATGCCCGTAGTCACACAGAACACATGTACAAAGGCGTGTTCAGTGGCAACACCCCCCTCCATTGGCATATGCAACAAGGTCATGCCTGTCCACCCCTGATACAGGTGTCACAGATACCGCACTGGGCATGGCTGAACATTGTTGCACACACAGGTGCCAACCTTGGGCATCCCATTATCCAGGATTATCACAATTGGGCACAGCACAACATAACATGAAATGCGAGCACTGTACAGCCTGAGTATAAGGGTGCATCAGCAGAATATTGTGATATAAAACAATTTGAGGGCATAATTCAGAGGTGGGGGTAGGGGAAACATCCAACTGACAACAGCAGCATAGTGGTCACGTATGGTGGACCACAAAGGGGGCTGAGATAGTTGTGTAAAGGCATTCACATTCATTTGTTACCACCCCTGAGGGACATGCCCAACAGGTGGGGACAGGTGCATGGACAGGTGGGGACAAAGCATGGGCACCTTCGAAACACAGTCGTACCAGCAGTACGTGGATGAGGTGAGACACACTGGACTGTGCATTGCTCCTTGAAGCTGAACGCGCCACAGAGTCAAGCCACCACATAGTCCCACTGCCCCAAGATCTGAATTAGAGGGTCAGCTGGACATGACAATGCCAAGGCCATCACCCACCCTGGCAGGTGTGGGGGCCACCTGACAGCCCTGCTGCCACACCTACAAGCAAGTGTGCAGATAGCCTAATAGTTGCACACATACAATATGACAGGGACACACAGGGTGCAACAAGTTCTTCCAGGGGTACCTGCACACACCTCGTGCAAGGTGGACTTGTGGGGGGGGTCAAACTATAAATGGGCGACACAGCCACATTGCGAATGCCATGTGCCACATGATGGGACTATGATGTGCACAGCACCTGAGGCCAGAAAGTAATCACGTGTTTCCCCGGTGAGCACCATAGTGGGAAAGGCCACAATGTCCGGGGGAGATGCACCACATGTGCGACTGCATGCCTCCAACACACATGCAGTGAACTCAAAGACACAGCAGATACAGCACAATGAAAAGGTGCCATGGGTTAGGCACGGCAATGTGTCTGACACCGGAATACTCACATGACTTGCTGTGTTGCACCCCATGTGTAGCAGTGCATGCTGCCCACTCTCTCCTGCTCCCTCAGTGCTCCACCTGGACCCTTGGCTGGCCCGTGCCTTGGCAACTCAGTCTGTAATGAGAACACAATGACAAAGACACATTCAGATTCATTCAGCACCAGACATGCCCCCCATAGTCCCCCAGGTACATTTCAACAATGAGGATTACTAACTGACACCCCTGAGTGAATGGATGCCCCCTCACCACAGGATGAACTACACTGCAAATATGCACATGCACTGTATAAGGATGGACATAGCTCATCCCCCAAACCCCACCCCAATAAACAGATATTCCAGTGACCATACATTGTATATGGTGTCAGTGGGTTTGCCATGAAATCTATGCGAAACCTTAATGCTATCACCTGACCGTAGGCTATGCACATACAATGCAATGTCAGCATCCTGCTGGTCATGCTCTACAGTGCTGGAAGACATATCAGACAGCCACGCAGATAGTGCACTTCTGTTGTGTGCCATGAGTGACCAATGCACAGGATGCACATCGATCCCTGTGGGCACAGCCAGGTGGACTGCAATCGATACATGGGGTGGCAAATAGACAATTTCACGCCTGGTGCACACATGAATGGGTGGTACAGATGTAGACGGCCATTTGAAACCGATGTGCAGCCACAGCATCATCACAACACTGTATGTCTGTCACTGTAATGGCTGTGCGCATACCAAGGTGGGGGACGGGTCAACCAATGGAGCAATATGGGCAGACACAGATCTGCACAGGTGAGGCATGAGGATTGACCATATAAGCAAATGGAAATAAAGGTCAAAATGGCCTTGTTAGGCACCTACATATGTTGAGTTAAGCAAGTCCACCTGTACATGTCATGGCACGGCACACCACTGCAGTTGTGCACCTGTTGGCACTGTGACCCCCCCCATCTTGCATCAGATACTACTGGAGGGCCACATGTTGGCATTGTTAACATTGCAAACACAGTGATAGGATGGGCAGCACTAAATACAGTGGACACCGGTATAACATACTTCTGCATGCCACCTGCATACATTGGTGCTGTGACATGCTAAATGCCACACTGTGCCACTGTGATGCCAAACAGGTACCCAGTAACACACACTGTGATGTGCAGCACTACTTGACTAACCCAACCCAACAAGCCAGGCCACAAGGAGGCATGTGGTGTACAGGGACATGTGGAGCTCTGCAGGGTGATTGGGGTTCATTATTATACCATGACAGGTGTAGCTGATGTACATGGTCCTGGAGAGTGCCCTGTGGCACCTGCGGGGGCACATGCATGTATAAATTTGGACAACATGGACATGGGATTGCAGTGGGATGCAACAGCACACAATACTCATGCAGTACAGTGCTGTGAGCACACACTGAAACACAAAGCCATGCTGACCAGCGGGGCCAGGAGGCAGAACACATGTTCCAAATGTGTCCAACCAAGGAGGTGTGTGAATTGGAATGCTGCACCTGCAGTGATACACCCCACATGCCTCTGTCCACTATGCAGCATCAGGATGCCATGTGGACGTGCAACACCCACTGTGACTGACATGTGGCTGTACCTGCATAGTGGAGGCATATACATTGGTCATAAAAACATGCCTATTGCACAATCACAGGGTATGGTTTGGAGTTTACAAAACCCAAAACATTGACAGATGTGTACATTGTGAGGGCAGGGTAGGCAGTTGGCACATGGGGAACTGTGGACGTGCAGTGGTAATGTGTGAAGGCTATGCCAGAGGGACATGTACACCAGGAACCTCATCCCAAGTGTATGGTAGAGGAAATGTGCACAACCATTGCACAATGACTACTGTCTATGTCAGTGTGCTGCACAGTTGCAGGAGCCTTGATATACCCATGTCAAAAGGTATGATACCATAGTGAACAAACATTTGCCACAGTGCAAATGGTATGGTGACAGCAAATGGTGTGGGCCATAGCCCATATGTACAGGAGCCGCATATGTACAGGAACCCTGGAACCCAGGGGTGGGATGCAATACATATAAGAGTGTAAGGATAGTGACAGGTGACAGTCGTGGATGATATAGGATGGATACTGCCTGCAGTACTGATGGTGCATACCAGAACATGTGTAATTGGTACCTGCAGTATACCCAACCATACAGCTCTTCCAGAAGGAGTAAGGACCTATGTACGCAGAACAAGATGGGTGGCCATAGTAGGTGTGCCACCACACTATCATGTGGGTCATGGGGTTGTAACCTAGCATATAGGTAACATAAGTCAGTGTTGACTACATATGGGCCAGGTGGCACATGTGCCCTTGTCCAGGGGAGACCCAGGGGCACTACAGTGTTCAAGTGGCCATCCTACCATCACACAGTTTGTGGCTGGATGTTGTATGACACCATACCCTCGACAGCAGGATGTACAATGGTAATGCACGGCATGTTGTCATGACCTGTAGGCAGGTATTGCTCTATTTACAATGTAAGACAACAAATCCCACCTTATAACATTCCTGTAGAGAGGGAGGGGCATGTCTGTACCAACCACAACAGAACGGTATGCAGCGTGGTGTCCCACAACTGTAGATCTGTTCATGCAATGCTAACAATACCATGTCACATTGCATCAGGTCAGTGTTGGACACAGATGTACCGCTGACAGAGAAAGGCATCCTACATAAAATACACTTTAAAAGGTATACATACCTGGGCGCGGCACATTGCCTTCTTGTACCATCGTCCGAAAACGTTGCAGGCGATCTCTGTCCCACTGCTGTAGGTCATCATACCTGTGGTGACATTGCTTGCCTGTACGGACCACCTCTATCGTTTCTGCCTAGCAGCCGGACAAAGTAGGCCCACACCTGGCACCTGGGCCTTTCCAGGTCCTCACCCCCATACAGCTGCCCTTCCCTGGGGACAGTTAGGTCAATCAGATTTGCCAGCTCTACTTCTGACCATCTCTGAGCAAACTCACAGTCCCACACCCTACCACATTTTTGCAGGCATGAAACCCACATACTTTGTACAATTATGAAACATTTGTTAGTTTTGCGCTATTCGCGTGATAGAGTATTGAAAGCGTGACATTGCACATGCGCAACAGCATGGACCCATGCGGCAATAGGCAACCTATCACACCATTGTACCATGCATGCGTGGCACATATACAGTGCCATATTGGGAAAATTGTGAATGGCCACGAATTGTGCCTACCGCACCTCGCTAGTCATTGAGCATGCACTGCTGCCTATTATCGCACATGTGGTCCATATGGTGGTGCCTGCATGATGTTATGGTGCTGTGTCCTGTATGATGCTATGATGTATGCCATGTATCACGCTAACATCAACACAGGTGCACCGTAGTATTATACAAAGCAGTACACAATGTGCGGTGCGATGCCAGCAGCGCATCGCACAATTTTGCAATATTCAGCCAGCATATGCAAATTGTCTTAATGCACAATCTGCACCCTAACAGAACATTAGCATCTCGTTGTTGGAATGTATTCTGGTCATATGCATGCTAAGGACTACATAAGGGCCTACCAGCACCACCACTCCTCAGAGGTGACTGAGAGGTACTGCAGCCTTAAAAGTAGGTGTAGTGTGTGTGTGTGTGTGTGTGTGTGTGTCTGTGACTGCCTGCTCTTTCAGTGTCTGGCCACATAACAGGGGCCATGTGCACCTGTCTTCCCAACAGCACCACATATGTCCACTGCATGACGCAGATGACCCAAGTTCACCAGCAACGAACTATGGGCCAGGGCTGACTGAGGTGTATGTGGCCAGGGAGGACATTTTGACCAGGCAGAGGGGCATTCCCCAGGAGCAGGCCTGGAGGGAGGTGATGGAAGCAGTGAATGCCCAGGGACAGATGTGCAAGACACCACAGGAGTGCAGGGAGAGAGCAAGTGGCTTACATGTCATGACCAAAGAACTGCTGACCAGGGCCATGGATGTGACATCCAGCAGACCAGACCTGGGTTTGAATCCCACAGCTTCCACTTGCATACTATGTGACCCTGAGCAAGTCACTTAACTTCCCTATGCTCCCAGGTCGCACCTGTGAAAAAGCTTTCAGCTCAGTGTGCTACTCCTGGTTAAACAACTACAAAAAAAAAAAAAAGTAAAAAAAAAAAGAACTGCAGGCCACTGGTGGAGGTTCATCCAGGATTAGGCAGCTGACACCCCCAGAAGAGCTGATGGCCACCACCCTCTGACAGATGGCCAGGCTGTACCTGGTAGAGGTTATGAGACTCATGTCAGCCCACCCCAGCAATGTATGTATACATGTTGCATGTCACCTGCTGTTGGCCAGGGTGTGGAATATGCATGATGTGATCATGGTCGCATTGGTGTGTGGCACTGTGTGTAAACTGTTGTGATGCTGCTATGTCTGTGAGCATGCTACGGTGTGGTTTGTTTGTATGTTATCCCTGGGTTGTGCCCTGTAGCTATGTTTTCTCTATATTGTGTGCCGATGCCATGACTGTTAATGTGTCTCCATCTAGGTGTGTATATCACAGTAGTGTGTGTATGTGCTCCTGCATTTCTGACTGTGTCCCACATTCACGTTCCACAACATAATCACTCCTAGGGTCCGGTGATGTTCACCAGGTACAAGGCACATCACAGCATGTCCTGGTGACAGTGGCCACCTCCGGTCCCACAGAGGAGTCCTTGGACGTGGTTCTCCACACCCTAGGGGAGATGGACGATGAAGATAATGAAGATAAGACCATCTCCCTGTTTAGTGAGGTCCTACAGCAAGCTGCACTGGCCCTCCCGATAGAGTCAGGTGATGACATCAGCCTACCCAACACCAGCATTACCACCGCCTCATTCCATGGGCCACAGGTCAATCCTCCAGCAGCTGTGCATACCATACACTGCCATCCAGGGCTGGCCCCTGTGCAGCAACATGACCACCATGGCCAGGCAGCCACTGTGCAACAACAGGGCTCTGGTACATGGCCTGCACAGGTGCAGCAACGAGGCCACAGTGCCCATCACCCACAGCACACTGTGCAAGGTGCCCTATCACAGCCTGCCCATGTTCGGGATCAGGCATCCCCTTACGGTGCAGTTCCTGCAAGTGGCACATCCCCACCACCCCAGCAGGAAGACATGGGGGCCTCACACACTGTGTCCCCTGCACATCTGTCACGACAGGCAACACCACCCCAGCAGCAGGCTGCTGACAGCCCTGGGCACATGCCTGTCAATCCATAGCTTGCCGCACACATGTGGCTTCTGAGAGCTACCATGGAGGGCCAGGAGTCCCTCCATGAGGTGGTGCAGGGGTTGCGTGTGCGGATGCAATTCCAGGAGGATTGGGCAGCAGTCTGCCATGCAGAACTCATAGAGGTTCTCTGTAACATATGGGTGGATATTGCAGCGGGGTTGACAGGGATCACAGTTGCCACATGGGAGCATGCCACAGCCCATGCTGCATGTGATGGCCAGCATCATGTGGTCCCACATACATCTACAGCCAAGGGTCACCCATCCCATGGTTCTGGTGGACATCTAACCCCCATACCCCGATGCCCCTAGCACCCCCTCTGCAACCCCCACGCTTCCTGCACTCCATCCTGTGGGCTCGCACATCCTTCCACCCTTGGTCATGGCCTTAGCTTTGCCACACCGATCCCTCCCAGTGGCCGTGCACGGACATGTTTGCCTACCCCATCCAGGGTGGTGACCCCCCAAGATAGGGTGGCTCTCCCCACTGTGTCCAGCCACCTCCCGTGGTCAACGCACTGTACGTGTCTGTGGTGGCTGTGGGCGCAGCACCTGAAGGGTCTGGGTACTACACAGCATGCTTGTGATGCCTCCAACTCCCAGGCAGGCCAACTTGTGCCCTGTGTTGCCTACGAGTGTGCTGCATCACCATCCTCCACGCCCACAGTACCGCAACTCACAGTCCCTGTGGCACTGGTACACTATATGAATGCCATTTCCACCCCTGGATGTGGTGCCTGGTGGCCTTGGATTGGCATGGGTATGATGTGTTCGCCTGTGCCATACCAATAAGGGTATGTGCCATGGTATCTCTCTGACCCATGCCAAAACTCCACTAGTACCTGTTTGGAACTTGTCCCTTGTTGTCTGCTATGTGGGCCTGGCTGCATCCCTGTGGCAACTACTTGCACACATACTGGAGGCATGTCCTGCAGGCCCTCACCATACAGCCCGCTGTGAGCTCCCCAACATTGTGTATAAGGGCGGCCCTGCCATGTCTCACATGCTACTGGTACTCACCGTCATGCCCCAAAATGTTCCTCCACTATTCTCGCCCTGTACTTCCATCGTCTCTCAGCCAGTCATAGGTCCCTTCTGCCATGCCGGTCATGCTCACCCTCGTCCGGTGGCTCAACATCCTCCACATTGTTCCCCTCCTGGTTCTGGACAAGTATTCCACAGTCAACAGCCATGTTGTGTAGGATACAACAGACAAGGAATATGCCACATGCCTTTTCTGGAATATACTGTAAGGCAACCCCAGATCTGTCTACGCATCTGAACTGCATTTTCAGCGTGCCGAACATGTGCTCAATGATGTTATGGGTGGCTGTGTGTGCCTCGTTGTAACATTCTTCCATGTCGGATGTGGGCTGGGGTATTGGGTGAGCATCCACAGCCAGAGGGGGTATGCACTGTCCCCTGTGTGGAGGAAGGAGACATGTTAATGCCAATTGTGACGTCTGTACACTGTGTTTCTGGCTTTGTTTGTACTCACCGACAAGATGCCCACTGGGTATGTCCCCTGATTCAAACTGTTGACATAGGATTAACTGGTGCAAGATATAGGCATCATGTGCACTTCCAGGAAAACATGCCAAGACATTTGTGATGCACCTATGGCATTGCACACCACCTGGCAGTTGATAGAGTGGTACCCTTTACTATTTATATAGACGTCCTTCTCACTGCCAGGTAGTGCTCTGATGGCCACAGGGGTGCAGTTAATGGCAACTAGGACTGCTGGTAGGTGTGCAACCTTGTAGAATTGTTGCATAGTTGCTGTATGCTCTGTTGGTGTGCTAAGGAAATGAACAAACTTCCTAGTGTGGGGCAGCAGGGCATCTAGGAACTAGCTCAGGAAGCAGGAGGTGGCCAACTGTGTGATACCAGTAGTGTCACCCATTGGTATCTGGAACAAGCCTGTGGCAAGGAGGCAGTGTTGCTGTAACTTTGGTTTTGACTGTCATGGCATGACTTCGGTGCATCAGTACCTTGAGCTCACATAGCTGTTTCAGGACCACCCTGTTGAGAAGGTACCAGTCCACTATTTGGGTGTCACTCCTGTTTTCAAATGTGACCCATGGCTGGTACCGTGTCTCTGTGGGTCATAATGTCAGCGGGCCCTTTGTTGTCTTCCTTGGGGGACATTGGCATGCCTCCCTCGCCTCAGGTCCACCATGACAGCCTCCATGTGGAAGGCTATGTGCACCATTCCACTGACTGCATTGCCATCCTGTGTGTCTGTGTTGAGATAAGGGCAGCCCTTTATAAACCTGATTTTGTAAACCACTTTTTCGGGCTGTGCGATGAATGCGTCGCACTATTGGGTTGAATATACCTGTGTATGGAATGTGCGGGTGTACTCCCCTTTTTTATGTGTGGCATACATTATCTGTGTGCTGCGCCACTATTACTTGTGCGTGGCATTATTTTTCCCTTTGATTATCACGCCACTGCTCTATTTGTGGTTTGTGCCGTGCATTTCATCTTTGCACCATACATTCCTTTTAAAAATGGGGGCCTAACTCTCAAAGTAACAAATAATTATTGTAGAATTCAAATTATACAATGGCATCCAAGAATCCCTGATTCTGATTGGCTGACTGGCACCTTTCAGCTGTGGTAAATCCTGGCATAACTCACTCAAAAGGTGCCAGTCAGTCACATCAGCAATCCAAATTGTAAAATCAATCCACCAAACAGCAGCCGAAAATGTGCCATTTCTCTTGTCAGCTAAAAACTGCATGGCTGGAGCGGTACATTCACATGAACAGACACCGCATACGATTTTACAAATTAGGAGTCCCACGCCCACTGTATACTCTCCCGAAGCAAATACGGTACTAAAGAGAAAAGTCTGGCCACTAAAACTGTACACACTGCCTCGCCGACTCTGCCCCCCATTTCACAGCAGACCGTTACCTGCCAGCTTGTAACATTCTCGCTCCATCCAGTTTCCATTGTCAACCATTGCTTTCCTCCTACCTCACTCGCTCCATTAAAAAAAAATGGAAATAGGTAAAAAAAGAAACATGTTGCCTCAAAACAGCATGGACCAGAAGTGATTCTTCTGGCACTGATCACCGAGACACTCATTCCCTCCAGTTTCCGTTTTGAGACCTCGCTGCTCTGCTTATTATTTCCTCTCATCTCCCTTCTGGTATGTACTGGCAGGCTCTGTTTTAAAATTAAAATAAAAAGAAACATGTTCTTGCAAAAGACCATGGACCGGTAGTAATTAAATAGACTTTTACATGAAATCCATTGGGGTGTTAAGGCAAGAAGATCATGGGTGCAGGCACTTATGAAAATTATTTTTTCAAAGCAGGTGCAAGCCTGCAAACTTCCTTACTGTGACAATAGAGATCGTTTTCAGTACCAAAGTAAAAATAAAATGATAAAGAAGTACTGCACTCCTCCTTCTGCATTATATTCAGCAGTGATATGTGTGTGGGGGGAGGAGAGAGGCTCTGCAGCAGCTAACAATTTAGAACTATTTTCTCTCGTGAAGCAGTAAATTGCATAAAAACAATTTAAAAATAAAATTATTTTCTTTATTTTTTTCCTTACTAAAAAAAATTGTGGGCCATTGTATAATCACAATTAACCACTCCAGGGTGTGGGTTATGCTGGGATTTACCCACTTCTGGTATGGATTTGGGCACTCGGCTGCACCTCGTGACCAAACCACACCAGGCGTGGGTAAATCCCAGCATAACCCACACCCTGTCATGGTTTATTGCTTAAATAGCTGTAAGACTAAAATTAAAAGAGCTAAAGAGCAGTACTATAAAGAAAAGCAGATGAATAACTTAACTTACCCTGGGAAATTTTGGGACTCTTTTAAGCAATTTTATCAACCTTCTAGTAGTGGCGCAATTGACAGACTTATAGTTGAAGAACAATTAATAAATAGTGATTTGGAAGTAGCAAAAAACATTCAAGTTTTTTACAGACATGACTACGTATAAGAATAAATTAAATGAGGATTCTGTGGAGATAGGTGGTGTGACTTACAATAAATCCTGTGTACAGACTTAAAATTTTTTTTTTGAGGTACGTGAAAGGGAAGTGTATACCTTATTGGCCAAACTTGGGGGAAGTAAGGATCCAGGTGTGGATGATTTACCTCCTAGACTGTTAAAACTAGCTGCAATACAACTGAAACCAATAACTTATCTCTTCAGTTTATCTTTATAAGCAAATTACATACCCGATCAGTGGAAAACAGCAAATATAACATCTGTACATGAGGCAGGAGATAAACAATTACAAACTACAGACCAATTTCTGTGTTACCTGCTTTGGAAAAGCTTTTAGAAAAAGTGGTGTTTGACCAATTATCAAAATATTTGGGAAAAAAATTAACTTTTATCACAGGATCAATACGGTTTGGGGGGTGGCTTAGCAGCTGAATGGAGCAGACACTCATTTACAAAGCTCTGTCAGGCTAAACCTAAAGTTTTTTTTAAAATACATCTTTTGGGCTACATTTCAAAGTGCTTCTTAACCGATTAACGAGGTATTACTGTGGTGATTGCAGCGATGGGTAAAATGAAGAATTCAGTGACCTCTTTGGATTTTTCTAAACCTAAATCCTCCCAGGCATGTGAAAATTGGCCCATGCAGTCTGCTGCAGCCTCGGGTGATAGTAGCCTAATATGGAGGAGGTCTTATTTTCTACCAGGCAGTCAACCCTGGTGCAGCTTGTAAAAACAGTCCAGGACATTGATAACAAACTGGACACTTTGAATCCTAGGGTCACCTCTTTGGAAATGTGGGTGGACTTTATCGAACAGAACATGTAGTGTTCAGATGGCTAGGTTGTGAAGGCTACAGAGGCAATATCTAAACTTATAAAAGAAAACTCATTACTGCGGGTGTGTCTGGAAAGTGTTGAAAACCAGACCAGGGAGTGTAACCTACAGATTATTGGGCTCCTGGAACAAGCAGAGGGAGAGGACCCTCTCGGTTTTGTACAGACTTTTCTGCCCCAACTTTTGGGATTATCAGAGGAGAATCCTGCCCTAGCACATGAAAAAGCCTATACAGTAACCCCACACAGAGCTGCTCCTGGTGATTTGGGAACCAGGACCTTCCTGGTGGTCTGCAATGGTGTGGGCATCAGCGATCGCATCCTGAATTTAGTTAAACGAAGGTAGCAGCTTAGGTCTGAGGATGCAGATATTGCAGTATTCCCAGATTTATCTTTTTCTACGAGGCAGAGGAGAAAGGCTTTTGACTAAGTGCGGTCTTCTCTCAGAGGGTTAAAGATTCAGCATCAACTACTCTTTCCTGCCAAACTTAAGGTTCATGGAATGGCCAGATACATTTGTTCAATGAACCCTCAGATGCGGGTAGGATGCTGACCTACATAGAGAACAAACTGACTGGTGAGGAGAAAGTCTCATCGGAGGAAGAGGTTGCAGGGGCAGAGTGAAAGGCATCGAACCATGTGGACCTTTATATTGCTGTGAGTGTTTCAGGACCTTCCCTGGACTCTTGTACTTAATCACATTGACTCTTCGTGATTTACTTTGCTCCCCCCAAACCTGCTAGTTATAAGGTGTTATTGCATGCTGTTGATTCTGGTTCCTGCTTATTGAATGTATGCCTCTTTACAGGATGATGACTTGGACTTGCTTTTTTCCACTTGGCACATAGACTCATGAACACTTTAGTATGCACAATGTCTTTACTGTATTTTGTTGTGGGGAGGGGCTGGGGATTTGTTTAACTCGGGGTCCGGGATAGTGTTATATTGTTTTGTTCCTAATAATTACGTTGCCCCGCTGCCAGTTAAGGTGTGCAGTTGGCTTAAAAGTAATTGTTAGCTTTCCATCTATGTTTAGTATTTACTCAGGTTTGCCCAGTTGATATTCTTGTTCATTAGCTACATTTATAGACACTGAATTTTGAGGGATAGTTTCAGGGCATTGTGCCCTGACGATAACTTCATGGCATTGACTTTAACTGACTCTTTGTTGCTGTCCCTTGTAGTGCTCTGTGCTGTGATAAGCCCTGGGAATTCTTTATGTATGTGATGTTATTTTATTGTATATTGGGCACGTCCCCCTATGATGCAACTCTGGGGAGGGTGACAATATTTTCTCCTATTGCAATATATGAGTTGTATCCAAGTCTTAATTTTGTATCCCTCTGTATGTGGTCATGACAGTAAGTTTTTTCTTAAAAAGCTTATAAATAAATGATACGAAAAAAATACGGTTTCAGGGGAGGGTACAGCACATCAATGGCCTTGGTCAGGTTCACTAGTGACATATATGATGGTATGCATCATGGTCTGCTTACTGGTGGAGTTTTTGTCGGGCCTGACCAAAGCCTTCGACCTGGTGGACTACTCCATACTGATCTGTAAGCTTGAAAATATGGCAGTGGGGCACTATACACTTGAATTGTTTAAACAGTATTTGACAAACATGAAGCAGTTGGTTAAAATTGGATCTGTAAGATCCTCTTTGAAGGTGATACATGCTGGAGTGCCACAGGGTTGGTTCTAGGTCGGCTCCTGTTTTCAGTATTCATAAATAATCTACTGAAAATCTGCAGTAAAGTATCAGCAATAATGTATGCAGATGACACAGTGCTTTATTGCACTGGAAAAAAGGGAGCAGACTTGGAAGCGAAAATGCAACCAGTATACCATGCTCTATAGGACTGGTTTGTGGAAAATAGGATATTGTTGAATGAGAAAAAAAACTAAAACCATGACATTTGGAACTAAGCAAAGACTTAAAGGAAACAATATGACTATAATAGGACAAAATGGTCTGTGTCTGGAGTGGGTACTTATTTTTAACTATTTAGGAGTAACACCAGATAATACATTGTCTTTAAATGAGCACATTACAAAGGTGACCCAAAAAATTACTACTAAGTTAGGCTATTTGTACAGAAATAAAAAAAAGAATAATGGCAAGTCAGGTGCTTTTGCAAATAATGTTTGGAGAAAGGAGACCTGTTCACCGGTATTTGTTCTGAGTAAACAAATTAGCACATATTGCTAGTTGCCTTTGAATAATTTAATTTGGAAAGATATTCATATGATACGTTTTACAATATTCATCTACTGTTTCATCTGGTAACTAATAATGATACAACATTAAGTAATTATTTTTTGCACCCTTAAAGTGAAATACACCAACCATAAATAAAAATTATAGAACAATCTAAATTATTAGCATAAAGTCCATTTGTTTCTCTTTCTACTAGAAACATAAATAACGAGGAGTATAAACATAATAATCTGGTCTAATATAAAGGGCAATGCATGTTTAAAATTAAAAATAAGTCAAATAACATAAAAGATAATTATTCCTATCCCACCTGAACAGAAGAAACTTTATTTATGAACTGGGTTGTATTTGTTTTCTTAGTTCACGTATATTGTCTAATATCAACAAACAAAAAAATAAATATATAAGTATGCTTTTGTTTAGTACCTTCTATTTAAAGTTTTGTATGAGAATTTAATTGTATTTTTAGAGGAAAAGGATTGTGGTATAGTGGTTGATAGAGAACTACAATTTGACAAACAAAGAACAATAGCCATACAAAAAGCAAATAACATGGTAAGAAATATAAAATGTTCCTTTAAGAATAAATCATTGGGATGCATGGTACCAATATATAGGTCTTATGTCAGGCCATATTTGGATTATGGCTCCCAGTTGTGGAGTCCATATACAAAGAAGGAATTTGGGAGGGTGGAAAGAGTGCAGATGAGATATACTAAGATGATAGGAAAATTTAAATAAATAAGAGTATAGTGAGAGATTACAGAGGACAGGATTATATATGTTGGAACAAAGAAGGGTAAGAGAAGATTTAATGATGATGTTTCGAATAATAAATGACCATGAGTTAGTAGAGGAAATGGGTATAAAAATAAAAGAAGTGTTAAGGGGGTTGAAAAGTCATAACAAACAAATTGAAGTAAAGACTGTAAGAAAAAAATAGTATATATTATTCCTTAGTTAATAGAACAGGGAGAGTATGGAATACATTGCCAAGAGAAGTGGTGGAAAGTAAAACATTAGAAGAATTAAAAAAATGAATTGACAATTTTTTTCTTGGGGAGTAATGAAAGTGGACCCACTATGGTGGGGAACAGTTCATATGGACCTATTGGTCTTCTACTGTTCTATGCCAAGTATAAATACCAAGTATAAATATACCTTCTATATCAAATTATGATGTTCCATCTGAAAAATGGAATATTCAGAAGGAACATCATAATTTGATATAGAAGGTATATTTAAAATACAATTAAATTCTCATAAAAAAACTTTAAAATAAAATGTACTAAACAAAAGCATACTTATATATTTATTTTTTTTGTTTGTTGATATTAGACAATATACATGAACTAAGGAAGCAAATACAACCTAGTTCATAAATAAAGTTTCTTCTGTTCAGGTGGGATATGAATAATTATCTTTTATGTTATTTGACTTATTTTTAGTTTTAAACATGCATTGCCCTTTATATTAGACCAGATTATCATGTTTATACTCCTGGTTATTTATGTTTCTAGTAGAAAGAGAAACAAATGGACTTTATGCTAATAATTTAGATTGTTTTATAATTTGTATTCATGGTTGGTGTATTTCACTTTAAGGGTGCAAAAACTAATTACTTAATGTTGTATCATTATTAGTTACCTGATGAAGCAGTAGATGAATACTGTGAAACGTTGTATCATATGAGTATCTTTCCAAATTAAATAATTAAAAAACAACTAGCAATATGTGCTAATTTGTTTACTCAAAACAGATACAGCTGAGCGGATCTCCTTTCTCCAAACATCATTTGCATAATTTTGAGGTCATTTAGAGACAGACCCCTCACAGTGATATCTATACTTTATTTTTCAGACACCAAGTGGGCCACACTGCCACTCTATGGTTAAGTCAGGTGCTTTTGCCAGTTTTGGAATACAACTCCATATTGTTGTCAAATCTGACAAACTCACTGTTTCAGAGATATGTGATTACATTTAATAATATTAGTAGGTTTGTTACTAACTCAACAAAACAGGAACATCATTGTAACCTGTACCAAAACTTTGGAATAATGCCACCTAAAGAGAATTTTAAATGCAACATTGAGGTTCCTGTATATAGCTGTGAACTGAGAAGTTCCAAAAGTATTAAATGATAAATTCATAGGGATCAAAACAACAAAACTACTGTGTACATCATCGGCAAAACAATATCAAGAAATTAGGATTAAGACAAAGATTACGGAACGTTCATTTACTTTTTACGGTCCCAAGATGTTGAATGATTTAACAAAAATGGGGATTAATATTTATTCAAAGAAACAAGTGTTCATAAATAGTGTGAAAAATTATCTAAATATATTTTTATTGTGCTGCTATAATAATACTTGATTAATTTATAACATCTGTATAATCCTCATCTACTTACTATTGTACTTATGTATGTATATTTTATTTCTGAGGTTGTATCTATACATACATTGTATATTTTAATTCCTCCTTAACCAGATTGGATACCCTCTTTAATGTCTTCTGCCATTTCACCCTAGACTCTCCTCCTCTTACCCGCCATTGTTCTCTCTATCGATTTCTTGCCTACCCTTGCTGGAAAACAGACACCTATTACACTGTATGAAGTTCATCTCCAAATTCTAGTTTGATTCCCTTCCCTCTTACCTATCAGCTTCCCTGGCCTCTCACCCTCCATCCCAACTCTCTCTCAGATCAAATGATTCCCGCACCTTGGTCGTTCCTAAACACTCCACTGCAATAGGCCAAACTGCCTTCTCACACAGGCTTCCAAAGCTATGGAACACCCTGCTTAGTCAAATCAGACACTTCTCCTTCCCCTGGTCCATCTCAGTCTACCTCCTTAACTTCCTCTCTCTTGCCTGCAGTTGCTCCTAACAACCTTTCCTTCCCCTTCCTATTGCAGTATTATTCTATTTAGGTTATTCTCTAATGTCGTACTGCACATATGCACTTAGTAAACCATCTTTTGTACAACAATTTTTTTGTATGTTGTAATCCATATATTTTACCCCTATGCTTTGCAAACTGACTATATGCACTTATTCCTGTGTTGTTGTTTTTTTTTGTATTTGATCTCATATAGTTTTAGTTTTATATCTTTATCTGTCCCATGAATATCCATGCTGTGTAGGTTTTTGATTAATGTATTTTCTGTTAAAAAAAAATGACAAATGTATGTTGTTGGATTCGTACTCTTCTGTATCCCTTCCCCCCAGGATGCTCCTTGAGACAAGCAATTGTAATTGTTCAGTGGGCCTTTCCTGGTGAAACCTTTCAATAAATAAATATTTTACTTCATCTGTTTTATTTTATGTAATTGTAAATTTATATTATGTACCTACTGTTACCCCCCTTTCCCTAGGCGTGGCTGAAAAAGGGTTTTTGATCCAGTCCACTTTCCTGGTAAATCAAATAAATGAAATGAAATGAAATGAAAAGGAGGGGACAGCCAAATACAACCAGGCAGGATGGAAACAATATACTATAATAAATAAATTAAAAAATTAGGCCTAAAAATATGTTTTCTGGGCACTCCAACATCATGGGTGCCCAGCTTAGTGAGAGGAGTCATTTTTTGTGCTGTTACTCGAGAATTCAATCTGCCAGTTAACCTGACATTGGTAGTGGGAAAATTAATGGGATCACTGCTGAAGGAAAGGATTGTGGAATATCTTGAATCCAACGGGTTACAAGACCCTAGGCAGCATGGATTCATGAGGGGAGGGAGGGGGTTATGTCAAGCAAATCTGATGGATTTGACTGGGTGACCAAGGAATTAGAGCACAGGAGAGTAGTAGACATGGCCTACCTAGATTTCAGTAAGGCTTTTGATGCCATTCTAAATAGGAGACTCGTAAGGAAGTTGAGCAGCTTAGGTATGGGTCCAAAGGAGTTAAAACAGGAAAGAAATTGGTTAGAGGATAGGTGACAGAAGGTGATGGTAAATGGAGTTCACCAGAGAAGTGAGGGAGACCAGTGGGATGCCTCAGGGATCAGTACTGGGACTGGTCCTCTTCTTTTGTGTGTGTGTGAGTGATCTTTTTAGCCCCTCCGACACTCCGGCATCCCCCTCTCCTTCAGGCCTCCAAGTACCCCTACTCTCCCCAGCAATCCTCTTCTGGAGCTCTCTTCTCCACCACACATTTCAGCCAGCACCAGGGTTGTTCTGGTGTATCCCATTGCCGGGTGGGTCCCCTTCCTCTGAGCGGGAAGGCATATGGGGCAGGGGATCCCAGCACGCTGTTTACTGTACAGACATGGGGGTGGTGCTGTGGAGGAGGTGGCTCCCAGAGGTTCTGGTGGCGTAGAGGATGGAGGCCGTAATCCGGTGGGTGCCGAAGCTGTTTTTTCATTTTTTCCTGGTTTTGTCCCTCCTATGCCACTGCTTGTAGTATCCCCAGTCTTCACCGGGGGCCACTACAGAGTGTGGCCATGTGACCCACCCCAGGAGAGGGGAGCTGTCCTCTGGATGCTCAATCCTCTCCTTCCCCTGCCAGTCCCCAGCACCCCGAGTCCATTCCCAAATCTGGGTCACCAGTGTGGTTTGAGGTGTGGTGTTCAATGTCTCAATCCTCTGCACCACCGGGCCAGCATGACTGGTCCTCTTTAATATCTTTATTAGTGACAATGCAGAGGAGTTGGAAGGGAAGGTCTGACTCTTTGTGGATGACATCAAAATCTGCAATAGGGTGGACACTACGGGGGGGGGGTGAGCAGAGACCTGAGAAAATTCAAGAAGTAGTCAAAGTAATGGCAGCTGGGTTTCAACACGAAAAAGGGCAAAATCATGCACTTAGTGCACAAAAACCAAGGGGTGGAGTACAAATTGGGTGGAGAGGTAGTAATGACCATCAAACAGGAAGGAAAACAGGGGGTAATCAGACCTGATTCCCTAATGGTGGCTAGGCAGAGCAACAAGGCAGTTGGGAGGGCTAGTGGGTTGCTGGGGTGCATAGGGAGGGAGTATCACTGCCAGATAGAGGGAGGTGGTGTTTCCTCTACATAGATCACTAGTGAGACCCCACCACTGTGTCCAGTTCTGGAGACTTCATCTCCAGAAGGACATAGAATGGAGGCTGTCCAGAGGAAGGAAACTAAAATGGTGCAGGGGCTGCATCAGAAGCTAGGGACCTTAATATGTATACCCAGGAGGGGGGGATGTGATAGAGGCTTTAAATATCTCACAGGAGTAAATAAAGTACAGGAGGGGAATATTTTTCAGAAAATAAATGTTCATGACAAGGGGACATGCAATGATGCTAGGGGGAGGTAGACTCAGGAGAGATGTAAAAAAGTACTTCTTAACAGAAAGAGTGGTGGATGCCTGGAACAGTCTTCCACCAGAGGTGATGAGGGCTAAAACAGTGATAGAGTTAAGAATGCATGGGATAGGCATAGGGGAATCTAAGTGTAAAGGAAGTGGGGAGAGAAAAGGCCACAGGTCAAGTAGGGTCTGCGGTTGACCTGTAGGTAGGGAAAAATGGTCAGATTGGATGGGCCAAGTGGCCCATATATATTGCATTCAGATTCTATGTTTCTAATTCCCCAGTCACACACAAAGTGGTTTGACAGGTGAATTTCTCTTTTCAGCTCACACCTAAAAAAAGTCATTTACATGTTCCTTTCCCCTCACAGCTCAGCCAGCCTTCCCTCGTCCTTCCTGATTGTTGCAATTATAAGTTAACCAGATTGCCCCCCCGGTACCACTTCACCCCTTCCCTTCCAGGTCACCTCCCTAGTAGATAGGTGGCTACCCCTGTTGCTATTATGCAGTAAATGCCAGCATTGGGATGCCTAACCCCTAGTGTCAGGTCCAGTCCCTCCTCATTATTTCCTTTCTTTTAAACCTGGAAAGAAGAAAACAGTCCCTCACTGATTTATTTTTTTAATCTGCAAAAAAGAAAACAATCCCTTAATGACTCAGCCCCCCACACCCCAACCCCCCACTCAACACCCCCCACCCTACACCCCACACACCCTCATTCACCTAAACATGGTTTGCATCATAGATCCACTCTCCAATCAGAACACCATCCTCCTGCTGGAACTACAACTGCGAAATGAGAAAATAAGGCAAGTCTGGTTAATGTATGTCAATGCCTTTTGAACTTTTACTCATAGCTTCATCATTTTTAAATATTTTATGCCATATTTTCAGCATGGCCTTTTTGGGACCCCACTGCAAAGAACAAGGTAGGCAACATTTCTCAAATCTATCCCAAAAGGTGATTCCACAGTTGCTCCGCAAAATCACCTTTCAGGTGGGATTTGAACATTTTCACCTACTGGGTTCATGAGGTAGGGTCATAACAAGACTGTGTTGAAAATGTGGTGGAAAAATATGATAAAATTACCAAGTTATGAGTGATCATTGAAATATTTTAATGATCACTCATAAGTTTGTTAATTTTCAATATTTTTCCACCAAAACTTTCAACATGGCCTTTTTTGGGGCCCCACCTCATAAACAAGGCAGATAAAATTTTTAAAATCCATGCAGAAAGGTGATTTTGCTGTTGCTCTGTGAAATCACTTTTCACACAGGATTTGAAAACTTGTACCTACAGGGTTCATGACATAGGGTCACAAGAAGACTATGTTCAAAATTTGGGATCAGAATATTAAAAAAACAAAGTTATGAATGTTCAGTGAAAATATTTTATGCTTGCTCATAACTTTGGTAATTTTCAACATTTTCACTCCAAACTTTCAACATAGCCATATTTTTCACACCACCTTATAAATGTGACAGGTGTCATTTTTTAAAACATGGCTGAAAATTCTTTTCATATTTGTGGCACAAAATGACAATTCCCCCATTATTCGGTAGATGCCACATGTCATGTTTATAAGAGGTAGTCATAAAAAGGCTATGTTGTAAATGTGAGGTAAAAATTAGAAAGAAAATGATTAAGATACATCTGCAGTGCCAGCCTTTGGCCCTGTGGGTACTGCTTTGTGATCCCGTGCTGGAGAGCTGAGTTCGGGGTGAGCTCAGTATGCCAGCTGGATGGGCCAAGGCTCGGGGGATGGCATTGTCATGTGGTACCACCCCCAGCCTTGGAAGGAAGGTGCAGGGTTTCCCACATGGGCCCAAGTACCATATAGTGAAGAGAACTCTTCTCTTGGCATAGGACCCTGTACTTCTGCACCTGTGGCTGACAGAGGGCCCTGTGCTTCAGCTGACAGATGGAGTCTTTGCCCTATATGTCTGCATCTATAGCCACATGGAAGCGTATGGGTCCAGAGAGCCCTGGGCTTCTGCAGCCCATCAGACAGCTCCACAAATTTATGTACATATTTTGCCAGACAGAAGTGCAGGGCCTGTCTTCCCTTGGCACAGGGCCTTGAGGGACCTGCATGTCTGCATCTGTTCATGCAGTACCCGAAGGGTCCTGCATGAATGAGGATGCAATTCTGCTTTCTCATAAAGGAAGGAAATTCCTTGCAAAAAACTGCATTAATGCAGCAGTTAGGGTTCAAGTTACTGCCAAAAAAGTAGGGAAATGTGGCCTTAGGGTTTCCAATCCTAAGTCCCCCTCCCAAGCAGCAAACAGACAAGACCACACCAGCAACACCAGACAGCCATTATCAAGTAAGACAACATACAAGCATTTCCAGATGACAGGAATGGAGAAGCACTGATGTGCTGCTTTCGTTGATGTGTACCTGCAACTGCAGAAGCACAGGCCTCACAGGGGCCTGTGCTTCCGCAGCCATAACTGTCTTACACTGTGCATGAGCACCTGTGGCTGATAGAGACCTGCAACTTTGCAGACAGAAGTACTGTTGCATTGTGGGTATCATGGTTTTCCATATGCAGCTGCACTTCTGCAGTCAGAAGTCGGTGTGTATGTCTTACACCAGTGGCTAAAGAGGCACAGGCCCTTGAGGGGCCAGCACCTCTGCAGACAGAACTACTGTTGCAATTTTGGTATCATAGATTGCATGGCACCTGCTCTTCTGCAGTCAGAGGTTGGTATGTATGTATTACACCTGCAGCTGCAGAAGCACAGCCCCTTAGGGACCAAGTTTTCCATTTTTAGTTAGCATGAAAAAATTTTGTGGTCCACTTACATATGAAAAACAAGAATTCCACTTTTGTATTTCACATACACTTGGGCCTAACATACGTAGCCATTTTACAGTATATTAGTCACAATTTTTTAAATACTGTTTACATGACCCTACCTCATCAACAAGGATGGTGGGGATTTTCAGTACGGTTCAAAAGGTTATTTCACAGTTGTTCTGTGAAATCACCTTTTGGGTGGGATTTAACATATTCTAGTGAATGAGTTCATGATGTGGGGCCAAAATGACAAACAAAAAAGTTAAGAAAGAAATGTGTGGATGGCTGTCCTTTGGCCCAGTGGGTAGTGCACTGTGGTCCAGTACTGGTGAGCTCAGTTCAGGGATGAGCACAGTGACCCAGCTGGATGGGCTGAGGCTGAGGGGACAGCACTGCCATATAGTACCATCCCCAGCCTGGGGAATGATGGTGCAGTGTTGGCTGCATGGGCAACAAGTAACCATATAGTGAGCAGAAGTCTTCTCTTGTCATAGAGGTCAGAGGGCCATGCACCTCTGTACCCATAGCTGCATAGAAGTGTAGGGCCCACAGGGCCCTGTGTTTCCACAGCCAGATGGACTCTTGGCCCTGAACATCTGGATCTGTAGTCACATGGATTTACAGGGTCCAGTGGGCCCTGTGCTACTGCAGCCCCCCCAGACAGCCCCAAAAATTCTTTGCATCCATAGCCACATGGAAGTATAGGGTGCAGAGAACCCTGCACTTACACAGGCTGATGCACTCTTCCCTTGGCACTTCTGCATCTGTTCACGGAGGTCCCGAAGGGACACCCAAGCTTATATCCTTCAGAGATTTCTCAAAATTTGACTCAACCAAACTTTGTGCTGATATTTTGGGGGTTAACTGGTCTGCCTTCTCCTCGATAACCAATGTCAATTCAGCTTTTGGTTTCCTAACGGCTGCCCTGTGTTCAGTACAGGACAAACACTTTCTGGTTACCACACGTTATATTAGGGGTGGAAACTCTAAATGGATCAGTAAGGAAATGCTGTCACTCATGAGGCAGCGAGTCACAGCTTGGGTCCCTTTTAAAAATTATCTCCATCCCCCACTAACTGGAACAACTATCGGAGACTCAGGAATCTCTATAAGTGAGAATCCAAACTACTTAAAGCTTCCTTTCTTAAAGTCCAGCACACCCACAACCTTGGGGACCCCTGTCGGTTCTGGTCCTCTGTAAACTCCTTCATGAAACCTTGACTAAAGCTGAATACTATTAACTTGCTCAGAGACACAGGGCTCCAAATCTGAGCCTTCATTAGTTGTGAATGTGTTAAACAACAAATTTGCAAATTTGGACGCATATATTGTGAACCTCCCATCCAAATCTGCTAACCCCGTGACAGGAATCAAGGGTCCCGGGAGGACAGGTTGCCCTCTGTTCTACTTTAAAGCCATGCTGCCCTTGGAAGTTCGGCATCTTCTCCAGGCCCTACCCAATTCTGGTAGTGCAGGGAGTGATGGACTGTGCCCTAGGTTTGTAAAGCTGACAGCTGATTTAATATCCAAATCTCTATCCTTTTCAGCCTATCCCCATCCACTACATCTATCCCTCTGCTTTGGAAACAAGCCAGAGTTCTTTCCCTCTTTAAGTAGGGGACTCCAAACTCCCTGAAAACTACAGACTGGTATCTATATTGTCCCACATGAGCAAGGCTCTTGAGAAAATAGTATTTTGTCAAATCTCAGACCATCTTTCGAAATACAGTGTATCATCTCCTGACCAGCATGGTTTTTGGAAGGATTACAGCACTACCACTGCACTGGCCCCTTCCACAGACCATGTACTTAGGGAAGCGGATAATGGTAAGCTCACCAGGGCAATCTTTGTTGATCTCTCTAAGGCTTTTGACTTGGTAGATCATGACATCCTCCTCCATAAACTTTATTACTATGGCTTTTCCCCAGATACCTCAGATTGGTTCAGAAATTACCTCTTGAACAGATCTCAAATGGTCCATATTGGAGGGGTCTTATCCAGCCCACTACAGGTACATAATGGGGTCCCACAAGTGTCCATCATCGGGTCCATCCTCTTTTCACTCTTTGTTAACCCCTTACTTGAAGATCACTCAGGTTGTCCCAAGATCATGTATGCAGATGATCTTATCTTATTCAGGAATGGCAATAGCCCTCTTAAACTATCCTTGTCCCGATCCGATGATTTCTCCTGCATGCTTCAATGGTTTACAGCTAACAGACTTATCATTAATGCAAAGAAAACAAAAAACATTTTATTTGGCTCAAAGTTTCAGCTTGCCAGATACACCATGGGTCCCTCATCCTCCCTCCCTCCGCATTCTGGCCCCGAATGGATCCCCCCTCGATAACGTCACTTCCTTTAAGTACCAGGGGGTTATATTCAACCCTTCCCTCTCCTTCTCTAATCATATTGAGCTACTCATGAAAAATGTTAACCAGCAACTGGGTGTTTACTACCATCTGAAGCATCTCATGACCCCCAAAGTGAGACTGGATATAGGACAGGGCACAC
The DNA here is from genome assembly GCA_016271365.2 of Neoceratodus forsteri. Classification (NCBI taxonomy): domain Eukaryota; kingdom Metazoa; phylum Chordata; order Ceratodontiformes; family Ceratodontidae; genus Neoceratodus; species Neoceratodus forsteri. The sequence continues at coordinate 565,415,691 of CM028129.1, read as the reverse complement.
TCTTACCTCATCTTGACTCCTGCTCTCTCATCATTCCCCTAACCTTGTCCAATCACCTCACTTGTCTTAACATTGCCTTTAATAACATCTGCAGATTTGTCACCCTAGGCTCCTATAACACCCACCACTGCACCCTTTACTTGTCGCTCGGGTGGCTCTCCCATTACTCACATAGGGATTTCCTCATGGGCTCCTTAATATTCAAGTCCCTCTGTGATGGCACTAATTTCCCATTATTCAGACTTCTAAGTATCAAACAGGGCTTTAGAAACCTGAGGTCCTCCAATCAATGCCTTCTCACCTGTCCTAGGTCCAACACTGACATCGGGCAGAAAGCTTTCACTAGCACTGCCCCTAAGCTATGGAATACCCCCCCAGCTGCACTCCATATATTAGGGTCCCCCTGGATATTCAGGGCACACTATAAAATCTCCCTGCTATTGTCCATGGCTTGCTTCTGCAACTCCTGATCTCTGCCACCCCAGCTCCCTTGGCAGGCTCCTCACCCCATGAATCGGTCAGTGAGTGCCAGCTGACTGGTGGGACTGTTGCCCCCCCAACTATGCTTATTCTATGCTCTGCTCTCTTATAACTTACGGTCTCATTGTAGTAACTGAATCTTGCTCATTGTACCAATTGTCTATAGTCATCTGTCCTCACATGTACTTGTTAACTGCTCATGTGATGAATATGTATCTTAAATTTTTATTCTTGATATTCACTGCATATTATCTCTGCACATCTTTGCATATGTATATTGTAAATATTCCTGTATCTCTCAGCTCTTATTGTGTACTGTATTGTCATCTAGATGGCCCGCGTCATACCTGAAAATGGTCCCTGGGACCAGTGTACTTACCTGGTTATCAAAGTGATAAATAAATAAAAATAAATAAAATAAATGAGGATACCATTCCACTATCTTGAAAAGAAAGAAAATTAATTGCGAAAACTATGTTAATGCACCAGTTAGGGTTGAACGTAACACTACAAAAGTGGGGAAATGTGGTATTAGGGTTTTCAACCCCCCATGCAACAAAAAGACAAGACCACACAAGCAACCATGGACAGCCATCATCAGGTAAGACAAACAACATACAACTGTTTCTGGATTATACAGTATAAATGCAGTAGCACTGATGTACTACCTTCATGAATTTGTATCTGTGGTTGCATAAGTGCAGGCCCCACAGGGGCCTGTGTTTCTACCACCAGAAGTATGTGTGTATATCTTACAGCATGCATGAGTACCAGTGGCTGCAGATGTGCTGCTTCGGCAGCCAGAGGTCACTGTGTATGTCTTGAAGTTTTGGCTGCAGAAGCACAGGCCCCTGAGTAGTTTCCACTTCTGCAGCCAGAAATGTGTGTATGTCTTACAGTGTGCATGAGTACCTGTGGCTACAGAAGCACTGGCCCCATAGGAGCCAGTGCTTCTGCAGAGAAAATAAATCTTTTGTGTATTGTGAATTTGCATCTGTGGCTGAAGGGGCCTCAGACAGAAGTAGTATTGTGATTTGAGTATCGTGAATTTCTATCTGCAGCCAGAAGTGAGTGTATATGTCTTGCAGGGTGTGTGCCACAGATACAAATCCAAAAAGTCAGCAGAGTGCTTACCTGATGACGGCTGTCTGTGATTGCTTGTGAGGTCTTGTTCTTTTGCTGCTGGGGGAGTGGGGGGGTTAGGGTTGGAAATCCTAATACAAGATTTCCCTACTTTGGGGGCATTAAGTTGAACCCTAACTGGTGCATTAATACAGTTTTTTGCAATGAAAATAGATAGGTAGATAGATAGACAGACAGACAGAAAGACAGACAGACACCCAACAAGGAGCCCTATTGACCAGGGACACTAGACAATTGCACCAGTTATTTTATTACAGAATTTACCATTTTAAAATATATCATAAAAAGTAATATGTTCTGCAAATTTCTTGCAATTTACTGTGCTTTTGCCTCAGATTGTGTAAAAAATATTACAATTTTCAGGAAAAGATTTTCAAACATACTAACAATTTGACTTGCAGACTTTGGTTTGGCCTAAATAATGCAGATGGAGATGAGGAGGGTTTTTGGGACACTACTTTCATTTGAATCCCTGGCTTGTTTGGTCTCAAAATCCATTGGCCAATCATAAGTACACTTAAACAGTTAACATTTGATTTGTGTTGAAGCAGTCTATCAAAAAACTTTTTGTTGCCATAGAGACTGAAATAATAGGTGAGAGAAAAGGTGCTAAGTGTTCACCTAAGTAGAGCAACAGCTATGAAGTAGCTAACAGCTCCTAACTCCTCCAGAGTTACTCTGGCATTTCTGCACAACCTCAGCACTTACCCACTACCCATAACCTCTGTCCCATATCCCCTCTCCTTGCCCCCTCATACTACATTCTTTCCAATCCTTTCCCACCCCCTCCCCTTACCTATTTGTTCCCTTCCCTGCACACTGTCTCCTAGCTACATTTGCCCTCCCAGGTACCCCACCGCAATCCCACAAACCTTTGACAAGGCCCCGCAGGCTGCTCCAGTGAATCCCCCCCATGTCCCCCTACCCACTGGTAGGGTTCTATCTGCCCTCGGCTCCTGTTGCTTCCTAGTCTCCTATCCTGTCAAAACTGCCTTACCCCTTTGTTCTACACTATGTTCAACCAATTTCTGTATCTTGTTTGTTATCCCATGAATGAAAAAGTGAATGTAATTACTGTATTTTTGTAACCATTGTTCTGATGTCTGTATTTGTTGTTGAAATATTGTTTACCTCATGACGTGGAACCTCTGTAAATGAGCTGCTAGCTCAAAGGTGTTATAATCCGAGACGATAATAAATGAATAACAATAAATAAAATAAAGTCATTTTGTCAGCGTTTTTTCCTCAAGTTCAAATTCAAATATATGTGATCAGCCATTTGTGGCTATTGCTATTTAAAATATGTAACACATGTAATACAGAATATACATCCAAACATTTTAACTTTAACACATATCTAACAGAAACATAGAAATATAGAATTTGATGGCAGATAAGGACTGCTTGGCCCACCTAGTCTGCCCATTTCCCTACATCTTCCTAGTTAACCAGTAGCCTACTTCCTCCAACGCCCACTATAATTGCCTTATGTCAGTCCCATGCATTCTTGAATTCCCTCACTGTTTTTGACCCCACAACCTCCTCAGGAAGGTTGTTCCATGCATCCATCACCCTTTCCATGAAAAAATACTTCCTCATATTGCCCCTAAGCCATCCCCCCCCATCTTCAAATTATGCCCCCTCGTTCTTGCATCTCTTTTCTGAAATATGCTACTCTCTTGGACTTTGTTGATTCAGCTGGGGTACTTGAAAGTTTCTCATTCCCCCTTCCTCAATGGCATACATATTAAGCTCTTTTAGTCTCTCTTCAGTATGGCTTCTGTTGCAGACCCTGCACCATTTTGGTTGCCTTCCTCTGGACTGCCTCCATCCTGTCTATGTCCTTGCAGAGATGGGGTCTCCAGAACTGCACACAGTGTTCCAGATGGGGTCTCACCAACTGTCTGTACAGATGGATAACAACTTCTTGCTTTCTAATAGTGATGCCTCTCCCTATGCATCCCAGAATCCCCCCAGCCCTCCTTACTTCTCACAGTGCTTGCCTACCTTAAGGTCATCTGATATGAGTACCCTCAGGTCCCTTTCCATTTTTGTTGTTGTTAGTGCCTCCCCCCCCCATTGTGTACTCTTCCCCTGGGTTTTTGTTTCCCAGGTGTATTACTTTGCAATTCTTTGCATTGAAACTAAGCTGCCATACCCTTGACCATTGCTCCAACCTTGCCAAGTCCCTTCTCATCCTTTCCACCCTTCCCTGTGTATCAACCCTGTTGCATATCTTTGTGTTTTCTGCAAAGAGGCATTGTTTTCCCTCCAACTCCTCCACAATGTCACCTATAAAGACATTAAAGAGTAACGGTCCCAGTACTGAACCCTGCGGTACTCTACTAGTAACTCCCCTTTCTCCAGCGTGTGCTCTATTTACTATTACCCTCTGCATCCTGTTGTCCTAAAAAAAATATTATATTAGAATTACAATTTAGACAAAAAGCAGTCTCAGAAAGCAGTCTCCAGTTAAAAAGAAATTTTGCAAAACCAAATAACAAAGAACATTATGTAATTACAGGTCCTATACTACTAATAGAAGTACTAATAAACATTATATTATTTCCACATTCACTGTAATTACAAATGAGATTTAGCATAAATGAAATAGATACAGATTCAGAAGAAAAATACAGATTGAGCCAATACCCAATTTTGTATCTGCAGAAGAAGATCCGAGAAAAATAGTCACCCAACTCCACAGATAAGAAAAAAATACAGGATGCAGTAGAAGTAGTTTATTAACTAATACTGAAGGGCATGTAAACTTAAGGAACAGAGGTTCATGTCTGGTAACCTACATTCCTGTTTCCATGGAGATAATCTCTGTATAGATAAACATACCAATCACCTGCTATGCATTTTGCATACTACTGTATTTTTCCTGTGAAATTTGTCCTTGCTCCACAAATATTTACTGAATACAATTTGAATCTCCAGTCAGTCACATCTGTGATGTACAAAATTTAAGCGTCTTTGTTCTTCACCTCCCTGTGAAGCCATCTATCACAGTGCAGTTCCACAGTGCTCTTGAGCCATTTGGACATATAAGGAAAAGCATAGCCCCTATGATGGAAAGACAGACACCCATCCAGTGATCAAAATAGCAAATGTTTACCAAATTCGTGGTCCTTTTCTTGACAGAACCCAGCATTGTAAGTTACTTGCCACAGAGCGTAACAGACACTAATGCAGGTAATGAAGGTGATGGTGATGGACACAAAAGTCTTTCAGGGGCCTTTTTTTTTGCCTCTCAATGTATTTTTTTTGCAATTTCCTTACTGTTTGAGAAAGTAGAACCATAACCTTTTTTGGGCAGTGTCCTCTAGGCTGGGCGATAAGCAGGAGGTGAGGTGAATTTTAACCTGTTTCGCTCAGGACCCTTGAGGCCCTGCACAAAACAGAAGGTGAGTTCTAACTTTCTTCACACAGTGCCCTTTGGGTCCTGGCCCCTGCGCACAAGTTCTCAGTTTCTTTGTGTAAAGCAGGAGAGGAGATATAACATTCTTACTACAGGTATTTTGCTCTGTATGACTTTAACTATAGTAAGAAATGTGCACAATGAGGTTTTTTTTTTGGTTGTGTAGAACTGAGAGAGTTTTTCACAGTGATTTTTGTACTCTGTGTTTGTGTTAGTAATTTTTCACAACAATTTTTGTGATTTTTTTTTTTTTGTTCGTGTTGGACTTAGACAAATTTTCACAACTGTTTTTCCTATTGTGGTCATGTGTTACCAAGCACACGTGCTGTCTGCTATGAGCACATGCTTAGTTTGTTACAGTCCATCTTGATGGTTTTTGGAGTCAATCACAAACACTTCTTTTTAAATTATTTTTTTTGTAATTGATGTTTATGCCCCCTGTTCACCGGCACTGTCAGCCGACTCTCTTGCCTGTCACTGCGACCCACCAAGGACCCCCCACAGAGCCTTGGCTTTCCCCCTCAGGCGAGGACATGATGAGGACCCTCTACTTAGCCCCCCCAAACCATACCTTTACATTTTCATTGGGTCCCCAATGGTGGATCACAGCGCCAACAGGTGAGGGCCGCCAGTCAGGCCCTCTCATCAGTGTCACGCCAGGGTATTTTCTTATGTATGTCCCCCTGAAGTCATGATGTGCACTGACACCAAGGCCTACGCTGGCATCTGTCATGCATCCCCCCACCTTAGTTCAGATTTGGGCATGCTGTACAGCTGGCTGGCGCCGGAGGCCAGGCAAGACTGAATCGGTGCACCCCCCCTCCCCCCAGAGGAGATGAGCAGCCCCTGGCTAGCCCTCTGATGACCCAGACTCATTCCCGAACCCAGGCCACCAGCATCACAAGCAGTAGCGCTACTGCTGCACTGGTAGGCTGGCTACTTTTTTTTTTGTTGTTTAACCAGGAGTAGCACACTAAGCTGAAAGCTTTTTTATAGGAGCAACCTGGGAGCACAGGGAAGTTAAGTGACTTGCTCAGGGTCACACAGTATGCAGGTGGAAGCTGTGGGATTCAAACCCAGGTCTGGTCTGCTGGATGTCATCAGATTTGCAAGTCAGAGTCTTAAACCACTGCGCTATACTGCTTCCCTTTTTAATTTTTTAAAATTAAAATTTTTTTAAATTAAAATAGTAGCTTTAAGGGCTGGTCCAACACTGCAGTAGTAGCACTACCACTTGCAATGCTGGTAACCCAGGTTCGGGAACAAGCATGAGGCCTGCTGGGGGGAGAAGGATCGAGCATCCCAGAGAACACTCTCCTCCTTCTCCTCCCCAGGGGAGGGTGCCGTGTCCAATTGCAGCACTGCTATCTACAGACGTGAGGGGGGTATGGTGCATGGAACACAGGGAGGGAGGAAGGGACACATCATGCTGCATATCGTGTAAGCATGCCAGCACATGGTCACACCAGGGACAATGTTCCAACACCAGCATCCCTATGGGGAGGGCTACACAGCACCAACCAAGGGGGAAGAAACTTAGAAAACACCCTGACCAGCAGGATGATCACTAACCCTCTGCAGGTCCTGCACCAGTGACCCAAGGCACCTCCCGGACATCTGGATCTGTTGATCAGTGGGTTGAGGGACTTGCCACTATCCTGCCATGGGGGGCAAGCCATGGGGGACCTGGGGAGGTAAGTCCAGGGAGAAGCCGAGTGATGGGGCTGGGAAGGTTGGTGGGAAGCAGAGCCAGCCAGTGTGTAGGAGGAAAAAAGTGTGAAAAAAAACTATTTTTAATAAAAAAAAATGTTAAATTCACCCCAGATATCTCAATACTAGACTGTCTTCTGACAAACCATATAACTGTCAGCCTTTAGAGTTAAGTACTTATTTCTTTTTTTATCTTTTACATTTCTTGTTCGCAATCAACTTTTTGGATTTTGTCAACCATTTTTTTTTTGCCTTTTGTAACTGTGCTTGCACAAACCTTAAAATGCAAATAACTTAAAAAATGAAATCACAACTGCTATCACTCATGATGCCAACACCCTGTGATTGGGAACGAACCCAAGCTGTTGGAGGGTCAGCTGGGAAGGAGGTTGAGTGTCCCAGGGACAGTCGCCTCCTCGGGGGAGGAAGGGTTGCCTCTCCTGCTACATGACCACCACCTGGCTGATTCCAGATGGAGGAGCAAGCTAAGAGTGATAGATGGTGGTGGAGATGCCTTTCGCCTCAATGGGACATCGGCACATCTTGTGTGTGCATGGCCATCACTGAGCCAGGCCTGACATCTTCTGTGAGAGGGGAAGCTGAACAGGAAAAAGGCTACAGTATGCAGGGTGAAAGTATGCTGCTACTCTTAGGCCCCAGTGCACCAATTGTCCACCCACCTCCAGCAAACAAGTTAATTGGGAGAGTCTGGGCAGCTCCCCTCACCTCACCTCACCTCGGAGAGGGAAGTCCGAGGTGATGGAGTACTCAGGTAAGTGGTAGAGAAGGTGTGGGTGGAGTTGGGAGGTTGCCAAGACAGTACAGATGATTTATGTATATATGTAACAGATAATCCACTACAGGGCATGCGGTCGTACCCTGATATATGCACACTTTGTGTTGCGAGGCATGAGGCCACAGGCGGAAAGCATTCACCCAAGGCATGCGTATATCAGAGCATGACTGCACACCCTGTAGTGGACTATCTATTTTACAAAATGGCCAGCATTGTTTTGGGTGGGGTGAAAAATAGAAAGAAGTGTAGGTGTACATTCATGTGAGTGTTTCATCCGATCGGGAGACAGCATTTTTACAGATTTTTCTTACCCATTTTATAATATATTTTTTTTATTCACAAGAGCAAAATACAAATAACAGTGGCACTATATTAATTTTAACAGTTTCGATGTTTCTTCACCCTGCCTGCATCTGCATTTGGCAACATTTTTAGGTAGAGATTTTTATGTTGACCTGTATGTGCCCTAGGTAACTTAAACAGCTTCATTGTTTTTAACGCTAAACAACTTCAGAGGACATCTGGCGTTTTTCAAAACACAATCTCCATAAAGATTTGACAAATTACTCCACAGCACTCCTATCTACCTGGAAGTATGTAATCTGTAATATTGACAATGGCATGGACCAGTCATTTGCAAGGCCCTTGTAATTCTGTAATTCTGCAGCCGTGGAATTTTCAGCTGAATTTACATCATTCCGCAGAATTTATATATAATTTTATTTTTATTTATTTTATTAAGATCTCGGAAGACACCTGTAGGTTCCACGTCAGTTTACAGAGAAATACAAAAGAATACGCATTTACAGAGATAATACAGTAGATTACAGGAGTTTGACACATGTAGACACTGCTGAGGCATTGTACAATGTTTGCCTGCATCCATGAATTATAACATAAAGGAGAAGATAGACAAAGAGTAGGTAATAGGCAAGGGGTGGCAGGTGGGTAAGGAGGGGAGAGAGGAGGAGGGAGGGTGTGGCCTGTGATGGGAGGGGTGGCCAGGCAAGGGAGGTACCAAGAGATACTGGGTTACAAGAGTCCCTTGGGTCAAGGGGTTCAATTAAGTGCGGCGGTCGGTTTGATTAGGTGGGGTAGCGGAATCTGTCACAGTTGCCCTTAGTAGTGGAGCGTGGACTTAGATCACATTAGATGCAGCAGAATTCATTGTTCTTGGTGAATTTTCATTCAAACATATAGCTTTTCCATAGTTCCCCGTCTTCCTTCCCCATCACATTTATCCTGAAACCCCTCTTCTATGCTCGACATGTGATATAATTAATGAAATCACATCATAGTTTAGCCAATGGCAGGACTGCACTCTGCCACCGAAATTAATAAATCCACAGAAATCGGAAAATGCTGCGGCAGTAGTAGCCTAGGATCCCTGCCACAGAAATCAGGATGAAGTTCTGCAGAACACCGGGGCCCTGGTTATATCCTTGGTTATAGTATGCTAACAAATACAGTGTGAAAAACTGACATTACAAACTGATTCTTGAGTAGGTAAACGCACATGCAGTGTCCATACTCCCTGTTGTTATCTGTGTGGCCACCAGCTGTCCAACCAATAATGATATGTGAAAGCACCAAATGTTCAGTACTGACAGCTGCTGAGATTTGATTTCCTGCAGGGCGGTGGGAGCTACAATAGTTCTCATGTTTCACGTGCCCCAGTGCAGCCACAGCACACATAATTTCTGGAGCTGCCATCCAATTAAGCCATTCTGTTATCCTTTTGATCTCAAAGGAAACTAGTCATCCAGTAGCCTAACTGTGTCCTGACACCAGAGATTGGACATATGTGGCTCAAAGTCTTGAACACTTCTCCCAGTAGCTTTTCAAAGTTGATTGTCCTTGTTGTGCTTGCTCTGATGCCTCAGAACTGTGTGGCCTCCTGAACAGAGCAATAATGTGTGAAAGCAGACATCCCAGATTAGAATTCCATCACAGACACTTCCTCACTGTACGACTTTGAGCAAACCACTTGACCTTACTTGCCTCCACTCCTTCCCAGCTGTAGAACTGGACAGAACCAAGCCCCCACTGATAGTTAAAAGTTCCATCTTAGGTTGGTTAAACTGGGAAAGTAAATTGTTAAACAGTTCAAAAACTGACCATGAATTGACGCTGTTGTGTGAAGAGATTTTTTTAGAACTCGGAGGTGGCTTATTATCTCACATTTAATTTGCAACACATGCGCCAGTCTTACATAACCACCCCAGCCCCACTCGTCTAAGGGACATAAATTATCATTGCAGTTGTTCCAGGGGCATTGGAAATGACTATATCAAGTGCAACACCTGAGCCAGTGCACCCCCAAAATAAGATATGAAAAATATCTGTCCTACCTCTTGTCGGCTTCATTTCCAGGTACACTCTCGATCTTACCTCCAGTTCTGGATCTGTTTGTCCCCTGAACACTGACCACCAGACCAGGATCTCCAAACTGCAACCTCCTGTCTCTTCTGAACCCCAGAGTCCCTTGATCCCAAGCAGCATGATGGACACCTTCTGGAATTACAGCTTATGAAATAAATTAGACACAAGGGAGGGGGCTTTCCATTTCATTTATCCCCCTTCCAACTTAAATAAAGAAAGAATTATTTCCAAATTTCTTCCCAACTAGCTTCTTTATTTTAGCTCCTGCATCCCAAATGATTCCAGGAATGCAAAGGTGACATCCTTCATTGAATAAATAAAGCAGCTCCATGGGGCTATCTGAACTTTTTACAACATACCCAAAGCTGGACATTCTGAGCAGCATAAATGGTTTACAGGCAGTACAAGCAGAGTTTCTTCCCTCTAACCTCTTGAATGATTTACCCAGGGAACCTCCCTACTTGGAAAACCCACAGGCTTCTGACTCACTAGGGCTGGTAAGCCTGATCTCTCTGTTTTTTCTATTCTGGGTTACACATTCTCATCCATCTCCGTCTGATCTGGCACTGGTCAGTTGCCCTGTCTCCAGCATGTGAAAGCATGCTGCTTTCCCCACCTCGTCCCTGGACCTTGGCCCAAATCTCGAGGGGTACCAGGATTTTTTCTCTGACCAAAGCACTGGAACCCACTCTCTTTTGCTTTACAGGGAACCTAAACCTACTGGTGCTCCCAACCTCACGGCACCAGTTCCCTCACTTTCAGCTCAGCTGTCTCTCGCTGCATTGCCCTTCACTGGTGCAGTGGCCCTCAAACCCAACCCTGCTCCAGTATCTGAGCTACCTTGATCAGGCTGCCCTGCAACAGGAGAGCCCCCAGGCCCTGCCACTGCCCAGGCCTCTCCCTGCAGCCACCTCTACAAGATAACACCCCAAATCCTCTCTGGGCTACCTGATAACCATTTTGTTTTGAGGTGGGGGGAACACAGCTACTGGCCCACATCCCTGTCAACTCATCCTGGGCTTGCGGTAAGCTTCAGCCAGAAGCCACTTTCCAAGGCTAGTCCTAAGACCTGCGACCCACCCAGCCCTTTAATGCCGGTGCCGCAGGACCTGCCATCCGAGCAGGTCCCCTGAAATGGGTGAAGGGCCCCCTGGCTCCCTCTACCCTCAGGCCACCCTGCCACACCAGGTATGGGGAAGAGCCACTGCCATTGGCCTTCCCCTTGTAGGGACCCTTCCACAGTCCCCACAGCCCTGGCAACCTGAGCAACTACTCCACAGGATCTCTAAGGGCTCCTGACTATCCTGGAATCCTGCCACTATCTGCACCTCCCTTACGCCGAAGACTCAGGCACCTGGCTGACCATCCTCCTCAAGGAGCTTCCACCCCTACTCCTCAATGCCACGTCACTGCAGAGGCCATCCCTATCTTTCACTTTGGGGGGGTTTGCCCCCCACAGGCCCACCCAGACCTCTAAGCTCCCTTCCTGACTGCCTACTGTGCTCCTCCAGCCACTCCTCACTAGCCCCAGGCCTAACACTGGGCTGGAAAAGGCCCAAATATTTCCTGTCTCCAGCTTTATATACCTTCCCTAACCTGCCCTCTGCTGCCACCCATACCTCTCAACTGCTATGAATTTTGCATAGCTCTGATTTTCACATTCAAATTTACCCTTGCTCTGCATAGGTTTACTGATGTTCTTAATGATGTTAGAGCTATTTCTGGACACACAAACTATTAGATCATCGAACTAAGTTGATAGAAACATTCCTTATCATTGACTATATGGTGTGCACTATTTGTAGACATATTGGGCTGGATATTCAAACTGCGCCATTCTGTGGCACAAGCCCATGCGCTGCTCAAAAAAGTTGCGCAGGGGTGTAGCCGGGGCGTTATTCAACAGAGTTGAGCTATTGAGCAACTCCTTTGAATATCGCCCCCCCAGCCACAGCCACTGTGTATGGTGCAGTGGAACTTGTGCCACCGCAAGTGGTCAGAGTGGAGCATTCAAGATGCGGTGGTGCAAGTTCCATTGCGCCATGTGCAAATTTCCGATGTTCAAAAGTTGACATGCAAATGGGGCCATAAGTTATGCAAGGTGCAGGGGGCGCCATTTGCATCTACTTAAGGCCCCATTTGCATGCCATTAGCATGCAGGTGTGCGCTCCCCCAACGGCGTACTGGCACCTGCCAGGCAGCGGCCGTCAGGGACGGCGCCCCTGCAGCCCGATCGCGGGCATGAAGTAAATCCTCCCCCACCAGCCCGATCGCGGGCATAACGAGTATTAACCCCCACTGGCCCAATCGTAGGCAAAGGCAGACCCCACCCGACTGGCCCGATCGCGGGCAAAACAGACCCCGACTGGCCCGATCCGGGCAAAACAGAACCCCACCCCGACTGGCCCAATTGCGGGCAAAACAGAACTGAACCCCACCCCACTAGCCCGATCATGGGCAGAACGAGTTCAACCCCCAAAGACCAATATCCCTGGTGGTCCAGTGGATTACGAAGCCCGATCACAGGCATTAGGAGTCAACCCCCAAAGGTCCAATTTCCGGGGTGATCTGGTCACCTCCACCCCACCCACCTACGGGGCCCCACCACCCTCGCTCCCCATCAGCTGGCAGGCGGCAGCACCCCACCTGCCTGCCACCCTGCCGCCCACCAACTGACTGCTCGGTAGGGCTGCACACCCATTGGTTCAGAGCAAGAGCCAATGGGCGTGCAGCCCATACCATACAAGGCAGTCCAGATATGTGAATGATCCCCAGCCCCATGATAATCAAGCTTTTCCTGGTGTCTAGTGGTCCCCCACCCTCTGATCTCCATCCAGGTAGAATAAAAATCTTCCCTGGTATCCAGTAGCACCCCCCCACCCTCCAATCACTCTCCACAGTTATCTATGAGAAGTCCCTGGTGTCTAGTAGCACCCCCTGAACCACTTATCCTGGTACAAAACCCTGCCTACCCCCCCCTTACCAGAATCTCTGGCATCACAGGGGGCCCATATGGCAACTATCACAGCTCTCCTCTCACCACTACATTCGGCCACTGTATACAATGACACGGTGCGCGTATCCTGCATACTGTAAAGAGAGCACACATACTATCTACTGTAGACAGTATATGCATGCCTTTTACAGTATACAGGACAAGCACACCCTATCATTGCATATGTCAGCCAGCTGAAGTAGTGAGAGAAGGGCTGTGCCAATCGCTGTATGGGCTCCCTGTGGCACCGGAGATTCTGGTAAAGGGGGGTTAGGCAGGGTGGTGTACCAGTGCATGGGGAAGCACTAGATGCCAGAGACTTCTTGTAGGTAACTGTGGCAAGCAATCAGAGGGTTGGTTGTGCCACTGAACACCAAGGAAGGTTTTCCTTCCACCAGGGCCAGAAATCAGAAAGATGGGGGGACCACTAGACATCAGCATAAACAATTACAGTTGAGCCTATCCCTCCTTTTTTCAGGACTGTGGGATTTGAACCAGCTCTTCATCTCTCCCTCCAACTGAAGTGTGGTACCCTAACCAGTTGGCTAACCATCTGGCCAATACTTCCATAAAATAATTCTGGCCACTTGCTTTTATAGCATCTGCAAATGAAGCTGCTATTTCTCCCCCTGCTGGTCGACTCCGTGGCTGGCATGTTATTGATATCGAATTTTTGTGCCTCAGTGCTTGCCGTAGATCAGCAAAGTTTATCCTCCTTTTCTCCTATCCACAGGCCTGCTGAGCTGCCTCCAACTGTAGTTAGATACAAATTAGCTCCCTCGGGCCCTGCTTTCCTTGCCCTCCTCTCCAACCCCAAATGACGACTGCTTGGTTATTTCTTGCACTCCCTCACTTTCTCCTTCTCCCCCTGGCCTTCACCTGCCTGCTCATTCCTCTCCCTTCTGCTCCTTGCAGGTGACATTGAAAGCAACCCTGGCTTTATACATACATACATCGACCCTACCAGTATCGCCTGGGCAAAGCCTACTGGTCTGAGAATTGCCCATCTAAATATTTGCAGCCTCCCTTCCAAGTTCCCGGAACTTGAGGCTTGGATGGCCATCTGTATGCCCCACGTCCTTGGGCTCTCCGAGACCTGGCTAAAACCCCTCAACCTTGACCCTTCTTTTCAGCTCCCAGGATACTCCCTCCTTCACCTTGATAGACCAGGAAAAAAGAAGGGTGGGGGAGTAGCACTGTATGTGCAGGAGCATATCTCTGTCACCATTGTCGGCTGCTCAGATCCCCTCTCCCCCAGTGAATTGCTCCTTGCCGAACTGACCCTTGGCTCCTCAAAAAAATTCTAGCTGGATTGCTGCTATAACACCCTCCTCCAGAGGAACCTCTGGCCTAAGTAACCTCTTTGATGGCCTTGGACTACTCTCTCCATCCAAGGACACTGTATTGCTAGGAGATTTTAACCTTAATTGGTTGGGGGTCCATGAGCCTGACTATGCAAACCTCCTGAAAACTCACTACCTCAAACAAGTCATCTCATCCCCCACCAGGCTCAATGCATGCATGCAGAACCACTCCCTACTCGACTGGGTAGCCACAAATCGGGCTGACATAATCCTACAGTCGGGTACCATGACTGATTCTATAAGTGGCCACTCCTCCATATACATTATACTGGCCACAAAACCCCATGTCCCCCCCCCCCCCACAAAGTATTTGTCTTTCAGAAATTTTAACTGTTCTTGAGGATGTCAAAGCGGTGCATTGGTCTGCCTTCTACCTCTGCAACAATGTAACCTCTGCAGTTAAATTCTTCACTGATGCCCTCCGGCTGCAGGATCTCCACTTCCCTCTCACTACTCGCAGGGTGAGAGGGGGCTGCACCCACTGGTTAACTAAGGAGTTGCTGTCCGTACTGAAAGATAGGGATAATAAGTGGAAAGCCTACAAAAAGACCCCGTCCCCCCAACTCTGGAACACTAACAGGTGTTTGCGCAACACATGCAAGCAATCTGCCAAATCCCTCAAGCATAACTTCTACATAAATCAGCAAAGAAACAACCTTGGTGATCCACGTCATTTCTGGGCCTCTATTGGATCCCTACTAAACCCCAAAACTCACAGCCAAGTCACTCAATCCTCCTCTCCCTCAGACCCCTTCACTGATCCAGCGGAAATTGCGGAGGTCTTTAACAAAAAATTCTTCAACCTCTTCATCTATCTTAGTAAACTCCCCTCCCAACCACCCTCTGGCCCTAGCAGTCAGGCAAACCTCTCCTCCTCTACTCCCTGACCCCCCCTTCTATTTTAAACCTATCAACCATAATGTTACTGCCAGATTCCTAAAGTCCCTCCCTGCCAGGGGTAGTCCTGGCAGTGATGGGCTCTTCCCCTGCCATCATTGAACCCCTCACCTACATATTTAAC
The DNA here is from genome assembly GCA_016271365.2 of Neoceratodus forsteri. Taxonomy (NCBI): domain Eukaryota; kingdom Metazoa; phylum Chordata; order Ceratodontiformes; family Ceratodontidae; genus Neoceratodus; species Neoceratodus forsteri. Next base: position 565,400,376 of record CM028129.1, on the reverse strand, counting down.
CTTGCCCTCTCCACATCTATGGTGCCTGACTCCTGGAAGCATGCTAATGTGGTGTCTATTTTCAAAGCAGGTGATTCCCTCTAACCTGATAACTATAGGCTCATCTCCCTACTCCCTCACCTTAGCACGCTTATGGAAAAAATTGTACACCTCCAGTTATCGGAACATCTTGGCAAGTGCAATCTCCTGTGCCCCAACAGCACGGTTTCTGTAAGCACCACAGCACCACATCAGCCTTGGCCCATTTTTCCAATCATGTCCTAAGAAACATGGATGCCGGAAAGGACACTGGTGCTGTATTCGTAGACCTGACTAAGGCCTTTGACCTTGTTGACAACCCCCTTCTCCATGCAACCCTTCAACACCTTGGTTGCTCACCTGGAACAACAGGCTGGTTTAGAAGCTACCTTACCAGTAGGTCAAGTCTGTCACAATTGGTTCTGCCTCCTCCTCGGCCCTAAGAGTCTCCACAGAGGTCTTCCAAGGACCCATCCTTGGGCCTCTACTTTTTTCCATTTTTATGAATGCGCTCCCTGATGAAAGTCTCACGTGTAAGGCTCTTCTCTACGTGGATGACCTTGTCCTCTACCACAGTGACAAGTCTCCTGCAACCATCTCCTCTACTCTTCTAGTAGCTATTGTGCCGCCCATAATTGGTTCCTCTCCAAAAAAGGTCTGGTTAATGAAAAAAGATAAAGTCCATGCTATTTGGATCTAAACGTTTCCTCTCCAAGATCTCCAAGATCACACATGCTGCCACCCCCCACCCCAAAAAAATGTCCCCAGTTTTAAATATCTAGGTCTAACTCTGGACTCCTCCCTTATGATCACTGAACACGTCAACTTTTCTGTGCATAGAACTAATCCGAAGCTAGGTGCTACCTACCACCTCAAACTGTTCCTGTCAAGTGAAGCGCACCTCGCAATTGCACTTGTAAACCTTCTTCCCATCATTGAGTACTGTTCTCCCATCTGTTCCCGTGTGTCATCAGCCTTGCACTCTAGACTTATCACCGTATATAACAGTATCTGCCACTTTGTTCTCCAAGCTCCCTACTCTACCAATCACTGCATGCAATACCAGTCCTTTGGGTGGCTACCACTGCAAGGACACTTTGATTATGCTGTTGGCTGCCTTGTGGACAATGCACTCAGAGGTGGCCTCCTGTCCCCGCATTCATTCCTCCTCACAGGTAAAGCTGCATCTAGGAGTTTTCTGGAATCCTCTGTCCTCCCCTTGGCTGTTCCACATATCTCCACTAACATGGGCAGTAAAGCCTTCTCCATCTCCACCCTATCTCTATGGAACAGCCTCCCCTCATTGCTCTGCTCATCCTCTTCCCATCTGACCTTCAAAAACAGTTTCAAAGACTGGCTACTGTCTGAAGCCATATGCCATTGTTCACCTGGGTAATCTGGTGGCATTCTTATTGGTTTGGTACCCACCTGCCCACCTACTCCCTTGGTCATACCTTTGCTGTATCCACCCCTCCTCCACTGTTACTCTACTGCTGTCTCCCCTTTCTTCCTGCCCCTTTCATCCCCGCATTAGGCTTCTATTCACTCCTCCCTTTTCCTATGCCTCTGCACCTTATTTTGTGGGTGGGTGTACAGTATTTACACTGTATTTTCCTTGATCCATCCTGTTGGTGACTCTCTCACTTGCTAATTTGCTAGTGAGCTCAATGAATTTTGCACTTTAAGTGTCATTTTCAACACATATGTTATGTCACTGTGCTACTGCAACTAGTATTTTTGTCCAGCGCTATAACCTGTGACTATGTACTTGATTTGTAAACTGGCCTAATATGTCACCTTGTTTTTTTCTGTATTTCCCTATATGTATTCCCACAGTGTACTGTAAACTGCAGCACCTCATGTTGAGGCCTGTTCATTTATTGTATATTTCCTGTATCTGTATTGTTTGTTTGTGCCATGTTGTGGCCTGGGTCGTGGCTGAAAATGGTCCTTTGGATCAGCTCACCTACCTGGTTACCAAAGACATAAATCAATTAATCTAACAGGGCCGGGATCAGATGGTGATGGTGGTGGTGGTGGGGGGGGACCACTGGACACCAGGGTAAACTTAATTCTAATGGAGAGGGGAAATCAGAGGGTGGAGGGGACTTCCACGAGAGCCTAGGATTCTGGGTAGTGGAATGAAAAATTATTGGCAGTGGAAAGAAAACATTGCTTAGAGTGAGAATTCCTGTTGTGCTTCAGTTCTCTTTTGCATTCATCCCAAAGTGCCCTGTAAGCAGCCCAATCTGTTGCAGATGAAGAGGCCTTAAAGTCGAGCCATTTTTTATCTGTTTCAATGAGCTCGGTTAGGAGGGGATGGTCCAGCCATTTGGAGACAGGACCTTGCACCCTGCTCCTTGTAATGGGGCAAATGTCTTTTTTTCCCCCAATTGTTTAACCAGGTGAGACACACTAAGCTGAAAACTTGCTTATAGGTGCAACCTGGGAGCACAGGGAATTAAGTGACTTGCTCAGGGTTGCACATTATGCAAGTGGGGGCTGTGGGATTCAAACCCAGGTCTCCAGATTTGCAGCTCAGAGCCTTAAACCACTGTGCTACACTGCCTCTTGCAGGTCAGTAAACACTGAAGTGAAAAAGGTAACTGCATAATTAACATCTGACATTTAATATTAAGTAAAATGCAGGCATTGTTAAAAGGCCATGTGCTAGCAGTAAAGGTTGCAAAGTTTGGCACAGTAGAAAAGAAAAACCCCATGGTGGAAGCCCCAGTGAAACATTTCTTCTATTGCATCCTTTTTCTGTATTTAGTTTTCCAATTTTCCTTTTTTAACATATTCCTGTATCAGGTCAAGGCCATCACTGTGACAGTGTCTGGATGTTTTCCTCCCTCATTCTTGCCCTCCCTCTCTTCACCACCCCATGGCATGGGCAGTATCCATGTCTACACCGTGCAGACACAGCGCACTGGGGGAGCAAGCTTCCCGGCTCTTATGCTGGTGTTGCTATGGTGCTGGAACTCACTGCCTGCCCTCCCTAGGTGGAGTGCACTGCCATGCAGCAGCTGCGGCAGTCCATGAACATTGGTTACCTGCAAGGCAGCATGGCACACTGTTGCTGGGCCAGCAGGGGGATGCGTCCCAATTTTCTAGATATCTATGATCAATACTGTGAAAACAAACTTATTACCTATGAGAAATTGTTTGCTCTGGTTGCTTGTTCTGCACTTAGGTCACCTTTCAACACTGATCAGATGTGAATGCTGCAAATGAAATTTTGCTATTGCTTGTGATGTTCTTGGAAGCCATACTCTTATATGTAAAATGTCTCAGGGGCCTGGGTCATCTTCATAAATGTTGTTTGTTTCACCTGGTCACCAATAAATAAAATAAATATCTGTCTATGACATCTCAATCTGTTGCTGTGGAAACAATTGGGGTGTCAATTGCACTGGATTGTGATGGCAGGTGTAGACAAAGTCAGAGCTGATGCAATGGAATGGACAGTGAGCCCATATTCATGTTAATCCGCATCATAATAATGTGTAAATGGAATGTTGGAAACAAAAAATATGTGAAGAATTAGCTAAAATGTGCCTAAAAATGTTGTTTTTTCCAAAGTTTTGCCAGCAACGTCAGGGGCTTTTTGAACTAGGAAATGTTTTTAATGGCTATTAGGAGCTGCCAACAGGGGGAAGCAGAGCACTGTGAAACCATATTAATACTCCTTCTGTGTCATTTACTGGAATTATATTTTTTATTTATTTAGGTTTTGTTAACTGGGTAAGTGCACTAGCCATAAAATGACTATTTTCAGGCACGACCCTGGAGAGTACAGACATGCAGAAACTTAACAGGATAACAAATTATAACTGCTTTACATACAATGAATTAAAGAGGATACAATATATCAGAACATACAAAGTAAAGCGCTTTACATACAATGAGTTAAAGTGGATACAATATATCAGAGACATACAGAGTAGACCATTCATAAGTTTGTAGGTGCCTACCTATGCAATGAATAGAGAGGACCTTGGACAATAAATTATCGGGTGACACAGAGAGAAAGAGACAGAAGAAAAAAGGCTGAGCGTCCCATGCAGTCTTCCCACCCTACCTAACTACACTTTGAAGACCCAGTGACCATCCCTCTCCCTTTCCTCTGCCCCTTCCCACTTTCTATGGCCATGTGCCTGCCCTACCCCCCAACCCCCTCTGATTTAACTTATACCACCCCCTTGGGCTGCCTATTCCACTTATCCACCACTCTTTCAGTGAAAAAGTGCTTATGGATATCTTTCTTAAACCTACCTCCTGTTAGTCAGTTTCCATGAATTCCCCCTTGTTCCTGTGTCCTTGCTTGCTTAATGTGAAAAGGCCATTGATATTCACATGGCTTATCCTGTGCATGAACTTGTAGGTTTCTATCATGTCTCCTATCTTCTCTCTTTTGTGTGTATGTATGTATTTATTTATTTATGTTAAAGGTGTGTTTTTTTTTTTTTTTACCAGGACAGTCATACTGAGCTAGTATCAGTTCATTCCAGATTTGTCCAGAGTGTGTGTGTGTGTGGGGGGTACATAAGAAAGAACAGTTCAAATACAAAGTAACAATTTTCGAAATAAAGTGCAATTTACAAAATACAATAACATGGAAAATAAGTATAACACAATGTGCGGCGTACTCCTGGTTCCATTCACGTCGCCTAATTGTTAATGCTAAAAAACGAAATTCATGCTATTTGGATCTAAACCCTTCCAATCTAAGGTTGCCAAGGCTGGGTCCACCCTTGCAATAGTCACACCAGACAACACTGCACTTGAAAATGTACTAACCTTCAAATATCTGGGAGTCATCCTGGACCAGTCCCTCTCCTTTTCCGATCATATCTCCTCTTTTATCTGCCGTATTAACCAGAAACTTGGTGCAGCCTATTGGATAGTCATTCCTGACCAGGGAAGCCCATTTAGCCATTGCCCAAGGCAACCTGCTACCCTTGATTGACTACTGCTCCCCTTTTTACTCACACACATCCTCAGCCTTGTGTGCACACCTCTGCTCCACGTACTTGGGCTGGCAGTATAACCTACCGGTTAGAGTAACATGATGTGAACGAGCTTGGTACATCCAGCAGACCAGACCTGGGTTTGATTCTCACAACCTCCACTTGCATACTGTGTGACTCTGAGCAAGTCACTTAACCGCCCAGTGCTCCCAGGTCACCCCTGAAAACAGGCACTTGTGCCTACTGGGCCATACCCGGTTACCAAAGACTAAAATAAATAACACAACAACATATGTCGTTTCACTCTCCTGGCACCATATTACACTCACCACTGCCACCTCCAGACTTTTGGCTGGCTCCCACTACATTGCAGATTTGATTATGGGCTTGGCTGCCTCTTGGACAGTGCCATCAGACATGGCGAAGCCTCCCCTTATACCTCCCTTCTCAAGACCAGAACTCCCTCAAGGTGTCTGCATGCATCCTCAGTCTCCCCCCCCCCACACACAGATATCCCGAAAGTCTCCTCAGCTATGGGTAACAGAGTGTTATCTGTAGCTGCTCCCACTCTCTGGAACAGAATCCCCATGAAGTGTCTGCGTGCATCCTCAGTTACCCCCCCCATGGATATCCCAAAAGTCTCCTCGGCTATGGGTAGCGGAGGGTTACCTGCAGCTGCTCCCACTCTGTGGAACAGAATGCCCATGAAGTGTCTGCGTGCATCCTCAGTCCCCCCATGGATATCCCAAAAGTCTCCTCGGCCATGGGTAACAGAGTGTTATCTGTAGCTGCTCCCACTCTCTGGAACAGAATCCCCATGAAGTGTCTGCGTGCATCCTCAGTTACCCCCCCCATGGATATCCCAAAAGTCTCCTCGGCTATGGGTAGCGGAGCGTTACCTGCAGCTGCTCCCACTCTGTGGAACAGAATGCCCATGAAGTGTCTGCGTGCATCCTCAGTCCCCCCATGGATATCCCAAAAGTCTCCTCGGCCATGGGTAACAGAGTGTTGTCTGTAGCTGCTCACTCTCTGGAACAGAATCCCATGAAGTGTCTCTGGCATCCTCAGTTACCCCCCCATGGATATCCCAAAAGTCTCCTCGGCTATGGGTAGCGGAGCGTTACCTGCAGCTGCTCCCACTCTGTGGAACAGAATGCCCATGAAGTGTCTGCGTGCATCCTCAGTCCCCCATGGATATCCCGAAAGTCTCCTCGGCCATGGGTAACAGAGTGTTATCTGTAGCTGCTCCCACTCTCTGGAACAGAATCCCCATGAAGTGTCTGCGTGCATCCTCAGTTACCCCCCCCCCATGGATATCCCAAAAGTCTCCTCGGCCATGGGTAACAGAGTGTTGTCTGTAGCTGCTCCCACTCTCTGGAACAGAATCCCCATGCCCATCTGCTCTCTGGACTCCCATGCCACTTTCAAGACACATCTCAAATCATGGCTGCTTGATGAGGCCACATGCCGTTGCTAGCTTGGATAACTCCACCCCACTTTTCTGACTTTTTCCTCTTGGGCTGTTTTGGCCTCCCCTCCCCTACCCTGTCTCATTTCTTTGGACTCCTTTCTTACATCCCTCACTACCTGCTTCTCAGGCTCTCCCACTTGGCTATTGTCTTGTATCTTTTTCTTTTTCTTTTTTACGTCATGTATTAATTTGCACTTATCCTTGTAAATAATTGTATAATAATTGTTGCTTATCATGATGTACTGATTGGTTTTTCTTTCAGGCTGCCATTCATTTTCTTTCCTATGTTGCTTTCTTTGTTCACCAATGATGTCTGTAGTTCCACTTTGTTCACCAATGATGTCTGTCTATCCACATGGCTTGTACTCATTGTATTACTTGTCACTACCTCTGTAACTGCCGCCTGTGCGGCCCGGGTCATGCCTGAAACCAGTCCTCTGGATCAGTGCACATTTATTTTAGTCTTTGGTAACCGGGTATGGCCAGCTAGGCACAAGTGCCTGTTTTCAGGGGTGACCTGGGAGCACTGAGTGGTTAAGTGACTTGCTCAGAGTCACAGTGTATGCAAGTGGAGGTTGTGAGAATCAAACCCAGGTCTGGTCTGCTGGATGTACCAAGCTCGTTCACAGCTCATTACTCTAACCCGTAGGTTATACTGCCAGCCCAATTAGCTGTTTACCAAAGACTTAAATAAATAAAGTGATTACAGAGAAGGCTTCTGAGCAGGAACTTTGCAATATAGTAAACTGCAGAAAGCGGAGCAATAAGAATACTATGCAGTGAGCAACAATTCAATAATATGAGGCATAGGAGTAGTGATAAAAACTGAGGGAGAGGGGACTGTACTGGGAGGGGCAGCAGACTGAATTGCAACCCAGTATAAGGAACAACTGCAGGAGTGAGTAGAGAAATCACAGAGTTGAGAAATCACAGAGTTGAGATTTCAGAGCATGAAGGAAAGGAGCACTATAGTGTGAGGGAGAGAGACCCAGAGTTTAGGGAAATGGATAGAGAAGGCAGCTTGAGCAGCAGTGGATTTCTTTTTTGAGGGGGAGAGCAAGCATTGTGAAGGGAGAAGAGGTGGCAGGGGAGAAGAGAGGAGAGAACAAAATACAAGGGGAGGGAACCAAACCCAAATCAGGAGATAAAGGAGGCACAGCGGGTAAGCCCCCTGACATCAAGAGGGAGGGCAGGGAGAGGGAGGTGTAGAAGGAGCAGTGGTGAGTGTGCAAGGGTTTAGTGAGAGCAAATTAACAGGAAGGATTGAAAGAGGGGTCCAGTCTGGCTATGGTGGACTTGGGAGCAACACTGTAAATGATGTCACCATAGTAAGAAATGGGGAGAATCCTCTTCATGAGGATCTCTGTGTGGGCGCCAAGTTTGGGATGAAGCTTCTTGTGGATTGTATCCACATGGACAAAGAAATCAAGGTAATGTTCCAGCCAGACCCTGGGGTACTTGAAGGAGGAGACATCTTCATTAACTGTACTACTAAGGGTATGGAAGAAAGGGAGTGTCTGGCAAGTCTCTGCCTTGTGATGAAAGTCATAAAGACAATTTTCTTGGCATTGAAGGACAGATAATTTTCACAGAACCAGTGCTGGATGTTGTTAAAGTCCAGTGGGAACTGGGCCAAGAGGACTGAGGCAGAGAAACTAGATGTAAAGAGTATCATATCATCTGCGTGTGTGTGTGTGAATGAGCACAGAGGACCATGCAGTGGAGAGGTCATTTAGAAAATGGAGAAAAGAACTAGGACAAGTACAGACCCTTGGGGGACTCCTGAATGGATTGGAGGGGGTAGAAGTCTCCAATATGGACGGTTTGTGACCTGTCCTCAAGGTAGGAGTGGAACCACTCAACTGTGCAGGTGGGGAGGCCAGCTGCCTTAAGCTTGTCCACAAGACTGGGTAGCAACAGCCTCAAAAACTTTGGCCAAGTCGACAGAGATGATGTAGGTGACTAGGTCCTGATCCACGACAGAACAGTATCAATGAGCCAGAGGTGGAGGTGGAATGGGACCTCCTGAAGCCAGTACATGTCAAGGTCCTGCAACCTTTCTGTGCATATCTTTTCCCCATCCCCTAAATCATTTAAGGCACCCTCCACTGCCCTCCCACAGTCCTTGAGCAGGTGTGGATTTCATAACCTTGCACAGTACTCTAGGTGCAGTCACTCAGAATAGCACCTCCTGGCTTCTGCCACTGATTCCCCTCCCAACACCCCCCCATCATCCTGTTTGCCTTGCCCACAGCCTTGTTGCAATGTGTTACAGATTTCAGGTTATCCAAGATTATAGCCACCAGGTCCTCCTCCTCAGCAGTACTTTCCAGTAACCCACCCCCAACACACACACACACACACACACACACACACACACACACTATGAATTGCATCCTTGGGTTCCTTTTCCCAATGTGCATTACTTTACATTTTTTTGCAACAATTAGTGTATATAAAGTGTATCAGACACATCACAGCACACACATATTCCCCAATGGCATATGCACAAAGAAATGGTTCATACATCATACTTCAGGTAAAAATGTCAGAACGTCTTAAGAATAATAGTGTCACCTATAGGAATCTCAGGGAAATATAGCTCTTATCTTGATCCATGAAAGGAAGAAAGGAGAAAGAGGTCATTCCCCAGAGTTCATCAAGTGACCTGCAGTATTTCAAAGATGGTTCTAATTTAGTAGGAGCTGAGCTATATAAAAATGCTAAGCCTCATGTACTTGACCACAAACTGCCCTTGCAGTTGTCAAGCAACCTCTGCCCAATGTTCGGGGGAACTGACTTTTTTTTTTTTTACTTATGCTGTATACTCCCCCTTAGTGCCACAGCTGCCCCTTTCTTTGGGGTCTCAACATGCCCTGGCAACGGGAGGGTCATGGCCGCATGCCCAGATGAGTGCCCAACTCTCTTTATCACTTACACCCTCTGGTTTACCCCCCAGCTAGGGTGGAGAAGTCCCCCATTCCCTTCCTACCTTCAGTGGGAGCATGCACTTTGTGCTGCATCCCCGCTCCTCCTCGATCGCCCAACACGGAGGCCCGTCTACAGACGCAACTGTGGGGTATTTTCCTTGTTCAGTCCCCACCCCATCTGGCAATGGCGGTCTAGGGAGGACCAATGAGACGGGGTGCACTGAGACGTGCCTCCGCTCAGGTCCCCAGCCAATGCCAGCCCCTCCCCTACTGTTGGATTCCCCTACTGGACTGCCACCACCCATGGTCACCCAGGTGGTGGCAGTATAGCAGCGGGGAATGCAGCCCATCCCTTCCTGGAGAGAGAGTGCAGCCCATCAGACCTCGATTCTCTCCCCTGGCCAACCTCCAGCAGCCCGGGCTCACTACCAACCCGGGTCACTGGCGCTTGAAACGAGCGCTACACCGCGCCGGTGGGCTGGCCCAGGGGAACTAACTTTAGTAACAAAAAAGAGTATTATGAAACCAACATCTGTTTTTCCTTCCTTACCCAATGAGTTCAGCTTTCCCTCAGATCACCCATAATCCCTGCTGCCTCCCACACACACTAGAACAGTCACTGCTGGCCCCGATATCCTGCCTATCCCCTCATATACTATCCTGGAATTACCCTTCCAGCTTGGGGGGGGGGTGTCAGCTGGCCGGAAATAGAATCTAGCTGAACTTCCTTAACCAAAAAGGAGAGCAGAGGACCCAGAGGTCTGGGCGCCACAACTGAACACTGAGAACGTAGCAGCAGTTTCTGGAAGTGCCACAACTGTTTCCATCTGTTCATCATCCTTTTGAATCCCACCCCACTAGGACATGGCTGGGGGGTGAGAGACTTTCATGGTCACAGTCAACAGTGAGCTGGGACCAGACCCACCCACAACACTCTGGCTGACACCTGCTGGCACAGGACTGGATGTATGTTAACACTGTGCCCTTTAGTAACCTCCAATATGTCTGTGGTGGGATTTCAAATGCTTCCTCCCCACCCAAGTCTGAAGTAATTTATTCCTATCCATGCAACTCCCTCCCCTTGCTCACTAGGGGACAGTTCTGTAGCAGCAGGAGTGACACACCCTCACTAAGGTAGAAGGGATCAAAGATGTGCACTCAGAACTGCTCCCCCACCCCCCGATGTGTGATGGCCTAGGCATGGGACATGAACTTAGATTGTCAACACTGTAAGCTAAATTCTGCATTAAGGCACAACCAGGGGCTACACTACCATCAGATAATTTACCCCTATGGGGTCATGAGTCATGAGGCACAGCTGAGAGCCTTATGCCTCTAGGGTTAGATTAAGAAAGGCAGCCCAACCCCTGGAGTGCCTTAATGTTTTAATTTTTCAAATAAATATTGTATAGTTAAAATTCTAATAGTTCTATTGTACATCAAGGTTTCTAGCTATTAAACTAAACCTTTTAAAATGATGTCAGCCAATTAGAATGCTCCACTTCCACCCATTGTTTTATAATGCCTTAAAGAGCAGCTAATGCCTTCAGGAGAACTTTAACAAAACATAATATTTAGATACAGTTTGGCTTGTATTTCACATTAGTTCTGTATTCCTCTTCCCCATTATTTATTACTGGTATAATTTGCATGAAAACAAGATCTTTGCTCCTGAAAAGTGCATCTATTCCTGTTGCTTTCTCCCTACCTGAGGTCATAATGCACTCCTTGTGACATCACAGTTACTCCCATGGCAACAGCTTGTGATGTCACAACATAGGATTATGACTTGAAGTAGGGAGTAAGCTAAAGAGGCAGATGAACTGTAAAGTGTAAAGATCATGTATTCATGTAAATTTCTTCAGTAATAAATAATGGGGAGGAGAAATCTATAGAATATATACATAGAAACATAGCCTTTGACGGCAGATAAGGACCGCTTGGCCCACCCTGTCTGCCCATTTCCCTATCTATTGAATAATCTGCAAATCGTAGTTAACCAACAGCCTACTTCCTCCTACCCCTCACTATAATTGCCTTATGTCTGCCCCATGCATTCTTGAATTCCCCCACTGTTTTTGACCCCACGACCTCCTCAGGGAGGCCGCTACATGTGTCCACCACCCTCACTGTCAAAAAATACTTTCTCACATTGCCCCTGAGCCGTCCCCCCTCTATCTTCAAATTATACCCCCTTGTTCTTGCACATCTCTTTTTCTGCAAGATGCTCCCCTCTTGGACTTTGTTGATTCCCTTGAGATACTTGAAAGTTTCTATCATGTCCCCCTCTCCCTCCTTTCCTTGAGGGTATACATATTAAGCTTCTTTAGTCTCTCTTCATTTGGTTTCTGGTGCATACTCTGCACCATTTTAGTTGCCCTCCCCTGTTCTGCCTCCATCCTGTCTATGTCCTTGCAGAGATGGGGTCTCCAGAACTGCACGCAGTACTCCAAATGGGGTCTCACCGACTGTCTGTACAGAGGGATGACAACTTCCTGTTTTCTACAGGTGATGCCTCTCCCTATGCATCCCAGTATCTGCCCCCGGCCCTCCTTACTGCCTTCTCACATTGCCTGCCTACCATTAGGTCATCTGATATGACTACTCCCAGGTCCCTTTCTAGTTTTGTTGTTGTTGGTACCTCCCCCACATTGTTTACTCTTCCCCTGGGTTTTTGTTTCCCAGGTGCATTACTTTGCACTTCTTTGCACTGAATCCAAGTTGCCATACTTTTGACCATTCCTTCAGCCTTGCCAAGTCCCTTCTCATCCTTTGCACCCCCCCCTTGTGTATCAACCCTGTTGCAGATCTTTATGTCATCTGCAAAGAGGCATACTCTTCCTCCCAGTCCCTCTGCAATGTCACTTATAAAGACATTAAAGAGGACCAGCCCCAGTACGGAACCCTGCGGTACCCTGCTACCCTGGTACCCTCCTTTCTTCGGAGTGGACTCCGCTTACTATTACCCTCTGTGTCCTGTTGTCCAGCCAGTTTGTCATCCAGACTACCATCCTGGGACCCACTCCCAGGCTGGCTAACTAGTTTATTAATCTTTTGTGTGGGACTGTGTCAAATACCTTGCTAAAGTCTAGGTATGTCATGTCCACAGCCCTTCCCTGGTCTACTACTTTGGTCACCCAGTCCAAGAAATCTATTAGATTCGTCTGACATGACCTTTCCGCTGTGAATCCATGCCAACTTGGGTCCTGTCCCCCTCTGGCCTCTAGGTACTCAACTATTCTTTCTTTCAGAAGTGATTCCATCATTTTCCCTATCACTGAGGCCAAACTAATAGGTCTATAGTTTTCTGCCTTTGCCTTGCTCCCCACTTTTGTGAAGGGGAATCACATCCACCTTCCTCCAGTCCTCGGGTACTACGCTCTCCTCCCATGATTTGTTAAAAAGGGTAGTCAGTGGTGTCACTAGTTCTCCCCTTAGTTCTTTTAGAATTCTGGGGTGAATCCTGTCAGGCCCCAGTGCCTTGTCCACCTTGAGTTTTAAGAGTTCTTTCAGGACCCTTTCTTCCGTGAATGGACTGGTATCAACCCCCTATCCAGAGTGCTTCTGTTGTTTGGTTTAGGTACGTCCTCCTCCTCTTCTTTTGTGAATACTGAACAAAAGTATTTGTTCAGTATCTCTGCCTTTTCACTGTCACCCTCTGCCCACCCACCACCCCCTCCCCTTTATTAAGCCTCACTATGCTTCCCTTGGTCTTTCTTCACTCACTAATGTACCTATAAAAGGTTTTCTTCCCCCTTCTTAACTGAGTTGGCTATCTTTTTCTCACTTTGGGCCTTTGCTGTTCTGACTGCCTTCCCCGCTTCCTTCTGCTTTAACTGGTACAATTCTCTGTCCTGCTCCTTCTGTGATTCCTTATACTTTCTGAATGCTATCTTTTGCTCCCTAACCTTCCCCGCCACCTCTTTTGAGAACCATAGTGTTTTTTTTCCTTCATTTTGTTTTGTTTATTTGCTTCACACAAAGGCTTGTTGCCTCTATGATAGCAGTTTTGATTTTTCCCCATTGTTCCTCCACCTCTCCTTCCTGCCCTTTTGCAAGTGCATTCCTTAGTCACTCTCCCATTCTGCCAAAGTCAGCCCTCCGAAAGTCCAGTACCCTTGTTTTTGTATGACTTGACTGTATGGCTGTTTACTGTGAGCCACATTGGAATGCAATCTGAACTATACCTAAATATGTTTTTCAAAGTTTTCTTTGATGCTTCAGCAACTCTTTAAGAACCTGTAGCACTAAACATAGCAGGCAGAAAATGTTATCAATTCTTAGAAGTAATCCATTGTTACTGTTTATTTCTGAAAGATTTTTCCTTTTCCATTTGCTATTTAGGTTTTCTACCTGACCATATTATTTATGATATAAAGAGGAGTCCGTTACCTGGAGACTGATAGATCTTACATTTTTCTCTTCTGTCATGTAACTCTCCCCTCCTGCTCTGTTTTATAACCAGCTCACTCGCCACTGTTTAACTTCTTGCACAGTTCGTGATGCTATATCTGCTATCACATGTATATCTATTTGCACTATTTGAAAATGAATAAAACGTTACTTTTGTTGTATCTTTGATGTATCCTTTTTGCATTGTTTCTGGCCACTGTGTCACATACTGTATCATTATTTTGGCTGTTTATACAGTGTACTTGTAGTACCCGGGTCATGTCCGAAAAAGACACCTGGCGCCAGTGCACCTGCCTGGTCAGCAAAGAATAAATAAATAAAATAAGTCATCAGCACTGAAACCTCACTTAGTGTGATGTCATTAGTGACAAATCTGGCAGCAGATGGTTGGCTCTTCTTGTTGAGCTGTGATGTCTGACAGTGAGGTCACAGGGCTCATGATGTATGAGGAGGAATAGAACTAGCTCTGTTAGCTGCCAGGTAGACTGCTGTTTCACACATCACATCAAATCTTGTCAGGTAGAAAATCTTCTAATCCGCAAAAGAGAAAAGAGATCAAATACTTCAGATACAAAAAGTAGTAGTTCATCCCTTTTGAAAGTTTATGTAAGATACAATGGGTGTGCATTGTACTGAGATAACTGCACACCCAGGAGTGTATTTGGTCAAGTGCCTTCAGCCCCTGGAAGTGCTGTTATTTTAGCACAATTCACACACCCCAGAATGTCTTATTGCGCTCACAAAATGGGTTTCTTTATTTGAATGTGTTTTAAGAGTTTAGAAAATTGTGATAAAGTATGTAAAAATTGAAAACTTTACTTGTATTTTTGGTTCAGTTGTTCTTCCACCTGCTGGAAGTAGATGGCATACGTGTAGTGTTTTTATTCTCCGATTATTCGAGAGACAGATAGAGCTGGCAGCATTGAAGCAGGTCTTTGCTTTTTTTTTTAACTCTAGCAGTTTAAACCAGTGGTTCTCAAATGGTGAGGCTAGCCTCCCAAGGGGTGCCCCAGACTGTTCCAGGGGAGGCCCAGTTAAGTATGAGAATGTACATACTTCTCAACCTTTCTTCAACCAAATGGTGACAAGATGTGTGACAGCAGGACAGCATGTTTGAAAATGAGCAAACATGGCACTGCAAGCTCAGAACACTGTGGAAATATGTGTACTAATGTTTATAATGCTTACTGATAATGCAGCATCTTATACTATTATGAATGTCTGCTTAAAAGTCTCAGTGGTCAGTGGTTGATGTCACCTTCTCACTGTGGGACAGAGGGTTTCTTAGAGATAAAATGACTGACGTACCTCATAATGTGTGACATTTGAGAGGTAGTGTATTTAAATTTTGAGTTTCCGATGTTTTGTGTGAAGAGATGAAGCAGACTAAATATGGATAATGGCAGGTGAATTTTTTTATGCACAGATTTGTGATCAGGAAAGGCCCATTGAGCCAAAGCTTGTTACTAGGTGTGTATTTATATGTAAATTTGTGACTAGTAAGGCACACTGAGTCAAGACTTGTTTCTACAGTAGGTGTTTATATGCAAATTAGTGACTGGGAAAGGCACACTGAGTCAAGGCTTGTTTCACAGTATGTGTTTATTTATATGTAAATTGGTGAGTAGGAAAGACACAACTGAGACAATGCTTGTTTCAGGTGTGACCTGGGGTAAGGGTACAAGAAGCTGCTTAACAACAGGGTAAGAGGGGGAGAGATGAAGTGACTAGGTTAGTTGTTCCAGCTAGAGAGGTAACAGAGTAACCAAGGTCCCAAGAGTCAGAAAAGTGGAATGACAAGAATAACCTGAGGCATGGGGTTGGGGATGAAGAACAATAAGTTGAATAAAAAGAGAATATACACAGTCAACTTTATTAGTTTCAGTTTACTCCTGGTGTAGGGGAGGGGGAGGGTGGTGGGCAGAGGGTGACTGTGAAAAGGCAGAGATACTAAACAAATATGTTTGCTCAGTATTCACAAATGAAGAGGGGGACATACCTAAACCAAACAGTAGAAACACTCTGGATACAGGGGTTGATACCAGCCCATTTACAGAAGAAAGGGTATTGAAAGAACTCTTAAAACTGAAGGTGGACAAAGCAATGGGGCCTGATGGGATTCATCCCAGAATTCTAAATGAACTAAGGGTAGAAATAGGGACACCACTGACTACCCTTTTTAACAAATCAGGGGAAGATGGTGTAGTACCTGAGGACTGGAGGAGGGCAGATGTTATTCCACTTCACAAAAGTGGGAGCAGGGCAGAAGCAGGAAACTACAGACCTGTTAGTTTAACCTCAGTGATTGGGAAAATGATGGCATCACTTCTGAAGGAAACTACTGTTGAGTACCTACAGGCCAGAGGGGCACAGGACCCAAGGCAGCATAGATTAACAGTGGGAAGGTCATGTCAGACGAATCTAATAGATTTCTTTGACTGGGTAACCAAAGTAGTAGATCAGGGAGGTGCTATGGACATGGCCTACCTAAACTTTAACAAGGCATTTGACACAGTCCCACACAAAAGATTAATATACAAGTTGGCCATCCTGGGAGTGGGTCCCAAGATGGTAGCCAGGGTAAAGAATTGGCTAGAGAACAGAACACAGAGGGTAATAATAAACAGAGTCCACTCTGAAGAAAGGGGGGTTACTATTGGGGTACCGCAGGGTTCAGTACTAGGACTGGTCCTCTTTAATGTCTTTATAAGTGACATTGCAGAGGGACTGGAAGGAAAAATATGTCTCTTTGCAGATGACACAAAGATCTGCAACAGAGTTGATACACAAGGTGGGGTGGAAAGGATGAGAAGGGACTTGGCAAGGTTGGAGGAACCATCAAATGTATGGCAGCTTTGATTCAATGCTAAGAAGTGCAAAGTAATGCACCTGGGAAACAAAAACCCAGGGGAAGAGTACACGATGGGGGGTGAGATACTAACAACAACAAAAATGGAAAGGGACCTGGGGGTAGTCATATCAGATGACCTAAAGGTGGGCAAGCAATGTGAGAGGGCAGTAAGGAGGGCTGGGGGATACTGGGATGCATAGGGAGAGGCATCACCAGTAGAAAACAGGAAGTTGTTATCCCTCTGTACAGACAGCTGGTGAGGACCCCATCTGGAGTACTGTGTGCAGTTCTGCAGTCCCAATCTCTGCAAAGACATAGACAGGATGGAGGCAGTCCAGAGGAGGGCGACTACAATGGTGCAGGGTCTGCACCAGAAGACGTATGAAGAGAGACTTAAGTAGCTTACTATGTATAGCCTTGAGGAAAGGAGGGAGAGGGGGGACATGATAGAAACTTTCAAGTAACTCAAGGGAATCAACAAAGTCCAAGAGGGTAGCATCTTTCAGAAAAAGAGGTGTGCATGAACAAGGGGGCGCAATTTGAAGATAGAGTGGGGGAATGACTCCAGAGGTAATGTGAGGAAGTACTTTTCACGGAGTAGGTTGCGGATGCATGGAACAGCCTTCCTGGGAGGTTGTGGAGTCAAAAACAGTGGTGGAATTCAAGAATGCATGGGACAGTCATAAGGCAATTCTAGGGGGTGGGGGTAGGAAGAAGTAGGCTGTTGGTTAACTAGGATCTCAGCTTATCCATTAGGTAGGGAAATGGGCAGACTGGGTGGGCCAAGCGGTTCTTATCTGCCGTCAAATTCTATGTTTCTATGTGTAGTGTGCAAAGCATGATATTGTTTTCTATGGGGAGGCCCATGATTGTTTTCCAAATTTGAGGGAGGCTCTAAATGTTTTCCATAGCTTGGGGGAGGCTCACTATCACAAAATGTGAGAACTAATGGAGATTAAAAGAAGTAGAATACATCAAAGCCTGACTGAATTGACTCTGAACTGACTGTAGTAAGCTACCCCCCAGCTATTTCTATTTAAGAAAGCTGCAGTATAATGCAGAAAACAGTAAAGGGAAATACTTGAAAACTGAAAAAGGCCTGTGAGTTTTCCTGTGTGCCAAGAGCTACAGACAGTTGGAATGCTACATTGCCATTCCTTGTCCCTCCGCTGCTGCTGCTCCCCCACCCCAGTCACATTGTCACTGACATGCATGAGATGAAAAGAAGGAGTGGCCCCATTAAAGTTATTTTATTTTACTTATATACTTGCTGAGATGATAGAGACATCTGGGTGCATACTGGACCCATTAAAGTTATTTATTTTATTTTGTTTACATAGTTGCTGAGACAATAGAGAAATCTGCATGCATACTGAACCCATTAAAAATCTTTATTGAGGATATCTCCTCCATTGGGTCACTTTTGGAAGTGGAAGTCATTGGCGTCAGGACCACTCAGACACTTTTACAAGGGCCACCCAAATGATATGCAAAGTCAGTGCCTATATAATGTCGGATGGCCCCATCGCTCCTCAGTTCTTTCTTCCACTGTTAACCATTCATCAGACATTCAGAAAAACAATGCCGCCGTTTCTTTGATGTGTTACTTTTTAAACTTATTACAACAACTTATTGATATAGTATTTTACACTATCAATCATTAGGATTTTCAAGATTTTGGGTTGCTTATCATCCAACCCTGCTAGACCTGCTGATATAACCAGGTCACAGATCCCAAGCTGGCTTTTCAATCTGGCCCACCCTTCACCAGCAAGAGTCCACCCCTGTGTTTGGCTGTACTATCGCCAATGTGATCGGTGGGACCGTTGAGATTTCCAAACAGACAGACTGGTAAGTCTTCATCTTCAATATGCTCCGGTGGCCTCAACTATAATGCCTGACCATCCACAGGAAACCAAGGTCAGGGCTTGGTTCTGGTGCTACTGTACCTACTATGAACAGTATGCCTCCATCATCGACCGGTTGCAGCTTGCCAACATCTACAGTCACAAACTCCTCAGCAGGTGCTGTCAACTCTAAGGCTGTTCTGGAGTTGTTTTCTCACAGAGCACTTCACCGATTACCATCATGGCGTATACCGCCATTGGTAACTACTGTTTCATCAACTAGGCTTCCCGTTTTACCCTTATGTCATTGACAAGATAAGACACCAAGCCTCATGATCCTCCACTGCAGCCAATGCCTCCATTGCCAGCTCCATCAATGTAAGACTGCCCGGCACCCCCTGATGAAGACCAATAGGATGAAGTGCTGTGGCATTCTTATTGGCAGGCTTCAACTCCATTTGTTTGTTGATTTAACTTTGTGCATTTGTCACTTTGTGAAATTCTCTGCCCAAACAAGTTAAGCAACTCTCATCTTTTAAACTTTTCTCCTCAGCTTCTCTTCATTATTTTAAAAATCTAATTGCTTGTTCTTATAAACTGTATTGAGTGTAGTATTTATTGAAAATTATTTTCGTACTTTGTTTCCTGTATGTTTGGTATTGTAACTATTCTCAACCTTAGATCATACCTGAAAAAGGAAAGTATATTCCAGTGTACCTACCTGATACTCAAATAAAATAAATAAATAAATCGGGCAAGAAATATGTTTGCAAAATATACTGAAATAATCAGTGATTCCTTTCTCCTTCAGAGAGCAGTAGTTTTGTGTTTTTTCTTCTTGGACTCCAGGCGTTTGTAAAACAAATCAGCCTGGGTCCTCTCTTGGTCACAGTAGGCAATGTCTGCATGATATCAACAGGCAAGGGGGCACACGGTCTTACCCCCTCTGTAGGGAAGCAACGAAAGTCAGGAATGGACAATATCCCATGGCTTCCAACTGTCATGAGCTAGTCAACTGCCAGTCATTACTTGCAATATATATTTCTGTTATATATTTTATGGGATTTCTGTGTATGCCCATGTCAGTGTTAATTCAAGGCATTGGGAAAGCCTAGATTTTTTTTTTAAAGTGGTGACCTTTTGACTCGAAGGCCACCTGCTTATCAGGAAGGGAGATTTTAATTCCCAGGTTCTTTTGACAGAGATGTGCCAACGGCCATTTACCTGCCATAAATATGCACTACAGAAACAGACTGCTCGTGATCTCAGGAACTTCTGTAAGTATATCACGTTTTGTGAGGGAACAGGATATATTCGTCAGGAAAGAACATTCTAGCAGTACTATGTGAAATTTTAACATGACACAGTAAATTAGCTCACAGGATACTATATTGATACATCAAAGTTTTAACAGTGACTGTCCTGTTACTAGTTAATTATGGAGGCAGAATTTATGTTAAAGCTGGGTGAGATCACCAGGTGGCCAGAAAATTGTGGGTCGCTGGTAGGACAATAAACTGGTTTCCGTATGACTGGAATATTGCTGACACTGCAGTTCAGAAAATATAATTAAATCCTCAGCACAGTCACTCAGTGACGTTCTGTTTGGGACTCTCTCGACGACCAGACTGCCGCTGCCAGAACAAGACTACGACATTTACAAACCAGTGATTTTTTTATTTATTTTTGAAAGTCTTCATAGCAAATACAGATGTAGTTAAATAGTTTTAAGGTTTTTACACTGTATACTTTCCCATTTGGTTCTAATACTGTAACCTAAATTTGTATATGTTCTCTTTTACTGCATTTATCTAATTATTTTAGTAAAGAATTCTGCTTACGTGAGATTCTTTATATTGTATGTGTGACTGTAGAAGTTTTATTACAAATCTGTGACAACTGTTTATGCTTAGAAGGGTCACCAAATAGCAAACAAATGGAAAAGGGTCAGTAGGGGATCCGGCAGGATTAGGGAGAGTGCCAGAGTCTCATACGAGTCTGCAGGGATTGTGAACTGGGCTACTGCATGTCCTGTAGGGCAAAGGCCAAATCAGATTTTTGTGCTGCTACCCCAGAGACAGCATACTTACCTGAGTCTTCATTCTTTGTCTAATAGCCAGGAAAAGGGTTCATATTTGGCCACAGAACTCGAGACTGGTATTGTGCCTTGATCCAAAGTATAGGGGGGTAGTCTGGGACCTCATGGAAAGTGTTCTGTTGTAAACCCAGCAAACACTCTGGGTGGACAGAAGGAGGGTATCCCTGTTTTCCCCTTCCCTGTCACGGACTGCGCTTAGGGGTGTGCACTGTGAGCTCAATGATCTGACCCTCATGAGAGGGTTCGGGACACCAACTACCGGCTGTTTTTCTCCCTGGTATACCACATGACCGCATGGACAGTCCAAGTCATTACCTTTCACAGGAGCATGACTGGGAACTAATGACATTCATAGTGAATAACTTCTTCAAACGATGGGATCATCCAGATGTAGACCTGTTTGCATCTCTGCACAATGCAAAACTATCTCACTTTTATTCACTCACTCCTGGCCCAGAAGTTTTCCTGCATGACCCACTGTCTATATCTTGGACAGGGAGGTTTCTTTATGCCTTTCCTCCAATACCTTTGATTCAGAAAGTTCTGCTCAAACTACAGGCATAGCATGCCATGCTAATACTGGTGGTTCCTTTCTGGCCTCACCAAATTTGATTCACACTTCTGCTGCACTTGGCATTAGAGCTTCCAGTTCAGCTGCCACTTTGTAAGACCCTATGGACACAAGCCAGGGGGCTCCTGGAGCACCCAGACCTCAGATCCTTGCATCTGCATTGATTGGCATTAACAAGAATAAAAAGATTTCCCTACAGCATCCTCGGAGCTTGAATATGGTTTTCGTGTGGTTTTCTGTACTTCCGATCAGCCTCTTGTTGTTTGTATACAAGGATCAGCATATTGTGCCCTTCTGTGCCTTATGGCAAGTAAAGATCTCTACTCAGGTGAATGAAAGAGGAACCAAAATATAAAAACTTAAACACAGAGCTTTATTGTAGCAAAACAGTAGCACCTAGTACCTCAACCTCCGTAGGTCTTCTGTGGGGGCCTAAGCAACTCAAAATCCAGATTGTTCAGTATTCACAGAAGAAGAGGAAGGTGTGGGACCTCAGTTAAGTGACAGGTCCATCGATGGAAGGGAGGTAGACACCAGTCCATTTACAGAGGAGAGAGTCCTAAAGGAACTCACAAAACTGAGAGTGGACAAGGCAATGGGGCCAGATGGGAAACATCCAAGAATATGAACATATACGAACATACAAAGAAGCCAGAAGAAGAAGGCCATTTGGTCTATCAAGTCTGCTTGCATTGCAGGGTCCACAGTTTGAGATAATGTCCCTGCCCTCCCTCCCCACTCCTTCCATCCTCCCTACCCATGATCCTTACCATCCCCCATGTATAACCCAGCCTCTCTTAAAGCTGCCCACTGTCTTCAATGAAATGACCTCTTCCGCAGCGCATTCCAATTGTCCACCACCCTCTTTGTGAGGAATTGCTTCCTGACCTCCTCCTAAACCTCACACCCTCCAGCTTAAGACAGTGCCCCCTCATGTTATGGTTGCCACTCAGCTTAAAGAGATTCTCCTTATCAACCTTATTTATCCCTTTCAAGTACTTGAAAGTCCCAATCATGTCCCCTGTCTCTCTTCTGTCTTCCAGGGAGTACATGTTCAGTGCCCTCAACCTCTCCTCATATGCCTTACCCTGCAGACCAGCTATCATCTTTGTAGCCCTCCTCTGGATCTTCTCCAGCAGGTTAATGTCATTTTTGAGGTATGGACACCAGTACTGAACTCCATAATCTAGATGCAGCCTTACCAGTGACCTGTACAAGGGCAGTATAACCTCCTCTCTTCTACTGCTGATCCCCCTAGATATGCATCCCAACTTCTTGTTTTCCTTTGCTGCTGCTTTCTTGCACTGCATGGAGTGCTTTAGGTCACTAGTGATCATCACTCCCAGGTCCTTCTCCTCCTCTGATGCAGATACTCTGACTTCACCCAGGCAGTACTCTGTCCTGGGATTCTTGGCTCCAATATGTATAACTTTGCATTTCTTGGCATTGAAGCCAAGCTGCCTGATCCTGGACCACCTCCCCAGTTTTTCCAGATCTTCCTGTAGGCCCTGTATCCCTTCAGCTGTGTCCACACTCCCACAGAGCTTGGTGTCATCTGCGAATAGGCACATTTTGTCCTTATTGCCATCCCCAATATCATTGATGAAGACATTGAACAACACTGGCCCCAGCACTGAGTCCTGTGGGACCACACTGGTTACTTCTTTGGTGCCAGATAACTCTCCCCCCCACAACCACCCTCTGGATTCTGTCGCTCAGCCAGTTTTCCACCCATCTAGCCATCTCTTCCCCAACCCCAAGATCCACCAACTTCCTGATCAACCTTTTATGGGGCACAGAGTCAAAGGCCTTGCTGAAATCAAGATAGAGGATGTCTACCACTTGGCCCCTGTCTAATGTCTTAGTGACACAGTCAAAGAAGTCAATCAAATTCGTTTGACACGATCTCCCCCCCCCCATGAACCCGTGCTGCCTCACATCCAGGAGACCATGCTCCTCTAGATATTCCACCAACCTTTCCTTTAGTATGGTCTCCATGAACTTGCCCATAATGCAGGTCAGACTGACTGGTCTGTAATTCCATGGGTCATCCTTGGGACCACTTTTGTGAAGGGGCACTACATATGCTGCTCTCCAGCATATTAAATATTAAAAGAGCTTAGAGAGGTGCTCACAGCACCACTGATGGCCCTGTTCAACAAATCACTGGAAACAGGAGTGGTTCCAGAGGAGTGGAGGAGGGCAGATGTAGTCCCTCTCTACAAAAGTGAGAGCAGAGGAGGAGTCTGGCAATTACAGGCCAGTCAGCTTGACCTCGGTGGTGGGGAGATTAATCGAATCACTGCTAAAGGAAAGGATTGTGGTATATCTTGAATCCAGTAGATCACAGGATCCTAGGCAGCATGGATTCACAGCAGGATGGTCATATCAAACAAATGTGATAGATTTCTTTGACTGGGTGACCAGAGAATTAGATCAGGGAAGGGCAGTGGATGTGGCCTACCTGGATTTCAGCAAGACCTTCAACACTGTTCCACAAAGGAGGCTTATAAACAAGCTGGGCAGCCCAGGAATGGGTCCCAAGGTGATAAACTGGATCAGAAATTGGTTAAGGGACAGAACACAGAGGGTGGTGGTAAATGGAATTTATTCTGAGGAAAGGAGGGTGACCAGCAGGGTGCCACAAGGATCGATTCTGGGGCCAGTCTTCTTTAATATCTTCATAAGCGACATTGCATAGGGACTGAAAGGGAAGGTATGCCTCTTTACAGATAACACTAAGATCTGCAACAGGATTGACACTCCGGGGGCAGTGATGAGGGATGTAAGCAGGCTTGAGGAGTGAACAAGAGTGTGGCAGCAATTCAAAGAAGTGTAAAATCTGCATTTGGGGCACAGAAACCGAAGGGAGGAGTACATGATGGGTGGAGGTACTGAAGACCACCAAACAGGAAAGAGACCTGGGAGTAATACTGTCTGATTACCTAAAGGTGACCAAGCATTGTGAAAAGGCCATGGGGAGAACCAGTGGGATGATGGGATGCATAAGGAGAGGTATCACCAGCAGAAAAAAGGAGATGGCCACTGTACAAATAATTGGTGAGACCCTATCTGGAGGATTATGTCCAATTCTGGAGGCCACATCTCTGGAAGGATATAGACAGGATAGAGGTAGTTCAGAGAAGGGCAACAAAAATGGTGCAGTGTCTGCACCAAAAGTCATACAAGGAGAAACTAGAGGGCCTAAATATGTATACCCTGGAAGAGAGGGGCAAGAGAGGGGATATCAAAGAGACCTTCAAATACCTCAAGGGCATGTACAAGAGGGTAGCATATTTCAGAAAAAAAGATATTCAAGAACAAGGGGTCATGATATAAGGCTGGGGGGGGTAGACTCGGGGGTAACGTGAGGAAGTATTTTTTCACAGAAAGGGTGGTGGATGCATGGAACAGCCTCTCAGTGGAGGTGTTGGGGGCAAAAATGGTAGGGGAATTCAAGAATGCATGGGATAGGCACAATGGAACCCTAGCAATAGGAAAAGAGGGTAAAAGCCGGAGATCAAGTAGGATCCGTGGTACTGCAGTAGGTAGGGAAAATGGGCAGATTGGGTGGGCCAAACGGTCCTTATCTGCTGTCAGTTTCTATGTTTTTATGTTTAATCCGTATATAATTAAAGACACAGTATCATATAATTAAGTAATTCATTATCAAATTCAATATCAATATTGTGCCAATAAGAAGGAAGGTAGTGAAGGTGCACATGCATGGGTGGGGGGGAGGCTTCATGCATGGGGAGGGGGAGGTTTCAGTGTGTGAGTGGACAGTGATGAGAAAAGAAAAATTATTGATATTGAATTTGATAATGAATATATTAGTTCCTCGTTCATTCAACTGAGTGCAGATCTTTGATTGCTGTTATTGTTTTGGCTGACTGCCTGTTTCTGCACCCACATAGCAGCTTTCTGAGATGCACTGTAATGTTTTATCCTTCTATGCCTCATGCCTGTCCTTGGCATTGGACTCACTGTATTTCTTTAGGCTGAAGACTGATGGGAGTGTAGGGTGGGTCTTCCTACTACAGGATGCGGCGTGTCTACTACAGTACCTGGTCACTTCAGCGCTTTGTAGGTTTTTACTACAGCCCTGCAGGCAACCATATATCTTTTGCTGGCATGGTACTCTTCAGTTACCCTGTCTTGCTGGCATATGGATTCTTTTTCAGTCTCATAGGACCTTTGAGAATCTACATATAAGCCTTCATCATCCTCACAGGGCACCTGGGGTACTGTTTGTTCCAAAGGTGTGGCCCAATGGAGGAGATATCCTCAATGAAGACAGAACAGTTATTCACCGTAACAGTAGATCTTTGACATAATTTCCTCAATTAGATCACAGCACACCCACCCTCCTTCCCCATTGCTGTGACAAAGGCTGGCTGTTCATTATCCACTGCCTGGTTTGGGACACTCCATCAGTGGTTTATGATGTTACGTTCCAGTCCCATGCCTCTCCCTGTGTGCCTGGCACTGGTTTGGTCTCCTGGTTCCTCACAGTAAGTGGCCATCCAATCTTATTTCCAGTGGGGAACTGAGGAACAATGGGGCTGCCCACAATTATAATGGTGCCCATGTTGCAAGTCATTATGGTCAGCCCCTGGCTAACATAAGTTTCCAAGTGGTCCTGATGCCTACAGTTTACAGTTCCAAAAGTGTGGCCTAATGAATGAAATTCTCTCAAAAATCTACTGTTATAATGAGTAACTGTTCTTTATTTATTTTATTTTACTTATATATTTGCTAAGATGATAGGGAGATCTAGGTGCATACGGAACCCTATAAAGTTATTTATTTTATTTTTTTTACGTACATACTTACCAAGATGATAAAGCGATCTGGATGCATACTGGACCCATTTAAGTTATTCATTTTATTTTATTTTGCTTACATACTTGCCAATATGATCGAGAGATCTGGGTGCATACTGGAAAGTAAAAACAAAATGTAGTGCTCATACATTTAAAGGTAACTGGTGCTGATCCTGGCCCTAACCCTCCCAATTCCTGCTAGTCTGTAGCTGGAATGATGTACTAAATTGACCAAACTAGGCCAGAATTGGTGCCTGTCCCAGGGAGATGGTGGATTATAGGTCAACGGTGACTGTGTCAGCAGGACTGGGGCTAGGGTATTAGAAGTTATCTGATCAAAACTGAACCTCTGCAGAAGTAGGTATAGGTTAGTTTGTGGTCGGCTGGTTTTCCAACAGTAGGAGCCCCTGGGTACTTTGTGTAAACTTAAAACCTGTCTTGGAACAAAAGTTTTTGGGATCATCTCGGGCTTCCCCATTGATGCTGCCAGCTCTGTGTGTTGCTTTTCTTGGTAAAGCATTTGAAAAAAATAACAAAATAAATAAGACAACTGCAACACGTGTCACAGAGGTTGCTGGGAGCTGCCATAGGGAAGTGAATGTAAAGCACTTTTTGATCCCATAAATGTATAAATAGCTTGTGTTTGCTCTCTCGCTTGGACTTGGCCATGGACTAACAGATTTGTTAACACCCCTTCCCCTTGCATTGGTCCTGGCAACTTCATGCATGGGATAGGACAGTGTCCTTTTATACTTGATCGCCAGAATCTATCCAGCACACACTGATCGCCCATATCCACCCAACCTGTGCAACAGTCACCCGAATACCCTGGGCCCCAGCTCACCACTCATTCCCATTAAGTTTCATGGCCTGCTGAGAAAGCATGGTGAGCAGCCTAGACTATGCTTATCTCTTTCTACCTCATTATTCATCACTGTGGAACAGGAAGTGTATGGAGGCTCTTATACACTGTAATCTCCGCTTCTACCCATCATCGATATGAAAGTGCAGATCAAATTAAAACTCTTTTAGTAAGTAAAAAGATGAGCACCTAGGCAATGAATGTGTAAAACTGTGAAACCTTGTAGTAAATACAGTACCTACAAGAAAGAGTATATGTGTGTTTGGGGAGGGAGGGAGGGACAAGGAGAAGTTATCTGTTCGTTATCCCAGCATGCCTGTAAACTTTTCATTTCCCTCATTATAGAAACAGTGGTTTATCAATTACATCACAGTTCCAGTGGAAAATATTTATCAACTGAGCACTGTGGGCAATAAAAAAGAACTTCTGGAGTAGAGACAGAGAGGTGATAGCACCACTGTACAAGGTATACATTCACCCACATTTGGATTATGCAACCCAGTATTAGAACCCACATTAAAAAAATGGACATTAATAATGTTGAAAGGTTACAGAGACTGAAATATCTTAATTTAATATCACTATGTACCAGGAGATTTAGACGGGATTTATTATTTCATGTTTAATATTATACATGATTCAGAACTTACGTGTGTAATAAATTTAGATTTCAAATACAAAAAGATTGAAACAAGAGGTCACCCATTGCAAACAGCAAGGCGAAATTTCAACAAAATAATAGTAAGTAAAGGAAGAACAGAACTGAAACATAAATTAGATGACAACTTACTAAATGGAGGAACAGCACAGTATTCTCTATCGCACTTTCTTACAGCACTCCGAGTCTCAACACATGGGTTATAAGCGCTCTTCTCATAGGCTGATGCACAAATTGGAGGCTGATTGGGGGTGTACTTGGAGGAGGTGGGAGGTCTGGATAGTCAGCAACATGGGTTTGTGCCAGGTAGATCATGTCAAACCAATCTTGTGGAGTTCTACGAATGGGTAACATCAGAACTGGACAGGGGAAAGCCTGTGGATGTATTATTCTTGGACTTCAGCAAGGCATTTGACTCTGTCCCCTACAATGGTCTGGTGGAGAAACTGATGGGGTTGGGAGTAGGCCCTTTGATGGTCAGATGGATTGAAAACTGGCTAGCTGGATGCACCCAGAGAGTAGTGGCCTGTGGGGAGCTCTTGAACCCTAGAGAGGTTGGTAGTGGGGTACCGCAGGGCTCGGTCCTGGGTCCGATCCTGTTTAATGCATACATATCGGACATCAGGGAGGGTATAGGGTGTGAAATGAGTCTCTTCGCTGATGACTCCAAGATGGGAGCAGTAGTTGAGGGAGAAGAGGGGAGGTTGGCCCTGCAAGGGGACCTGGACACCCTGGAAAGCTGGGCTCACACATGTAAATTAAATTTCAATATCACCAAGTGCAAGGTGTTACATCTTGGGCAGAAACCCTAAACACAGGTACACCCTGGGAGGGCTGGAGGCCTCAATGGGGAAAAGACCTAGGGGTCATGGTGGATGCCATGAATAGCTCTGGGCAGTGCAGGAGGTAGCTGTAGGCAAACAGGATGTTGGGATGCATCGTAAGGGGGATCACTTCTAGGAGCAAGAAGTGATTCTGCCACTGTACAATGGACTGGTTGGACCACACCTTGAGTACTGTGTACAGTACTGGAGACCACACTTGAAGAGGGACATACAGCTCCCTGGAGGAGAGGGTACAGAGGAGGAGCAACTAAGATGATATGAGGGGCTAGGGGATTTGTGTCTGAGGACAGACTTGAGGAGCTCTGCCTGTTTTCATTGGAGGAGAGGAGACAGGGGGACATGATTGAGGTCTTCAAGTACCTCAAGGGAATAAATAGGGTAAACATGGAGGGATCTTTAGACTAAAGCAGGAGAGTATCACCAGAGGCATGGTTTGAAGTTGGAAGGTGGAAGGGTGAGGGGAAAAGAGGAGGATGTTTTTCACTGAGAGGGTGGTGGACCCTTGGAATGCACTGCCTGGCGAGCTGGTTCAGAGATCCACAGTGGAGGGCTTCAAGAACAGGTGGGACAGACACAGAAAGTGGATGTATCAGATGATAGCCTGTCCCAGGGGGGTGGGGATGGATGATAGGGGTTTCTGGAACACAAGGGGGGGGGAGGGCCTCAGCACCCAACTAGGGATCTGAGGTTCGAGCAGACTCGATAGACCGTAAGGCCTAATCTGCTGGCAAATAGTATGTTAGTATGTGAAAGGAATCCCAAATTCAAATTCCGATCCTTCTCCTCCCTTGTAGCTCCCAGAATCCCCAGTTCTTTTTGTGCATCTTCCCAGGCTGGTCACGTTTCTTTCTGGCTCTGTGCCAAGCTAACAAAGGTAAGATTAATACTCCCTCTTTTCACAAAGAATTTATGCATTAGCCTCAGAATCTAACTTATATTAATTCAAGCAACAAACGTTTGCTTACTAAGGGGTTACAGCCCCTCAAACTAACAGTTAGAAATTAGCATTGTCCAGCTCTATACTGCTAGTGTCTTTTTGTCTATGCCTAGTTCTAGCCTAGTCTTCGTCTTGGCGTCAGGGCTTAGCTTAGGTTTACTGGTATCAAGAAACTGTCTCCATCACAACTGCTGCTCATTAAACCCCCCCTCAGTTTACCTTGTTCAACTGAGGAGGGGGATGAAGGCTGCCACCCAAGACTGAATTTTGGACCTTCTGAGACCCCTCTCAGCTTATCTTATTCAGCGGAGAAGGAGGTTACTCTAATAGGGAAGCGCTGCACTCCCTTCTGGGTCCTGTCATGACTCTACTCTTTGGGGTCGCGGTTTAACTTGTTCAACTGCGACCACCACAGGAGCGCCCCACCAGATGCTTTACACGGGGCAGGCAGTAGCGGGTCACAGAGCAGAGAGTACTTGCCACGGGGCCCACCTGCAGGGCTACACTCCTCATTGGGTGCCGATCAGTGCGACCCAGCATCCCTTCCTCATTCTGCCAGCATAGGGGGAGCCTCCTCATAGAAACATAGAATTTGACGGCAGATAAGGACCGCTTGGCCAACCTAGTCTGCCCATGTTCCTATCTAACAGATAAGCTGCAGATCCTAGTTAACCAACAGCTTACTTCCTCCTACCCCCCACTAGGACTGCCTTATGTCTGTCCCATGCATTCTTGAACTCCCCCACTGTTCTTGACTCCACGACCTCCTCAGGGAGGCTGTTCCATGCATCCACAACCCTCTCCATGAAAAAATACTTCCTCACATTACCTCTGAGCCGTCCCCCCTCTATCTTCAAATTGTGCCCCCTTGTTCTTGCACATCTCTTTTTCTGAAAGATACTACCCTCTTGAACTTCGTTGATTCCCTTGAGGTACTTAAAAGTTTCTATCATGTCCCCTCTCCCCCTTCTTTCCTCAAGGGTATACATATTAAGCTCCTTCAGTCTTTCTTCGTATGTCTTCTGGTGCAGACCCTGTACCATTTTGGTTGCCCACCTCTGGACAGCCTCCACTCTTTCTATGTCTTTTCGGAGATGGGGTCTCCAGAACTGCACACAGTACTCCAGATGGGGTCTCACCAACTGTCTGTACAGAGGGATAACAACTTCCTGTTTTCTACTATTGATGCCTCTCCCTGTGCATCCCAGTATCCTCCCAGCCCTCCTTACTGCCTTCTCACATTGCTTGCTCACCTTTAGGCCATCTGATATGACTACCCCCAGGTCCCGTTCCATTTTTGTTGTTGTTAGTATCTCACCCCCCATTGTGTACTCTTCCCCTGGGATTTTGTTTCCCAGGTGCATTACCTTGCACTTCTTAGCACTGAATCTAAGCTGCCATACATTTGACCATTCCTCTAACCTTGCCAAGTCCCTTCTCATCCTTTCCACTCCATCTTGTGCATCAACCCTGTTGCAGATCTTTGTGTCGTCTGCAAAGAGACATACTATTCCTTCCAGTTCCTCTGCAGTGTCACTTATAAAGACATTAAAAAGGACCGGTTCCAGTACTGAACCCTGTGGTACCCCGCTAGTAACCCTCCTTTCTTCACTGTGGACTCCGTTTACTACTACCCTTTGCGTCCTGTTGTCTAGCCATTTTTTTATCCAGGCTACCACCTTGGGACCCACTCCAAGGCTGGCTAACTTGAGTATTAATTTTGTGTGTGGGACTGTATCAAATGCCTTGCTAAAATCTAGGTAGGCCATGTCCACAGCCGATCCCTGTTCTACTACTTTGGTCACCCAGTCGAATAAATCTATTAGATTCATCTGACATGACCTTTCCATTGTGAATCCATGCTGCCTTGGGTCCTGCGACCCACTGGCCTCTAGGTACTCAACATTTCTTCCCTTCAGAAGTGATTACATCATTTTCCCTACCACTGAGGTCAAACTAACTGGTCTGTAGTTTCCTGCCTCTGTCCTGCTCCCACTTTTGTGAAGAGGAATTACTTCCACTCTCCTCCAGTTCTCAGGTACCACCCCATTCTCCCATGATTTGTTAAAGAGAGTAGTCAGCGGTGTCACTAGTTCTACCCTTAGTTCTTTTAGAATTCTTGGGTGTATCCCATCAGGCCTCATTGCTTTGTCCATCTTCAATTTTATTAGTTCTTTCAGAACCCTTTCTTCTGTAAATGGACTGGTATCGACCCCCATCTTCAGAGTGTTTCTCTTGTTTGATTTAGGTACCACCCCTGCCTCTTCCTTTGTGAATACTGAGCAGAAATATTCGTTCAGTATCCCTGCTTTTTCACTGTCACCCTTTGCCCACATTCCCTTCCCTTTATCAAGCCTCAGTATCCCTCCTTTGGTCTTTCTTCACTCCCTAATGTACCTATAAAAGGTCATATCCCCCTTCTTAACAGAGTTGGCTATCCTTTCCTCGATTTGGGCCTTTGCTATTCTGACTGCCTTCCCTGCCTCTTTCTGCTTTAACTGATAAAGTTCTCTGTCCTGCTCCTTCTGTGTTTCCTTATATTTCCTGAATGCTATCCTTTTCTCCTTAACATTCCCTGCCACCTCTTTTGAGAACCATAGCAGTTTTTTCCTGCGTTGTATTTTGTTGATTTGCTTTACACAAAGGCTTGTTGTTTCTGTGATGGCTGTTTTGATTACTCCCCATTGTTCCTCCACCCCTCCTTCTTGCCTGTTTGCTAGTGCTTTTATGAGGCACTCCCTCAAAGCAGCGAGTCCCATATTGAAGTTCCCCACGACCATTACTCAATGGGGGCCCTCAGCCACGAGGAGCCCTGCGGGACTAGCGGTCGCCATCTTGCCTCGCGCTCATTAGCACGTGAGGATACCAGCCGAGATCTCGCAGGGCCTACCTAGGAGATCTGGCTAAGGATCCCTTTTTCAAGATGGCAACGTCAACAGGCTGTGTACTCCTCTCCCAAAATGGTGCTAGCAAACACTCCAGCAATCTTAAAGGGACACAGCCCATCTTAAAGCCTATTTTAAAGGGCAGAGCACCTTATCAATCAGATGAAACACCATTGTGAGCATAGGTGGTTAAAGGGATATGTTTTGGGCATTTATGACAATAGTTGATTTATCCTGTGTATGTCAGGCAAAACGTTGGTGCCTACCTTTAAACAGACAAAGCCTGATGTACATCCTCAGCGCTTTGCATGGCCAGTCAGTAACTTAACTACAGCCAGTTGCCCAGTAAGTCTCAACATGCCTGAGAAGGTTACTCATGGCTCCAGAAGTCCCCCAATATCCTACTGACTTCTTGTTTTGAATTGTCTCCTTTTGTCTTTAATTCACTGACATTTGAAGCACCTACGGTAGCCTCGACTGGGGCTATGACCTAGTTTTGTGTATTAAGATAAATTAGCCAACATGGTGTCAGGTCCAGCTAGAAGGTACTTATTTTGGTTTACTGTGCCATTCCCTATGGAATCCACAACCCCCCTCAGTCTACCTCAATCTGCCTAGGGAGGGGAACAAGTGCCTGGATCAGTTGTCCTGAACAGTTTGTAATTCACTACCAGTGACTTGTTCAACCTCCCAGTTTACCTTGTTCAACCAGAGGTCATGACCTCTGTACAATGTATGTCCCTGGGTGGAGCGTGGCGCTCCCCCTATTGCCTCATGATTTACCGTGTTCAGGGACGAGCCTGCCTTTGGGGATCAGTCTCTCCCTTCCCCTTATGCCCATTACTTTGGAGGCCTCAGGCAGTACAGCGCAGTGGTATAAGGCTCTGAGTTGTACATCTGGAGACCTGGGTTTGAATCCCACTGCCCACACTTGCATACTGTGTGATTCTAAACAAGTCACTTAACTTCTCTGTACTCCCAGGTTGTACCAGTAAGTAAGCTTTCAACTTACCCACTTCAAGCAGGATTCTGGAACGAGGACTGTGAGTTCTCTCTGCATCCTGCGACTGAGAGCACACCCTGTGTATGGGGATGCCCCACCTGAGTCCCTAATGTTCCAAATCCTGGCAGGGACATCCCCAGCCCACGCACTAGAGCCTCCATGCACTGTGGGTTGCCCAACATTTGCATTTTGTACCACCATCCTTGGGAGCTACATCGCACTTCTCGTGATGTTTCCGACCTCCCAGGCACCTATAGTGTTCTTTACATACAAATCCACCTCTAAGATGGAGGCGGTCAACGAGTACCCCACCTAAGATGTTGGACACGAGAGGGCACCCCTTAGAGGGGGCCATACTCCTCATAATTTTTAAAGGGGAGATGGAGCAGGTATAAACCATAATTTAATAGGATGAAATGTCACATTAAAGAACAACAAATTATAAGCCTGCTTTTTGAAAGAAGAGAAGCCGGATGTATGACCACCAGGCCTTGACTGTCCCCAGGAGTTTATCGAACCCCATTTCACTGTAGGTACCTAGTTCCAAAATAACTTGTGGCTTAAGCATTACTCCAAGGGCTCAGCCGGTGCAGGCTTAAAAATTTTGAGTACCATCTTTTAGTGAAACAGACTGGGTCCTCTATCTCCACATGCAGTACAGCAATAACAAAGATATGTTGCTTAATATTGGTACCCTGCACAACCCTTTCACACTTCAGTCATGCTCCACTCAGTCTGGAAGCAGTGTCAGTGCCTAGGCAGCCTCCACTCAACAGCTGCAGTCAGAGCCTTCACAGAATGCTCATTTGCTCCAAATACTTGGCACGCCATCCATATGTCTCAGCAGGATTTATGACACTGGTGGTCTGGACAGGGTGGTTCACCAGCTTCGGCCCCCTTCGAGAGGCTGCCATCTATGGACTTAACCATCTTTTCATTACAAGTACAGAGCTAAGTAGCTCCTAGCATTGTGGCAGGTTGTCTGAGCATGATGTAGTGGGTCATCCTGCATACTTAGGGGTAAATAGTTTGTGTGAACTGTAAGTACAGAACTATATTGTTAGTACAAAGCTATAGAATCAATCATCGGAATGTACTAATTAAAGAGCAAGGCATACAATGGGCTAAGGAAGGGCAAATGCATCACAGGTTGTGCATGTGCTACTCAGACACAGCCATGCTGGTGGGGGACAAGTTAAGCATACAAAGTACGTTTTTGAAGAAGATAGTACTCTCGGTAAGAAAAGGCTGGTTATGCAGTGATACATCTCTAAGCCTATTAATTTTACATTGCATCCAATCCCGCTACAGCAATAAGCCAGTTTGTTCTAATATTGAAGCCTGACTGATATCCTCAGGGCATCTTTTTGATATAATGACTGTCAAAGTGCTATGTCCACCCAGTAAGTCACAATCTGACTCAGTCAATGTCCAAGGCAGCTTAAAGTTATGCAGAAAATAACAACGGCATCTAGAAGCAGGAGATGTTGGCTGCTTAAAATCCACTCTGGGGACCATATTTTTCCTTAGCATACTATGCCACATGGCAAATGGCCATCTTGTCATGTTTCTCCATAAGACGAGAGCCGCAAAACTTACTTTGACTGAGGGTCCCCAAGAAACAGCTTTGATCAGGTTGTGGCAATTCCACTCCATTGACATGGGTTCCACTGTGAATGCCAAATGTTAGTGCTGTGCAGCTGGCATCCCTCAGATAACTACCACTGGCATCACCACGGCTCCAGTGTAATCAATAGCTATCTGTCAGCAACATCACTTTGTCAGCTGGTGGGGTTGTGCCTTAGCTGGTTTTTACATCATCCCCCCAATGTAGCTATACTTGTCCCTGTTCTGTTCAACAGGGAATACCCCCAACACGTCTGTGGCCATTTCATTCTAGTCATCCTTCTTTGAGGGATGCTACCCCCCCCATGACTGCCCTAGCAGTTGACATCCCTTACAGACCACAGAAACAAAAGGGCATGGTCCTAAGCTCACCCTCAGACAAGGGGGAGTCTCAGAAGCAGGATTCACATTAAAATCACTGGTTACTACTTAGAGTCAGTGAGTTTAGGGACAGAGGTTGGCAATTCCAATCCAGGTTGCCCCCCACATCATCCTCCTCACCTGTATCAGATGCCTAACAGGTATTCAGTGGGAGGCCAAGGTAGAACAGAAGGAGACAAGAGGAACAGAACTTAGAAGCCTTATTAGGGGAGACACAATGTCTCCCCATATTTAACGCTATGTGGTCTGGCTACAGTTATGACAAAAGAGAAGACTAAAGGGGCACACATACGGATACATCCCTACACGGCAATGCCCAATACAACCATGCCGCATGCAGCATGTGGACTCAGTTACACTCATCAAATAAGCAGGCCACAGTACAGAAGCCATAAGGGGATGAAAACCCAGATGAGAGCCATATTTTTGCTCAGGCCAGCTAAAACGCATGACCCAGAAACTATTGTTAACAGTACTTTTGCAGCCATCTCAGCTGCACAAACAAACAGTCACAGAAAGAAGATAACTGGTGTGTTTTAATGCAATATAGGTCTCCTAAGGTAGAAGGTGCTGAAATTCTATTTCATAGACCCACAGACATTTCCAAGAAAGAAATGTGGGGGTGTATTCAACCTCTATTGACTTGCCATATGTGCTGGTAGATAGACTCATACCCAGGCATCCGCACATACTGTATTTATAGGTAAAGACACCTACCCATATAGGTTGATCAATCCTTCTATCTGCCTAGATATATAACCAGATTTATGGGAACCGTCACACCTACCCTTTACACCAGGGTGCAGTGCTGGGTTCGGAAGGTCATTCAGAGTAACACACAGACCGGGGCAGTATGACCAGCGAACTTTGATGTATTGAGTGTCGCGTACCGTATGACGGCACATGCACATACACCTCTCTAACAACCAAAACACTACATATGTGCCTTAAGTACTTTCAGCAGGGTGCAAACCAGTGATCAAGTCCACTGGGAAACCCACTGTCATCCATGGCCAGTGCCCTCCTGGTGCCCCCACTGCAGTGGCTCCTGGCAGTGACACTCTCCTCCTCCACATCACTTAATTAATCCAAATCATGGAGGAAGGGACAGGGGACCTTCATAACAGTACATCCAGGTATGACATGCAGATCAAGTACAGCAAACACTGTTAATACAGTCATACTTGGCCAGAGACTACAGTTCATTAGTCTTATGCATTTCAGTGCAGTTCAGTAAGTTTCTCAGTTCAGCCCCTATTGTACTGTCTACACTGGTCATATAGAGCTCTCTCACCAGGGACCAAAGTTCAGTACTCTTCTGTTGACAACACTGATCAAGACCTCCAGGGGCCGATCTGGCACATAGACCCCGACCACTGAAACTGCCAGCATGGCCATTCAGAAGGCTACACTGTTGAACATAGGGGTATCCGGTAAGGTGACAGACACACACAGATCCAAGCCAGTAAGGAGTTCACTAACAGAACTTATAACAACACAGGTGTGTATTACCGGTTGGATACCGGACTAACAGGAAACTCAGAGTTTGGTCGCAAAGTTCTCAAGACAGCTTTGAGTCATATTCCTCCTCCCTTCCAATACAAGTCCAATATTGAGTTTACTCACCTGGTAAAGGTGATTATAAGAGCACCTTCTTACAGCACTCCGTATCCCACCCATTTAGGAGGAACATAACAAGCAATAAATTGAATAATAGAATAAGGGATTGTGTATTAAAGAATGTATGTGCAATACTGATCAGTAAATGTACAGTAGCGGACGTTCGGGCCTGCACTGCCAGTAACAGTGGAACATGTTGCCACGTTGATTGGAATACAATGTAAAGTAAATAATTGTCCTTTGCATAACATCAAATTGTGTTGTTTTTCTCTACCCGCCAGCTTCCCTACGGGGGCGGCTGAGGGTCCTGTACAGTTGGATTTTTTATATTATGTTTTCAGGAGGAGCATAAGCTCTGAAAGATTTCATACTGGGGATCCTGGGAGCTACAAGGGAGGAGAAGGATCGGATTTCAAATTTGGGATTCCTTTTGTGCATCAGCCCATGAGAAGAGCACTTATAACCCATGTGTTGAGACTCGGAGTGCTGTAAGAAGGTGTTCTTATAATCACCTTTATCAGGTGAGTAAACTACCATTCCCACTAGAATGTTGGAGGACCTACCAATGGGCAACAGCCTCCTGAGCACCTGTCAAACCTTAGATTTAAAGTTATTTATTGTATTTTATTGGATTTTAATCTTCACATTCAGTCCTCGTGCAAAGCTGTAAACTCGAAACTAGGAGTAGCTTACAAAACGAGCTACATGCTTACACCCTCGGCCAAATTAGCAATTGCCCGAGGTATTCTGCTCCCAACCCTTACCTATGGTGCCTCTATTCTTACCTCTGCCCATAAAACCTCCCTACTAAAATGGGACGTAACTTATAACAATATATGCCGATTTGCCTCTTCGTCACCTCAACTCAAACATCACTGCCTTCTTTATAAGGATCTGAATTGGCTCTCACCCTCTGCCAGTAGACAATACTACCTTGGATCACTAATGGACTCGATCATCCAGGAAAAAAACCCGTCCCAGCTGGCGGCGTTGCTGGTCCCTCAACCATCCTCCCATGGCCTGCGATCAGCTGACAAATTTGTGCTCTATGTTCCGAGATGTCGGACAACTAAAGGCACAGGGGCCTTCCAATTCTCTGCTCCCAGGCTATGGAATGCTCTTCCACTCAACCGCCGGCTGTCTCAGTCTCACTTTGGATTTAAAAGTGAATATTGTCGTTATCTATCCTTAGCTGATGCTTGTACATGCTTTGACCCAACCTGAAGCTCCTGAGACTTACCAGTAATGTCACTCCTGCTCTAATCCAGCTCCAAGACTGTCTCCTCTTCCGCTCCCCATATTTTTCCTTCTCTTTGTAAATAACTTCTTGACTACTAGCTCTCTTCCTTCTTGAACCTTGTTGCTGACCATCCACTGTTGTTTTGCCAGTTACCACCCCTGACCTTCCTTCTGTCAGTCTTTCTTGTTATATTTGAACATTCCTCACATTTCTCTATATACCTTACTATCTTATTAACCCTTTCCTCCACAGGTCGGGTCCATGGTTTCTGCACTTATTATATATCTTACTGCCATTATCTGTATAAGCTTGCCATTATTTTTGTTGTTTCTACCCATTGTATTTTTGTAGCACTGCTGTACTGTTCCTCTATTTGTATTATTGTACCCATGTTGCTGTTGTTCAACTGTTCTCCTTTTGTTGTACTCTCCCAGGTCGTGCCTGAAAATAGTCATTTTATGGCTAGTGCACCTACCCGGTTAACAAAAACTAAATAAAAAAAATAAATAAATAAAAATAAAAATGTATTTCTCAAGTTTGACCAGGAGGGTCATGCTGAGCTGGTAACAGCTCATTTCCACATGTGCCCTGGGGTGTGGGGGAAGAGAAAAGAACAGTACAGATACAAAGTACAATGTGCAAAAATAATATGGTAAGAAAATAAGTATAACATAGTTTACAGTTAAAAGGCAAGAATGCCTAAGTATAAGATTGCCATACAGTAAAGTATCATACAGTAAATTGCAGAAATGGCAAAATAACAATTAAACAGTGAGCAGAAACGAGGAGCAGGGAGTAGTAACTGATGACTGGGGGAGATGGGCAGTGCTAGAGACAGTCAGTGGTGGAAGGTAAATGTCGGGAGTCCACCCTAATATCAGAAACAAATACAGGGGTGAACAGAGGAATCACAGAGGAGAGATTTCAGAGCGAGAAAGGAAGGCACAAACCTAAAAGAAGGTGGGAGAGAGACCCAAAATTTGGGGAAGCAGAACAAGAAGCCATTTGGCCAGCAGTAAATTTCATGGGAGGGAGAGTCACAGCAAGAGTGTGAAAGCAAGAGTTGTGAAGACAGTAAGAGGTAGGAGGAGAAAGGAAGAGGAGAGGAGATAAGCAAGATACGAGGGGAGGGAGCCAAACCACAATTCTGAGATAAAGGAGGCGTAGTGGGTAAGACACCTGGCATCAAGAAAGGGGAGGGAGAGGGAAGTATACAATGAACAGTGGTGAGCAGCAGGGGTTTGTCAAAGGCAAATTGACAGAGAGAGTGAAAGAGGAGGTGCAGCTAGTTAAAGTGAACTTAGGAGCAACACCCTAAACAATGTCCCCATAGTTGAAGACTGGGAGAATACATTTAATTTTATTTTAATTTACTTACATACATGCCAGAATGATTGAGATACTGTAGAACTGTTTAGCTTTTTGTTTATTTCACAGTCCCAGGTTCCCTGGACCAAATGTGCCAATCAAAGTTTGCGCCTTATGTCCTACATTAACAGCCTGACCGAATTCATCTTCTGTAGTTAAAATAAAGGAGTTTACTGTATTTTGACTGCAAGTTTGATTAAATAAAGGAATTCATAGTAGTATTTCTTAGTTAAAAGTGCCTCATGTTCAACATTCACAGCCTGACAGAATTTATCTTCTGTAGACAAAATAAAGTATTTTATTTTGACTGCAGGTTTGATTAAATAAAGGAATTCATCTTTGGCAGTTAAAAGCACTATAATGTCATGCATTAAACTGCAGTTTCACACAGTGGTGGGGTAGATTGCTGATCTGATTACAGTTTACTGTGTCACACAATGTGGTTCATAAATTCATCTTCAATAGATAAAACAAAGTAGTTTAAGGTTACCCCGTGTCTGAGTGTCAACTATGAACTCGGGTAACCTGGACAATAGTTAACAGAATTTAGTAGTTAAAAGCAAAGACTGCTGGCCCAGTGGCAATGGGGGTTGAACCGCTGGACAGTACACTTCTTGTCACACTGGCAACCCAGGTTTGGGAACGACCTCGGGTTATGGGGGTGCTGGCAGGGGAGAGGGTGGGAGCAGGATCAAATGGCGGCTCTCTTCTCCTGGGAGGGGGAATCACCCTCCCACAGTCACGCCGTCACTGGGTGGAAGCCTGGTGGTGGTGCAGGTGGGTTAGGCAACTGGTAGGGTGGGGTGTCCCGCAGTGTGTGGCATGCGTGTGCCTCCAAATGTGTGTGCTCATGCCAAGGACGTGAGGGTGGTAGGGACAGGAACAACAGGGAAAAAGCGCCATAAAGATAAAAATAGAAAAAAAAAGACTGACTGCAGTTACAGGATTACAGCCTGACTATTTCCATGTCCAAGTTACCCAAGTTCATAGCTGACATTGACACTGACACTCAGACTCAGGGTAACCTTAGTTCACAGACACTGCAGCTGTGCGAGCAGCTGCAGTCAGCTGATTTACAGTGGAGAGCACATCCTTTAACCTTGTATAACAACCATTTACTGGAGAGTAGCTGATAGGCTGATTAACACCAGTGTCATTAGTACATTTAACACTATAAAATGAGGCATTTCCTCAGGTAGTATAGATGCTTGTCATTTTATTTGCATTTCCTGTATTACCTGAAGTGTTACTGTAC
The DNA here is from genome assembly GCA_016271365.2 of Neoceratodus forsteri. Classification (NCBI taxonomy): domain Eukaryota; kingdom Metazoa; phylum Chordata; order Ceratodontiformes; family Ceratodontidae; genus Neoceratodus; species Neoceratodus forsteri. The sequence goes on along the minus strand of CM028129.1, from coordinate 565,359,701 downwards.
CTGTACCTGCATTAGCAATGTCTCTTTTGCAGTGGCTATCTTGTTCCAAGCCTCAAAAAAGGGAACGTGAGACAGAGTTTGCAGTTATTACAGCTCTCACCCCAGAAAGTCTTAGTAAAGCCGCTGATGTTCCCGTTACTGTCACTGAAAGTGCTGTTTAGGAGCTCAGTGAAATTCAGCCTCCCTGCAAGAAGCGGCAGTCAGAGTATGTTTGGCACCCCCCCCCCAGTCCATTTTCAGAAGGGTAAGCATTCTACAGAGTCTGGTGTCATGAGTGCTGTTAGACTGTACAATTGAAAGCATGGAAGCACCATTAATGAAAGTACAGTTTGCGAATTCAGGATAAACTAACTGGAGAGGCTCAGAGCTAGCCCAGACCCCAGTCAGTTGCCACATAAACTCCCCCTGAAACTTCAAGGACGTCCGACTCAGCTGGTTGAAGCAGTTGAAGCAGAGTTAAAATAAAATCATTCAAAACCTGCGCTTGGAAGGGCTGTTGTGAATGTCAGGGTAGTTATGGCAGTGGCAACTGGAATTGTAAAACTGTCAACCATCAGCTCCTTGTTGAGAAATGGGGGGCATTTCTCTTACCAGGCAGTGGAATGGCAGTTTCAGAATAAAATTAGGTACTGCAAAAGAAAAGGTACCAAGGCAGGAGAAAGATGCCTGCTGATTTTGATGCCATGAAAGCAAATTTCCTGTCTAGAATCTTAAAAGCTGCTAGTCAGAAACTGATCCCTGCAGCACTTGTTATTAACATGGATTAAACTGGAATACATTTGATGCCGTCATCGCAGTGGACCATGGCAGAATGTGGTACAAAACAAGAGTAGGTGACTGGGTTTGGTGACAACAGACAGGTGTCTATGGTTCTGGGGTGCACATTGAGTGGAACCTGTCTTCCCCCACAGGTCATCAATCAGGGCCGGACTGCAAACTGTCATCCTTCTTTCAGTTTTCCTGACAATTGGTGCATGACTCATTTGGAGAATCACTGGGCAAACACAGATACAATGATGCAGTTTATTGATGAGATCCTTATGCCCTATATACAGTCCATGAAAGAAAAACATGATTTGCCATAGGAGCAGCGTTCCCTTCTTATTCTAGATCACACAGTACTGAGTCTGTGCTGGAAAAACTGGAACAGCTTAACATCATTCCGTTTTATGTCCAACCTGATGCACTAACATGCTTCCACCACCGAATCTGACAGTCAACAAGATTTTTAAAGATTTATGAAAGAACTGTTTACACAGTGGTATCCAGATTTGATTTCTGGTCAACCTAGACTCAGAACACCTTCATCAGAAATCGAGGTTGACCTGCGAATGACAACTTTAAAAACGAAGCATGCACAGTGGCTTGTAACTGCCTTCACAAAGTTTTACAGCAGATCTGAAGACTGCATCAGTGGGTTCCGGAACTCTCACAGTGAATGTCTCAACATGAATGTGAGTGTCTAATAACTCTTTTAACCTACTCGAGACTGTGTAAACTACTGTACGATCACTGTTGAGCTCTGGTAACTTGCATGTCTACACTGCCAACTCAGTATGTGCTTTGTGGGGGGGGGGGACTATAGAGCAATTTTTCATTTTTGATTAATGTTTTTTTCTTTTGTTTCTTGTAAATGTACAGGGTGAAAGCTGCTTCTGCCCTACTGCTTACAACGCCAACCCAATATGCTCTAAGGGGTGGTGGCTATACAGAAATTCTTCGCTTTGATTAAATAAAGGTTTTACTGTATTACTGCAATTCATGTTTTGCTTTTGTTTCTTGGGCACTATGAATGTACCGGGTGAAAGCTGCAGTGCTATTGTTTAACACCGCAAACCAGATATGTGCTGGGGGTGGGGGGTGAGGTTGACTATACAGATTTTTTTTTTGATTTAATAAAGGTTTGATTGATGTTTAAAAAAAATTGTACACTTCTTTTACACTGGTTTTATCACAGTACTTTGCTCTGGTATTGTTGAGGTGCACTCCGCTTGAAAATGCCATTACCACTGATTGTGTATTTCAATAAACAGTAACTGTCAATGTTTAATGCAAGTTTAAGTTCACTGGGTGAGTCACTACTGTGAATATCATGAAATTAAAATACATTTTATTTATTTATTTAAAATGTGATAACCAGGAAAGGCACCATGAGCGGATGCTCGTTCCCAGGTGCGACCCGGAAGGGGGGGGTACAAAACAACAGAGGATAAACAAAATGCAAGTTACAGGGTAAAACAGTGTACATGAAAGAGCAGTTTGTAAAAAACATTAATTACATGTATTGTACAGTGAGTATTTACGTTAATATACATATATTACACACACATATCTATATCTATATATATATATATATATATATATATATATATAGATATATATATAGATATATATATATATACACACACACACACATTATTGGGTTGCATAGATAAGCAATAGATAAATGGTAGATAACAATTATGCAGGGCAAATAATATGGAAAAGCCTACTGATGCAGAGATGGAGAAGGGAGATGCAAGTCAGGGGCAAAAGGAGAAGAGGTAATTAGGGAGGGATTTTGTTTCTTGTGAATGTACAAGGTGAAAGCTGCTTCTGCGCTACTGCTTACAACGCCAAACCAATATGCACTGGGGGCATTAAACATTAACAGTTCTACAGTATCTGGGTGCATACTATGACAAGGAGAGCTGCAGGAAGAGAGAAGTGTCATGCGAGTGAGAGAGGTAACAGCAAAAGCACAGAACAGAAATACAGAGAAAAATCTAGTCTACTTCTGTGAGCTAAAATGAGAGAGATGGGTGCCGCAATATTTTTTTCATAAGGAGAGATATAGAGACAGTGACATGGTGGCTGTGACTATAGGCTGGGTTTGATGTGCAGACCATGACAGGGAGCCGAATAGAGGAACTTCCAGCCTGTTTTGTATTCCTACGTTTGAATTTTGTGAACTCACATATTGTAACCTGTTATTTTAATGTTATTGTTTTGTGCCCTCCTGAGTGGTGCCTGAAGCACCAGTGTCAGTGGCTCAGTAGGTAGCACACTCACCTCTGAGGCTGGGAGATCAGAGGGCTGTGGGTTCAGTTCCCACATCTGGCCCTTGGAGTAATATCCCAGTACTCACACTGTAGTGCAGCATGAGAGAGGTGCTGCTCTTCTGAGGTGCCGTCTTTCGGATGAGACGTTAAACCAAGGTCCCATTTGCCTGGATTGGTAGTAATTCAGCTAGATGTTAAAGATCACATGGCACTTATCAAAAAGAGTAGGGGAATTTTATTGAACAAAAAAACATAACATCATACAAGATTCACATAAATAACATTTTCACCATATGAAACATACAATTCAAATATACATAAAGATCATAACAGGATCAAAAAATAAATTAAATCTTATGAAAAAAACAAAAGACCATTTAATTCCATAAATTGAAATGTTTCCAAAACTGAACAACTTTATCCTGAGGAAACCTACGAGGATCATTTTCTTTCACTTGTATCATCCCATTATCAATTTGAGACAATATAACATAATTCAACACTTGTCGTTGTTGTAGAACATATTGGCATCTAGCTTGCCACAGAAAATATTGTACATATGCAAAAAAAAATTCAAAGTACTTCTATGATACCTTTTCTAAACCCCTGTATAGTCTCCCAAGATTAAAGTATTATAAGAAATGAATGTAATGAAAGGCAATTTCCATTTAATTGCTGCCTCTTTCCAAAACTGTTTATTATTGAGGCATTCAAGATAGAAATGTATTAAACTTTCTTCTACATTATGACATGATAGCCTAAGACAATATCTGTCCGTCTGTGGCTTATACTTAAGATTTCCCCTAACTCCCAGTGTACCTTGAGCAGACATCCATACAATATCCCAGACTTGAACACGAAGTCTGAAATCGTAAGTTTATTAAGAGCAAACTTCATCCTGGTGGGTACACATTCAGGGAATATTAAGGAAATTTGCTGCACACTATTAACAACATGTGAGTAAAAAGATTTCCTATTTAATACTATCAAAGATTGTTTCTGAATTTTCCATTCCTGTAACATTTTAATGGTTGAGATCCCATAACTAGGAATATGATACTGAATTAATATTTTAGGGGGTAAACAGGTCCATTTCTGAAAATATTTTTGCCAAGAAAATGTAACCCATTTTTGCCATGTTACAGTAACTGGCTGCCAGAAACAGTTCAAAAAGGAAATCAAAAAAATAGAATGATAAAACACTAGTGGGTTTATCATATTTAACCCACCCTTCGTGACCGGAAAATAAGTGACTTCTCTTTTTACTGGGTTTAATCTATTATCCCACACCATTTGAAAAAATAAACTTAAGAGTCTTGTTTCTAAATTAACTGGGGGCAGATAAAGGTAACTTAAATAAAGAAAAACTGGCAACAGGAACTTCTTTATTATTAATATACACTTTTTTCTCCAAATGTCCATGTTTTCCAAATCTTAACCTTATTCTCTCCAGTTATCAGCAGCTGTTCCCAATTATAGGTAGCCACGTCACCCTATCCAAACCAAATTACTAAGATTTTTTGTGGGGAGGTTACGAAAGGTATCTCAGTGAAATTAGTGACTTCCGTTTGTATTTGGCCTAGTGAAAAAATAATACTTTTTTCCATATTAATTTGTGCTCCTGAAAAGTGTCCAAGACAATTAAATACCTCAATTACCCTTTTTATGCAGCTAACATCTTGAACTAATAAGGTAACATCATCAGCATAAGCTGTAATTTTTTCCGACATCAAAAAGGGAGCTGGGGCAAGGCCAACAATATGTTGATACCATTGCATTTGTCTAATGACCGGATCCAACACAAAGGTATATAATAGGGGACTTAAAGGGCATCCCTGCCTTACATCACTACCCAACTGTATCTCTGAACCAAACAATCCATTAACTGTTGGAATTATCCTGGCATTATCATAGAGTAGTTGTATCCACTGTACAAATTGATTGGGTAAACCATACTTCTGTAGTAAATTGAAAAGGTACCCATGTCTTACCCTGTCAAATGCTTTAGCCTGATCTAGAGCCACTACATACCCTGACATGTTCCCTAGTGTACTGGCCTCAAAAAGTTCCCTTAGTAAATAAAGATTATGCTGTATTTTCCGATTAGGATTTGCGCATGTCTGAGCTGGATGAATTAGGGAATCCGCAACCTGTAATAATCTATTATCTATAATTTTTGATAAAATTTTATAATCACTGTTAAGAAGACTTATAGGTCACCAATTTGAAAGCACTTGCTTATTACCTTTTTTATAGATAAAATTAATAAGAGACATACTAAAATCAGTAAGCTGCATATTGGCACTTAATAAGGAATTAAACGCCAAAGGCAAAAAGTGGCACATATGAGAAATTAATTTTTTGTAAAATTAATTGGGTATTTCATTAATACCTGGAGAGGTTCCTGTTTTCAACTTTTTAATAACCTCTTCTACTTCTTGTGATATGGGTTTCGTCGAGTCATGCTTCATAGCTTCCAGAACTTGAGGAAGTGGAACTGTAAAATCATTAGGTAAAGTACCTGTACAACCTATTGGTTTACCAAAGATTCCCGCCGTGTATTGCTGAACTACAAGTAACATCTCTAAATCTGTTCTAGCTATAGTACCATCATGCTTAGATAAGCCGACCATCAGTGTTTTATCCAATCTTTGTTTACAAGCTGAATAAGGATCAGATGCTGGTTGCTTTGCTGTCCCAAATCTCATTTCTGCTTCTAAAGATTTGGCCCTATTATACTGATAAATTTTCATCTGCTGTTTAATTTCAAAGATTTAAGACTTATATTTCATATGATCTTGTGGAGGGAAGGACATAAGTTTATATAATTGATTTCTATAATTTAAATATTTTAAATAGTTAGAATGGGCTCTAATTTTACCAAATGAGTTCAGAATATTCCTTAAATATTTGTTGGTGTCTAGCCACCAGTCATACATATTGTCACAGCAAAATGTTGTGTGTCTTGCTGCAAAAAAGACATCTAACGAATGTGCACAGTCTGGTAAGTCTAAAAGAGAAGTATTTAGTTTCCAACATTGCATTCCAGAGAAAACTCTTGTAGGAATGTCAGCCAGGCTAAAATACCCCAAGAAAATCCGATGGTCTGAAAATTCTGTAGGTGTAGCATTACAGTAGTATGGTGTAATATGCTTTGAAACAAATATCATATCTGTGCGTGTGGCAAACGTATGCCTGTGATATGTAGCACCACTGTCCTTGTTTAAATGTCTATAGGCATCTATTAATCCAGCATCCAAAATTAATTGCTTTAAAATGTTAGAATCACAATACATTTTTTTTAGCATCTCCTGAAAATTTAATATCTATATCACAGTTGAAGTCCCCACCCCAAATAATATGTTTTCTGGTGCATAAAAAAGGTTTTATTTCCTCAAATAATTCAATTCTGGAAGTTTTTGTTTGTGGAGAAAATGTATTAATTAAATGAAAAGCAAAATCCTCAAAAAAACAATCAAGGATTAAGGCCCTACCAGGCCTTATATCAATTAATTTGGATATCCTAAACTTAATGTTCTTAAATAATATCCCTATCCCATCAGCTGTGTCTGAACTAAATGTCCAAAATGAAGGGTCCCATAGCCACTTTCTTTTGACATTTTTTATTTCAAAAATAGAGGAAAGTCTAGATTCTTGAACAAAAATAATGTCTGCAGTAAATTGTCCTAAATAGGCTACAATTGGCAGTTGTTTTTTATAGTTTTTAAGACTGCAGACATTATAGGAGGCAATCTTTAATGTAGCCATCTACGTTTAGCAGACTCAGAGTCCCCCTTTGTGGCTCACACTTGCTTTCCTTTTCTTATCCTTCTTACCCTTTTTGTCTTTTGCTAAGTCTGTGGTTTTGATTTCATCATCCTCAGTCACCATTTCTGACTGATGTGAGGTGTCTGATTCCAAATCAGATTCCCCTGGGTCATTTTGTAGAAGAGCAAACAGATTTTCAGAAGGAAGAGGGTCAGGCAGAATTTGTTTAAAAGAGGCTCTAGTAACTCATCTACTTTTAATAGTCTCGAACCTAGGAGGAGGCATAGATCGAGCTGTAGACTGCTCTGAGACTACCAAAGCTGCCTCAGGATGAGGTATTGCATCCACCCCAACCCCTGCTTTCTGGGGGTAGTGAGGTCAGACCTTTGTTCCAAAGGTAACCCACCATTTCCCACTGAACTATTGATGTCAAAAGATTCTCTCAAATCTATAACTTCAATTTGTACAGTAGTGGAATCGTGAAAGCTGGAGTCCCTCCAGCCTTCTTGGGCCCTGTTTACCAGATCATCCTGGTCCCATCCCTCTGTATGGTTCCGTCTTGCCCATGGACATTGATGAAAAGCATGTCCTTTTTCATCGCATAAATTACACTGGAAAATATTCTCACAGAGATCCACAGAATGTCCATACCCCCCACACAAAGAACATTTTAACATGTCACAAGTGATACTAATATGTGTCTTAGCCCCACATTTATAGCAGGCTCATGGCTGCCCCTCTTAAAAACAAACCCCTCTATCTTTACCTAGGTAAACGCTATTAGGTAAATGAATGATTTCAGAATTAACTTGAAATAATTTAACTTTGAATTTCCACCCTCCGGTCCAGATGCCCTCTAAATCAAGAATAGCTTCAGGTGGCCCTAAGATGTCACTGCGATTCTGAAGCCAATGATAGATATCACTGACATTGACTCCCTCATTCCAAAACATAATAGTAATGTGCCTAATTTGAAGTTGTGTGAGAGGAATTGCATAAAAGGGGGTCCACAAAGGGGTAGATTTCAAAGAAGAGTATTTATCCCAGAATTTTTCTAAGCAGATATTACTTTTAAAACTGATATCAAATGTGTCTTCACCAGAAGTATGGATCAGTGCATAAATATCAGCTAGAACAAAATGCATTGATCCCTTCAGAAGCTGTTTTGCAATGTAATACCTATCAGGACGTTCTGCCAACCCTCCCGTATAATATAGCTTGACTGTGTTTCTCCTAGGAGCTTGCTCAAGTTTGTTCTTAAATAACTCTGACATAGAAACACGCTTCTTGTTTTTATCTTCATCAGTACCTGCCTGCTCCCCTCTCTGTTTCCCTTCCTCCTGTTTGGATGAGCCCAGCCTTGACAAGGCCTCGGCCTGATCCTGTACAGTCTGCGCAGAATTAACATTGAGGGCCCTCGAAATATGCGGTAGTTGTTTACCTGAACTCAGTCCTTTCTCCACTGTGGTGTGCATGCTCATACTTGGCTTTCTCTGTGAATCATCTTCCCAATCCAGATCTGGCACCCATTGTCCATCTGTTGTCCTTGTCCAGCCAGAATTGGAAAGGGCATCATCCGCCGACCAGTCCTGCCCAAGAAAGTCCTCAGAAGCAGCCGGTAATTCAAATTGTTGCCGCATCCTTTGCGACACTGTACAGTCCTTCAGTTCGACCGTAGCCGTGTGGTGCTTACAACTAGTAACCTCCTCTGTGCTCATTTCTGTAGAAAGCACAGCCCTTGCAAACTGTGGGCCACCTCTCACAAGATCAGGAGAGTCAGTATAGAATCCAACCTGTAAATCAGCCTTCGTATCGGATGGTACTGAAATCGAGGAATTCTCCCTCGCTGGAACAACACCAGCAATCTCCTGCACATGCTCTACATTTTCTGCAACAAAATCATCCCTAACTCATTCCTCCATGGCACAAAACGGCGAGCTCTCATTCAAGAGATCCACCTCCATTGCTCCTTTGCTCTGATCTGTCATTACGGCAATGCGCTGTCTCCCCCTGCTGTCAGCAATGCAGGGTGAGAGTAGGGGAATTTCCCCGGTGTCCTGGCCAAATTTCCCTCATTCACTAAAAATACCACCACAGCTGATTCAAGGTCAGTTGGCATTCATCTGTATCCCCTTCCCCTGGGTCATGCCTGAAAATAGGCAGGATTTGTGTAGTGCTCTTACCCGGTCATCAAAAACTAAATAAACAAAGAGTGATGCTGTGGCGAGGGAGAGAGGGAGAGAGAGATAGTGAGTCACAATAGCAAGAGACATTTCCAGGAGCAATTTACATAGGCAGATCATTATTTAACTATTAACACATGGCTTTGAGGTTGTGTTCATTTTTAACCCCTAGGTGGCACTATCCCAAGGGCTACTACCCCTGCCTGCTTAGCTAGTAGCAGGTTAAGAGGCCTGAGTTCTGAAATGGGTGCCTCCACCCAGAGGTCAGGGTTGGTAGTAGTCAAACTAACCTGGGCACAGCCCTCCGGGACACTGTAACCCCCCTCTTTCCTTACTAGTGGCTGGAACAATACACAATAATCACTTTCACAATACCCCTGATACACCACACAAGTAACCTCACTGTTTGCACTTACCACCAGGGCTTTCCTCTGGCTCAGCCCTGGGGCCCCCCTGTAAAATAAGGTTATACACAGCAAATAACAGCAGTACAGTACTCTTGCACAAAATTAAACCACAGTCAGGGTAAATGCAAAAAGGAGTTAGATCTGATTTATTTAAGGGACTTGAACAAGGGAGAGGCATAATCAGGTTAATTTGCTTAAAGGCTGCATCAATCAAACAGTTATGCATGCACTTCAGGGTCCATAAACAGTCACACACCCTGGGTACCCAGATTGAGAACGATGGGCTAGCCAGGAATGTTGCAGCTGGTTGGGGTCCTGTGGTGGAAGAATAACAACATGCACAACACACACTATTTGTAATCCAGAGCCGGAGGGCTCAGTTCGTGAAAAGAAAACAACAAGACAATCAGATGACACACTTTTAGACTAGGCTGTTGTTGCAGGGAGCCACCCTGATGATAACTCATGATACCAAAGACTGGACACAGGCTAGACGAAAATCGAGACAGCAGGTGGTTAATCTGGAGTGTCAGAAGAAGCAGGGCCCACACGAATCACCGAGGCGTCATTCCTGTTCAAGCGTGGAGCAGGGGGCTGATCCCCAGGCAGGTCTCTCGTCGGTGGCTTTCTCTGTGTAGTGGGGTAGTCTGGCAGGGCCAGCATGGCATGGCCCAGGCCAAATGGAGATGAATGCGGATACAGTTTGATTAGTCTGGATAAAGCTTCCAGCAAGCAGAACACAGTTCACACAGTGGGGAACCAAATCACAACCCACTTTCAATATGCAGCACATTTACATGTAAAGAAATTCTACTGTACCAGGCAAACTGCTCTCTGATCATGATCGCAAAGTCTCTGCACAAACGAGGGATTCAAAAGCAGCTGGAAATTCTGACAGGCCAATTACATTCAGCAAAATCTTCGGTCTTCTTTGGGTATGAGCCTGGTAAAAAATCAGTGGCTTACTTCGTTCCCACTAACTTGTACTCAGTCCGAAATCATTCTCTTCTCTCCCTCTCAGTGGCAGCAGGCAGACATGCAGGCCACAACTCAGGCCTCTCCACAGTTCTCCCGTGTGAAACTACTCAGATGGCTGCTTGACTGTCTCAAGCTGTTGCTTGCTCAGCTCCCAACTGAGATCTGATTCAACTGTCAGCAAGCCTGGGACATTCCCCAGAATCCAAAATGTATGGTTGGCTGATCTGTCTGTCAATCACAACAAAGGCTCCCCCTTCAGGTGCAAAAAGGCACCAAAAGCCCAAAACTACAATTCCTACAGATTTTGACTCCAGACGGCTCCTGTAGTCCGGCTGCATTTTAGGTCCCACCAGAACTGATTAGTCTAATTCACAGTCCAGGACCAAGATAGTGGAGATAAACAAAACAATCCTTGCTGCAAAGAAGGCAGGTTAGACAAACTACATTATCATTACCACTCCAAATGATTTTCAGCAAATAGTTACATCTTTCAACAGAGCTCCCTCTCAGATTACTTATGACTGCAATCCAGGCAGCTCTTAAAGAGACAGTACACAGAGGCTATACAGGCACTCTCTGGCAATCACATTTAAACTGCTAAAACACAGGACACCAGCCTGGCAGTGAGCATTTAGGCAAACTCGAGAAAGACTTTTTGGGAACCCCCATTTGTAGGGGGGTTACTCCCTTCCCTGCCTGGAGAAAACTTGGCATCCGTGTCAAGTCTGTACCGTCATGCATCAGTTAACATAAACTTATTACTTTACTATACATATTCACTATATTTCATGATACTGCATGCATTCTGACAACACATTGTGCATATTTCACACAGGTAAATTGAACATTACTATACTGAATTAGGTAATAACTTCTTGTACCTTAAACAATGCAAGACGGGGCCCTTCCCTATCAGCTAACTTGGGGCTAGAGGGGGCAGGGGCACCGTGGTGAGAGGAAAAGACAAGTAACCTGGAATTGGCTGTCCAGCTCAATCTGGACAGTGAGCTTGGTGAGACATAAACACCTTTGTGCACCACATTGAGAGGCAAATCCACTGGCCTCCCGAGAGAATCATAACTGAGGCATACTACTAGCTTGACAGCTCAGCCAGTCTTTCTGAGGGGGACAACTACAGTCTCTGTACTCTCAGCACTGGTCTGGGGATTCTTGTCACTTGTGAGGGGTGCCTCTGCCTGGGTGGGAATGTCCAAACTTGGGGCACTGTCGGCTCCTTGCTCTCCAGGCTCTCTTTCTACAACATTTGACTCATTTTGCGAAGGCTCAGGCACAATCAAGCTTTGAGGCACTGAGGAGAGGTGGTTAGCACTCTCATAGTGTTCTTCAAGTTCTGGTATGTCACCAGAAAGACTCAAACCCTCAGCCCCTTCTGCAGGCAAATCATACAGTTCCACAATACACAGAGACTTAACATCTTCAGACGTGATACTTTGCACTTCACTTTCTGGGAGCAATGGCTCCAAGGATGAAGCTGGGGGGTAAGGCAGTCCAGAAGGCCCAGCTTCATCCCAAGTTATCAGGGGGTTACCTCAAAACAGCTGACTGAGTTCATAAGAGGGGTAATAGGCATGGTCGTATTCACTTTTGTCAGAAGTGGACTGACAGTCACTATCATTCTGGGCCTGCCGCGGAGGAAACTTTAAATCTGTGACCACTGGGGTAGATTGACTCTGTCTCTTCCTTGCAGCAGCATGAGTCACCGGCCCAGGGGGCTCAATTTCTGGGGGTTCAGCCTCAATCATGACTTGGCCGATAGGTAGCAAGTGGTTACAGTGCATGGTCTTGACAGCTTTGGAGTTATTCTCTGGGCGCACCTTGTACACAGGTAAATCATCCAACTTTCCAACTACTACATGGGGGAGATGGTGCCACCGATCAGCAATTTTGTGTTTACTATGCAGTCCAAAATTGTGTAACAACACACGGTTTCCAGGTCGAAGTTCTTGACCCTTTACTTTTTTATCATGCCTCTGTTTGTTGGCTAGATTTCTCTTGGCAGCCTTTGTCTGGGCCAGTTGATAGGCATGGTTCAATTGAGCTTTCAGTTTTTGTACATATTGCAAGTAGTTTTCGGCTCAGACCCCATCTGAAGAGACCCCAAAACAGACATCAACTGGCAGCCGGGCCTCTCTCCCAAATATGAGTCAGTAGGGGGAGAACCCAGTGGCATCATTTTTCATGCAATTGTATGCATGTACCAAGGTGCTAATCTGCTGGCTCCATTTATGCTTGTCTTTTGGGTGGAGGGTGCCCAGCATGTCTAGAAGGGTGTAGTTAAAACGTTCTGGTTGAGGGTCTCCCTGCGGGTGATAGGGGGTGGTTCTTGACTTTTGCACCGCCCCATAGAGAGAGCATTTCTTTGATTAGCCGACTCTCAAAGTCTCTGCCTTGATCAGAATGAATCCGCTGGGTGCACCATAGCGGACGAAGACATTTTCCACTAGCACCTTGGCCACGGTAGATGCGTTTTGATCTTTAGTGGGAAAAGCTTGTGCATACTATGTGAAATTATCCATAACAACTAACACATTGCCAGTGTTCCGCTGATCAGTTTCTAAACACAAGAAGTTTATGCAGACTAGTTCCATGGGGGTGCTGGTAGTAATATTAACAAGGGGGGCAGCCCTCTGAGGCAGGGCTTTTCTTTGCAGGCAGCAACTACAAGTCTTTACATGATGCTCAACATCGGCCCCCATTTTGGGCCATTAGAAGCGAGATTGCACCAGGTCGAGGGTTCTGTCAGTATCGAGGTGCCCCTTGTGATTGTGGAGCGACCTCAGTAACAAATCTTTAAAGGCTGTGGGCAGGACCAATTGTTGCTTGACTACTTTTCCACTATGATCTACTGTCTCTCTATACAACAACTGATTGAGCAACTTCAATCTGGGGCCTTCTTTAAACAATAAAGCAGTTTGCAAGTCAGTGGACTGTAACTTAGACACATCTTTCCCTGCACGCAGGGCATCAAGTGCTGGCTGAATCATAGGATCTTGGGATTGAGCCCACTGAATGCTGTCATTGTCAAACTGAAGTAGTCAGTTCTTCAACTTTACTGGGATCAGTCTCTATCCCTTTTGTAGATACTATGTGCCCCACATACTTCCTGGAGGTTTGGGAAAACTGGCACTTGTCAATGGACAGCTTGAGGCCGAAGTCTTCCAGTCAGTCTAGGACTTTAAACAGCCGGTTCTCATGCTCCTGTAAGGTGCTCCAAAACACAATGACATCATCCAAGTACACCAGGCATTCCAGCAAATTCATATCTCCCACCGCACATTCCATCAGTCGCTGAAAGTTGGCCGGGGTGCCCGATATCCTCTGTGGCATCCTCAGAAACCCGTAGAACCCCAGCGGACAGATGAAGGCTGTTTTCTCACAGTCTTCTAGGGCCATCGGGATCTGGTAGTATCCGCTGCGAACATCCAACACCGAGAACCATTTGCTCCCTTTCACGTAATCCAGGGCATCTTGTATACGAAGCATCGTGTACTGGTCTGGGATGGTCCGCCGGTTCAGGGTTCGATAATCAACACACATCCTCACAGACCCATTCTTCTTACACACAACCACAATGGGAGAGGCGTACGGGCTCCTGGATTCTTGTATCATGCCATCAGCAAGCATTTCCTGCAGGTGTTTTCTCACATCATCTATGTCTGCTGGAGCTAGGTGGCAGGACCTCTCTCGAAATGGCCGTTCAGTGTGCATGCGTATATGATGCTCTGCACCCTGGACACATCCCATTCCTTCAATGAAAACACTTGGTCTCTCTGGGCAAGTCTCTTGCTAATTCTAGCCTTCCATTCAGCTGGTAACGAGGAGTCACCAAAGTCAAACAAGTCTGGGGTCACTCTCTCCTTCTCACCAGAGTGCTTGTTGCTGGCAATACTGTAGTGTCTGTGCAGTGTACTGTAGCTAGGTTGCACCCTCTGTTCACCTAGATCTCCCGATCTGACACATTGTGAATCTGGACCATCACTCATCGTGCATAGGCATGGGCACAAGCAGGCAAGATGCTGGACTTGATCAGTAATCCTTCTGGCAATTTTCCATTGCCAGGCACACTCAACATCAGTATTTTGTTCTTGACATCTTTACAGAGGCGGACCTCCCCTTGAATGGTACACTGGACGTTAGGGGCCAGTACCATTGAATCAGGATCCTTCTTCCACACAATCCCCACCGGTTCATCCTGGTCCACTTCCTCGGGTTTCTGTTGCAAATCATAGGCCCTCTTGATCAGAGCCAGAATTCTCAGGGCCCTCCCAGTTCATCGCCCTTGTTTTTCGTGACAGAGTTGTGCCAGTCTCCCAAACATATGGGCGTTTGTCCCAATTAACAGGGGGACCCCATCATACAGTCCGATGGGGGGACACACTAGGGCCAATGTCTCTACTTGCTTCTCTACACCAGTTACAGTTGCAGGAAAAGACAACCAGAGGCGGACATACCCTAGGTAGGGATCAAAGTTGTCGCTCAGGCCCCACACATGTAGGCCTTCCAGGGATTGCAAAGGCACATCAGATAAGTGTTTGTCATACCAGTCCTGGAATACAGTGGTCAATTATGACCCACTGTCAAGCACAGCCTGAGTATGAATACCATTCACAGTCACCATACCATATATACTCGCACATAAGTCATTTTTTGGGGAGTTTTCTGAGCATGTTGAGTCAGGGGTACCAACTTATGGACGAGTACTAGCGCTGAAAAAAAAGGTTGCTTGCTAACAATGCTCAAAATTCGAAAGTGTTGTGCACACCCTATTTCACGCGGAGGAATTGACTTGTGCTGAAAGGCTGTTAGCACCTCTGCTGGTGCTTAATGGCCTATCATTACCTGCCTTTGCTGTCTGTGATTAAATAATTAAATAACTAAGTGATTAGTGTTAATCTCAATATCCTGTATTAAAACCCTGTTCAAACCCCTGTTCATGTCAGCAGAGTCAGCAGTTGTGCCACTCAGAATGCCCTCAGTCAAATGAAAATGGAGCTCCTATACTGCAGATTTTAAACTTTGCGTGGTACAATACGCGGAAACACATACTAATGCCGCTGCTGAAAGAGTATTACGTTAATGAAAAATTAGTACAGGACTGGTGAAAAAAAAAAAACTGAGCTTCAGTCAGTGGACAAAAGTATGAAGAGGATGAAGATCAGCACCTCACCTGTTGCAGCAATTGAGTCCAAGCTCAGTGAATGGGTGCTTGAACTTAGACAGCCGGGGTACATAGTAAACCGCATGGCTATTCAATTAAAGGCTTTGTCAATCTTGAATAAATCTGGTCTGCAGGGCGGCAGCACCAGTAAATTTCTTGCTTCTGCTGGGTGGTATACTAGGTTTATGTGGCACCATGGTTTATCTTTGAGGCAGAGAACACACATCGCGCAAAAGCTGCCGGCTGATGTGAATAAAAAAGTGGACAAATTCCACCACTTTGTTTTGATTGAGAGACAACAGCACAATTACCACCCCATATCAATTGGGAACATGGATGAAACTGCAATTAGTTTCGACCTCCCCTCAAACAGAACTGTCCACATTAAGGGTGAGAAGACAGTAACTGTCCGTACTTGTGGAGCCGAGAAAAATCACTTCACAGTAGTCCTCTGTTGCCTTGCAGATGGGAGCAAGCTTAAGCCCACGATTGTTTTTAAGAGAAAAAAGCTACCTAAAGAAAAAGTGCCAGCCGGAGTTCTGGTAGCAGTGCATGGAAAGGGCTGGATGGATGAGGTGCTGGTAAATACATGAGTGGACGAAATCTGGAGCAAGAGACCTGGGGCAGTAATACGTAAGCGAAGCCTGCTTGTGTGGGACATGTTTTGGGGGCATCTAGTAGACTCAGTCAAGCAGAATCTAAGAAAAAGAATGACACACGCTGCTGTGATTCCAGGGGGCTGTACATCCCTATTGCAGCCGCTTGATGTAAGCCTGAACAAACCCTTCAAAGTGAGAATGAGGGAGTACTGGCGTCATTGGATGATCACAGGTACACACACACACTGGCTTTTCATTTTATTTTCTTAGTACATTGATAAGGGAAAGGGTATTTTATTGTGCTCCAACTGTGAGAATTATTTTTTTATTTGCAGGGAACAAGGAGTACACAAAAGGAGGGAATGTAAAAAAGCCAAGTTTTGTAATGGTATGCGAGTGGGTACATGATGCCTGGAATGTCATTCCCTGTGAGGCCATCATAAAATCGTTTAAAAAATGTGGCATTTCAAACAGCTTGGATGGCACCGAGGACCATCTACTACTGTATATGTGGATCTAATGGGTTCTGATGCAGACTATCCAGATGATGTTGAGGCAGATGAGGTAAATGCAGAGCTTGAGGACATGTACGTTGACGTTATGCTCTCTGAGTAGTAGCTGCATATTCTCTTTGCATCAGATGACGAAGATGACATGGAGTTCTTTGGGTTTAGTGATGGGGATAAATTTAAAAACCAAGAGACTTAATGAATGAATGGATGATAGCGCTATTATTTTAAATAAGCAGTTTTTTTGTACACATACCTCATTTGATGTTCTCTTATATCTTCATACTTTGACTCGATTTACTTTGGTTTAATGCTATCGTATACACTTGTACACAATTGGTATGCTGCATTAGCCCCCCCGACTTATATGCAGGTCAAAGAAAAAAACCTTCAAATTACGTTTCGAATTATACCCCCTGACTTATATGCGGACCAACTTATGTGCGAGTATATACAGTAGTCTCCATTGAAGGGCCCACTATTTGGGACCAGTCTGGAGAGGCAGTAGCAGAGGCCTGGACAGACAATTTAGCCACAAAGAAATTTGAGTTAGGGCTTCTTGAACCCTCACTGTGGTCATTTCGGGCACCCCTTGGCCATTGATTTGCTTTTTGGAGCTCCCCTTGGAGTCTGTTTAGTACTCTTTCTAAGTCCTTCTGAGACCGGCATTCTCTTTTCATATGGTCATCCTTTCCACAGTTGTGACAAATTATAGACTTCTGGGTCATCCTGGGAGAGAACATCGTATGAGGAACTGAAGCAGCAGGAAGAGATTGGGGTCTAGTATATGCTTGCACTGGTGAGAGTGGTGCAACGTGTCTTAACAGTTCCTTCAGAGTGGCAGTCAATCCGGTGATCTCAGCCTTGGAGCCACCCTCGGTAGTGGATGCCTGAGGGTGCACCCCCACCCCCATGAGAGTCACTTCCTGAAAGGGACCAGAATCTTGTTCCATGGGTGGAAACCCTTGTAGAGGCACCCATCTTCAACTCTCAGACTTCCTTTAGTAGCTCGTCTTTCCAGTGCTGGGCCCAGGGTGTGAAGTCCTTTGCATTCTCAGAGTGCTGGTTAAGTGCCAACTTTTGCTCCTGAGCCTCACTTGGCTGATCACTCTCAGTCACTTGCGCAGCAGCAGCAGATATGGGTGCAATTCTCCCACAGGGTTGCCTTTGCTCAGCCCCCCTGAATTTCTTTCATTAGCTCGTCACAGGAGGGGCCGATTCCAGTCGGGTGGCAAGGCGCAACTGAAGCAGTAATAATTCTGAAAATGGAGTAGACTTAAGGATCCAGTCCAGCCTAGTTTGATCTAATTCATTTGATGGCAAGCTACCCTTTCTGAGGCACTCTTGTAGCAGCTTTTCAAGCTGAGGTACATACACAGACGATGGCTCCCCTGGGTACTGCTGAGCGTTTCTTACTCCCCACCACAGATCCTCATCTGAATCCAGGCTCCCATACACATTCTCCAATGCATCAAGATAGTCCTGTGCAGTTGCTCCGGGTTTATTGGCCCACTTGGCACGGATGGTAGCCAGGGCACGACCTCGGAGGCTCTCACTCAACCTCTTTCATTTCTCTGCTTCTGAGCATTGCCATTCAAGTACTAGAAGGCAACATAGTTTATCAGGTCTCCCAGTCATCCCTACTCCCCGGGGCACGGATGGGAGGTGCCGAGAAGATTCTCAGCCTTCGGTAGGAGTCGTGACTAATGGCTGGTACAGATATAGGGGCCAGCATTGGCACAGGCACAGAAGGCGGGGCAGTAACAGGTGCTGGAGTGGGAGGGGGTGTTGGGGAAGGAACACCCCCAGGTGGCAGGAATAGTTTCTTACAGTTCTCCAGAGTTTTCCCTTCCTCCAGCAACAACTTAGGAAATTTCTCCTCAAAAGTCTCAGATAATGATGGGAGTTCATCCTCCCCGGGGTCTTTACTGTCTTTTGTTATGACTCTCCATGCAGCTGGAACCCCTTCTGGGGCAATAGTCTGTGGCAATTTAGAGCTGTCCACAAGGTCACTACACTCTACTAAGGCTATGAAAGTCTGGGCGATCAAATCAGCCTGTCGACCCACCACCACAGGTTTTTTTTAAACATTTAACTTTGGGGAGTACTCCCTCAACAGTGTCCTTACTGGTACCCAGGGGAATATCCTGTATCAGCAGAGTATTTTGGGGGTCAATCTCCTGCTCAGTACACCACCCCACCAACTGGTGTACAGCCATTTCTACTGGGGTAGCCGTTACTCTTTAACAATAATTCATAATTTTTGGCCACTAGAAGGCACAAAATCCCAGTGGTGAGCCTCCAAAATGTAACCCCTAGGTGGCGCTATCCCAAGGGCTACTACCCTTGCCTGCTTGGCTAGTAGCAGGTTAAGGGAACTGAGTTCTAAAACGGGGGCCTCCATCCGGAGGTCAGGGTTAGTAGTGGTCAAGCTAACCCGGGCACAGCCCTCCAGGACACTGTAACCCCCCTCTTTCCTTACTAGTGGCCGGAACAATACACAATAATCGCTTTCACAATACCCCAATACACCACACAAGTACCCACACTGTTTGCACTTACCACCAGGGCTTTCCTCTGGCTCGGCCCTGGGGACCCTCTGTAAAACAAGGTTATACACAGCAAATAACAGCAGTACTGTACTCTTGCACAAACTGGAACCACAGTCAGGGGTAAATGCAAAAAAAAGAGTTAGATCTGATTTATTTAAGGGACTTGAACAAGGAAAGGGCGTAATCAGGTTAATTTGCTTAAAGCCTGTATCAATCAAACAGTTATGCATGCACTTCAGGGTCCATAAACAGTCACACACCCTGGATACTCAGATGGAGAAGGATGGGCTAGCCAGGAACGTTGCAGCTGGTTGGGGCCCTGTGATGGAAGAAAAACAACACACACAACACACACTATATGTAATCCAGAACCAGTGGGCTCAGTTCGTGAAAAGAAAACAAGACAATCAGATGACACACTTAGATGAGGCTGTTGTTGCAGGGAGCTACCCTGATGCTTACTCACGATACCCAAGACTGGACACAGGTTGGATGAAAATCAAGACAGCAAGTAGTTAATCTGGAGTGCCAGGAGAAGCAGAGCCCACATGAAGCACCAAGGTATCATTCCTGTTCAAGCGTACAGCAGGTGGCTGATCCCCAGGCAGGTCTCTCGTCGGTGGCTTTCTCTGTGCAATGGGGTAGTCTGGCAGGGCCAGCGTGGCATGGCCCAGGCCGAAATGGAGATGAATGCGGATTCAGTCCGATTAGGCTGGATAAAGCTTCCAGCAAGCAGAACACAGTTCACACAGTGGGGAACCAACTCATGACCCACTTTCAATATGCAGCACATTTACATGGAAGGAAATTCTACTGTACCAGGCAAACCGCTCTCCAGTCACGATCGCAAAGTCTCTGCACAAACCAGGGATTCAAAAGCAGCTGGAAATCCTGACAGGCCGATTGCATTCAGAAAAATCTTCAGTCTTCTTCAGGTATGAGCCTGGTGAAAAATCAGTGGCTTACTCTATTCTCACAAACTTGGATTCAGTCTGAAATAATTCTCTTCTCTCCCTCTCAGTGGCTGCAGGCAGACATGCAGGCCACAACTGAGGCCTTTCCACAGCTCTCCCGCGCGAAACTACTCAGACGGCTGCTTGACTGTCTCAAGTTCTTGCTTGCTCAGCTCCCAAATGAGATCTGATTCAGCTGTCAGCAAGCCTGGGACTTTCCCCAGAATCCAAAAGGTTTGGTTGGCTGGTCTGTCTGTCAGTCACAACAGAGGCTCCCCATTCAGGTGCAAAAAGGCACCAAAAGCCCAAAACTACAATTCCTACAGATTTTGACTCCAGACGGCTCCTGTAGTCCAGCTCCATTTTAGGTCCCACCAGAACTGATTGGTCCAATTTGCAGTCCAGGACCAAGATAGTGGAGATAAACAAAACAGTCCTTGCTACAAAGAAGGCAGGTTAGACAAACTACATTATCATTATCACTCTAAATGATTTTCAGCAAATAGTTACATCTTTCAACAGATCTCCCTGTCAGATTACTTATGACTGCAATCCAGGCAGCTCTTAAAGAGACAGTACACAGAGGCTATACAGGCACTCTCTGGCAATCACATTTAAACTGCTAAAATGCAGGACACCAGCCTGACAGTGAATATTTAGGCAAGCTCGAGGAAGACTTTTTGGGAACCCCCATTTGTAGGGGGGTTACACATTCATATGCAGTTTTCAGTAAGTGGCAGTGAGGGTGGAGTGGAATTAAAAAGTGAGGCCAGCAGACACCAGACAATACAATTTTCTCTAAGAAAAATACAGTTACCAAGACATTCGTTGTAATTCATGTGTCAATATAGAGATTTACGATGAGACTAGGTACCAGGATGACAGTGCCTTGTGCAGTATTAATGCACAGTCATGTGATCTGTTTTAGCCAATCAGGTTTCCTTATTTTTCTTACCTATTTCACTTCAAGTAAATGTAACATTCTGATTAGAATGTCAAAAAAAGGAATTACTGTGCATCAGATTCTGTTTTACTGGGACCAGTTATTTGTAGTGCACCATTGTTGTAGTGCACAGCCACCTCCCAGTCCTAATATAAAGCGTTCTCTGGGGCTGCCATTGATAGTGCCCAGCAGGCTGTTTGTTCCCTTCAGACCTAACCAGACCTGTTTTATTCCTTCTTGTGAACTGTGTCAAGAAAACAGCTGTTATCACTTATTTTGTCTAACTGTTATGATAGTGATACCTAGGTCTTGCTTGTGTTTTTTATAGGGAAATTCCTGTGATAATATCCATCTCTGTATCTCTGTGGTCTAACCTGTTCACATTATTTTATATTGTGCACTGTGTTTTACTGTTTATCTCTAACAAACTGTTAGGTATGTTCCTTGTATTTTGATTTGCACTTCTATTGTTTTATTCACATTGTAAATATAGCTGTTTGTACTATAATCTGGACTTAACCAGGTCCATCTTGTAAATGAGCTTGCTCAATGATGTTCGCCAGGATAAATAAAGATCTGATTGATTGATTGAATGTCACATATTGCACTATAAATAATCAATCAGATTCCTGCATTGTTCTCTGCCATTTCATAAAACATTTTCAGGCTGTACATTAGCTCTTTAATATTAGGCCACCAGGCAGCCCTGTAAGGTCAGCAATAACAACTGAAAGAGGTGTGGGTTGTACTGTAATAAAACCCATGAAACAGGTGTGTTGGAACCACAAGGCGAATCAGAGTACTTTCAATCACTGTCTAGTGGGTTTATTAGAGCCCAGCCCAAACCCCTTAAGTGTGTTATTGTGCTTATAAAATGGTTATATTACATGACCTGGGTTTTTAAGATCAGCGTGTAACCCCCCTGCAAATGGGGGTCCCCAAAAGACTTCCAGGAGCTTGCTTGAATGCTCCGAGCCTGAATGGTGTTTGGCGTTTAAGCCATTTATCTGTGAGTGTTTTTAGAGCCTCTGGTACTGTCTCTTTAAGAGCTGTCTGCTTGCAGACATAATTAGTTTGTATGGGGAGGACTGTGTGTTTCTCTGCTTGAGTCCCACTAGAGCTGCTGCCAATTCACTCCGTTTTTGCAGTCACTAGGAGTGCAAAGGGAACCTATCTGAAAGATGTAACTGTTTGCCTGAAATCATTTAGAGTAATAATGAAAGTACAGTTTGTCTAACCTGCTTTTCTTTGCAATCAGAACTGTGTTTGCCTAAGTCCCCATTCTAGTTTTGAACTGCTGAACTGGACCAATCAGTGTGCGTTAAGGGAGCTCTAAAATGGTGCCTGTGGACAAATCAGAACTTGGACTCGTAATCTGAGCCAGCCACAAGAGGATTGTATGGGCAGTGGCTCTGGGAAATGTAGTTTGGACTTCAGCGCCTTTTTGCACCAACAGGGGTAGGCTATTGTGAGTGACAGCCAATCCAGTCAAGAACTGGGAGGAACTCAAAGGAAGTGCCCGGTTTTGTCTACTGGAGTTTCAGTTTAGCTCTGGCAGTGAAGAGGGAAGGAGCCCTGTGCTCCTTCAGTGTGCAGTTTTAGTCGGGAAACGCGTGTAAGGCCCCAAGTTTCAGTCTGCAGCTTGTGCAACTGCTTGCTCGGACTGAATCCGACCTGTGAAGAGAATCAAGGAGATCTGAAGAGTAGAAACCAGGCTCACCCTGTAGAAGACTGGAGAAATTGCTGAATTACGCTCGGTCTGTCAGGAACTGAATCTGCTGTGTGTTCTCCTGGGTATCGTGCAGTAATTGTGATCAGGATAGAGAAGCAGCCTGCCTGGTATAGTACTTCCTTTTTTTCCATATAAATGTGTGTAGTGCTTGTGGGGACTCGCGTTTCAAATTCCCTGTACAGTGAATTGAGTGCATAAACTGCAAGTAAACCCCAGTTTAATCCAGATTACATCCATTTGCTCTGAACTGCCGTGGGGTCCAGTCACAAGGACCTTTTCCACATGGTCTGCTCCTCCTGGCAATCCAGGACAATCTGCCTTCCAGTCAGTTTCAGCAGCGAATTTGTGAGTACAAATCAGGGTAGCTCCCTGCCATCATCTAATTTCAAGTGTTCCATCTGATTACTTTTCCTTTCTTTCTCCACGAACTGAGCCTACCGGCTCCGGATTACAATTTGGGTATTGTGCATGCATTTTCCATCTTCAGGGCCCCAACCAGCTGCACCAAATAGGCTAGCCTCTTATTGCCTGGGTACCAGTAAGAGTGACATTAGGGACATTTGGGATTCTGAAATATGTGCACAGTACTGTGATTATTAATGTGTTTAAACTAATTAACCTGACTTCCCCCAGTCCTTGTTATATCCCCCTAAATAAATCAAATCTGTTTGTTTCAGCAAAGTTACACTGCCTGAGGTATTCATCTATGCTAAAGTATTGTACTGTGGTTTTTGCACTGTATCATCTTGTTTTAAAGGGAGTCCCAGGAGTCACAATGACCGAACCAGTCCTGGGGGTAAGTGTATACTTTTAAGGTAATTCTGATATATTTTGTGGGCCACTAGTGCGAAGAAAGGGGGGTCGCAGTGTCCCAGAGGGCTGTGACCAAGTTAGTTTAACTATTGCAAACCCTGACCTCTGGGTGGAGGCACCCGCCATCGGATCCAGGCCCCTCAACCTGTTAGTGGCAAATTAGGCAGGGGTAGTAGCCCTTGGGATAGCGCCATCTAGGGGTTTCACGCAGGTACCAGAAAAGTCCCTTACTGTAGTATATATTCTTATAATTTCACTGCACATGACCTGATTTGACTGATCACAGTGCAGGATCTTCAGTAACCCATTTTATAAAATAATACAGTTTGATAATAGATTCTGATTGGTATTCCTTATCCCAAAATCTACCAAGGAAATGAATAGCAATTACTTCCTTAAAACCATTATTTATTTATTTATGTGCAAAATTAACTAGACAGAGACACTGAGCTGCAACAAGTCATTTCCTGGTGTGCCTGGAGGGGTAGGGTAATGAGAAATGTGATTATCTTAGAACTACAGAGATAAAATGGGAAACATACAAATAAAAAAACATAAAAATGAGATTAACAAGAAATATATCTGAAATATCAGCATAAAACATAAACTGTCACTGCAACATAAACATTACCACCAGCTACTCAGGACTGAGTTTCTTTTATTCAGGAAAGGAAGATAAAATGACACTCTCACTGATAGTCACTGACACCTTCACTAATGCTGCCATTAACACTCCCACTGGCACTGTTACCAGGGCTTTCAGCAACCACTCTCACTGATACTGTAGCCAACACGCTTTCTGCCACTCTCATCAACGGTATTACAAACTGCAGCAGGAGGAGAAGAGCTGAAGTAGTATTCGCTCTCAACTGGGCCCTTCTGCCCTGCATGCCAGCCCCCCATTCATAGGGGATTCACTCACTTGTCCCCATAAGTGGAGGTCTTTAAGAGGGGTTTGACAGCTTACCTTTTTAAAGAAGCCTTTTCTAACTAGCTGCAGCACTGATTATATTGTTGTTTATTAATCATTGGTTTTAATTGTTGTCTGTGTTGTTGACCCTCTGTACATTTTGTGTGTGAAATTTTGTTATGTTCTATACCTCCTGTGAAGTGCCCAGAGCCTCCGGGATTGGGCACTGAGTAAATAAAGACTTACTTATTTGCTTACTTACTCCAGTGCATAAGCGGCCGATCATCTCCTTCTCTGGTCTGCTTCGCTGCTTGCTCCTGCTGGGGGTGTTTTTCTTGGTGGGAGTACCAACCTGATTGTTGCCTACTGCTGGTCCAGCATTTGCAGGGCTGGAAGCTGCTTTGTTTTTGTCTGTCCCTAAGCCAGTTCCTGGGCCACTCATATAAGATAGAAACATAGAATGTGTCAGCAGAAAAGGACCAGTAGGCCCACTTAGTCTGCCCTATTTTCCCTGCCTGTTACTATACCCTGGACCATATTCAGTCACAGGTGTCACCCCATTTCTTTATCTATTATGCCCATATGATTCTCCCTTGCATGCTTGAAGCTCCCCACTGTTTTTACCCGCACCACTTCTACTGGCATGCTGTTCCAGGTGTCCACCACCCTTTCTGTAAAGAAGTATTTCCTCACATCCCTCTTAAACTTCCCCTTCCCCAATCTTCATTGTATGCCCCCACATTCTGGTGCTCTTTCTCTGAAAGAGACTCCCCTCCTGCACTTTATTCAACCCTGTGAAGTACTTATAGGTCTCAGTCATGTCCCCTCTCATTCTTCTGTCTTTCAGGGAGTACATGCTGCGCTTCTGCAGCCTCTGCTCATAGGGTTTCTCATGCAACCCCTGCACCATTTTGGTAGCTCTCCTCTGGACTGCTTCCATCTGTCAATGTCCTTGTGGAGGTGTGGCCTCCAGAACTGGACGCAGTACTCCAGGTGGGGTCTCACCAGTGAGCTATACAGTGGCAATACCACCTCCCTTCTCCTGCTAGAAATCCCCTCCTCCCTATGCAACCCAGCGTTCTGCTAGTCCTGCCTACTGCCTTGTTGCACTGCCCTGCCACATTGAGATCATTAGATACGACTACCCCAAAGTCCCTTTCTTGCTTGGTGACTGTAACTACTTCATCATCTTATACACAGCCCCCTCGTTTTTCTGCTCCAGGTGCATGACTTTGCACTTTTTGGCATTGAAACCCATCTACTACACCCTAGACCACTCCTCTAGTTTCCCCAGATCCCGTTGCATTTTCTCCATGCCTTCCTGGGTGTCTACCTGTAGCAAAGTTTTGTGTCCTATGTAAAGAAACACACCTTCCCCTCCAGTTCCTCAGCAATATCACTTATGAAGACATTGAAGAGGACAGGACCTGTTACCAATCCTTGTGGTACTCCATTGGTCACTCTCCCATCCCCCAAGTGACTGCCGTTTACCACCACCCTCTGTCTCCTGTTTTTCAACTAGACTGATAGCCAGCTTACCACCTTCTCCCCCACCTCCAGGTTACTAAGTTTCTTTAGCAGCCTCCTGTGTGGTACAGTGTCAAAGGCTTTACTAAAGTTCAGATAGGCCATATCCACTGCCCTTCCCTGATCCACCTCCCTCATAACCCAGTCAAAGTAGTCAATATTTGTTTGACATACCTTCCCATCCATGAAGCCATGCCGCCAGTGGCTCTGCAGCCCATCTGCCTCCAGGTACTCCAGTCTCTCGTTCAGCAAGGTTTATTAATTTCCCCACCACATATGTGAGACTGACTGGTCTGTAGTTGCTAGCCTCCTTCCTGCTGTGAATCTTGTGCAGAGAGACCACATAGGTCCTCCTTCAGTCTTCCAAAATAATCCCTGTCTCTAATGAGATGCTGAATAGTGTTATCAAAGGGGTGGCTAGCACTGTGCTCAGTACTTTTAGTGCCCTTGGGTGGATCCTGTTTGGCCCCATCGTCGTGTTTTCCTTTAGGGCTTCTAATCCCCGGCAAACTCTTTATTCCAAAAAAGGACTTGTGTTGGCCAGTCCCTTCCCCCTCTACTGTGAAGACCAAGCAGAAGCACTCATATAAAATGTTTGCTTTTTCTTAATATTCTTTTGCACAGTCCCCAACCCCCTGTTCTCCTGATTCTTACTCTCCTTCCCCTTGCTTTCTTCTTTTTGGTCATGCACCTAAAGAAAGTCTAATGTCCCTTTTCACCTCTTGGCAATCCTTTATTCTATTTGAGCTTTAGCTGCCCTCCCTCACTCTTGTTCTTTCCTCCATTTTTTTTATCGAGATTTACCTCCTTGTCCTCCTCAGTTTGGGTCTCCTTGAAACTCAACTTTACTTAGCAATTTCTGTCATAGGGCAAATACAAATAATATGAGTCAAGACACTATTACATATCTATTGCTCACTAACGAATCATCACATTGAAACTAGGGTCCAGTATGACCCACTTTTAAGAAAACATAACCAATCAGGTAAAAAATTGAGTTTTTCAGTAAACGAAAGTCAAAGCACAAAGCCCAAAGTATGCTGGAGTGATGTGGGAGGTACTGTCCAAAAGAAGGAACTTCCAGGACTCAAGAAATACATGTTCCATATCAGCACCACAACCTTATGTCTCCCTCAAGTGTTGCCTAGGGGGTGAAGTAGTATCTGTAACAGAAGGGTCCAGCTATTCCCAAGAGGTTAGGTCTTCATCTCACAGGGTTGAAGGTATGTCCCATGGCTGCCAATTTGCCAAAAAGAGAGTCTCACCCTAATTGTAAGTCAAATGTAAGCTGTTTCATGTGATGAACTTCAGTCATCTTTATGAACCACGTGGATGTCTGTGGAGCAACACCCTAGACCCATAGCAAGGTAATATATTTCAAAGTCACTGGCAACATTATTGAGAAGAGATGCCTTAGAGACCAATCTTTAATTAGGCTTGGAAGAATTCCCAAAATCAAAGATTGAAATATATAGGTTAAAGGTTTACCTGAATTATGTTGTGGATGGTAGACCAAAAGGCGTCAAGCCCCGACATTAATTGCATACAACAGGGTAATTACACAGTATTTACATGTTTGTTGCATGCAACTGCATTGCAGTTGCAGCCTAGTTACACTGTTACTACTACATTGTAGTTAACTGACACTTAAATTAAAGTATAACCATATGATGAGGTGTTCCTCAGAGGCCACAGTGACTCCAACACTGGTCAGTGTGTGTAGTGTTTATATGTCTGGTTATGGTGGGGGTATGAAAGAATCTAATAGAAAACTTCCACTAGAATTCTCTTCATGAAGGAGCTGAGGTAACTTTCCAGCTGGTTTGTAAGAAGCGTAGCCATGTTTCTGGAGGAAGATGGCTGCCACTCTTCTTCTCCCACTTAAGTCTGATCCCTTCTACTGGGTCTGGAATATGTTTTCTGAGCATTTTACATAGGTCAGAGATATATCTCAACCTGGTGAGCAGGGTTGATCCCCGTTAAAAAAAATCCTGTAATGGGTTGGGCTCTCTGGTCAGTTGCTGAAGGTTGTTGTCTGACTGTATAAAATGTCTGATTTGCAGAAATCTAAAGAATTCACTGTTTGGAAGATGAAAGTGCAGTTTCAGATCTTGAAAGCTCTTCAGCTGCCTGCCCTAAATAAAGTGTGCAAAAGCTGTCACACTCCAGAATGCCCAGAGAGCAAAACCATGGTCCTGAGAAGGGGGTATAAAGGCTTCTGTATAGCAGAATAAGGAAAGGGGACCTAAATAGGATGTTATTCTCAGATGATTTCTACCTCTGTCCAGAATTGCCAAAGAGTGTCTAACCCACATTTGGGTCTCCTTGTACTTCCTAAAACCTATTTTTTCTCACCTTGCTGCATTGGCCACCTTCCTAGAGAACCATAGTGGTCTCTTCCTTCTCTTACCATTCCTTGTTTCCTTCAAGCAGCTTGCCTTTGCTTTAGCTATTCCCTCCTTTATCTTTCTCCATTGTGCCTCCCTTCCCCTCTCCCTGGGCCATTCCTCCTTCAAGGTATTTACTGAGACTGTCTCCCATTTCTTTAAAATCTGCTCTCCATATGTCAAACCATACTATACAATGATTCCTTGTACGCAGGGGTCTACCCACTGTGATGTCTGCAGTGCTGTCCCTGTTTGTAAGTACCAGGTCCAGCACTGCCCCATCTCTTGTGGGGTTTGAAATCAGCTATCTAAGAAATGCTCTGTGTTGGTAGTCTAGGATGTCCCTGCTTCTAGTTGTAGCTGCTGCCAAAATGCTCCAGCCTACATCCAGCAGGTTAAAGTCCCCATAATCAATACCTCTCCTTTGCTTGCCATTCTGCCAATGGTCTGCCTCAAAAGCCCTGTCTACCTCCTCCCCCTGTGTTTGTGGTCTGCACACCACCCCCATGCAGATAAAGGCTTGGACCCAGTCACTATGCCTACTCCAAAAAACTCCAGCCCTTCCTTGTCCCTGCTGTGTCCTTATAACTCTGTGGCCTTTATACCTTCCCTCACATATAAAAAAACCCTCCCCTTTCCTCCCTGCCCTATCTTTTCAATACATGGTATAACCCAGAATGGACACACCCCAGCTGAGGCTGTTGGTGCACCATGATTCTGTTATGACCACCAGATCCAGGTCCACCTCCACAATGGTTGTCTCAGGGTCAGGAATTTTATTTTCTATGTTCCCTGTATTGGCTCACGTGGCTCTCCACTCTTTTCAGCCTTCCCTGCCCCTGCTGTGTCCTCCCTTCCCAAGTCCATCCTTCCCCCATCCTTTGTCCCTGATACCATCCTCCCCTTTTTTAATATCCCTCTGTCCATCCTTCTTAATTTTTCCTCTCAGCCTTAGAACCACCTCCTGATCCTTCTCCCCTCTTGTCCCTGGGCCCCTGTACCCCGGAGGAATTGATTTTCCATGGGCTTCTCCTCTCTGATGCTCTATTTTCAGGGGAGGCATTCACTGCCTCCCTCTTTATTTCTGCTTTCCCCCTTGGCTAGTTTAAATGCCTGTCGAAGTAGCATTTAAACCTTTCACCCAGAACTTCAGTTCGGCTCCTGGATGAATGAAGGCTATCTCCCTCATACAGACCTCTATCTCCCCAGGTAGGACCCCAGTACCCAATGTTTATTTTTTTTTATTTGGAAAAATGATTCACCAGGAAAGACTGTAAACAGCTAATTTCCAGAAGCGTCCTGGGTGGGGGAGATACAAAATTGGGAATCACATAGCAATAACAGAGCAATACAAGTACAATTACTAACAAGCATTTGTCAATGCCGAATGTTTGCTTGCTGGCATCGGCATTAGTAGTGTAGGAGTTACAGAGCTGCATAGTGACAGGCATTGGGGTGTGCCTTTGGGTCATCAGGCATAACGGCCATGCCATTTCACCACACCCTACCGTGCAGACACCGACAAGTGTCACAGTGTGCCTCATGGTCTTTGGCCCTTATGCGCACCCCATTCTTCAGGAAATATTGTGAGATGGGTGCAGTATAAGAGAATGGGGTGAACTTTGGGGGACGAAGAGTCCAAGGCACACCTTGATGCCTCTCAGTGGCTGCAGGGTGTGGGTGGGGGTGGGGGTGGAATGGTATGAGCATTGCAGGTGACAATCCCAAGTCACAGCCCTGATGCCTGTCATTCTCTACAGGGTGGGGTGTTATGGTCGGAAACTCAAATGCCGCAGGCATTCATTGGTATTTTTACTTCAAATTTTCAACATGGGTTTTTTGTGACCCCCACCTCATGAACAGTGGCAATATCAGTTTGTTAGCCGAAAGCTGCATTTGCACAGCGACTATGGCATTTGTCACAACAGGTGCAAAAACACATTCTGAACAGGATGTGAAAAATGACAGATGTACTGTTCATGGGGAGGTGTAAAAAATGGCAATGTTGAAAATCTGCAGTGAAAATATTAAAAAAACTGGTGAAGTCACGAGCGTGCATAGAAACTGTGCAACGTGCACAAGTAATGTAATTAGTTTGGGAATTGTTTACAGCAGATTGTCAACACAGGCATTTTGGGACCTCCGGTCATGAACAGTGTCACTGTGATTTTCTTTATCTGTACCGAACAATGATTTCCCACAGCGACCACGCATTTCTGTGCTGAAAGTGTGAAAACACATTTCGGCCATGTTGTGAAAAATGACAGCTCTACTGTTCATAAGGAAGTGGGGAAAAACGCCACTGGTGAAAATCTGGACTGAAAATATTACAAATTCATGAACTTACGAGGGTGCGTGGAAACTGCGCAATGCTCACTCGTAAAACAGTCATTTTTGGAAATTTTTTCACCTCCTCACTGGATTCTACCCTCAGATCTTAGTATACCCAATGCTGCACTTTTCACCCTCTCCCCACCCTTCCTACATTCCTTCTCCCCCCCCTTCCCTCTCCCTATGACTCTGGCACTTCTTATCTGTTGTCTATTTTCTCTGACAAATGCTGCTGACTGCCTTGTTGCAATGCTGCCCTTGAATTGTAATAATCTGTACTCTGTTTGCAATGTCCACATTGTTGTAATGTCTGTCTTGATGTTCCCCATAATTTGTATTTCTCTGACGTGGAACCTTTGTAAAAGAGCCAAGGCTCAAAGGTATTTGTAATCCTAGACTTGATAAACAAATAAATAAATAAATAAAATACCTCTGCTCATGAACAGTGTCACTGTGATTTTCTTAATATGTCCCATACATTGATTTCACACACCGACTGCGCCATTGTGTGCTACATGGGCGGAAACATGTTTTGGGTGAGATGTGAAAAATGACAGCTGTACTGCTCATAAGGAGGTGTGGTAAAATGGCAATGTTGAAAATCTGGAGTGAAAATGTTGAAAATTTGTGAACTTATGAGCATGCGTAGGATCAGCGCAACAAACCCTCATAAAACAGTCATTTTGGGGAATTTTTTCACCAAATGTTTAACCTAGCCATTTTAACATTTCTGCTCATGAACAGTGTGACTGTGATTTTCTTAATGTGTCCCATACATTGAGTTCGCACACCAACTGCGCCATTGTGCGCTACATGCTCGGAAACACATTTTGGGTGAGATGTGAAAAATGACAGCTGTACTGCTCATAATGAAGTGTGGTCAAATGGCAATGTTAAAAATCCAGAGTGAAAATATTGAAAATTTGCGAACCTACGAGCGTGCATAGGAACAGCGCAACGCACACTTATAAAACAGTCATTTTAAGGAATTTTTTCACCAAATTTTCAACATAGGCTTTTTGAGAGCCCACCTTATGAACACTGGCACTGTCATTTCATTAACTGGTCCCGAAAGGTGATTTCGCGCAGTGACCGTGAAATCACCCTTCGGGCCCGATTAACACCATGACAGTGACAGAATTCTTGAGGAGGGGTCCCAAAAACCCCATGTTGAAAATTTGGTGCCAAAATTCCAAAAAATGCCTGAGATATGCAGCAAAGTTGAAAAAAAACCCTATTCATTACATTATACAGCTTACCGGCATTTCCTCAGTTTGCGGTTGGCTTTGAAGAGTGCAGACGTGTTCCTGGTCCACTGAAGATTGTCGCGCCGAGCTCCAAAGGTAAGTATGGAGAGAGGTGGGAATGTGGGGAGGCAGGGTGCGCATTGGGTGGGCGCAGGTGGGAGAGGTGGGTAAAGACAGCAGCGAGGAAGGTTTTTTCTTTCAGGTTTTATTATTTGGACTATCTGGAAATTTGCCACTGGGGTGGGCTCCCAAGCGTGGCAGCTGAAATGTGGGGAGGTAGTAGCCGATGGGGATTGGGCACCCCTGTCAACTATAGATACCTGCTGCCATGCTGGGGTGGGCTCCCAGCATGGCACCCGATAGTCTGGGGTGGAACAGTAGAGCCAACGGGGGATTGGGCACCCCCATCGGCCATACAGACTGCGGGGGGGACAGTAGAGCTGATGGGGGATTGGGCACCCACGTCAGCCATACAGTGTGTGCGTGGGGAGGTAGGAGCGCATGAGCATGCAATGTGTGTGCGTGTGTGTGTGTGTGTGTGTGGGGAGAGGGAGCGCTGCTCACTCAAGCGGTGCTCTCCCTTTCAGCTGTACGGCACTGCATTTTGGATCGTTGTACTATGTTTCTTGCACATGCATGCAAGCAAACATAAAAATAAAACAGTGTAGTACAATTACAGAGCAGAAATAACCCAGACCAACTGACCAGGGTAAACAAAACCATATTCGGATATAACATACATTGCAACAACCCAAGAGCACGTGATCCAGTAGGGTAAAGGTTAGAGGATGGATAACATATTTGAAGTGCTTGAAGTAGTAGGCTGAGCACACGATTCGAAGTGCTATGGTATACCCAAGGGAGTGCAGTTATAAGACAAGTAAGGAAGTTGACAGGTGAGCGGTAGAAGGTGGGGGGTGGAAGAGGGGGACAGAGGGACAGCCAAGATCTAACCCCTTCAGGATGATAAGAACCCTGCAAGGGGGACAGGACCAGGCAGAAAGGGAGAGGAGAGAAAGAGAGCAAGGAGGTAGAGAAGAGAAGAGTGGAGGAACTGGAAGGGAGGAGAGGGATAGGGAAGTAGGGAGGTGGGCGGGCGACGGATTTGAAAGTGGGGGAGAGGGGGGAAAGAGAGAAATCCAATCTATACACCTTCAGGATGCAGAGAACCCTGCAAGGTGGACAGGACCAGGCAGAAAAAGAGGGAAGAGAAGGGGGACAGGGAGGAGGAGGAGTGGAATGTGGCAGGTGACAGGAGGAGAGGAGTGGGATAAGGAATAGGGAGGCTGAAGAAAATAGGGGTAAACTAGGAATGTAAAAAGGGAGAGCATCAGTGGGTAGAAGAGAGAGATAGTGGGGGGAGGACAGCAGTAGAGAGTCAAAATGGCACAGTAGGTTGTGGTAGAAGGTTGGAGGAGGGGGTATAATAGGTGGTAGCATGTGAGGAAATAATCAGAGGAAGGATTCAGTTAGAAGACAGGAGGTAAGTCAGGGATAGAGGAGTAGGGATGGTGTGCAAGGGTGGGGTGGGGTGGGTTGGAAGGGGAGCTAGTAATAAGAACAGTTAGGAGAACAGAAGTAAAGTAGAGCTAAAGGATAATGCACCAGGGTTGGGAGGGCTTGAAGGGGGGCTAAGAACAAGTGTAGTTAGGGGAATAGAACTTATGAAGGGCTAAGGAGGTTGAAAATGGGGAAGAGGATAGTCTGATATGAGGGGTCAGTGAGTTCCAAAGCTTTGGGAAGTGGTAGGAGAAAGCTTCCTGGCCTATGGAGGTAGAGCAATGAGGAATAGCTAGAGTGCAAGTGACAGTGGATCTGAAAGGGCAGGAGAAGGGAGGTGGAGCAGAGAGTAAGGGGGAGAGGTAAGAGGGGAGTGACCTAAACCAGAATTTAGAAGTGAACTTGGCACAGTGAGAGAGATGCCTGCACTCAAGGGAGGGGAAAGCTAGAGAATGATACAAGGTACAGTGATGTGTGCGGTAGGGGGAATCAAGAGCAAAGTGACAGAAAGCATTGAAAAGAGTATCCAGCCTGGTAAGGGAAGATTTAGGAGCAGCACTGTAGACTATGTCGCAATAGTCAAAAATAGGGAGTATCACTTTCTGAACAAGATCACTCCTAACCGTTAGTGGTAAGGAACTATGGTTTGTGTAAAGGGCGCCGAGGTTGAGGCGCAGTTTTTCAGGACAAACCCCTCCTTTGTGCACCATACCTTCAACCGACTATTGAACACCTTGGTATGATGTTCCCTCTCCTCCCCCTCAGCCATGCACAGGTAGCACCTCAGTGAAGGCCACTGTGCAAGCTATCTGCCCTAGGCCCCTTCCCAGCTCCTTTAACCTATCCTGCACCACCGCTGCTTCATCCTTTGCCAGGTCATTAGTCCGTAGATAGACAATGACATTCAGCTCTTTCTCCTGCCCGGCTGCCCTAGCGATCTTAATGATCCACTCCCCATCCCTCTGTGTTGAGGCACCAGGTAGGGACCTCACCCCCTCTTACCCTCCTGTCCTGATCCCCAAACTACCTGCCCAACAACTGAGTCCCCATCAGAAGTTGCTTACTTTTTTGCTGGAGACCTCTGTCTCCCATCTTAGGACTTCCCCTCAGGAAACCCTCACATCCTCCCTTGCCACTACTGCAGGTACCTCCCCTTGGCAGTCCTGTCCTGCCAGAGCAGCAAAAGAGGTGTGTACTGGCACTGGTGGAGGGATGTGTTTCTTCCCCCAACCCTCCTAGAGCCCACCACAGTCCAGTTGGCCCTCATTCTTAGCATCCTCTGAGGCAATAGTGGTGGACTTGGTGGTCTTGTGTGGGGGAAGAGGTTCCACAAATCCTAGCCAACTCAGCCCATAGTCTAGTAACTTCCTCCCTTAGCCCAGAGGGGTACATGCAGATAGGGCAGCACCTCAGTCTCCAAAAGGATGCCCTGAAAACTATCACTCCACAGCCACTGCACTGTATCACTCCCAACATTCCCAATACTACTCTCTCTCTAAGATCTTGTGCCCTTACCCCAGATAGGGTATTTCTACACTTCCTTTTTCTTTGTTTTTGTTTGGTTTACTACCTGTTGTTATAGGCTAGCTAGGGCTACAATTTGCCTTCCCCTTATGCTACCTACAAGACTTTACTAGTTGTTCCCCTTTAGTTTAGCCTACCCTTTGTCGACTGACCCTAGATAGGGTTTTATTAAGTTTCCTTTCATCACTCCCTTCTTACCCTTACCCAAGCCTCTGCAAAAAAGATTACAGCATAGCACAGAGCAGGAATACAGTCCAATACTGATTGGGACGTTTTTCATTTTTCTCCTGCTTCGTGTTGCTGTTTGTACTTTCTACAGAACAGAAAACACAGTCTCCTAACTGTTCTAATTAGTTTTTGGTTTTTTTGGGTCTTTTTAATCAATACTTTGGAGACCTTGATAAATATAAGCCTAGCTCCTCACCCACCCTAGATAACCACCCCCACCCTCGGGCTCCCACCCCAAGGTTTTCTTCAGATATCTCTCGCCCTCCAAGGTAGTCAAAATCATCAAGAAGAACAACCCAAGACCCTCAAAGTGCTCCAATAGTATTGATTACAAGGTCCTAAAGCTCCATAAATCGGGCCCCAAAGATTTAGTCTCCAATTACTGTCCTATCTCACTCCTTGCTCTTCTATCTAAAATCCTAGAAAAAATTGTTCATAGGCAGCCCACGGATTTCCTCACACAATATAACCTTCTGTCTCATACACAGCATGGTTTCTGGGCTGGCCACAATACAGAGACAGCCCTCATAAAGTTCACCCACTACTTAGATAGAGCCATTGATGAAGGCCTTCATTCTGGCTCCATCTTTATAGACCTCATGAAAGCCTTCAATCTTGTTGACCACGAAGTTCTTCTCCATACCTTGCTAGCCTCCATTTCTCCCCTGATGTTACCTGCTGGTTCCACAACTACCTCATGAACAAATCTCATCGGACCTCTACTGACAGAACACTCTCCGACTCCTGCCCCATTAAGTATGGCATACTTCAAGGGTCCATCCTTGGCCCTCTCCTCTTCTCCCTCATTGTTAGCTCACTTCCTGACATCTGCACCAACACCAAGCTCATCCTCTATGTGTATGCTGCCGCCCTTTTCAGTAAGGACAAAGATCCCCTCATTCTTATCAACAACCTCCAGGCTGATTTCACCCAGATCCACACCTGGTTCACCACAAAAGGTCTCATCCTTAACTCCAAAAAAACTAAGTTAATGATTTTCTCTAGCCCACACAGATAAATCGACTTCATCCACTCCCTTCCCGACAACCTTGGGAACCCCATTGAAAGAATCTACGAATTTAGGTACCTTGGCCTGCCCCTTGACTGCCACCTAAATTTCGATGCCCACACCAGTCTCACCATCAAGAAAGTCAACCAACGACTCAGCATGCTTCATAGATCTATGCAATACCTCAGTTAGGAATCCAAGTCCCTACTTATCTCGAATTTCCTCCTTCTGGTCTTTGACTATGGTTCATTAGTCTACTTCACACTCTTCTCACTTAAGAATGTCTCCAGACTTCATAGCTCTTACCATAACACTATCTGTTTTGCCTCTGGCCTCCCAAAACTCACACACCATGGTGACCTGTACAGAGTCTCCATCCGGTCTTCCCTCGAGGCTCATACTAACTACAAACTGGTAACGTTTTTCTACAAACTCTCTTATGGACTCCTCCCTGTCTTAGCATCCCCCCCCCCCATTCACAGCCTCTCAACCAAGGGCTATGAGACATTCCTCCTCTTCTTCCTTCACAGTCCCTTTCTGCCACACCACTATTGCCAAAAAACTGTCTCCTACCAGGGACCCAAACTTTTCAACTCCCTTCCCCTCAAACTGAAGCTTAGTTCCTCCATCTATTCCTTTAAACACAACATCAGGACTCTCCTTTCCCTCTCCCCCACCTGCAACTGCTCCTTGACCTGACTCTTCCCTCTGCCTTTCCCATTGTTTCCTACCTCTTCTACCATTCCTCCTCACTAGCGGCACTTTGCCTCGAGCACTTTTCTATATTACCTTACCCCTTTGTTTTTGATGGCAGTTAAACATTTTTGTATTTTGCAATGTTATTAATATAAACAATTTGTATTTTACTCCAACATGCTGTTATCCTCAATATTGTCCATATTGCCACCTTTCATGAAACTGGATGCTTGTGTAAATGGGCAGTGATGCTCACATGCCTTTCCAGTATAATAATCAATAAAATGAAAAGAAATGAAAAGACTTCCACCAGTAATCCGAGCATGTACTGACCCTGAGTCATTCAAAAGTAAACTAAAGTAGACTAAAGTCCCATTTTTTCTAAATAGCTTTTAAAACACCTTGACCATTCTTGTTTGTATAATGGTGCTATTCAGCACCTTGAAATCTCTGAAGGTGCTGTAGAAATTGTGCGTATTATTATTATTATTATTCCCCTAGAGTCTGAACATACTACCTCTGAATCATTCCCCAGACTCCACAGGGTGGTGTGGGAATCAGGTTAAAGTGTCAAACACTGGTCTTAGTCAATTGTCATTAGTGTTTTTTTTTTGTATTTTTCACCTCCGACTGTGGAGTTGGCAGGTGGCTCCGGCCCTCCCTCAGAGGGCTCATTCTCTGGTCCCAGTATCCCCCATCCAGTCCGGCCCCCAGGAGTTCACCCATAGATTGCCCCGTGGTGGCGCCAGAGTGAAGAAGGTCAACTTTCTCCCCTCCCTGAAGCACAAATCCAAAACCCAGCGGAGGCTGGTGTGGGGCGCAGATGGGCCATCATGGAGCCTGCCAGGTCCTTTTTCATGTTTTCTCCCCTCCCCTTGCCACAGTCACTTGGGCACATGTGGAGGCATGCATATGCAGTGATCTGCAGCACCTCTTCCTATTCTAATCCCTCACTGTCTGCACTATCCTCAAGCCTCCACTCGGGGGCAGCCCTGTAGTGGGAGTTACTGGATCCCTTCCCCAGGAGAGAAGAGCTGCCTTGTGACTGCTCGATCTTGCTCCTGCCCCCCCAGCTGAACCCCCCCAATGATCCAGGCTCATTCCCGAACCTAGGTCACCAGCATAGCACAAGTGTGGCATCCAGCACCTTAACCCACAGCGCCACCAGACCAGCATCATTAGTGTTTTTAAAGCTACTTGGGAGGCTCAATGTACTGCTAGGTGAGAGATCTCCATTTTGTACACTGAACTGACTAGCAGAACAAGGATATTTCGATGGTAGAATGCTCAGGAGAAATGAGAGGTGTGAGGGAGAGAGAATCCAAGCTGTATTATTAGCACCTTCCAGTAGCTGGATTGAGAGGCCATGATGGCCAGTGTGATGACATTGATTGCTGTCGCCACAGTGAGGCTCCAAAGCATGAAGAGGGAAACTCAACAGGAAAACTGGTGACCTCTGTATGTGATAACACAGATTCTTGAAACTCTGATTGTGACACAAGCTGCCTGCATCAAACAGAAGTGATGCCAGGGGCACCTTGCAACATAACTTGCAGAGACTGCAATTCAGAAAGGGTGTGTCACAAAGGGGACTCCCTGTACCGGACCAACCATGCACCAGGCTTGCACCAAGGCCATGGAGTGCACCAGGGCACTAGGAGGTTTGTGACGGACACTGGCTGCAACATTCCCTTACATGGGACTCAGACAGCCAGCAGGACCAGCCAGAACTTAGACCACCCAACAGGTGGTCTAAGGGCCCTTGCACCATCCCTGGAGCCTTGGCAAGGTGAGAGGGAACCTGTGCCACTGCTCACTTGTGGTATCCTGTGCCCCTACAGCAGCTGGAGCTCTCACACCTAATATTGCGGTGCCCGCAGGTCCCCCCATGGTGCCAGACATGTGGTGGCTGCCACCTTTCTACATCCAGCAATGCCCCCTTTGGGGACCTGTTGGCACCCCCCCGGCACCCATCTGATTACTACCTGCCCACCCTGACCCCCATTCTGTCTGACCCAACACTAGAAGCCTCCAGGTTGGTCCCCATTACTGGGTGCTGATGCTGCCTGACCACACTACAGCTTGTGGATAACCTCACCAATGCACCTTGCCTTTGGCACATGGCAATATTTGCCACAAGCTGCATGACTTTGGCGACAGGAACCCACCCATTTGTGAATGAGGTGAAAGGTCCCTGACTCACTAGTAATCAGCGCAAGCTGTCTTTGGCACAGCTTGCATTAATCTTTGTGAATCAAGCCCCCTTTCTCCAGTCTACAGCTTAGTTCTAGATTCTGGTTCCCTGCTTGTCCCACCCAGTCAGGTCCCACTATGGTGGGCAAGCTATAGGGGGATACCAGTTAAGATGGATGGATAAGAAAAAAAACTTTCTAAACAAAGTAGATATACACTCAGCCAGTGCTGGATCCATTGCAAGCTATGGTGTTGCTAACCCCTACTACTGAAAAGGACAAACTGGATGGCATGGACTCATGTACTGTCCAGTACTGCAGCTATTAAAGTAAAAGCCAGGAGGCTGTAAGGTGACTGCTCAAAAATGTATTCAGTGTTGAGTGACTGGTATATAGTGTATAGTGCTTGTGTGAACTTAACTTTGGATTTTCTCTATTCCCATCCTTGGTATAGGAGCCGGGCAGTGATAGGGAATAGAAGACCTGGAGCCAAGGGGAGAAAGAGTGACAGAGAAGTAGGAGGTGGGGAGGATGTAGGGAATTCAAAAAGGCTCTGAATGGCGGTTACTGGGAAAGGCTGGCTTTTATGTGCCTTGTGGGCAGAGTCAAATTCCCCCACACCGAATCATAGGCAAAAGCCTTTTCATTCAATGTTGGGTGAATGGTGTACAGTGTGTAGTGCTTACGTGAACTTAACTTTGGCCCTTCTCCTATTCCCACCCGTGGTATAGGAGCTGGGCAGGGATAGGGAGCAGAAAACCCAAAAAGATGTTACCTCCTCCAACTCACAGAGAGTTTGAACAGTAACATGCAAGACAGGAAAAAAACCCTGTGGAAGAAACCTCTGAGGACCCATGGCTACTGGACTGCCCATCCTATGGGCATACTAAGAGAAGATAAGAATAGATAGTTTTCAAGTTTTTAAGGGTGATTGGTATGGCTTGAAAGATCTGTTGCGAGTCTTAGCATCAGGACCAGACATGGCTGATGATGATAATGCTTGATTTGAAGGAAGGACTTGGATCACAGAAATTAGTCTGAGCTACCGTGGAATTTTTTTCAATGATCGATGAATGTGGAAAATGCTGCTGGCTGGCCCGGTGGCGCTGAGGGTTGAGGCACTGGATGCCACACTCGTGCCAGCCGGTGACCTGGTTCGAACGGACTCGAGTCACCGGGGTCAGCAGGGGAGGGAGGGAGGATTAAGCGTCCCAACGGCTGCTCTCCTCCTCAGGGGTGGAATGTCAACCCTAAAATGCCAGTGGGAGCACTGGCATTCGAGGGAGCTTGTGGTCTGCTCCGGAGTCCCGTGAGGGGGACATTGGAAGACACTTGAGAGAGACGATGCATACAACGCCGCCTCTAGATGCTCTCAAGGCCCCAGCCAAGTCCCAGGGGCAGGGCCATGGGGAGGACAGAAAATGGAAAACCCTTCGGCGCCCCTAGATGAAGACAGCTCCATCTAATAGGGACCACCGATCCCCAGGACAGACCCCGCTGTGCAGGAGAGGAGGGAAGAGGCACTCTAGGGGCAGATCGGGGGGTGGTCTGGAAAAAGAATGAGCGGTCTGAAGGAGAAGAGACCGAAGGCAGAGAAGGAGGATAAAAAAAAAAAGAAAATGCTGCTGAATTATGTAGAAGCAGCACAAAGTATTATGGCATACATGGTTGATCGAATAGCTGCCAGCAGAACTGTTGAGACGTGAATGTGAGTTCAGAAATCTTAGGATCTAGCTGGCCCAGTGGTGTGGAGTGCTGAGGCATCTGTGCCTTACCTCCTGTCATGCCAGTGACCCGTGTTCATGGTGTGAACAGGCCACTGGGGTTCGGCTGGGGAGGGAGAGGACTGAGCATCCAAAGAACAGTTCTTCTCACCCGGGGAGGGAGGGCAGGTGCTCCTGGTGAATGACCACCTCTCGGTGGAGGCTTGAGGGCAGTACAGGTCTGTTGGGTGCCTGAAAAAGGGGAGGGTGCTGTGGGACATCCACTGATGTATGCATTCCTCCAAGCACGCACGTCTGGATGTGTGCACCCCAGCAATGGGGAAAGGGAAAGAAAAAATGGAAGAAAAACCCTGGCAGCAGGATGATATCTAACCCTCCACAAGCTCTGCACCCAGTGACCGAGCTGAAGGCAAGTCCTGGTGATACCAGGGTGATGGGGCTGGGGGGGTTAGATGGAAGGAGGCAGCCAGAGATGGAATACAAATACCTATATGGAAAAAAAAAGAAATCTTAGGGTCTGATAGTCCTGAATTTGGAAGTACCACGATGAACATGATCTGTTTGAGTAATTAGTAGGCTTTCTCAGAATAAATGATGCAACTTTCCAAGATGTGGAATTCTAGCTAGATACTGAGGAATTAAAATATGTCTCAGAGAGCAGAGGAAGAGTCTATCCAGAAATTTGGTTGGAACTTGACTGAGATGAAGTTGACTAGGCTAAGAGACTTGAGTTTGGATAAATGTGATTCAAGGTCTAAAGTGAGGTTTACAAAGTTCAGCAGTGAGGACTGCAGTATATCATCGATGGAGAATGACTCTTAAGGTTAATTGAATAAGTCAGCACAATGTAGACAGATTCGAGTGGTGATATTAGTTGCAAATGGAGGTTCCACTTGATATGAAGCTTTTAGAGTATGCTGCAAGTATGAAATATTGGAGGAACTCCTTTGAATTGCTTGGACAGCATGATGACATGACTGCATCATGACAATGACTTGAAGCAGGTGCTAGAATGTCAGCTTGAGGATGATTGTAGTGCTAAATCGATGATTTGAGAGAGAAGACACACATGACATTGTAGAGGGTATATGTAGCTGAGTTCTGGAATTGGTATGGAGATGGATAGCTGTTTAGTTGCTTATGGTGGAAATGAATCTCGTGATGGGATGGATGATAACAACTTGGCTGTGTTGAGACTGTCCACAAAATTATTTGAAGCAAGGCAGCTTTTTGTATTTGCCTGTGATAGGATAGGAACAGCTCTGACTGGTAACATGTGATTTAGATGTACCATGGACAAAAGAAATGGGACGATTTATTCTTTTCTACAAGTGATATCCTTGTGACAGTAAATAGATTGGAACAGATAAATTTAAGAGAAGTGGCTGTGGAGGAAGTAATACTTGACATCTGCAGAGTTGGTGGCTCGAATGGATGGGTGTGAATGATTGGCAAGCATTAGAACAGAGTGATGGCTAAAGGATGGAAGGCCAGTGAAATTACAAGCTGGAGGCTGGAGTAGGTTGTGGGGAATGGCAAGCTTTGGATGATGTGATAAAATTGAAGTTCTGATTCAAATGTCATGGGTCAATGGATGAATCCTCAAGTTTCAGATGAGCAGTGGAAACTGGTAGGGAATGGCAGGGTAGATGCTGGATCTCTGCAGCCTGAGGTTTAACAGCTAAGAAGCAATTGTATGGTACTGTTTCTTGATGAAAGCTGAAGTCAGGATATATGGATTGGATAAGACATAAGCAAGGAATGGCCTGACTTTATGAAGTAAGGCTGTAAAGGTCTTTGCGGACTCAGCTAGTGATCAAACAGGAGTTCATCGTGTTTGTAGTTCATTTGCATCACCAGGTATGGAAAAAGGTCCAACAACTAACGCACCGAAAAATGGCCAATGGAAAATCATGTACACATGCCCGCAGTCTGGGAAACAAGATCCCAGACCTGCAGGTAACAATGACAGAGGCTAAACTGGACATAGTAGCCATTAGCGAGACATGGTTCACCGGTAACCACACTTGGGAGACTTCAGTACCTGGTTATGTACTGTTCAAAAGAGACTGAGGTGCAAAGGGGGGGGGGTAGCCTTTTATGTCAATGAAAATATCAAAGCTACAGAAATTGAGAATACACATAAGGAGCCAGAAGAACTGTGGGTCACCCTGGAAACAGGAAATGGGACAGCCATATGAACTGGGCTTGTCTACAGGCCTCCAGACCAGGGGGAGGACATAGATTAGACATATTACTGTTAGAAGATATACAAAACATGGCAGCTAAAGGGGAGGTTCTGATAATGGGAGACTTTAACATGCCAGATACAAATTGGTCAATACCAGCAGGAACATCTGCCAGAACTAGACACATAGTGGATTCCCTGCAGGGGATTGCCTCAAACAACTGGTACAACAACCCACAAGAGACACGGCTATCCTAGATCTAGTACTGACTAAAGAGGAAAGAATCACAGATCTCCGGGTAGGTCACGTGGAGGCCAGTGACCATCACCTAGTATGGTTCAGTTTGGCCACTAGAACTAAATCATCCATTTCAAGGCAAAAATATGGGACTTCAGAGGAGCTGACTTTGATAAGATGGCTAACAGAGTTAAGCCAGCCCTGGCAAGAAGAATACAGGAGAGGGGTACAGGCAAAGTTGGCAAGCATTAAGGATGCAATACTTGAAGCAACATCCCATTGTGTTAGGGAGAAAAGCAAGAACAAAAGAAGGAGGAAACCACTTTGGTTCTCAGAAACAGTATCAGAAAAGGTCAGAGCCAAAAGGTTGGCCGTCAGGAAATATAAGGGAACGCAACATGATGAAGATAGGGAGGCATACCAAACTTCCCTAAGGGAAGCAGAGAAGGCAGTAAGGCAAGCAAAGGCCCAAACCGAGGAAACACTAGCTCGAAGGGTAAAAGAAGGGAACAAGACTTTCTATAGATACATTAGTGAAAGGAGAAAGTCCAGAGGGGGTATTGCTAAGATCAAAGGGGATAAGAGGGAGTGTGTGGAGGAGGACCAAGGAAAAGCACCTATCCTAAATAGATACTTCTCCTCAGTATTTACTGAGGAGAAGGTAGGGCAGGGCCCACAGCTCAACAGCATGGACACGAGAGGAGGGAGGTGTTCACAAGTCCCTGCACAAAAGAGGGATCATACAAGAGCTAGCTAAGCTCAGGGTGGACAAGGCAATGGGATCAGATGGCATACATCCCAGGGTACTAAAGAAACTAAGGGTAGAACTAGCAGAGCCATTGTCAGAACTGTTTAGTGAGTC
This sequence comes from Neoceratodus forsteri, assembly GCA_016271365.2. Classification (NCBI taxonomy): domain Eukaryota; kingdom Metazoa; phylum Chordata; order Ceratodontiformes; family Ceratodontidae; genus Neoceratodus; species Neoceratodus forsteri. The sequence continues at coordinate 565,315,481 of CM028129.1, read as the reverse complement.
TCTGAGCACAGGAGAGGTCCCAGAAGACTGGAGAAGGGCTCATGTGATCCTGCTCCACAAGAATGGTGGCAGGGAGGAGGCAGAGAACTACAGACCAGTCAGTCTTACCTCAGTAGTGGGCAAGATTATGGAGGCACTTCTTAAGGAAAGGATAGTGGAATACCTGTAATCCATAGAAGCACATGATCCAAGACAGCATGGGTTTACAAAAGGAAGGTCCTGTCAAACTAATCTCATAGATTTCTTTGACTGGGTAACCAGAGTAGTAGACTAAGGGGGTGCAGTTGATGTTGCCTACCTTGACTTCAGCAAAGCTTTCGATACTGTTCCACATAGGAGATTGACGAATAAGCTGGGTAGGTTCGGGATGGGTCAGAAGTTGGTCAACTGGGTGGCAAACTGGTTGGCAGGCAGAACACAGAGAGTGGTGGTAAATGGTATACAGTCACAACAGATGCACGTCACAAGTAGGGTACCTCAGGGATCAATCCTGGGGCCAGTCCTCTTCAATGTCTTCATCAGTGACATTGCAGATGGACTGGAGGGTAAGGTTTGTCTGTTTGCAGATGACACCAAGATATGCAACAGAGTAGATGATCCAGATGGAGTGGGCAGAATGAGACGAGATCTGGATAAATTGGCAAAATGGTCGGAAGAGTGGCAACTTGGGTTTAACGCAAAGAAGTGCAAGATCATGCACATAGGGAAGAGTAACCCTGAAGCCACCTATAGGTTGGGAGGGGAGTTGCTGGCAATCACAAGGAAAGAAAGAGACTTGGGCATCGTCATCACAGATGACCTGAAACCATCCAAGCAGACCACTAAAGCAGTAGGTAAGGCTAGGGGATGTTGGGGTGTATTAGCAGGAGTATCAAAGTCATAAGAGAGAGGTAATAATCCCTCTTTACAAGACACTGGTTAGGCCCCATCTGGAGTACTGCATGCAGTACTGGAGGCCGCACCTGCACAAGGACGTTAACAAAATGGAGGCAGTCCAGAGAAGGGCAACCAAAATGGTGCAGGGACTGCATCAGAAAACATATGAGGACAGATTAATGGAACTCACTATGTGTACCCTAGAACAAAGGAGCGAGAGTTGACATGATCGAAACATTCAAACATCTTAAGGTCATTAACAAGGTGAAAGCGTCTAACATGTTTCAGTATAAGAAACACAGCAGGACAAGAGGACACAGCATGAGATTAGAGGGAGGCTAACTAAGGGGTAATGTAAGGAAGTTCTTTTTTATAGAAAGGGTGGTGGATGCATGGAACAGCCTACCTCAGGAAGTGGTGGATATGAACACAGTGCAGGGCTTCAGACAGGTATGGAATAGGCATAAGAGAGCAATACAGATGAGTATGAATAGATAGGCCATTGACAAGAATAAAGGCCTATGGCACATTAATAAGGTAGAAAAAGTGGACAGACTGGATGGGCCTTGTGGTCCTTATTTGCCGTTAATTTCTATGTCTGTCTTTCTCTGTTTAATTATCAACCCCTCCCAATCTGTTCATTTCTCTTTTGTTTTCTGACTGCCCCCCTCCAAGCCTGCTATTTAATTTTGTCCTCTCACCCTATCTCTCAAGGGGACTACTGTGCCCTTTTGGGCTGTTTCCTTTTAAGCAAACTGCATTCTGCAGTTTGATAAGCAGACTAAGGAGAAGCTGCCCGAAGCTCACCCTCCAAGCAAGATACGGGTTGGAACTCTGAATTTTGGCATGTACCCCTGGAGGAATTTCACTTGCTCCTGTTTGCCAGTGTTACTCACACTATGTGCAGCAATCCAGAAGTCTTCCAGGAACTGCTGCCAAGAAATAAATGCTAGGACTGATCTCTGCTTGAAATGTTTTTGATTTCTGACTTTAAGTAATGTTTAGTCTGATGTAGAGATTTCTTAGAGTTGATTTAAGTTTTGAGAGAGGTTTTAAGGTAGTATGATGCTGTCTGCCCTAAGCCCTGTGCCACTTCTCTTAGAGCTGTAAGTCTGTGGGCTGCACCCTTGACCTCTGTGTCCCATTGAGGCTGCTGCAGTCCCCCTCCAAAAAAAATAAAACTCGCTTCAGAACCTCCTTGACTTTTCCATTAGCAGATTATATCTTTTAGCCACCAGAGGGCCCAGTTATAAGCACACTTACCCAATCCAACCCAATACAATACAAATTCCGTCTCATTTCACTTATTGTTTGGGCAGTCTGTCACTATTCATCAGTCTTTGCCCCCTCCTTCTTCTACTGATTGATACTGATTGATTGGCCACACCCAGCCAAGTTCCTACCCAATCCTTCAGTGCGCTTCTACTCCTCCTTAGAGCTACTGATCTGCACACCGGGCTTGCTGTCTCTTGCAGGCGTGACAGTTCCTAGTCCTGTCTTCTCCTAGCCTCTTAACCGACTGTGTCCATAACTCTCCTAGCCCTCATATTTGTGGTACCATGGCAAGCTCCTTATACTCAAGCTTTCTTATTCCTAACTACCTTATCCATAGTGGCTCACCAGAACAAAGAAAAAGGACCTGGTCCACCTCTGGAAATTTCCAGTCCTGTAACCGGAACCTCATTCCACTGCATCTCCCCTTATTTAATATGTCCACCTCCCTTTATCCTCGGCCCATATCCTTCACTCTTACACTTTCTACTCCCTTCATATATGTCGATCAGAGCACTCTCCTTAGTTTCCCTTCATCGCGGCCCTAACATTCGTCACACCATCATCACCTTGCGGAAGGTTGCAAAGGAAAAAAGCACTCCTATCCTGCAAAAACTGGATCAAGAAACTGCTTGTCTTGATCCATATCTGTTCAGGTAACATGGAGCTAAACCCTGGGCCCCCATTACCACTTGCATCTCCCACAGAATTTGCATCTGAACCCGGACTTAAGTTAATGTTAGTCAACATATTGAGCCTCGCAAAAAAGTTTGATCAGCTCCAAGTAAGGGCTGCCCATAATGAGCCGGACCTCATTATTATAACCGAATCTTGGTTCAAAAAGTCAAACAGTGATCAACAAGTCTCTCTTCCTGGCTACAATCTGCACTGGGCAGATGGGAAGCCAGAGGAGGCGGTGTGGCCATCTACACTAAATCTAAGTTTACAGTCAGTGATATTCACTGTAAATCTAAACCTAAGGAGTATGAAATCGTATCTCTCAAATTACGCTTTCCATCTACTGAATGTCTCACTATTATTGGAAGTTATGGCCCCCCCCCATCTGGTGGCACTGACATCCTCACCATACTTAAATCCTTAATTGCCTCCGCCAACACTGAAACTTTAATACTTGGGGATTTTAATATGGACTGGCTTACCCCCAAGTCGCACAGCCTGAAATCCTTCTGTGACGAAGTCGGCTTAGCCCAGTTAGTTGGTGAACCCACTAGAACCAATACATCCAATCCCGACAACAGTTCTCTCCTTGATGTCATACTTTCTATGCATCCCCACAAAATTCTTTACTCTGCAGTTTTTTCACAATGGCATGAGTGATCATGGGGTGGTTGTTTATACAAAATCGCAAATTATAGCCTGACAGCAACCAACACTCATAACTAAGTGGTCCTTTCGCAAGTTTAATACATCGGACCACTTATCCGACTTGAGCAAAATTAGATGGCAAGACCTCTACCTTGTCAAAACAATCGATGAGGTGGTCACTGTCCTTAATGACAACCTCACCTCGCTGGCCAACAAGCATGCCCCTTTGATCAAAGTCAGGATGCGTAAAACATCCAACCCATGGTTTACATCTGATCTCAAGGATACACTCCTATGCCGTGATAAACTCTGGGCTAAGGCTAGAAATTCCAAAAGCCCAACTGATTGACAAGCATTCAGAGCAGCTAGAAACACCTGCATTAAACAAATCCGCACAAGCAAAGCCAACTATTATGTCACCACCCTTGAACAGGCAAAACGGAATTCCCAAAAAATCTGGAAGACACTTAAGTCCATTGAAGGTCGGACTGTAGCACCCTCCATCCCTCTGAAGATCCTCAGCAATGGTAGGGCTGTGGAAAACAGCTGTCTACTCCTTAAGGAAATCAACAATCACTTTGTAACTGCTGGCCTAGCTTTCAACTCTTCTCCTTATGCAGCCTGTGGTAGCAACTGAGACTGTAATAACATTGACTAGCAAACCTTGACCTGCCTGCTCCGGTTGTGCCCACTTAGCTATAAAGAAGTCGAAAATTCACTTCTTAACATAGACATTCAAAAAAGTGAAGGGGACGATGGTCTAGAACCTTTCTTTCTTAAACTAGGCTATCTCAACCTCACCGCCCATATCCTCTACATATTAAATCTTTCCATTTCCACTGCCACTGTTCCCTCCTGCTAGAAATCTGCCCACATCCTACCATTATTCAAGTCAGGGGAACCATGCGACCTAAACAACTATAGGCCCATCTCAATCTTACCTGTCCTCTCCAAAGTCCTCAAAAAGCTAGTTTACTCCCAAATGAAACTCCACGTCAAATCTTCTTCAATCCTCAACCCTGCACAATCTGGCTTCTGGCCCAACCATAGTACAGTCACTGCTCTAGCCAAAGTTACCAATGAATGGATCACAGCCATGGACTCCAAGAAAGTTACTGGTGCAGTATTTTTAGATCTCAGCAAAGCATTCGACATTATCGACCATAATCTTTTTTATTTATTTATTTATTGAAAAGTTTCACCAGGAGAATTACACTGAGCAACAAGATATTCGTCTGACGGTACGTCCTGGGGGAAGGGGAGAGGGAGCATTTACACAGTACGTCAGTATACAACACACAGGAAAAATCTGTTAATTTTAAGCCTAATAAAAGTGCGCGCCACCCCCCTTGCTGCCCAGTGGCTTATCAGCTACCTATCTGGAAGGACCCAGAAAGTAAAAGCTGGTGGCCTCTTTTCTGCATCCCTCCCAGTTGTCAGGGGAGTCCCGCAAGGCTCCATATTAGGTCCCATCCTCTTCTCTCTGTACATCAATATCGTTGATGCACATATATCCCAGTTTCACCTGCATTTCTTGGCTGATGATACTATACTGTATACATCAGGCCCTATACTGGCTGAAGTGAGGGATGTACTCCAAGCCAACTTTGCACAACTAGAAACCTAATCAATGCCAAACTACTCCTCAATGCCAAGAAAACTAAAGTGATGATCTTTGCCCCAAACACCACCTCCACTTCCCTTGCAAACACACACAAAGAATTCATCACTACCTCCCTAGGTGAACCCCTTGAAATCACCTCCAAATTCAAATATCTTGGTATGTGGCTAGACAACAAGCTTTCCTTTTATGACCACCTCGACATTCTGGCAAGGAGGCTAAAAATTTGGCTAGGTTTCTTCTTCCATAACAAGTCCCTCTTTCCATTGGATACCAGAACTAGGCTGGTCCAGGCCACTTTCTTGCCACTACTCAACTATGGAGATTTCATCTATTCCTCCACAGCAGCCTCAGGACTCAACAAACGAGACATCCTCTACCACTGCACCATACGGTTCATGACAAACCTACCCTGACGAACCCACCATTGCGATTTGTACCTAGTCGCTGGCTTGACATCATTTTCAACTAGACTCACTTCATGCTGGTATCTGGACCCTTAAGCTATTCTTGAACAAGCTCCCAAACTATCTCACAACCCTTTTCTATATTTCCCATAACACCTACTCTCTTAGGAAAAATTACCTCCTCCTCCTCGATGTACTGAGAACTTGCACCTCACTTAGCAAGCAGGCCATATCGAGCGTACTCTCAACTATCTGGAACCAGCTCCAAGGTGTACTGAAGCTTCCCAGTACTGTCCCCGTCAGCCTATTTAAAAGGTTGGCTGCAGCAAAAATAAAAGATACATGCAGTTGTTTCTAAATCCTAGCTCACTGCTCTAACCCTAGCCCACTGTTTCCTCTTACTTGCCTAGAAATTAGCTGCCTTGATACTCCGAAACAAGCACTTTGTACCTTTTTTCTGTTCTTGTATTTTTCTATGTCATTGTCATTTTTATGCAACATGTTAATGCTGGCCCATTATTCTGTACTTGAATTTGTACTGTTTTTTTCAATTATGCAATCTGTAACTACCTGTCTGTGTCAAAGGACCTCCATGTGAATGAGCTTGCTCATTGGAGTTTTTCTACAATAAACTTGAACTTGAACTATGTTTCTATGAGGTTGAAACTTCAGTTGTGGATTAGTGGAGGTGAAGGAGATATGATGGGAACTCTGAATAGCACCCCAAATAACTGGAGAGCGAGTCACAGGTAATGAGTAGCTGCAGAATGAACCAGTCCCCTATTCTGCTGCAGAAGGTTGAAGAGAAAACAGAAGTGCACAGGCTAGCAGAAAGCAGGCAAGAGGCTTGGTAGAATATGAAGCACAGCATGAGCATGAGAAAATGACTGCTTAGGAGATATAGGTGGAACAGAGGAGGCATGAGTACTCCTGTCTGGGGTTTGTGGAGTGATATGCGAGGAGGAAAGTTAGGGAGTAAAGCAAAGGGTGACAGTGGAGGCAGGGTATAGGACTATGGAGAAAGAGGAGGTAGGAAGAAAGCAGAAGAGCTGGAGAATGACATAAAAGGGCAGGAACTGGGCCTGGTGGGGCTGAGGGTTGAAGTGCTGGATGCCACACCTTGTCCCATGCTGGTGACCCAGGTTCGGGAATGGACTCGGGTAACCCAGAGACCACCAGGGAGGTAAGGATTGAACATTACAGCTCTCCTTCCTCAGGGTGGGTGGGTATGTGCTGTGAATGGCACAGCTAGAAGACTCACCTGCACCCAGGGTGCTTGGCTGCCTCCGCGGAGGTGGAGACAGCTGCGATTGCACAGTGCGTAGACACAAAAAGGGGTGAAACAAGGAGGAAAAATCCCGGATGACGCCAGACTCCCTGCAGGCACCACTTCCGGGCTGGGCATAAGGTAAGCCCTGGTAATTCCGGGGGATGGAGTTGGGGGGTCAGGCAGAAGGGGGCTGTTGGGGGGAGGGCATAGAAATAGCAGCTGTGATAAAAAAAAATAAAAGGGCAGGAACTGAAATGGGAGCAGTCATGTTTAAGATGATTAAATATGTCAATGTGTAATAATGACATAGAGAATGGTTGTGATCGCAGTTACGCCTTATAATGGACAACATAGTACCGAGGAGTAAATGAATAGGGCATGGAAGAATGAGGGCAGGCTGAATGAATGGAAGCATAAACGTGCTGAAAAGATCATTGATGTGCAGACTTATGAGAGTTATGTCCAGAGATTAGTGCCTGAATTAAACTGACTTGGTGGATTAGAAGAGGAGAGATGGCCGAATAGGCTGTCATATAGGCAAGGGCCAGATGGCTAGCTAGGGAGAGATGCCACTACTTTTGAGGATCCATAGTGAATGGCAGAAGGAGAAGGCTGGAGATTGAACAATGGGGTCTAAAATATAAGCATTTTGATTGGTCAACTGACACTTTATGTCATGGGGTAATTTTTGAATAACCACCGAATGAAGTGCCAACCAACTGTTAAACAGTAAAGTCATTCCATGCAGAATGCTAAGCGTTCCAATACACTTTTGCAAAGCTGCTATTTTTTCCCTCCCCCAACTGCCCTGTGTCAAAAAATCAAAAGCCCTTAGTGATAACAATATAAAATATCAGATCTAACCTACAGTTTATGAACTGGAAGACAAGTAAGAGTTAGCAAGCATATTTTCAGTTTAAATCACTGCCTTACAACACTCAGCTCACTCACCTTCCTACCAGTTGGCTTTAGTGGCACGAGAGGGCTTCTGTCCAGCATCAATGGACTATTTTGTTAAGGGAGGAAGGACATTTTATTAAATCAGAATATAAACAATAAAAAAAAGCTTTTCCTTCACTTTTTTTTTTGTTACTATTTCCTACTTGTATAATCGGTATAACCCACGATCAAGTATGGTTTGGGCTGGGATTTACCCATGGCTGCATGGTTGGTCACTCAGGTTGTGTCCTTGTGACCAAACCATGCCAGCCATGGGTAAATCCAAGCCTAACCGACGCCTAATCATGGATTATTCCTTAAATAAGCTGGAGAGCAGAGGGCTGTAGGCATTGTCTGATGGGCTGAGAGCTATGCTGCGAGGGAGCGAGGCACACGCGATGTGCAGAAGGAGTATGGATTAACTAGATCTATCAATCAACTAGCTATAATAAGTATAATCCCCACTCAAGGTATTGCATTTATCAAATCTAGTGTATATACATCAAGCAGAACACATATGCTACTGTAATTGTCAGCCCTATACTGACTACCATGTAACCTAAAACAATGTTCATGGTTACATTTTCATGACTGGAATGGTGTTAGCAGTGCATGTTTCCTCAAAAGGAAAAAATAACATTAGAATTAAAGACCTGTGATCAAAGGTTTTAATATTGTATATCTCTGTAATGAGATACATAATACCTCTTCTTGTTTTTCTTGATATGAAGTTAAATTGTTTGAGATGCAGTGCTCACTTAGTTAGTGACACCGAGTGATGACTTGGAAAGGACCCTGAACAGAGTGGTGATGCCGTGAAAGAAACAGCAAAAAATCCCCAAAAGAAAGCAAACCAGCAAAGGAGCTAAAAGGTATGGGGGAGGGGCATGGAATGGGACAAAGTGGAGGGAAGGCAAACAAAGGACGGGTTAGTGCTGGAAACAGAAAATCAAGTCCAAGCAGCGCAAGGCCATGAAAGGCAGTTGAGGAACCCACAAACACAGGTTAGCAGAAACGGGGAAATGGGGAACAGGCTAGGGAAGAAAAGGGATAGCAGGGCAAGAAGGAGTGAGTCAAGGGGCACAGAGAAGCCAAAGCAATGGTTACTGGAGGGTTGGGGGAAATGCAACAAAGGAAGAAGGGGATTGGAGGAGAATCGAAAGAAAAGGAAAAAAGGCAGAGAGAGAGCACAGCCAGCAACATGCAGCCAGGCATTGAAAATGCTCTGATGTTGAGTTTCTGAGAGAGGCTGGCTTTTATGTGTCATTCGGGAGGAGTCAAATTCCCCCACATTGAATTATGGGCAAAAGCTCTCTCATTATTGAAGATAGTAAATGTAACAGCTGCATTTGTAAGAGACCTGTAATGACGCTACACCAGGTGCCCCAGCACTTCACCAGGTAAGGCTTCATCAGGGGTCAGGTACCTGTGCAAAACTACATCCCTTTTATTGTAAAATAGACAATCACATGTTTCAGTGCCAAATGATACATTTCCATCATGAAAAAAAAATTCATTTAACTATAAAAAGATGAAGTTAAGTAACCAGTAGATGTGAGGTGAGTCGAACAATACACTACAAATGTCACATTTGGTACAAAAAAATCGACTATTAATTGATGTGTATAACAACTAAACAGTTGTAACACATGGGCTATGAACCTGTAGTTAAATTTTATGTGACATTTAATTAATAAATGATTAGTATGGTAAGCCCATCCCTAAAAAGAAAGAAGAGAGATGGTAGAAAATATAATGGAGTTTGTATGGAGAATGTATGAGAGTCAGGAGCTGTACCCCATTACCTCCTTGCATTTAATCAGTTCCAGAGGGTGGGATGAAGACAGTAGTCTTGCTGTTGTCAAAGTTTCATAAACATCTGCAAAGAACAGGGAGGGGAAAAAAATTACTCTGTAGCAGTAACCTTACTGCACAGCAAAAATTAAAAATTCACAAAATAGTCAGATGCTGTTAATCATCTCTACCTACCCAGATTTCTCTAAGCACATTGTATAAAATTGTACACTGTTCCTTCTGTTAAGTAGCTCTTATCCAAGAGGGCCGCTATGGGTGTTGAGGGATCCTGGCTTGGTGTTGCACTTTCAGAAACTGTTTCTCTTACCTTGAATCCCATTTTCTTTCTTTTCCTCTTCTTAACCTACCTCCGTATAACATTCTCAAACTCATTTGTTCAGTGCTATATTTTCTGTGTTCTTACCTTTCCACAAAGACCTCCTGTCCCTGACCTCTGGTGCCATAAGCCAAGCACCCATCCCCTGAGCCTCTTGTTTCTCCCACCCCCCCTTCTGATCTCACCTTTTCTAACTTAATTGCTCCCTTTGCGTCTAAATCGCTGCTAAGCCTGCCCGCAGGCTAACTCCTGGCCCAAACCTGCTGTGCATAATTATGTAATCCTCTCCATTTTCCTCTCCTTAAGCATCAGCCCTTGACCAGGTGCCCCTACAGCTGCAGCTCAGCACATCCTTGGCTGTCCACAACAGGTTCACTTATACTGGGCTTGCTGTGACAGGGATAGACTGCCTGTCTACTAGTTCTAGTAGCCCCCTACTCCCTCCTTTTCTACGAAACCACCAGAATGTGGACCCTTATAAAGCTGCCTCTCTGATCATTTTCCTGACTGCCTACCTTACAGTTGAAACAGCCAATGAAAGTGCAACACCAAGCCAGGATCCCTTAAAACCCATAGTGGCCCTCTTGGATAAGAGCTACTTAACAGAAGGAACATTTGCAGATCCCCTCCATCCTTGTGCACACAAACAACCACCTCAAGCCTATTGCTGCCAGTCAACCAACACATTTCCCATAACTGCCCTGCTCCTTTGCCATACACTCTCTCCCAGCACCACCAATCAGAAGCTACCTAAAGGATAGGCTAACGGTACCTCCTGGGTTTTCAGGTCACATTTCCTTCGGCAGCTGCATACTGCAGCTATTAAAATAAAAACCAGAAGGCTGTAAGATGACTGCTCAAAAATGTATTACTGAAGCTAGAAAATGTAACAACTGCAAGTGTGAGACAGTAGGAATGACTCTACACCAGGTGCCCTGGAGCCTCAACAAGTAAGGCTTTGTCAGGTGGTGGGTACCTTTGCAAAACTATACCCCTTTTATTGTAAAATAGAGAGTCACATGTTTCAGTGTCATATGATAAATTTGCATCATGCAGACAACAAATCTGCATGCAGCCTCTACACTGAGCCTCCTGCCTTCTCTGGATACCAGCTGAGGCAGGCATGGTCCAAGGAAATCCTCCATATCTAATGGCTAAGATGGTATGCTTGCCAAAAGGTCCCCCTACAACACCCACAGTCATTACACATCCCCAATCCCTAGCCATGTAGCAAGTACAGCTCAGACCATCACACCTGTCAAAAAGAAACACTGTGACATAGTGAATTAAGCAGTGGTCACGCTTTACTTAACTTGTCAGCAGTTACAGACTGGAACAAGAGTTCCTAGCTGCTATCTTTATTGATACTGTCCAAGCAGGTTCAGTCCTGACCCTGTTCACAGGCTAAGATATTTGGAGCCCCCTATCAAATAGATTACGCCTACACACACATTTGGAGCCACACAACCTCCTCTATTTCTTTTACATTTTGGGTCCACACACCAGTGGATGATGTAGTAACATACCACAGGTCAGTGCCTGATCTACTCTGTGAAATTCATTGCTGTTCCCACTAGCAACAGCTTTACTATTTTGACAGTTTCACATACTTTGGCAGCGTGGTGCCTGGTCACCAAGTGGTGCAAGAGGCATCCATTGTTGGAGAGACAGTTGTTCTCAGACTTCAGTTCATGGGTATGGTGCCCAAATGTTCCTCTGGTCCTGAAGTCATTTATGCTCCATGCCAGGCCAGTCTCCCCTCTAGAGCCAGGAAGTCCCCCTTTTGGCAGGTGTCTCACTTCACAGCTGTACTCACCAGATGGTTTTCTGGGCACAGTGTGATAGCATGTACTCCAGTCTGCTGCCTGGCAATAGTTAGCCGTCACCTCAGTCCCCCTGCCAGTGACAGCAGCTCAGGTGCCCATTCCAGGTTTGGTATCTCCTAAAGTGTAGTAGGCATGGCTCCTATTTTAGTCATCAGTCTCATCACTCTCCCTTTCACCAGGTCTTTCCTCCTCCTCCTCAGCAGCTCTGCAGGCATCATTTCTCAGGCACAGGACCACAAACAACCCCCAATGGGTGCTATGTGACAAGGGCGACTGCAGGACGGCACAAAACCACCAGGGTGACTGAAAGACAGTTTGTTGTTTAATGCGGGGGGCTTTGCCCCCACACCTGCCAAGTTTCCTACTTCGGGAGGCACAACTCGGGAAAAGGGAAATCCCAGGTTGCTCACATTGTCGGCGCTCTTGTGCCATCGCCCTTATGACCAGTCGCCAACATTCAGTCACCCACACCACAGGCTACCCCCAAATGTGACACTTTCTGTTCAGGGGGAACCCTACTGTGCCAAAAGGCTGTCAGGACCCCCCCCCCCCTTGAGTGGATGCCCCTCAGGGTCCTTATATCCTCCCAGTGTGTCACCTACATGGCACCTCTAATTACAGGTGAGCTACATTAAATATGACCCCAGATCCTTTCTGTTGGATCTACACTGCTGTCTTGGATCTGTTCCTGCAGGCTTCTAGGTGGTTAGGTGTCAAGGTGATCTGGCCTCAGAAGTCTGGATCTAACAAAAGCTGATAGGTGCAAGGTCTTTGCCATCTCATGGCAAAAGCTCCTCAAGGGCACCCCAGTATCCTCCTTTCTAGTACAACGTTCCTCCCACAAGGCTATCCAGTGTCAGTATCATTTCTAGAAAGCAGGCTTTAGGTCTGGCAATTTGGTAATCAACCCTCCACCACTACTGGTAGGAGGGGATTGCTACACTCTCCCCCCAAGAAATGATTTCTGTCTTCAGAAATAACAGAGGAAGGCCAATGCACTTGCACAACCCACCACACAAGGGGGAAGCACCCTTCATCCATCAACCAGCATGGACATCTGAGATGTTCACCCTTCCCATGACCAAAACCTACTGTACCAACAAAAATATAAACTGACAAAACAAACCAGCCAGTCTATCCTCAAGGCCCCAAGACCCCAAACACAGCAATCAAGCCAGTCCACTGCAGTCACATCCATAATCACTGACTTCCCTAAAGAGTCTGTAGCACTTACATGTTAACCCACAAGCGGAGAACCTTTCCTTCCATACATGTGTGTACACTGGGCACCCTAGTCACATCCTTTATGGTTCTTCAGCAATGACACGTCTCTTGTTTGTCACACTGGCACACAAGGCCCAGCATACCCCTGGCACCCCTTCTGGCAGATAAGTGCAGCCAGCCAACTCCTCCTAGGGTGTGCTTTCTCCCGATGACCTGCTTCTGGGTCCTGGCGGAAGAACCATCCCACACCCTGTAGGGCATGTCCCATGTGGATGGTCCCTAACTGGCCTAGTCCACCCTGTGCATAGGGGCCCAACTGTCACTCCCTTATAATCCAACTAGCTACCATTTCCTCCCAATTCCACATGAGAAAGGCAGAGAAAAAGTCAGACACAGCAATCTTAAAATATAGATCTTTGCTTTACTCGGTATAAAAATGTAGCTTATATGATGGTATTGCAGGCATATCACAAACTCTGTGCATGTTACACTTGGCACTATGGTACAGTGTATTAGCATCATTGCTTTTGATTCATAATTATAGTTCTTATCATTTAACACTTATTAGTGTGAGGAATATTAGTAGTCTCTGCTGTCAGGAAGACCTGACCCAGTTTATCCTCATTTGTCAGAATGAGCACTACAGGTGGACTTCCCTCAGCACCAGGGAGACTTCACTGGCTCTACTCCACCAGTTGAGCACCACTTGTCACCCCTGCAAAACAGAAAGTAAATTTTTACACATATTCATACATGCTGCTCACATTTGAGATAATGACTGACCCATGTATTAGATTAACAGCATTTGTTAGTCGGCAAAACATTTCATCATATAGTTGTTTAGCAAAAATGTATTTCTGCCATCATGAGATTCATGCTCAGTGTATTTTTAGTTTTCTCAGATATTGTTAGTGCAGATTTTACAGCTAATTTTGTAATTATTGTCACGTCGTTAAAGAAGGCTACCACTCGCAATTTTTAAAAATCTCTTCTGCTGGTGTTGCCTGCTGAATGTATAGACTAGATTCATACTGCAGATGTACTAGGATGGTGCTACCACAGACTTCTGATGGTAAACAACACAGGACTGTATCAAGATATTCAATTTTTTCATGGTGGACATAGCATGAGAGTGGAAACTTTTAAAACTTCAAAATCCTGCATCTTGGTCCAGGAATGAAAGTAAATGAAAAGGAGAATGTGTATCTTGATATTTTTGCCAGACAAGTATTATTGCTGAAAAAAATATATTGTTACTAACAAATATTGCTGCTTTAAGTGCAAAATGTACTGCAAATTGATAATATGAGAAATCGTCACCAGTGGGCAACACACAAGACTGGGTTTATATTTATGTTTCTGCATGCTTCTACGTAGGTCTGCTATCAACTGGATAAAATGCAGTTTCTGATGCCTAAAACCTGGGCACTGATCAATATCAATTTGTAGTGTACAAGTAGGTTCAATCTTGACCCTGGGCACATGCCAGGACCTTTGGAGCCCTTTATCAAAGAGATTGTGCTCCGCAGCTTGGAGCCACGTGACCCCCACGTGTTCCTTATTACAGTTCAGATTCACATACCAATAAGTGGGGTAATACCTCAGGTCAAAGCCTGATCTACTCTGTAATTCACTGTTGCTCCAACTGTGCTACAGCTGTATTATTCTGACAAGTATGCATACTTTGGCACCGTGGTATCTTGTCAGTCAGTGGTGCAGGAGCCATCGCTGCCAAAGGGACAATAGTTCTAAGACTTCAATTTGCTGGTATGGCATCTATGGGTCCCCTAGTCTTGAGGGCATCCATGCTGCATGCCAGGCCAGTCTCCCCTCAGGAGATAGGAGGTCAACCCTTTGGTGGCTGCCTCGCTTCACATCTCTACTCGCTGGATGTTGTGCTGGGCACAGCATGGCAGTGCATAATCCAGCCTTCCCAACGGCAGCAACTGGCTATCTTCCCAGCCACTCTGCCAGTAGCAGCAGCTCTGTTACACACTCAGGGATTGGGATCTCCATACGTATAATGTAGGCATCTCTCCTACTTTAGTCAGAAGTCTTGTCTCTCTCTCTCTCTCTCTCTATCTATATATATATATATATATATATATCTAGCTCCCTCTCTGTCTCTTTCTCTCTCTCTCTCTGTCTCTCTCTCTCTCTCTGTCTCTCTCTCTCTCACACACACACACAAAAACACACGTCAGGTCTCTCCTCCTCAGCAGCTCCTTTGGCAGCATCTTTTTGGGTACAGAACTACAAATGCCCTCTAGATGTGACATCCTCTGTTCAGGGAACTACTGCTATGCCACAAGGCTACCAGGAACATCCCTTGAGGGGAAGCCCCTCAGAGTCCCCACAGCCTTCTGGTGTGTCCCCTACAAAGCCCATTAAATTACAAGCAAAGTACATTAAAGGGTCACTGTCAACCCATTTTGCAACATATTAGTTCTAGTTAAAGAGCAGGTATTCACTTGCTTGTGAGTAATTCTTTGTATGGATTTTCTTGTGGTTTATTAAACATTTATCTGTCATTTGATTTTGTGTGGTGTCTTTTAAATAATTTTAGCTGTCTGTATCATTTTATTTGACAGATTCAGCAGCGCTAGAATCGCTCCTGTTGCAGTCTTGAAAAAATCAACACTGTGAAGTCGGAGTCAGACTGACATCAGTTACAGAAAACTGATTTGGGCTTCATGAGAGGACACTTTACTGCGTTAGTAAGAATCTACTGACATGTGCAGGTGAGCGTCAATGTGAGCTTAGTTACTCTCTCACAGACAGAAGCATTCAATTCCTCTGACTAGGAATGTTAAGTAAACCGATTTAGAAAATGGTCGGAAAGGATTCTGTCTCCTGATTGACTGAAAGTCCTTCTAAGCTGGGCATCTATTTTTCAATAGATGCCCAGTAAAAAATAAGTCCCAGTCCAAGTGGCACTTCACTGCTCAACATTCCACACTGGTGCCCAGCCTGCTTTTTATTGGCTGAAGGCACTGAAGAAAATTTTAAACACCCGCCATTTTTTATCTCTCACTTGGTGAGAGGTACTGCTCTTCCCCACCCAAAGCAATCATTATTTACTTGCAGCCACTGCCTGTTTTAAAACCAAATAAAAACCACACTTCACTTATCTTGCGGTTGGAAGAGTGACACAACAGCACCACTCTCCCGACCACACTCTCACAGTAGTCTCATAATCCTCTCCTGACCGTGGTCTTGCACTGCCGTCCTGCCACAAACAGAGAGTCATCACTCAGCACAACTCCTGCACAATCAGTAACCCTGCTGTAGAAAAAGAAACCAGTCCCCCCTTCCCATTATCCTAGGAGGGGACTTCAATTTAGTGGAGGACATATATTTAGATAAGTCTATACCCACAGCGCAGGCCACTCCTAAGGTGAGGCACTCTCTTATTGAGTTACAAGAAGAATGGGTCTTGGTTGATGCCTGGCATGGGGAGCACCCTACTGCTAGAGACTATACTTTCTTTTCCATACCACACCAAACCTATCATCGTATACACTTTTGGTTAGTGAATGACTTAGCTGGGAAGGGTATTTCTGATACTGGGATAGGTTCAATAATAATATCGGACCACTCGCCAGTATGGTTGTCATATCTCCCTACCAAACAATCTACCCATAAAGTCCAATGGCGTCGCAACCCACTATTCTTCAAAGACCCAGATTTTATGCACATGCTTTCTAGGACCATGAAAGAGTATTAGACTGTGGAGTGTCTCCTAGCATGGTTTGGGATGTCTTTAAAGCGGTGTTGTGGGGGCGTATTATTGCCTTCTCAGCAAATTGGGATAAAGTACGGAAAACCAAACTGAAATCCATGCAAGCAGATTTGGCTGAATTGGAACAATCCTTCAAGGTGGCCCCTAGAGCAAATATGGATAAAGAGCTACCGTAAAATCATTGATCTAAAATACCAGATCAATGACAGTCTACAGCAAAAAGCTGAGTGGGTTCTCCTTCGAACTAAACAGGAGTATTGGGCTAATGGGGAAAGAACTTGGAAGCTCTTGGCTTACCGGTTACGTAAGCAGCAGGCGGCCACAAGGATATATTCCCTTCGTACCTCCTCAGGAACATTAGCTTCTACCCCCAAAGAGGTCTATCATACAATGCGATTATTTTATGAATCCCTGCATAAATTCCATTCCACGATTAACCCTATGGAGATAAGCCAGAAGTTATTGAGCTTCTTTCGTCAAATGCACCTCCCATCCCTATCATCTGAGCAGTTGGGGCAGTTGGAAGCACCGGTATCTTGTGAGGAAATACAACTTGCATTAGGAAAAATGGCACGTGGGATAGCCCCTGGACCGGACAGAATGTCGGTCAAGCTATATCAGGCATTAGGCTCAGATATACTCCTCCCACTTCAAGCCCTTCAGAATTCACATAACAAGACTACTCTCCCACCTTCTATGAGGGATGCCATCATCACTCTCCTGCCTAAAAAGTCATCCGATCCGTTAGATTGCACGAATTTTAGGCCAATATCTCTATTGCCAGTAGATACTAAAATTCTAGCTAAGGTGCTTGGCACTAGATTGAGTGCTGTGCTTTCTTCCATTATTCACCCAGCACAGGCGGGCTTTGTGAAGGGAAAGACAGGTGCAGATAACACACGTTTATTACTCGGCCTTAAGTGGATTGCATCCAGGTCCTCCCACCCTATGACAGCCATGTGGTGATAGATTTTGCCAAAGCTTTTGATTCTATTGAGTGGGTATACCTACATGAAACTTTAAAGGTGTTTGATTTGGGGCCATATTTCCAACAATGGATACGCACACTGTATGCATCACCCAGGGCATGCATCCTCACAAATGGGGATATCTCTTTTCCTTTGCAAAGGGGCATGAGGCAGGGCTGCCCACTCTCTCCCCTCCTGTTCCTGATTGTCTTGGACCTGCTTATATGGGTTATTGTCTCAGACCCATTGATTCAGGGTACTGAATGTGGGGGACAGTTGTATGTGGCGATGGCGTATGCAGATGACCTGTTACTAACTCTAACCAACCCTCAACAAGCAATTCCTGAGGTACTTTTGCTTCTGGAAGAGTTTGCCGCAATCTCTAGGCTTAGGATCAACCAAAAAAAGACCATCATAGCACCACTAAACCTCCTCTGTACAAGGCAGTGTATACTGGGCACTAACCTGTCGTGGGCAGACCATAGTTTCCAATACTTAGGAATTCAAATCCCCTTTAAATGGGCAGCCCTTGAAATGTCAAATTTTTCCCCGTTATATGCTCAGCTGGCTGTGCAGGTGGAGAGGTAGCGGAAAATTAAACTATCCCTCCCAGGAAGGGTAGCTACAATCCGAATGTTGTTTCTACCGTGGGTCTTATTTCTTTTAAATAACTTACCCATACCTTTATCTAAAAAACTATTTCAAACCCTAGATAAGTTACCATTTAATTTTATCTGGGATTACAAACCACCAAGATGGAGTAGGCAAAAAATAAGGGCGCATTGGACTAGTGGGGGCCTTAATGTACCTGGGTTTTATGGATATCATTTGACTTGCACGGCAACCCATGCCACTAGGTGGTTCATGGCACAAAGTAGGGCAACCCCTCTCTGGGTTCATTTGGAAGCAGATTTGGTAAGCCCTTCTTCACTATATAATCTTCTAGTGGCTCACTCTAAAATTGATATACAACTTCCCCCTATAATCGCCTACACTGCCAAGGCTTGGAGACTTTTAGGCATCAGATCCCACACGCCAAAACAAGAATGGTTCCCTCCACTGCAGCTGGCCCCAATATGGCATAATAAATTAATCCAGATTGAAGGGGCGAGTGTAAACTGGAAGCAATGGCAACAAAAAGGGATACAAATAGTCCAAGACTTGGGCAATCAAGGGGCGAACCATCTGCTTTCCTTTGAACAATTACAGGGAAAATATGGCCTACCAAATAAAGATTTTTGGCGCTGTTTACAAATTTGCAGTGCATTAACACCTTTGATTACTAAAAGCCCAGCTAATACAAGGTGGCAATGGCTTATTGACCCTCGCTGGTGAGACACTCAAAAAGGTCTCATGGGTAGGTTTTATAGTACGTGGAGAGACTCGCATCCTAATCCCATGCATAGATGTAGAATGCAATGGGAGTCACTGCTGGGGGTATCCATATCTGAGGAACAATGGCTGTCCTACTATAAAAATATCCATTACTCATACAGAGATTCTAATAGCCATTTCATAAAATTAAAAATATTGTTGTTCTGGTATCGTATCCAGCAATGCTACATAGGAGGGGCCTACTGGGCCATAGCCATTGCTGGTGTTGTTCGCAGCCAGACACCCATATTGCACACATACTCTGGTCCTGCTCCCTTCTGGTGCCATTCTGGGATATGGTAGCCGCTGACTTGTCACAAGTGTTAGGTACCAAGCTGACTCTGTCTGCCTCCCTGGTCCTCTTAGGAGATACTAGGCATCTCAAATTCCTTTCTAAATCTCTGCAGCACTGGGTTGTCTCCTCCATTTTAGAAGCCAAACACCTTTTGCTCATGTACTGGAGACAACCTTCAATACACAGTAGAAATATATGGCATGAAGCATTAGCTCACCTTTTCTTGTTTGAAAAGCTTTCAGCCTTGCAAGGGCCAAGCATGCGGCTATTTTCAGCTAAATGGGGACTATTCTTCCAATCTGACTTTTTACAAATTACATAATCAGTTGAGAATCCCCCTTAGCGCGCCCTTACTCAGGTAGCTGGTCAATAGGTTGGGTGAATACTCCTTTCTCCACACCCCCCCAGCTTTCCAGGCCTATTGTGTTCAGTTGGAGTGAAGCTGAAGAAAGAGGTGGCAGCATAAATAGTATGGTGGTAGATAAGATAGATGATAAAGATGGTAACTCAGGGATAGTCTCTATTACTAATTTGTGGATAGAGTCTAGGGTGTAGTTATTTCATGCAGACTTGTATAAGTATATATATAAATAATTGTAATGGTGGTATATACATTCCTGACCTTGGCTATATGGCAACATCAGATTGTAATACTGTGCAGTGTATCATGGTATGTCAAAAGAAAATACCTAATAAAACATTATACGATAAAAAAAGAAAAAGAAACCAAAAACATTTACCTGAAGATTTTAAGAAACCAAAACAAAATCTTTTGTTTCCTGGTACACTGAGCTCAGACGTGGCTTTTTCTCCTTCCTTGTACATTGCAGTCAAAGGTCACAGAACACACAGATGCAATTTCAGACCGAAAAAAAAACCACATGCACCCAAAAAGAAAAATAAACTTCCCAGAGAACCCAACAAGCTATTTTCAAACAACGGTGTCTTTTTCTTTACAAGCAGTGTGTGTGTGTGTGTGTGACTCTCTGTCATGGGGGGGAGGCACTCCACCAGAATGCTACAGGGAGGAGCAACAGCACCAGGAACAGCCTATGGACTACTTTATGAATACATTATCTTGTATACCTGTATTCTTTTTTTTCACTGTAATTTACTGTATTATTTTACAACTTCATGATAAGTTACACAGATGGCCATTTTCTAAGTGCAGTAATACTCTCCAGGGTGGGCATTATTGGGAAATACCAGACCTTCCAGTCGCTATAAGGCCCTCCGCCTGTGGTGTCGGGCCTCATTATGCCCCTGGGCAGTCCAGTATTTCCCAATAATGCCCACCCTGTCGGGTATTATTGCTTACTTAGTTTCCATGACTGGCAACACTGGCTAAACCAGCATTTCTTTATTACTACAATTAAAACTAACTAACTAACTAAATAAAGGAAACGTTGCCTGAATGGAATAGGGTAGGCAAGGCAAGGCAAGGTAAGTTTTACTTAAAAGATGCCCGTCCTGGAGGCTCTGGGCACCGCACATCAATTAAAATAAATACAGAACAACACAATAAAAAACACTTGCATACAATATTCCAAACAGTTAAAACAGAATTTACTACACAGTACATGCAGCAGTATTTTTTTAAAGTGCAACAATTGTGTTAGTGAGGGCTTCTCTCTACATCTTGCTTTCTGCATCTGGTGTCTTTACTTATTGTTCTGTCAGGCAAAGTTTCCTGTATTTTTTAATTTTTTTTTAAACTACAGGAAATGAAGAAATGCTGATTTAGCAAGTGTTGCCAGTATGGGGAATTAACCAGTTTACTCAACATTTCTAGTCAGGGGAATTAAATGTACTCTACATGAATCTTTCCCTTTACCACGCCACACAATTGGGTAGCAGAAACACAGCAGTGCTCAGTGAAATTAATTATCCTTTGACAGCTAATCTTCCTGCTCCTGCGTCCTATTCCTTTTGTTATTTTTTTAATCATATGAAACAAAAAAAATGTGGATTTAGCAAGTGTAATGAAACAGGGCAGCGCTCAGTGAATTGGCTCTCCTTTGACAGATAGTTTTCCCACTCCTGAGTCCAGTCAGGCAGTATCCTTTTTTTTTTTTTCACTGTGGGAAACAGAGATAATTTAGCAAGTGTAGTAAAACACATAAGGCTTTGTGAATCAGCTGCCCTTTTGACAGTTATTCTTCCTGCTCCCGCTTGAGTGCTTCTTTTTGTGAGCGAGTAACTAAGCTCACATGGACATACATCTGCACACGTCAGTAGATTTTTACTGATGCAATGAAGTATTCTGTCATGAAGCCCAAGTAATTTTTCTGTAACTGATGTTAGTCTGACTTGGACTTCACAATGCTGATTTTTTTCAAGACTGCAGCTGTAACAATCCTAGTGCTGTTGAATCTGTCAAGTGAAAGGACATAGAGAGTTAAAATTATTTGAAAGAAGACACCACACAAAATCAAATGACAGATAATGGTTTAATAAACCACGAGAGAATTCATACAAATAATTACTCACAAGCAAGTGAATACTTGCTCTTTAAAAATCCACATTTTATGATTGCTCACCGTCTTTAAAATTCACTTGATGTTGCTGGTTCTTTTAACTGCTTCCTTTCTTAGTAGAACTGAAATGAATGCTGATGGTGTAGTTATACCCAACACTGTTTCATTTCAAATCCTTGATCTACTCTTGTTGCATACTTCCTGAACATTAGACACACCCATAAATAGTGCAGCTACTTATGATTTAATAGTCTCCCCTCCTCCCACTACATCACGAGTGGCCAGACTGTGCTAGGGGTGTTCCCAACTCCAGGAAATGTACCGCGGGAGTTGATCAATTACTGTAAACAGTTGTATTGTTTTTGTGATAACACCAGTATAGCAGGCAGTCTTTTTTCACATTTAAAAAGAAAAAAATGAATCAGGATCCAACTGTCAGCTACATAGTTAATCTCTATAGAATGTGACCAGTCATAACATGCATCTTTTAAACTAGATAAAATGAGTGAGGTAGACCACTCTGGGCAAGGAAAGCCCTGACACCAAGTTCTAATCACTGTGCTTTTTATTTAATTGTCCCAACATTTGCCATATAATGTTTTCCTCAGGGGACACTAACTTTAATACAAATAAATAAGCATGCTATTCTTACATTCATTGCTTTAAAATGCTCTGTGAATCAGCTGAGTATTGCTTATACCCGTGCTGATTATCTATAATCCTAAATCATTTTTTTTCTTTTGAAGAGTTGAAGGGACAATTTACAATCACTTCAAAAAGGCTCTTTTATGAGCTGATAAAACTTGGTAGTACTAAGGACAGATTAGAAAAAACTGTTGGTGAAACAGCTAAAGGGCTCGTGGTGGTTACCAAACACACAGTCAACCTTGAGGAGGGCCTAACGGATGCAACCACCACTCTAGACTACCATTCTACAATTCTGCAGTTCTTGTGCTACCAGGAGTGGGAGCTGATTGAAAAGCTTGATAATTTAGAGCTCCACTTCCAGTGTGATAATATTCGAATACACAGCCTCCAGGAGAGGACAGATAGTGGGGAGAGGGGGCCCCTTTTTGGAATAATTTCTCCAGGAACTGTTATCTTGGCCACCAGATGAGCCCTTCAACATAGTCAGTGCACATTGTACTCTTGGCCCCTGCCCCTTGGACCCTAAGGTGCAGCCAAGGTCAATCATCATGAAGTTTTTGGACTATCAAGTTAAAACAAAGGTGCTTCGGTGTTAACCATAGATTTGTTAATCTGTTGTTTCTATGCCACCACTTAAATGTAGTTAACAGTAGTGATTTTATAATGGACTGAGGAAAGTGTGACCAGCTTGGTTGCTCTAGGAGGGGAGTGACTCTGGTGAGTAAAGTCCAGGGCTGGTGACGGAAAGTACTGTACATGTGTCCCACTTGGCCTTAGGTGCCTGGTGAAGGGGCCAACCCTTTTAACAATGGAAATCTAAGGGACTACTGCTGCAGGGGGAGCAGGTTCTGCATGGCAGAAGGGAGCCACCCTGCCACTGCCTAACTCACTGGAGGGTGGATTATACTGCTCCCTGGGTTCCTCAGGGGATGGGTATTCCCCATGTACTGCTTAACTGGACTCTGTGACAAACCCTCAAAGAAGGAAGGGAACTCAAACAGCCCAGATTGCCCGGATAAAGGGAGGGGCTTGAATGTCGGCTGTCCCAGGCTGAACCCATGCAGCAAGAGCAGGGAGAAGGACTTGGGCAGGCAGCATGGACTATATTATAATGTAACTTAACAGTGCCCTTCACGAGTGGAGGCCAACCTGATATAGGAATAGATTGCATATCCCACTCGGCAATGGGTCCTGAACCCTCAGGTCATTGATGATCAATATTTTAACACTGCAATGGGGGCACCACAGCAGGGAGCAGGATGATGTTTGTGGCATCCTGCGGCGAACCCTTCCCTTCCTGGAAAAATAGCACATACAAGGTGGTTACATCAGAAGGTGGCTCAGGACTGAGTACACAGAGTCTTCAGGTAGCAGGACACAGTGGAGGATGGTGTAATTCATGGACAGTCCAGCTGGTGCTGACCCGGGTTATTGCCTAGATATAGTGGCAATAACTCTGTAGATTGCAGCTGCATCAAGGGCACGGTCTGGATCACAATGGACTATGGGGGATGAAGAAGAAGGAATGTGCCGGTGGTGGGGGAGGATGTGGGGGCCCCTTGGGTCTCACCGTGCAGAGCCCTCAACATGTACTATGTGTAGAAGGGGAAATTAATACCTGTACCTATTTCTCAAGCAGGGGAGGAAGCTTGAATTTGCCAAGCTGCCAGGAGGATATTTTTATTTTAATTTTTTTATTTTATTTGAAAGTTGGTGACTGGGAGAGGCACCCTGAGCCATGGCTCATTTCCAGGTGTGACCCAGGGGAAAGAGAAGGGAAGGGGAATATTGTACAGATACAAACTGACTTACAGAACCAGATTAAGCTGTTGGTGGTATTAGTGAATGGGGGTAAATCTGGCCAGGACACCATGGAAATTCCCCTATTGACAGGTAGGAGAACCTAACATCCTGGATCTCAGACCAAGATGGCGTCTGATCTGCAGTAGAAGAGTCTGGAGGCTATGGAGACAGAGGACATGGATTCAGTCCCTGCATCACAAAGTATGGAGACTTTTATGGATATTTCTGGGTCAGTACAGAGATCTGAGGAGCATGTTAGACCTATGAAGGGTCCAGAGGATGTGCAGCTTCAAACTACAGAAACGAAGAAATTACCTGGACAACAGGAGACAGTTGCAGAAGTTTTGAACCATACCGTATTGGATTTGTTGCAGTGTGAAGAGGAGTGGCATCTACAGGTCCGTCGGACATTGCTGGCACAAATGGCTGACACTTCTACAAAGGATGCATCAATATCGCAGGCATTAACAGAGATGGAGATAACAATGACAAGGCTGAATACGTCTCAGGGCCTGCAAAATATTGCTCCCCCAGACTTGGGATCTGAGAGACAGGTTAGTGACAATGATTGTATGGCTAACACAGTGAAAATGTCTGTGGGGAATATGTCAGGAATGGCAAACATGGGTGTGCAACTCAGCCTAAGACAGCCCACAGTAACATCAGATAGCTCACCTGATCTCGATGCACTCGCTGGAGGTGAGAAGATGGAAGGGACAGAGAAACAAAAAATAGATTTACAGCCTGGTCTTAGTTGGGACAAAGCAGTAACATTAGAAATTGGACAAGATGAAACCAGGTCGGCCAAAAAGGCTTTACTCACAGCAGGCTAGGAAAGAAACCCTACAAATGGGCAATGGGTTTCAGGGGTTTCCCTGATACAAACCCTTGAGGATGAGGAGACTAGTCAGGCTGAGGTTCCTGTGATTACTCATCACAGAGATACCCCTGCACCTCTGGAAGTCCCTCAGGAGTTATTGTTAACCCAAAATCCTATCTTAAACATAACAGGATCATCAACAATTTTATTTATTTATTTATTTATTTTATTTTACTCTTTGTGTAATTGGCGAGGTTATGCTCCTGACACTGACCGCTCTCAAAATGGCCTGGTCAGGTCAGGGCATGGGTTCACCACCCAGCTATAACCTAGAATGGGAAAACACATGGTAATCTGAATATGCCAACCACCCAGAGGTGGATTTTTGTGTGATGCCAGGCCAGTGGGTGTCGGAAATTTTTGGAAAAGGGGACCCAAGTTCAGATACCACTACTGGGAACACAAGGAGAGGCATGAAGCTGGCTCAAATGCAAGAAACAATGTAAAAGTTTACTAAATATGATTAACAATAATATTACACTAAATATCTACACTGTAAAACTCTAAAACCCTACAACTGGAACATTGCTAAATTCAGAACTTTACCCCCATGCGGTGAATCAGTCATGAATACCCAACACCAGCCACCCTTGCGTGTGTGCAAGGGAAAAGGGGAAAGAAAGCAAGATGGAGAACCAGCTGCCCAGGGTGGGGAACACATACAACAGGACAAAGGCCAGGACTATTCCGAGGTGGTGTCGACCATCGGCACAAAGGTCTCTGAAGACCACCGGAAATGACTTCCCTCCAGGAAAAAGTCTGCCACATTCCACCCAGCCACAGCCCCAATGTGGACTGCCAGGACACAAGGTCACCCAGCCACAGCCCCATGTGGACTGCTGGGACACAGGACAAACAAGGACATGACAGCTGGACAGAGAAAACAGGGTTGGGACACCTGGGATCATATGCAGGCTAAAGGGTGGCGGCAGAAGAAACATTTTCATTTAAACTCTGTGCCTGTGTCTTTTATTGTTAGCAATCAGTGCTAAAACACTCTAAATACACATAAACAGTTTAGAATAATATTAACAAAGGTTAATCACAGTGGCATTGTCTTTTGGATAAAGTTCCTGGCTCAACAGAGCCTTATGCTTGCCTTGCCCCTCTAAGTCTGGCAAAAGCCACAATAAAATTCCATCTGTAGGCATTAGGAGTCATAGGATTTTTACTGAGCCTGAAGACTTGCATCCATTTGCTTGCCATATATCTTATATTCTATAATGGAATTTATCTAGTCTAATTTTAAAAGACTGTGTGGTGGTGCTAACCACCATTTCAGTGGGTAATCTATTCCAATCATGCACCACCCTTTGATTGAACCAGTTTATTGATCTCACTAGTCTTGTGTGTAGAGCTTTTAACTGTAGTGGGTGTGATCTAGTATCATATACTTTATTTGACATTTCTAAACCCAAATTTTCCCATAAATCATTATCTGTCCATGCCTTACGCACAAGGCACATATCGCCCCTTTTTCTCCTGTACTCCAAGGTAAACAGATCCAAATCATTCAATCTCTCCTGGTACGTCTTAACTTTTAAATTTTCTATACTTCTAGTGTCCCTCCTCTGAATCCGCTCCAGCATGGCTACATCTTTCTTATTATAAGGAGACCAAACTTGAGCTCCATACTCCAATACAGGTCTAACCAAGTGTATGTAGAGAGACATAATAACTTCCCTACTTCTTGCATTTATATGCCTGAAAATGGAATTTAAAATATTATTACCCTTCTGAGATAATTGCCTGTAATGTGCTGTATATTTCACATCCTGCGACGCTAAAATCCCCAAATCTCTTTCCTCAGATGTTTTTCTTAATACTGTATTGTTTAATCAATAATTCAGTTCATGGTTATTTCTCCCCAAATGCATAACAGCGCAGTTGTCAACATTTAATGATAATCCAGCCTTTTTTGTCCATTTAATTACATGATCCAATGCTTTTTGTAGCGAAAATTTTGTGGATGTATTTTTAATTTTAGCCCTCAAGTGACAATCATCCGCAAATCTGCACAACCAGACATCCTCATTATCATATTGTAATGATGATATATATATATATACGTTAAAGAGGCAGGGTCCCAACACCGACCCCTGGGGAACCCCACTTGTAACCTCTGACCATGTAGAATATGAACCTTTTATATCAACTCTCTGATTTCTATTCGTCAACCAACCTTCCACCCAGCATATTATAGGATGTGCAATACCTAATTTACTCATAGTTAATAATAACTCAGCGTGAGGTAGCTTATCAAAAGCCTTTGAGAAATCCAGAAAGGCCACATCCAGTGCTCTCCCATCATCAAGCTTCCTTACCACTTTGTCATAAAAATTTAACATGTTAGTCTGGCAGGATCTGCCCTTGACAAAACCATGTTGTGAACTATCCTCCAGGTTATTTTGTTTCAAGGTGTCTAATATATAGTCTTTTAGTATACCTTCCAATATTTTTGATGGAATAGAGGTCGGGCTTACTGGTCTATAATTTGCCGGGTTGGATCGTACCTCTTTTTTAAACAAAGGTATTGCAGTAGCTTTTTTCCAATCATTCACCACTTCACCTCTATCCAATGAGACCTGAAATATATACAGCATGTTAAGGGTTCTGCAATAAAGCTACTTAGTTCTTTTAGAACTCTCTGATAAAGACAGTCAGGTCCTGCTGATTTGTTAGGATCAAGTTTTTTTAATCTAGCCTCTATATCAGTTGAGTCTAATATTAACCTTTGTGTATGTGATAAATCACCGAACAAAAAGCTCTGAGTATTACCCGCTTTACTATTAAACACAGACAAAAAATATACGTTAAGTATATTAGCCATTGAATTTACATCAGATGTTAATTCCCCTTTATGATTTTTTAAAGGTCCTACATTGTGAAAATGTCCTGTCTTATTATTAATATATGAGTAAAATAGTTTATAATTTTGACTGACTGAAGATGCCAATTTGTGTTCATAGCTTGATTTAGCGATTTTAATTTTTACTTTTAATGTTTTTTAAATCTGCCTATACTTTAACCTATTTTTTACTGTACCACTGATTCTCCATTTTTATGTTTGCTTGCACGCATGTGCAAGAAACATAGTGCCATCATCCGAGATTTCGGAGGTGTGTCACCCCCTCTTCCAGTTCGGTCAGTGTGTTGGCAGGCGCGGCCCCTGTAAGCCAATGCATGCTGGAGCTGTCTATGACAAGCTCCAAAATGCAGTGGCATACAGTTGAAAGGGGGAGCTACGCTTCAGTGAGCAGTGATAAGATATCACCTGCTCATGCGCAGCTCCCCCTACACACACACACACACACACACACACGCACACGCACACAGAAACACATGCATACTGCGTGCTGCCGGCCCCCCCGCACACACGTATAGCCGACAGGGGTGCCCAATCCCCCGTCGGCTTGTGCTGCGCTCCCCCCAAAGCCTTCCACATGCTACGCTGGGTGCCCACCCCAGCGTGGCAACTCATTCAATAGCCAACGGGGGTGCCCAATCCCCCATCGGCTCCACTGTCCTCACCCCCCTGAGTACTGGGTGCCACACTGGGAGCCCATCCCAGCATGGCAACTGATCATATGGCCGACGGGGGGTGCCCAATCCCCCATCAGCTCCACGGCCCCCCCCAGCCATCCTTGTGCCACGCTGGGAGCCCACCCCGGTGTGGCAAATGTCCCACATTGTCTTTTTTTTTTTACCTGCAAAATAAAAACGGTCCCACGGCACTTCTTCCTGGCCCCCCCACAACCCGCACCCACCCACTCGCACTTCTGCCTCC
This sequence comes from Neoceratodus forsteri, assembly GCA_016271365.2. Classification (NCBI taxonomy): domain Eukaryota; kingdom Metazoa; phylum Chordata; order Ceratodontiformes; family Ceratodontidae; genus Neoceratodus; species Neoceratodus forsteri. The sequence goes on along the minus strand of CM028129.1, from coordinate 565,286,615 downwards.
CACACCCCCTCACCCCATACTTACCTTCTGGAGTCCAGTGCGACGATCTTCGTGGATCGGGAACACGTCTGCACTCTTCAAAGCCGACCGCAAACTGAGGAAATGCCGGTAAGCTGTATAATGGGCTAGATAGGGTTTTTCAACTTTGTTGCATATCTCAGGCATTTTTTGGAATTTTTGCACCAAATTTTCAACATGGGGTTTTTGGGACCCCTTCTCATGAATGATGTCACTGTCATGGCGTTATTCGGACCCGAAGGGTGATTTCGCAGTCACTGTGCGAAATCACCTTTTGAGCCTGAATAATGCCATGAACAATGTTTATCGTCGAAAAATTTAAAACACCATTAAAGTGGTCTCAAAACAAATAATGTTCTGTCGTTGCGCGGTTCGCAGGCTCGTAAGTTCACGAATTTTCAATATTTTCACTCCAGATTTTCAACATTGCCATTTTACCACACCTTCTTATGGTAGTACAGCTGTCATTTTCACATCTCACCCAAAGCGTGTTTCCACCCATGTAGCGCAATGAGACACAGTCGGTGTGTGAAATCATATGTATGGGACAAATTAAGAAAATCACAGTGACACTGTTCATGAGCAGAGGTCTTAAAATGGCTATGTTGAAAATTTGGTGAAAAATTTCCTAAAAATGACTGTTTTACGAGCATGCATTGCGCAGTTCCTACGCACGCTCGTAAGTTCACGAATTTTCAATATTTTCACTCCAGATTTTCAACATTGCCATTTTACCACACCTCCTTATGAGCAGTACAGCTGTCATTTTTCACATCTTGCCCAAAATGTGTTTCCGCCCATGTAGTGCACAATGACACAGTCGGTGTGCGAAATCAATGTACGGGACAAATTAAGAAAATCACAGTGACACTGTTCATGAGCAGAGGTCTTAAAATGGCTATGTTGAAAATTTGGTGAAAAAATTCCTAAAATGACTGTTTTGATCGTTGCGTTGCCAGTTCTATGCATGCTATGAAGTTTGCGAATTTAATATTTTCACTCCAGATTTTCAACATTGACATTTTTACACTTCCTTATGAACAGTACAGCTGCCATTTTCATATGTTGCCCAAAATGTGTTTTCGCACATATAGCGCACAATGGTGCTGTTGGTGTGCGAAAGCAATGTTTAGGACAGATTAAGAAAATCACAGTTACACTGTTCATGAGCAGAGGTCTTAAAATGGCTATGTTGAAAATTTGGTGACAAAGTCCATAAAATGACTGTGTTACGAGTTAGCATTGCGCGGTTCCACGCACCTAGTAAGTTCATGACTTTGTAATATTTTCAGTCCAGATTTTCACCAGTGGCATTTTTCCACACTTCCTTATGAACAGTACAGCTGTCATTTTTCACAACATGGCTGAAGTGTGTTTTCACACTTTCAGCGTAGAGATGCGTGGTCGCTGTGGGAAATCATTGCTCGGCACAGATAAAGAAAATCACAGTGACACTGTTCATGATCGGAGGCACCAAAATGCCTGAGTTGACAATCTGCTGTAAAAAATCCCCAACCTAATTATATTATGGGTGTGCGTTGCACAGTTTCTATGTACACTCGTGACTTCACCATTTTTTTAAATATTTTTACTGCAGGTTTGCAACATTGCCATTTTTTACACCTCCCCATGAACAGTACAGCTGTCATTTTTTACATCCTGTTCAGAGTGTTTTTGCACCTGTGGTGCTAAATGCCGTGAGTCGCTGTGCATAAGCAGCTTTCATAACAAACTGATATTCCCCTGTTCATGAGGTGGGGTCACAAAAAAACATGTTGAAAATTTGGATGAAAATACCAATGAATGCCTGAGGTATTAGGGTTTCCAACCCATAACGCCCAACCTGTAGAGAATGACAGGCATCACGGGTGTGACTTGGGATTCTTGCCTGTAATGCTCATACCATTCCACACCCTGCACAGCCAGTGAGAGGCATCGAGGTATGCCTTGGACTCTTCAGCCCCAAAGTTCACCCCCATTCTCCTATGCTCCTTTTATCTCACGTGTTTCTAATGAATGGGGTGCGCATAAGACCAAAGACCCCAAGGAACACCGTGACACTTGTCAGTGTCTGCAGGGTGGGGTGTGGCGAAATGGCATGGCCGTTATACCTGACGACCCAAACGCACACCCCAATGCCTGTCACTCTCTGCAGGGTGGTGGTGGGGTTGGCTTCAGTTCAATACTTCACTGCCATTCCTATTACGCAGCTCTGAAACTTCTACACTACCACTGCCAATGCCAGCAAACAAACATTCGGCATTGACAAATGCTTGTTTATATAACCTCTGTTTCTTATTTGTTAATTTCTTTATTGCTGAAGTACCTTAGATATGTTCTAACAAAAAATCTCCCACATTTTATCTAAGGCCTCATTACATAGGTCTTGCTGCCAATTCCAGTTTGCAATAACAGATTTCACACTTTGATAATCAGATTTGTTGAAGTCCATTTTTACAGTGCAACCTGTATTAGTATACAAGGGTTTTTTTATTTTAAATTCTATTTTTTCATGATTGCTAGTACCCAGAGGAATAGATGTAACACACTCTATGATATTATCGCCCATATTTGTTTGCACTAGATCAAGTATGTTATGATCCCTAGTTGGTTCCCTAACCAGTTGTGACAGTCCTATGTTATTTAAGGTTTCCAGGAATGCATTTTCTATTCTGTTCACACCTTTTAGTGATTCCCATCTTATACCCAGCAAGTTGAAATCACCCAGAACTGATACTCCGTCAGATGGATTTAAAGAATCTAGCTTATTTAATAGTAAGTGGTTTAATTCAGCTGATGCTGATGGTGGCCTATATACAACTCCCAGTACTATTTTAGGGGATTTAGATGGAATTAATTTTATTCGAATTTGGTCTGGCTCATCTGTAGTTGATATTATTACTTCAGATTTTATTTTGTCTGTTACATAAAGAGCAACCCCTCTCCCCTTCCTATAACATCTGGATTTTTTATACAGTGTGTAACCAAGTATGTTTTGATTCCAAGAATCCTGTTCATCTCACCATGTTTCTGTAACTGCACATAAATGTATATCTTGTCCAACCAATATATATTTAAACTCCTCGAATTTGTTAAACTCCTAGCATTTATCAGCATGCAGTTCCACTCATTTTTATTACATACCCTGTTTCTATTCAAGTTTCCTTTATTTATATCGCTCATACACCCCCAAGCCCCCCTTCTGTTAGTTTAACAACTCTGGAGTTACTTCCTTGAAGCGTCTAGTCAGATAACATGAACCCATTTTATTAAGATGAAGTCCATCAGTATTAAATAACCTATGATCTCTAAATGCATCTGCATAGTCCAGGTATTTATATTTTTCCCTTTTACACATTTCCCGCAGCCAGTTGTTTAATATATTTATCTCTCTATTTCTTTCATCAAATTGTCCATAAACTGGTAGTAAACCTGATATAATAATGTCCCCTTTTGTTGTTTAATTTGAAAACATACATCAGTAAAATCCTTGTAAATATCTTTCAGATTTCTTTTGTGAATATCATTCACTCCTACACGTAGTAAAACCACAGGGTCGTGAGTATGTTCCATCAACCCATTCATCATCTGTTTGATGTCACTAATACGTACCCCAGTAATGTGCTAACTGTGGTATGTTGATTTCTTCCTTTACAAAGATATTTATCTATTCCTCTGGTTATAGAGTCTCCTATGATTAATAAATCCCTTTCCTCAATTATCTGTTCAACTGTGCTCTCTTTAACTTGTCCTGTAATATTCCTTGCATGTATCATATTTATATATGTATTTGTATGGGGTGTATTAGGTGCTGTTTGATTTTTAGATGATGGTGGTTGTGACGTGGTGTAAGATATAACATCCAATTTAGGAGTAGCTATCGGTAATGTACTCAGTACTTCATAGCTATTTTGTTATACAACCGGGGCACTGTTGTAAATTTGCCCTCTCCGACATTTACTACTTTTCCCAGTAACTATAGCCCAATTTCCATCATCTGCTGCCAACTGTTGCTTTCTATCCTTAAGATCAACAACATCTGTATTTACTACTGAGTTGCTCTTCATAGTAACTTCTAACTGATTTGCCATCTGATCAATAAAACCCTCCAGTACCTCAATATCAGTATTTTGGGTATTCCTATTTAACAATCTCTTAATTTCCTCTTGAAGTGTTATAGTTAGTAAGCACTTATCACACTCAAAATCTTTCACTTGTTCTCCCAAACCATACATATGACACTGAGTATGAAAATTATTTAATATAAGCTCCTTGCTCTGTTCATTACAAACAGTATAAATCCCATCATAGTTAGTCACAACATCCTGCATTTGTGTTTTCAGACATTGAAAGTGCTGTTGCAAATCAGCAGTAAGCAGCCTGAGAGCAGTAATCTCACAGCATTGCTTACATATCGGCTGTTCAAATTTATCCCCCAATAGAAAATAATGTTTGCAGTCTCCACATATAGACCCCTGTTCCTCTGTTATATATGGCTCTTGTATACTCATATTTGCTCTTACCTTTCCTAACAATATTTCACAGTGCCGGTCAGCCTACTGCTGCCTACGGACGCTGACAGACACTGCTGGCCTCTGCCCGCATCGCCTCCACTCCACGCTCAACTCTGCTCACTGGAGCCGAGAGCTAAGTAGGTGAGGCTTGCTGATGTCACCTGGTTACTATGGTGACACTCACCAATGCCTTCCGTGGATTGGGGGTTCGGGTGATGTATATAGCCCGCCTTTAAAAAAGCGAGCTAGCCAACACCAGAATCAGCCTAAACAGCTGTCTCTGAGCACCCTAATGATGCTTGCCTAAGTTCCAGTCCCCTCGTTTAGCGGGAGGTCAGGAATGCCTCTGCACACCCAAGTAAGCACACTGAATTTGGTTCCACAAGTTACTTTAAAATAAATAAGCCCCCAATTGCTGCCAAATTAGGCAACAGTTACCATAAATTTGTATAGTTCTTGGCCCCTTTTTAGACTGGCGGGCCTGACGTTACCTCATTAATTTTTCTGGGACTGTCATTGCCCCTTTAAGACCACTGTACATAGATACAGTCAATCCAGTGTACATTTTCCCAGCCCCTTCTCTCACTGTCAATGGAGCCTTTATAACTCTGCACCATGGACAGTCTTTTCCGGGGCCTGCCACACACACACCCATAGTCATTTGGCTCAAGGGAGCCTTCTGCTACTCTGCCCCATGGGCGGTCCCTTGCTCGGGCCTTGCCCGCTGCCACATTTTTAAAGTGTCAGTGGCTCAGTAGGTAGCACACTCGCCTCTGAGGCCGGGAGATCAGAGGGCTGTGGGTTCAGTTCCCACATCTGGCACTTGGGTTAATATCCCAGTACTGACACTGTAGTGCAGCATGAGAGGGGTGCTGCACTTCTGAGGTGCCGTCTTTCGGATGAGACGTTAAACTGAGGTCCCATCTGCCTGGATTGGTGGTAGTTCAGGTGGATGCTAAAGATCCCATGGCACTTATCGAAAAGAGTAGGGGAATTTCCCCGGTGTCCTGGCCAAATTTACCTCATTCACTAAAAATACCACCAACAGCTTAATCTGGCTCAAGGTCGGTTTGCATTCATCTGTATCCCCCTCCCCCGGGTCGTGCCTGAAAATAGGCAGGATTTGTCTAGTGCACTTACCTAGTCAACAAAAACTAAATAAATAAATAAATAAACATTTCACTGGCTCAAGGGAGCCCTCCTTTTGACCCACCCCAAGGGCAGTCCTTCCTTCTGAGGCCTTGACCTTTGCCCCATGGTCATTTGGCTGGCTGGTGCCTGGAAGCACCGAAGATTTATTAAAAATTTTAAAAAAAGTCTTTCTTTTTGGTGGCCAGCACCCGACCACTGTGCTGCCACCACTCACCCTACCGCCTTCCATCTGCTGGAGCTGGGGAGGCCTGGACCCACCTCCTCAAACTGCTGTGCTGCAGGCAATGGAGGGGACAGCCTGGACCTGCTGTCCCTCCCAACGAACCTCTGGAAGCTGTTGGCTGAGGCATGGAGGCGGCTCAGCGTTGCTGCATGACTGCTTACAAGAACTTCAGTGCTGCTGCTGCTGCTCTGGATGGAGGGGTCAGCCTGAAGCTGCTTCCCCCCCCAACGAACCTTCCCTGGACTGCTGGGTGGAGGGGCTGGCCTTGGATTACAGCTGCCACCCCTCCCATGGAACCACACTGCAGTCAACCACTGATGGAGGGGACAGCCAGGACCTGCCACCCCTCCTGACACACTTTGCCACTGCCGCAGAACCAGGAACTGACCCCCGATGGATGAAAACCACCAATTTAGGAGAGGGAGCCATTGCAGAGGACCAGCCGGGACATCAGATGGGACCCCAGGACTTTAGGTAAGTCCCTTCCATTTACCTAGCCCCTGGTGGCCTAGCGCTCCCCTCAAACTTGCTGCTACTCTCTCCCACTCACCAATGGACTGAACTGCCACTGCTGTTCAAACGGGCTGAGGATTCCATCTCGGAATCCTTATGAGCCCATCCCTGCCTGCATTCCCTCATGACTGGACCCACGAGAGCAGGTGCCCGGCATGAGGTAATGGGGGTGGGATCTATCATGAAGCTGCAGGCAGGGAAAACAATCAGGGAAAACGTTTATTTTTTTTTTAAATGGAGCCCTGCTGTGGCTTCACATTTTGGGCGGGATACCTGGCTAGGGGCCCTCCCTACACCCTGGGGCACCTTCCTGTCACCCCAGCCCCAAGGTACCTGGCTCTCCATTTTTGGAGGATACCAGACTCTGGGGCACTACATTTTCCCCCACATAAATTTACATGTCCTCATGTATAGCTTAACTTAACCTACAAAATATTCTATACTGTATACTATACCATTGTTCTGCATTCTTACCTGAGCCACTTCACGCTTTGGACTCCTTGGAGCACTCGCTCTACATCCTGCTGACTACGCCAAGTTTTGTAATGGGCGAGCTTATGCTCCTGATACTGACCGCTCTCAAAATGGCCTGGTCGGGTCAGGGCACAGGTTCACCCCCCAGCTACAACCTGGAATGGAAAAACACAAGGTAATCCAACTACGTCAACCAACCAGAGGTGGATTTTTGTGTGACACTCGGCCAGCAGGTGTCAGGGGAAATTTTTGAGGAAGGGGACCCAAGTTCAGATACCACTACTGGGAACACAAGGAGAGGCATGAAGCTGGCTCGAATGCAAGAAACAATGTAAAAGTTTATTAAACATGACTAAACAATAACATTACACTAAATATCTACACTGTAAAACTCTAAAACCCTACAACTAGAACATTACTAAATTCAGAACTTTACCTCCATACGGTGAATCAGTCATGAATACCCAATGCCAGCCACCCTTGAGTGTGTGCAAGGGAAAAGGGGAAAGAAAGTAAGATGGAGAACCAGCTGCCCAGGGTGGGGAACACATACAACAGGACAAAGGCCAGGACTATTCCGAGGTGATGTCAGCCATCGGCACAAAGGTCTCTGAAGACCACCGGAAATGACTTCCCTCCAGGAAAAAGTCTGCCACATTCCACCCAGCCACAGCCCCAATGTGGACTGCTGGGATACAAGATCACCCAGCCACAGCCCCCACTTGGACTGCTGGGACACAGGACAAACAAGGACATGACAGCTGGACAGAGAAAACAGGGTTGAGACACCTGGGATCACACGCAGGCTAGAGGGTGGCAGCAGAAAAAACATTTTCATTTAAACTCTGTGTCTGTGTCTTTTATTGTTAGCAATCAGTACTAAGACACTAAATATACATAAAACAGTTTAGAAAAATATTAACAAAGGTAAATCACAGTGGCATTGTCTTTCGGATAAAGTTTCTGGCTCAACGGAGCCTTACGCTTGCCTTGCTCCTTTAAGTCTGGCACAAGCCAAATAAAATTCCATCTGTAGGCATTAGATAACAGTTACTATAAATCTGTATAGTTCTTGGCCCCTTTTTAGACTGGAGGGCCTGATGTTACCTCATTAATTTTGCTGGGACTGTCATTGCCCCTTTAAGACCACTGTACATAGATGCAGTCAATCGAGTGTATGTTTTCCCAGCCCCTTCTCTCACTGTCAATGGAGCCTTTATAACTCCGCCCCATGGGCAGTCTTTTCCAGGGCCTGCCACACACACACCCATAGTCATTTGGTTCAAGGGAGCCTTCTGTTACTCTGCCCCATGGGCGGTCCTTTGCTCGGGCCTTGCCCGCCCCCACATTTCACTGGCTCAAGGGAGCCCTCCTTTTGACCCACCCCAAGGGCAGTCCTTCCTTCTGGGGCCTTGACCTTTGCCTCACAGTCATTTGGCTGGCTGGCGCCTGGAAGCGCCGAAGATTTATTAAAAATTTAAAAAAAAGTCTTTCTTTTTGGCGGCCAGCACCCGACCACTGTGCTGCCACCACTCACCCTACCGCCTTCCATCTGCTGGAGCTGGGGAGGCCTGGACCCACCTCCTCGAACTACTGCTGCAGGCGATGGAGGGGACAGCCTGGACCTGCTGCCCCTCCCAACGAACCTCTGGAAGCTGTTGGCTGAGGCATGGAGGGGCCGGCTTAACGTTGCTGCTGCCGGCCTACCCCAAGAACTTTTGATGCTGCTGCTGCTCCTCCTCTGGATGGAGGGACCAGCCTGGACCTGCTGCCCCCCCAACAAACCTTCACTGGACCGCTGGATGGAGGGCTGGCCTTGGATTACAGCTGCCACCCCTCCCATGGAACAACACTGCTGTCGACCACTGATGGAGGGGACAGCCAGGACCTGCCGCCCCTCCTGACACACTTTGCCACCGCCGCAGAACTGGGAACTGACCCCCGACAGATGAAAGCCACCAATTTAGGAGACGGAGACATTGCGGAGGACCGTCCGGGACATCGGAAGGGACCCCAGGACTTTAGGTAAGTCCATTCCATTTACCTAGCCCCGGTCGGCCTAGCGCTCCCCTCAAATTTTCTGCTACTCTCTCCCACTCACCAATGGACTGAACAGCCACTGCTGTTCAAACAGGATTAGGATTCTGTCTTGGAATCCTCACAAGCCCATCCCTGCCTGCATTCCCTCATGACTGGGCCCATGAGAGCAGGTGCCCAGCGCAAGGTAATGGTGGGGGGATCTATCTTGAAGCTGCAGGCAGGGAAAACAAGCAGGGAAAACTTTTATTTTTTTTTTTAAATGGAGCCCTGCTGTGGCTTCACATTTTTTTTTGGGGGGGGGGATACCTGGCTAGGGGCCCTCCCTACACCATGGGGCACCTTCCTATCACCCCAGCCCCAAGGCACCTGGCTTCCCATTTTTGGAGGGCACCAGACTCTGGGGCACTACATTTGGTAACCAGGTAAGGCCCACTAGGCACAAGTGCCTGTTTTCAGGGGTGACCTGGGAGCACTGGGCGGTTAAGTGACTTGCTCAGAGTCACACAGTATGCAAGTGGAGGTTGTGAGAATCAGACTCAGGTCTGGTCTGCTGGATGTACCAAGCTCATTCACACCTCATTCCTCTAACCTCTAGACTATACTGCCAGCCCATAACCCAAATCCAAAAACCTCTCTTGTCACTGGGCCCTAAGCTATAGTAAATAAAATGTCATATTCTGCAGTTACTTCAAGGACCATCAGTAAACCTAAGGGGTTGCCTCCAGAAGGCCCTGTGCAGCCTGCTAAATGGCATAATGCGGTTAGACTTCACTATCTTGGAGGTCTAACAGATGCCCCAGATAGGATGTATGTTGCTAGAAAACTACTGAAAGATTCAATTAATTTTTCACAAATGAAGTGCATATACTGATTCATGTGTCCGGGGAAATTATATTTGATGTCAGTTTCAAGACACAGCAAGGGCTGGAATGATTTTGACTGAAATACCATAAATTGCAAAAGATCCCATTATGGACGCCCTTTTCTGTTCTGCCCCTATCTAGGCCCACCCAGAAGACAATAACTGTTTTATTTAGAAGTGAGGGAGTCAGTATGAATGACCTGACACTCTGGTTTAAAGCACAATGTACTGTACTTTCAGATCCAGAAGCAATTTTTGATTCTGAACAGTTGTGGACTGGGGGATGGAGGGTGCGAGTCATGCTCAAAATGACAGACACAGGGCTGACTCATGTCCCCAATAGTTTCTTTTTGGGTAGGAATAGAGGGGTCCTTTTTTATTCTGGGCAGCCCAAAGCATGCTACCGCTGTGGATCAGTAGCACATTTATGTAGTGCATGTGACCAGATAAAATACACGGTCTGTGGGGAACTGGGGCATTCGGGTTTTCACTGTGTTGAACAGGGAAGATGTAACCTATGTGATGCACTTGGCCTTAACTTTCAATCTTGCCAATGGGCTGCGCACAATGTGCCTGAGTTGGCTGATGGCACGGAACAAAGGCTATATATAACCCTAGCCCAAAAACAGAGAATCTTTGCCCAGAAGGAGCAAGGGGAAGGGGGCAAAGAGAGGGATTTGGCTGAACAGAGAAGGGAAGAGAGGGCTATCCCCGGCACACAGGTACTAAATATTCCTACGACTTCAAACCAGACTCCACAGCTTGATAATTCCAAGGATCCCCGAGTCTCGACCAGTAAAACGATGGACGACGGAGTTAGGAGTTTAATTGAAGAAATTCCACAGATAGAAGCCCCTGACAGTGCGAAGGAGCCTAAAACCACAGTGCTATCTTCTCATGACTCAAAGTTAGCAGAGAAGCCTGGAATGGAAATAATGGGGCCACCCCTCCACCTCAACAAACAGGATCTCAATTTACTACTCTTCAGTGACCAGTAGCAGACAATTGTTAGACTCACAGCCATGTCCAGTGGCAGTCCCCCCTTGAACAGATACAAGCTATTACAGTCCACTGGGGAATCTTCAGATGATTCAGATTCCTCATCTGTGCAGTCTTCCATACCAGACCAAACTACTGATACAGAGGCACCAGTGGAAAAAACTGGAGCCCAGAAAAGAAAAGCCAAAACTAAACATAAAGAGTCTGCTACTCGTAAGGGTAGATTAAAGTAATAATGGCATTGTTTCCTTTTTCTTTTCTCTTCCTGAATGCGAATCCCAGGACAAGTTTTTCATACTATTAATGTAAATAGTATTAAGAACCCAACTAAAAGAGATTTAGTTTTTTCTTATTTATTATTGTCTGCTACCGGTATTACTTTTTTACAAGATGTTAGATTTCACACATTGCCTGAAGTAATGCAGACCACTAGGGCATGGTACCCAGGTCCATCTTTTTGGTCAATAGGCCAGGAAGTAGCTTTAAGGGTGGGTATTTTGTTCCACTCTACGGAAATGGCATTGGTGAAAGTATATGATGTAGTTCCAGGACAGGTTCTTATTCTAGGTATTACATTTCAGCAGGTTTCTTATAGACTGATTAATTATTATGCTCCACAAACCAAAGCACTTCCTGTTGAGACGTTAAAAATTATCCAGCCTTTTTTACACACTTTGCAGTTTGTTATTTTTGGTGGCGACTTATCTCTTAAAGACAAAACACATACTTCTAAAACAGTTAAAATGTATTCTGATTCCCTTTTTTTATCCTCCATGATTTCCTATTCATCACATATGGAGCAATATACACCGACTTTTTACAAAGGGAATTTAGCCACTAGAATTGATGTTTTGTTCATATCTTATCAATTATGTATTAAGAGGGTTGAAGTGCAGATAGCAGAATGTGAGGAAGTATTTTTTCACAGAGAGGGTAGTGGACGCATGGAACAGCCTTCCTGAGAAGGTTGTGGGGTTTAAAACTGTGGGAGAACTCAGGAATGCATGGGACAGACATAAGGCAATTTTTGTGGGGAGTAGGAAGAAATAGGCTGTTGGTTAAATAGGATCTGCAGCGTATCCTCTAGGTAGGGAAATGGGCAGACTAGGTGGGCCAAGCGGTCCTCATCTGCCGTCGAAGTCTATGTTTCTATGTTTTCTCTGATCATAGAAGGGTGTCTGTTGAAATTGGAGATGTTAGTAATGTTCAGAAAGGACCGGGTACCTGGAAAATGAATACATCCATATTAGTGGATATGAGTTTTAAACTTCTTTTGACTGAATTTGTAGTGGCTAGAAAATCAGTTTTATTTTATATGAGAATGCAGTACAGTGGTGGCTAGATACCAAAAGGAACTTGTTTTTTTTTTCTTGAAACAATGTAGTAAAACTGTATGCATGGCCAAATATAAAGAATACTTAGCAGTTCAGACCCACCTACAGAGATTATATACATTGTCTATTACCACTAAACACAATTACACCCAACAGATTCAAATTTGTAAGGAGAAAATGCAACAGTTCCATATGGAAAAATCAATCAATCAATCAATCAAAACTTTATTTGTAAAAGGTGCCTTTCTAGAACCAAGGCACCTGTACATCACATAATAAAACAATATTACTAAAAGCAATAAAAATTATCCAAACTTAATAACATTTAAAAATCATTGTACGCATGTTTAAAAAGATATGTTTTAAGTGCTCCCTTAAAAGTTTAGACAGTCGGGCAGTCTCGTACCTGACGAGGTAGAGAATTCCACAGGGTTGGGGCCATAAAACTAAAAGATCTGGCCCCAGAGGTCTTCAGACGAACCCTGGGAATCTCTAGCAATCCCTTGTCAGCGGATCAGAGAGAGCGGGGGGGACAGTAGGGATGAAGGAGATCTTTCAGGTAGCCTGATCATGTAGGGCCTTATAGGTCAGCAAACCAACCTTGAAGGTGATACGCCAGCATATTGGCAGCCAATGCAATCCACGGAGCACAGGCGTTGTATGACTGGATCTAGAGGAACCAGTCAATAGTCTGGCTGCCGCATTCTGCACTAGCTGCAAGCAGTGGATATGAATTCCCAGTAGCCCAAGATAAAGGGAATTGCAGTAGTCAAGACGGGAGGTAACGAAGGCGTGGACCAGAGTAGGAAGATCGTCAGGAGGAACCAGGTGCTTCACCCGGGCAATGTTCCTCAGGTGGTAAAAAGAGGCTTTGACAACTGCCAACACCTGTGATTTAAGTGTTAAACAGCTATCAAAAACAACGCCCAGACTCTGCACCCAGTCTGAGGTGGTTAGCTGGACACCCCCGAGCCATAAGCCCGAGGGAGATCCTGCCAACAAGCCCGCCTCCTGGTGACCTGGGTCCACGACCAACACCTCAGTTTTTTCTGGATTCAACCAAGTCAACTCACATTCATCTATTCCTGGATTTCGGCAAGACAGTTGTTAAAAACCGAAAAGGCGGCATCTTGGCCAGGTACAAAGGACAAGTACAGTTGAGTATCATCTGCATAGCAGTGAAAACTCAAACCGTACCGCCTAATGATCGATCCCAACGGCAGCATGTACACCGCAAACAACATGGGTGCCAAAATGGAGCCCTGCGGCACCCCACAGGATAGGGGGAATGATGTCGAGGAAAAAATCCCAGACACCACCCTCTGAGTCCTACCCTCGAGGAAGGATCGAAACCAACTGAGGACTGTACCAGGCAGCCTGCAGATAAACCTCAGGTGCTCCAACAGCACACCATGGTCCATGGTGTCAAGTGCCACAGAGAGATCAAGAAGGACCAAGATAGAACAGGTCCTTCGATCTCTCACTATCAGGAGATCACTTACAGCAGTACCCAGACCAGAGCCATCTTGGTACTATGTCTCTTCCTAAATCCGGACTGGAGAGAATCATAGACATTGTGGCTGGTTAAATGATCATCCAACTGCAACGCCACCACCTTCTCAATAACCTTTCCCACAAAGGGTAGGTTAGAGACGGGTCTGTAGTTAGCCAGACAGTCCGGGTCCAAGGAGGGCTTCTTAAGAAGGGACTGAACCATAGCCTCCTTCAGAGGATTTGGAAAAATCCCCCTCTCCAAAGACCTCCAGACTATCTCAGCCAGGACCGGGCCGATTTTATCTACACAGCCCACTAGGAGACGTGTAGGACCCAGGTCCAAACCACAGTTGGTCGGACGCAGTAATCGGATGACCATCACAATGTCATTGATTTTGGGAAGGCTGAAGTCGGACCACACAAAACCGGTGTCCAACATCTCCTGTCGACCATCACAACTCCCACTAGAGAGAGTCAAGCAGACGTTGGGCCTGATTTTGGCAACCTTATCTGAAAAGAATTGAGCAAGCTCCTCACACCATTCTTGAGAAAAAGCTCTTCTGGGTCGAAGACAGATTGGATTGCACAATCTGTCCATGGTCCGGAAAAGCTGAACTGATCTGTTCTATGCAGCAGCAATCTCTTCGATACCAACAACAGTTTTTTACCACAGGTTCGACTGACTCAGTATGCCCTTTTGAAGCATGTCATTCCTGTACTGGTCATAAAGAAATGTTGTCCTTGTATGATGAGCAGGGTCAAATAGTACAAACTAAGGATGGGATTATGGCAGTAGTTACTGCCTATACTGCAGAAAAGTTCAGTCCAACTGCTTTTGATACTGCACGAGCTGCTGAGATGTTATCCCACATTGATTTCTCTGGTATTTCTTTACAGGATAGTGCAAATCTGGTTGCAGATATACGTCTAGCAGAAGTGGTGGAGGGTATTCGGACTATGAATGTGAATACGGCCCCCCAGCCCAGACGGTTTGCCATCTGAGTTATATAAGTTTTTAATTCCATACTGGGGGGAAGAATTGACCCAAGTTTATAACTGTCTGTTAAAAAGTCCATCTTTGTCGTTACATTTAAATATGGGCTCTCTAATATATCTTTCTAAGAAAATGGATAAAAGAGTCATGACAAATTGGAGATCAATATGTTTATTAAATTCTGATTTTAAAATACTATCTAAAATATTGGTAAAACGTCTCCTGTCGGTAGCCACAGAGGTGATTTTGGCCAACCAGACTTCCTCCATTCCTGGACGATGTATTCAAGATAATCTGGTGTTGATAAGAGAAATATTTGAGAGCGGTCATTCCAATCTTTTAAATGGGTATGTCCTATCCTTAGATCAAAAACAGGCCTTTGATACTGTTCAACATTATTTTTTTATGGCTTGTTTTGGCTACGTTTCAAATTCCAAGAGGTTTTATACAGTGGCTTAAACTGCTCTATAGAACTGCAATGGATTTTGCACTGTTTAATGGATGGCGTGGCCCACTGGTTGGGATTAAGAGAGGGGTAAGACAAGGGTGCCCCCTAAGCCCCATTTTATATGTCTTTTTTTTTGGATCATTTGTTGCGTATGTTACAGTACTCCCAGTACTTCCCCTATTGCTTCATCCTCTACATTACAAGTAAGCCCAGTTCTGGCTTATGCAGATGACATCTGTTTATCGATACAAGATGAAGCCTCCACATTGGAGGCCTTGCAGTTATGCTTCACATTTGGAACAGTGGCAGGAGCATGTCTTAACCTACACAAATGTGTAGGACAGAAGTTAGGACAGGATAGCCCCACCCCAGTAAATATTGGGGCATTACATTTTGAACAGGTCCAATTAAAATTTTGGGAATCGATTTTGGAATGGAACATCCAGACCTTTTTAATTGGGAGGAGAAACTGGAGATTTATTTATTTATTTATTAGCTTTTGGTAACCGGGTAAGTGCACTAGGCATAAGGATGCCTATTTTCAGGCACGACCCAGGAGAACACAATTTAGACAGACATAATTGTATATGTGACGCAGTACATGAAAAGCAGCACAATTCAGAGTCAAATCAAAAACATCAGGTATGGGGAGACAAATTCTGCAACAAACAAGAGTAGGTTTAAACGGTATGATACAGTTACAAAACAGTAGGACAAGTAACACAAGATCAACACAATGTAAGAACACAGGCATTGCAATAGAGGGCATACATAGAAACAATGTAGCAAGTCACAATTTGGTGGTTAAAGAACAGGGGAGAGGAAGGGAGAGTGATAGGAAGGGGAGAGGGGGAGGGAGAGGGAGAGGGAGAGAGAGAGAAATGAGAGCGAGAGAGAGAGAGAGAGAGAGAGAGAGAAAGAATGAGAGAGAGAGGACCTGAAAGAGGGTGTTAAGAGAGGCGGGGAAGAGATGTCAGAGACGTGGATTACTTTGTGAAAAGCAGGGCAAGGGAAGAAAAGTAGAACTAAGGTGGATTAAAGCAAGTGCAGGGGTTGGTATCGCGTAGGTGCTCATGGTGAAGTTTCTTAAAAGTGGCATGGGTGGTTGCTTGTCGAATAGCTTGAGGTATGGAGTTCCCTTATTTTGGAGCCGTGTGAGAGAAAGCGCGTGCACCCATATTAGTTCTGTATCTGGGAATGTGAAAAAGGGCTTGGTCAGTCGATCGTAGCCCATAAGAGTGAGGCTGTGTGTCCAGTAGGGAGGTGAGGGATAGGGGAAAGCCTGATCTGACAACACAGTCAATTAGTGAGCCAAAGGACTGGAGTCGGTGGACGGAGGGGCACAGCCATTTTAAGTCAGTATAGAGCTGGCAATGGAGTTTGTAACGTGGTGATGTGGAGGCATAGCACAATGAAAAGTAAATGGCTGGAATAGATGGAAAATGGGGAAAAGGAAGAGAGTTTATTTAATTAAAACATATTTGGTTCCGGTATTTTTGTTTATAAGTTATATTTTTCCACCACCATAAGCATTAGAAATGAAATTACGGAGTATTTTCTTCCAGGCTGTATGGAGAAGTCAGCTCAACCCTATTCTATGAAATAAGTTTTATTTACCCATTAATCAGGGGGGATTAAACATGATTCATCCTTTATTTTTTTTAATAGTATTTTTTTTTTATGGCTAATTTATGCCCCATTCTAATCCATATGGGTACGGGATGGGAACCTTGGGTTTATGAGACAATTCAGATGTGATTTCGGCTGTGGGAAGGGGGAAATTTGAGAGCTGCAAAACAGTTGCAAACAGCCCCTATGTATTGGAGAGAGACATTTACCAGACTTAGACAATGGAAGGTGACAACCCTGGGGATTGTTTCTGGGCAGAGGAAATGTGTATGCGGAGCTAATGGGTATAATCTGCCAGGTACCAGTAATGTTTGACTGCTGCCCAGAGGATAAGAGAATGCGGACTCTTCAGTTTTTACAAAATCCCAGGATCCCCCCACATATGTGGGCTCTGCATTGGCTCAGCTGCCATGGCAAACTCAATGTCAAGGGGAACCTTAAGCACAAACAGCTTTGTGACAGATATTGCAATCGATTGGACTGTATTACTCAGGTTGAAACTGTAGAACACCTTTTTTTCTGATGGTCTTTCATCATAAGATTTTGGGATCTCTTGGCTAACACATGGCAGGCTCCGACCTTTGCTGTCATATCCCTAGATAACCTAATGTATGGTGAGGTATCTGGAACCTGGCAAGCGTGGGATGGTGAGACATTAGAAATATTTGCTGTATATAAGTGGCAAATATGGACTGCCCGATGTTTGTTTACTTTACAGTAAAAGCAGATTACACACCTGGAAATTTAGGGGAAAATAACTAAAGATCTAAAAAGGATTTGCATGAATGAAAGACAATCGATGCAGGAAACTATTTGGTTAGCCAACAGGCAAGGCCTACCTTGGATCACGGACTCAGATGCTCCTATTAGTTGAAGGACAATTATAACTGGTAGATACCAGTCAGACTTTTTTCTTTGTTGTTGTTTTCTTTTTGTGCACAGTTAATTGATGGATAGTTTTTTTTCTGTTTAGTTTTTTCCTTTTTTTCCCCCTTTTTTAAGGTTGTATTAGGTGTGTTTTGTGATTTATACATAAATCTGTATTAAGGTGTGACCATTTTTGGTTTTTAGGTATGCTTTTGAAGGCTCCATTAGCATGAATGATATTTACTTATTGTTTCCTGTAAGTTTTTTCTTTTTTTCCTCTTTGTTATTTCCTTTTTGTTTTGGGGATATATGGATTTGATGTATATGTATATGTTTATGTTTATTTTGTATTTAGTTTTTGTTTCTAATAAAAATTTCCCCTACTCTTTTCGAGAAGTGCCTTGAGATCTTTAACATCCACTGAACAACCACCAGAACAGGCAGATGGGACCTCGGTTTAATGTCTCATCCGAAACATGGCACCTCAGGAGTGTGGCATCCCCCTCATGCTACACTACAGTGTCAGTATTTGGATTTATCCCACGTTCCCAGTGTGGGGCTAGAACCCACAACCTTCCAATCTTCTGGCCTCAGAGGCAAGTGTGCTACCTTCTGAGCCACTGACACTGTTGATATTGGGAGGTGGGTGGCTTAATTATTGTAAGGCAGACACGTGGCTGGCTAAACACCAGTTCCACTCAGTGGCTCAGCTACCACCACCACAGTTTAACATGTGGGTCAAGAATCAACTGAAGCCCTGTATATAGTTCACTCTGTTCTATGTTAAAGTTGTTGGGTGCTGGGTGCTGTGGAGAAGGTACGATGGAGAGGCCCCTTGGGGGGCCCTAGGTACCAATATATGAGTATAAAATGGTGGATGGTCATAAAATGAGCTAGGATACCACAGGAGCTGAAGAGGCTAGGGGGTTGGATTGTGTTCCAGCAGTAAACACACCTGACTCAAAGTGAACATGCCAAGCTAAAGCGGTTCTGGGTGGGCTCAATGTTCTTTTCCTCCTTTCAGGACCACCCTCACAGGCGGGGGGAGGTCAATTTTGGTGCACAGATCCTGCCCCTTAGAAGTGGAAAAGGTATTCAAGGACTCAGGTGAGGATTAGTGCATGTTTTTGATGGAAGATGGTCACTGCGGTGGTGCAGGCCATCTGAACGGTATCTGAACTCTCCTGATTACAGGAGATTTTTAAATGCCAGATGCTGTTTTAAACACCGTTAGTTAGCACTTTTAGCTGAGCTTTAGCCAGCTTGATATTTTTTTAGTACAGTTAGGGCTTATAATGAGGTCGAGCAGGGCAATATAGGCTTTATTTTCTAGTATAGGACTGAGTTTGTGTTGAAAGTGCAGTGGCTTGCACATTGCATGAGGTGCTGAATCTCGACCAGTAGCTGCTTACTGTCAGCTGGTCATTTTATATTTGCATGTTTTCTGCAACTGGAGCCTCATAGCTGTCCTAGCAACACTAGTCATTAGTGGAGTGTACCACATCATAGTTGGGTCTCTGGCTTTTGCACTATCATCATGATTTTATGTACCAGACCACATCACTGGCAGTGGTAGTTGGATTTATATTGAGCCTGCCAAACATCTTCTGGAGCTGTTTCGAAAGTCACGCTCGATTCAGCCAGCAGCTGGTAGACTGGTCAGCCAAGTGATGAAGATTAGAGCTGTAGATTTTGGAGGGATTGTTTCCATCTTGCCATTTGAGACTCTGATGGTGTTATATGGACCTGACTGCAGATCGGTGGTTCTGTGGTTAATTCAAGGAACACAGTGAGAGCACCCTTGGATTCTCCCAGATTTGAGGGGAGAGGGGGCTGCTGTGAGAGGGAAGTGTGCTTTGGGCCTTGTGTGGTCTTAGGCACTTCTACTTTCCGCCCTGAAGGCTGCAAGCTGGTGAGTGAGAGTCTGGCTGTGAAAAGTACCTAGCACTTTATATCTCTCTGAAATTCTGGCATTTCAGTCTATATTATAGAACTGTTATAGATGGTTATGGTCGTTATTGTTTTCCCTATGGCATTGGAACATTTTATTTACCTGTAGAAGAATGGACCTTTGTGTGGAGAGGTCTCTCTTTTCCACTGTGGTAGATCTTGTTGGTTTTGGCGGAATATTGATTTCATCTGGAGGCAGCCGAAGGAAAGCCTTTTCCCGACTTTCAAATGCTTTTGATTTTAATGGACCCATATTATATTTTCTGAATCTGCCCTTTAAGCGTTTCAGCACCACACTTTGCTAATCTTGATGGACTTAGTGGTTTAAAGTTGGAGTAATTGGGGTGTGTGATCATTTAGGCTAATTGTTTGTTTGTGTAGTGTAATTGGTTTGTGTGAGTGAGTGAGTGAGTGAGTGAGCGAGCGAATGAGGTGAGTGAGTGATTGGTTGAGTGAGCAAGTGAGCGAGTGAGTGAGTGAGTGAGTGTGTGAGTGAGTGTGTGGGTGGTTGTGTGAGTGAATGAGGTGAGTAAGTGAGTGAGTGAGTTAATGAGTGAGTAAGTGAGTGGGTGATTGGGTGGGTAGGTGGTTGTGTGAGCGAATGAGGTGAGTGAGTGAATGAGTTAATGAGTGAGTAAGTGAGGGGGGTGATTGGGTGGGTGAGTGGGTGAGTGAGTGAGTGAGTGGGTGGTTGTGTGAGTGAATGAGGTGAGTGAGTTAATGAGTGAGTAAGCAAGTGGGTGATTGGGTGGGTGAGTGAGTGAGTGGGTGGGTGGTTGTGTGAGCGAATGAGATGAGTAAGTGAGTGAGTAAGTGAGTGGGTGAGTGAGTGAGTGAGTGTGAGTGAGTGTTTTGTTTGAGTGGTATATAGGGAATTTGTATTGGGAGTTGGGGGAGATATTTGTGGTGTGAGAGGGTAGTTTTGTTGGATTTCTGGGTTTTGTTGTATGGGAGTGGGTTCTTTTTTTTTTGTTTATTTGTTGTTACAGAAATTATTGTACATAGTTGTAATTATTGTAAATGATTATACAAAGTTGTTTTTATCAGGGATAAGCTGTGTAAGAGAGCGTGACAACCTGCTCCCTGGGCCGTACTAGCTTACAGGAAAGTTTTGGTGTATCTTTCTTTGAAACTTGGCTTCCCGGCAAAATGCCCTTTGGGATAACCATTACCTCAGTGCTTGTGCACAGAGGTTCTTTGTCTTTTAAATTGTTTTTTGTTTTAATTGGGTTCATCACAACATAACCCAGATAGACCATCTTAGGGTAGATGGTTCATTCCACTGGGGTGTCAAACAGATGAGGCATACGGATGATTCCTGGTAGGATGAAACACATGTTTATGTCTTCTGTTGACACCCTTTGCAAACTGTGTGAGAGGCCTTTCGGCATCATGCATTTCTGCTTAAAGTTGAAATAGCATAATATTCTGTGGTAATTTGCATATGCAGCCCATGATGCTTTGCATTGTGGGGCATGTCTGATTTTGTATTTCATATATATATATATATATATATATACACACACATATACATCCTGTTTATTTGTTAATATATATACAGTAAGACAAAAGATTAGCACATTTACTGGAAAAAGAAAATAAAAATAGTTGAGAGACAGAAGATTGTTAGAAGAATCTCAAAAATGTGGTCTAGTCTAGAGACTATATTTACTTGCCAGCTAACCTGAAAGAACATTCACCCAGAACTGCCCCTGACTCTCCTCATCTTATGTTAGTGGGCCATTATCTAAGGCTACCATAATCACTTGTGGTCGAGTGTGGCACATGTTGCACATGTGGTCGCTACCACAGTTTCTGCTGCCATGCTGGCTGTACACACTGCATGCTTCTGCAGTCCTATACGTATTCAGTGCTGCTTTGTCACCATCCATGAGGGTCACAGTACACTGGGGGGAGAGGAGGAGATGATGCTGTTCTGTTGCACTCATACAAGTTCCATGACACTGAAACATAAAAACATAGAAACTGACAGCAGACAAGGACTGCTTGGCCCACCCAGTCTGCCCATTTTCCCTACCTACTGTAATACTACAGACCCTACTTGGTCTTTGGCTTTTCCCTCCCTCTCTCTCCTAACCACTAAGGTTCCCTTATGCCTATCCCATGCATTCTTAAAACCCGTTGCATTTTTTCCCCCCAACTACCTTCACTGTGAGGCTGTTTCATGCATCCACCACTCTTTCTTTGAAGAAGTACTTCCTCATGTTTCCCTTGAATTTGCCCCTTCCAGCTTCATAGCATGGCCTCTTGTTCTTGAGCTTTTTTTTCTGAAAAATGCTTTCTTCTTGTACCCTATTTATGCCTGTGAGGTATTTGAAAGTCTCTATCATATCCTCCCTCTCCCACCTTCCCTTCAGGGTGTACATATTTAGTTCATTTAGCATCTCCACATAGGGTTTTTGATGCAGGCCCTTCACCATTTTAGTTGCCCTCCTCTGGACCTCCTCTACTCTATGTCCCTCCAGAGATGTGGTCTCCAGAACTGGACACAGTACTCTAGGTGAGGTCTCACCAATGATAGCAGTATCACCACCTCCCACTTTCTGCTGGTGATACCCCTCCCTATGCACCATAGCATCCCACTAGCTCTCCCCACTGCCTTGTCACACTGTTTTGCCATCTTTAAGTAATCAGATATGATTACCCCCAGGTCTCTCTCCTGTTTGGTGGTCACCAGTACTACTCCCCCCATTTTATACTCCACTCCCGTGTTTCTGTGCACCCCAGTACATGATTTATATAGCCCAGCCCTACCTCATCCTTCCTGCGGAGGAAGGGAAGGGGCAGGACATATTGCTTATCTAGCCCTATTAAAAAAATAAATAAATAAATAAACAAAACAAAAAAAAGTGCTTCTGTCTGATATAACTATACATGGAGTATATAAACTGCCGACAATATGGGGGGTTATACAGTACGTCTACCCTGAGCATCCTAGGGAAATGCCCCTCATGCTGGGCTATACAGGACCTCAGAAAACAGCTTCTAAAGGCAATAGATGAAATCTGATGGCTGCAGCATCAGCTCGAGGTCGCAACCCACTCTTGTGAGTACCCTCAGTGATACCTGGATCCTATGAGGGCATATCCTTTCAGTGGACTCCTTCAGCATCAGAGTCCTGGGGGATGCAGTGACCACAGGGCCCCCATCATCACCCTACACCTGTGGGAGTGTCATCTCCCCAGGGACTCCGTTGCCCATACCCTAAGGAGGCACCACTGTCACAAAGAAGAACAGCACTAGGCGGATAGCAACTGGTGTCCAGGGGCAGGGCCAGTAGTGGCTGGGCCCAGCCAAATGGGGGGAACAAAGGACTCCCATGGCAGGGAGAAACAGGTTCTCGCCACTCCAGGATTTGGATGCCGAGCAGGCAGAGGATACTGCAGTAGAGCAGGAAAATCAAATGGCAACCACCCTGACAAAATGTCAGCAGATAAAGGTAAAAATAAAATAATAATCTTGGGGGATTCCATGATAAAGGAGCTTGAACACAACCTGTGTGACAATGCCCTTAAGGAGGTCAAAGTTAGATGTCTCAGGGGTGCCACGGCACAAAAAGACAAGGAACAGATTGTCAAGATTATGGAGCAAGAAAGGGACATAAAGGGCATCGTCGTTCACATTAGGACAAACGATATCACAGGTACGTTAGTGGAAGAAACCAAAACACACATCGCAGCACTTGGTGACAAACTAACTCCTTTTTCATCCATCCTAGCCTTCTCCGAAATACTTCTAGTATGGGAGAAAGAGTACGGTGTACAAAAAATCAGGGAAAAATACATCATTGAGCTAAACTCATGAATGTGAGCTTGGTGCCTAGAAAAAGGGCACCACTACATCAGTGATTGGAATGAGTTTTGGGACAGAAGGCTCTTTAGGTGGGATGGCCTCCACCTCACCAAGGAAGGGGCAAGAGCACTCGGTCAGAAACTTCATATTTTTGTAGGGAGTTTAAACTAGAGGATGGGAAGAATGTGGCTAAACCAGACCTATAAAAAAGAGTCTAAGTCACTTTGCCCCACACTATGGACAGAAAACACTCAGCGATAACAAAATACAAGAATGCAAAGAACATAAATAAAGCAAACAAAAAAGTGATAAAACCGGAAAGGCAGACTTGGAAGGCAAAGGTAGTAAAAGCATGCAGTCTAACAAATAAAAAGGCAGAGCTAACAGTCTTCATTGTGGATGCAAAACTTGACTGGGTAGCAGTAACTGAAACATGGTTCATTGATAACCATGAATGGGATGTAGCCATCCCAGGTTTTAATCTCTTCAGAAGGGACAGGAGGGCAAGAAAAGGGTGTGAAGTGGGGGTAGCACTGTACATAAGGGAAGGTGTAACGGCTACAGAGGTACAAGAAGCACAAACAGGGCCAGAGATACTATGGGTCACAATTTAGGAAGGCAAAGGTTTGGTCATGGGGTTGGGAGTAGCCTACAAGCCTCCACCACATGATGCGGGGGCAGACAAAAGCCTGCTAGAAAACATAACTACCATGACCTACAAGGGGGAAGTGATGCTGGTGGGAGATTTCAATTAACCAGATGTAAACTGGAAATCTTCCACAGCTGCTTCATCCAGAAGTAAAGATATTATCAGAGCCCTGAGAGGAGCTGGACTTGAGCAACTTATTGAAGACCCCATAAGGGGGAACTCTATCCTGGACTTAGTCCTGACAAACAGTAACAAGGTCATAGGGGTTGAAGTCAGGAGTCATCTGGGATCTCGCAACCATAAAACTGTCTGGCTTGAAATCAGTGTAAAGGAGGACCCCAGCCACTCAAGGACCAAGGTCTACGACTTCAGGAAAGCAAACTTTGCTTAGATGAGAAACCGCCTCGAGAAGGCACTGGATGAAAAACCACCTGGGGGAGTAGAGGAGAGTTGGAACTACCTTAAAGAGGCAACAAACAAGGTGGAAGGAGAATGCAAAAGACTAGTCATCAAAACAAAAAAGAGAAAGAAACTGATTTGGTTTATAAGAGAAGTACAAGGCGCGATACTGGAAAAGAAAAAGGCAATAAAAAAATGCTAAACCTATAAAAAGGATGAGGATGTTGGATCTTTATAGGGTCAGATTGAAGGAAGCCAGTAGATTAATCGGAACGGCCAAGGTGCAAGCAGAAGAACATATTGTGCAAGACATCTCAGGAGGCACAAATAATTTCTTCAGCTATATTAACGATAGAAAGAAGAACAAAGGGGGAATAGTCAGGCTCAGATCAGGGGAAGGGGAGAAGATATAAGGGGACATCGAAAAAGTAGAAGCATTAAACAAATATTTCTGCTCTGTATTTATAATCGAATCAGAAGATGGACCCACCCTGATAACTGAAACCATACATGCCGATGGGGTGGATTTAAGCCCTTTTTCAGTAGAAAGGGTGTTGACAGAATTAGCAAGGTTGAAAACAGACAAGGCCATGGGTCCAAATGGGATCCATCCAAGGATCCTAAGAGAGGTAAGAGAGAGATGTTAGCAACACCTCTGACAGATCTCTTAACAAGTCTCTACAAGAAGGGGTAGTCCCGAAGGACTGGAGGTGGGCCACAGTGATCCCTATTCACAAAGGGGGAAGCAAGGAAGAGTAAGGAAACTACACGCTGGTCAGTCTGACCTCTGTGGTGGGTAAACTGATGGAAATCCTGCTCAAATAAGGATCATGGCGATCCTGGAGGCCAGTGGGCAACAGAACCCCCATGCAGCACAAGTTCCCAACAGGCAGATCCTACCAGAGACACCTGATACAATTTTTTGACTGGGTCATAAGAACAGTGGACCAGGGAGGAGCAGTAGATGCAGTCTACCTCGACTTTAGTAAGGCCTTGGACTCTGTACCCCACAGAAGGCTGTTAAAAAAGCTACAGTGGGTGGGGGTTGGGGGAAAACAGTATCATGGGTGAGAAACTGGTTGGAGGGCAGAACCTAGAAGGCCATAGTAAATGAAGCTGTATCTGGAGAGAGGGAAGTCCCGGGGCCTCTACTCATCAACATATTTATTAGTGACATCACGGAGGAGCTGTGGGGGGGGAGGTTGTGCCTATTTGTAGATGATACAAAGCTCTGTAATAGGGTCGACACAGAGGAGGGGATAAATCAAATGAGAGATGACCTCCACAAACTTGGAGAATGGTCTTCCGCATGGCTAGCCAAGGGGGGGAGACACTGAAAAGGAGCAGAGAATTCCCAGCCTCTCCCCACAAAACAGGGTAGTTAGTGAGGTTAACACCAAGGTAGAGAGGTCAGTAGGCAGCAGGACAGGGGTAAATGGAGAAAAAGGCAAAGGCAGTAACTACAGGGATGGGGCTAAAAGTGGTAAGGCCATCAAAAAATAGAGGACAATGAGTACCAATGCCCGTAGTCTGGGTAACAAGCTTCCAGAACTAGTGGCTTTGATGGGATGCCTGGATATCGTGGCAGTCACAGAAACCTGGTACACAGAGAACCATGACTGGGGTGTCAACATACCAGGGTACACAATCTACAGGAGGGACAGGGAGGGTAAAAGAGGAGGAGGAGGAGGAGCTCTCTACATAAGGGAAGGGATCAAAGCAATGGAACTAAAGGGTAAACAGGGAGGAGAGGAGGCACTGTGGGTCACCTTAGAGACAGGAAATGGCACCACAATCTGCACAGGGGTTATATACAGATCCCCATCTCAGGGGGAGGACATGGACAAGGAAATGTTAGGAGGCATCCTTAGAATGGCAGATAAAGGGGAGATATTGTTGATGGGGGACCTGAATATGCCAGATGTTAACTGGAGCAAATTTGCTGCAGCCACATCCAAGAGCAGAATCATTCTCAATGCCCTACGGGGGGTATCCCTCAGGTAGCTAGTGTTGGAACCCACTCAGGAAGGAGCAGTCTTAGACCTGGTACTTTCAAATGGGGATGGGGAGAGGATCTCAGATTTAGAAGTGGGTAGCCATCTGGGAACAAGCAACCACCAGACAGAGTGGTTCACAATAAATACAGCCATAGAGTCAAGCCATACAAAAGCAAGGGTACTGGACTTTCAAATGGATGACTTTGGCAGAATGGGAGAGTGCCTAGGGAATGCACTAGCAAAAGGGCGGGGGGGGGAGGAACAATGGGTTAAAAACAAAACTGCCATTACAGAGGCAACAAGCCTTTGTGTGAAGCAAATAAACAAAACAAAGGAAAACAAACACTATGGGTCTCAAAACAGGTGGCAGGGAAGGTTAGGGAGAAAAAGACAGCATTCAGAAAGAATAAGGAATCACAGAAGAAGCAGGAAAGAGAACTCTATCAGTTACAGCAGAAGGAAGCTGGGAAGGCAGTTGGAATAGCAAAGGCCCAAACCGAGGAAAAGATAGCAAACTTAGTTAAGAAGGGGGATAAAACCTTTTACAGGTACATTAGTGAGCGAAGAAAGACGAAAGGAGGAATAGTTAGGCTTAATAAAGGGAAGGGGGTGGGCAGAGGGTGATAGTGAAAAGGCAGAAATACTGAATTAATACTTCTGTTCAGTATTCACAAAAGAAGAGGAGGAGGACGTACCTAAGCCAAACAATAGAAGCACTCTGAGCAGGGGGGTCGATACCAGTCCATTCACAGAATAAAGGGTCCTGAAAGAACTCCTAAAACTGAAGGTCGACAAGGCAATGGGACCTGATGGGATTCACCCCAGAATTATGAAAGAACTAAGGGGAGAACTAGTGACACCATTGACTACCCTTTTTAACAAAACATAGGAGGATGGTGTGGTACCTGAGGACTGGAGGAAGGCGGATGTGATTCTCCCTTCACAAAAGTGGGAGCAAGGCAAAGGCAGGAAACTAGCGACCTGTTAGTTTGACCTCAGTGGCAGGGAAAATGACGGAATCACTTTTGAAAGAAAGAATTGTTGAGTAACTAGAGGCCAGCGAAGCACAGAGCCCAAGGCAGCATTCACAGCAGAAAGGTCATGTCAGACTAATCTAATAGATTTCTTTGACTGGGTGAACAAAGTAGTAAACCAGGGAGAGGCTGTGGACATGGCCTACCTAGACTTTAGTAAGGCATTTGACACAGTCCCACACAAAAGATGAATAAACAAGTTAGCCAGACTGGGAGTGGATCCCAGGGTGGTAGCCTTTGTAAAAAACTGGCTGGACAACAGGATGCAGAGGGTAATAGTAAACGGAGTCCACTCCAAAGAAAGGGGGTTACTAGCAGGTTACTGCAGGGTTCCGTATTGGGGCCAGTCTTCTTTAATGTCTTTATAAGTGACATTGCAGAGGGACTGGAAGGAAAAGTATGCCTCTTTCCAGATGACACAAAGATCTGCAACAGGGTTGATACACAAGGGTGGGGGGTGGAAAGGATGAGAAGAGACTTGGCAAGGTTGGAGGAATGGTCAAAAGTATGGCAGCTTAGATTCAATGCAAAGAAGTGCAAAGTAATGCACCTGGGAAACAAAATATTGACAGGATAGAGATGGTCTAGAGGAAGGCAACTAAAATGATACATGGACTACAGGAAATGAGCTATGAAGACAGACTAGGAGAGCTAAACATGTACTCTCTGGAGCAGCGGAGGGATGGGGGGATACGATAGAGACCTTTGAGTACCTCAAAGGTTTAAACAGAGTCCAGACTGTTCCTGCTAAATACATCCACAAGGACATGAGGTCATAGTTTGAGGTTGGGGGGGTGGCTTTAAGAGCAACAAGTGCAATTTCTTCTTCACGGAGAGAGTGGTGGCACTGTGGAATGGGTTACCTAAGGAAATGGTGGAAGCCAAGACAGTTAGAGAATTCAAAAATGCATTGGATAGGTACAAGGGAACTGTGAAAAATTGAAGGGGAGGGGTAGCGCAGAACATGGGCAGACTAGATGGAAGTTCCCCATCTGCCAACACATTCTATGTATCTATGATTTTGCACTTCTTTGCATTGAAATTTAGTTGCCACACACTTGATCACTCCTCAAGCTTTCTTAGATCCCTTTCATTTTTCCCTCCCCCCTCCCCAGAGTGTCAACCCTATTGCAGATCAGTATATCATCAGCAAAAAAGGTTTACCTTCCCTTCTAGTCCCTCTGGAGTTCAAGACTGCCATCCACTCAGCATGTGCTGAATCTATTGGCTGTGTCACCCAGCATCACCAGGACTGGTTTGATGAAATTGATACCGAGATTCAAGACCTGCTCAGCCAGAAAAGAAGAGCACACTGCACATGGCAAGATGACATCTGATGCCAGCAAAAGAAAGAGTCATACCAGCAGCTCAAGGCAGAAGTTCAAAGGAAGATCCGAGACATCAAAAACAAATGGTGGCAAGACAAGGCCAAGGAGATCCAGATGTATAATGACAAACATGACATACGGAGCTTCTTCCAGGCTACAAGGGCCATTTATGGTCCAAGCTCCCATGGTCCCACTCCCATCCGATTTCAAGATGGCTTGACGCTCCTAAAGGGAAATGAAGGCATTCAAGCTAGATGGAAGGAGCATTTTGAGACACTTCTGAACCGTCAGTCATCTGTGACAGATGCCACTATCAATTCTGTCCCTCAACACCCTGAAAGAGAATTGCTTGCCAACCCTCCTACCATCGAAGAAGTAAGACATGCCATCAAGCTAACCAAAAACAACAAAGCTGCGGGACCAGATGGCATACTGGCTGAAGTCTACAAGGCTGGGGGCATGGAACTGGTACTAAAGCTCCACAAACTCATTCTCTGAATTAGGAATAATGAGGAGATTCCAGAGGACTTGAGGAATGCAAACATTGTTACCATCTTTAAGAAGGGAGACAAGTCAGTGTGTGGAAATTATCGAGGCATTGCTTTACTCTCCACCCCAGGGAAAATCCTCGCCCGTATTCTTCTGAACCGTCTCCTTCCTATCGCCAAAGACGTCCTGCCGGAATCTCAGTGTGGATTCAGATCATCTTGTGGGACAACCGACATGATCTTCACTGCCAGGCAGATCCAAGAAAAGTGTTGGGAACAACATCAGGACCTGTACATGGCTTTCATCAACCTGACAAAGGCTTCTAACTCCATCAATCGTGTAGCCTTGTGGAAAGTGCTGGCCAGATTTGGCTGCCCTAGAAAATTCATCAAGGTCCTGAGGCTTCTGCATGACCAGATGACTGCCAGTGTGTTCTCCATAACGTTTCTAAGACAGACCCGTTCGTCATCCAAACTGGGATTAAGCAAGGGTGTGTCATCGCTCCAACCTTGTTCTCAATCTTCCTAGCAGTCATCCTAGTCCTCGCCAAAGGCCACCTTCCCACTGGAATTGACATTGAATACAGAATAGATGGAGGGCTCTTTAATCTTGGACGTCTCTGTTCAAAGACCAAAGTTTGCAAGGCATCTGTCATTGACCTCCAGTACGCTGATGACTGTGCCATCCTTGCACACACCAGGAGCGACCTCCAGTCTGCGCTAGATCTCTTTGCGGAAGCTTACTGAAGTCTGGGACTCTCACTTAACATCAAGAAGACCAAGGTGCTCTATCAGCCTGCTCAAGGCCTTGTAAATGACCCTCCACAATTCACCATCAAGGGACAGACCCTGGCAACAATCAAGCACTTCCCTTACCTCGGTAGCCACCTCTCCCTAACAGCAAACATCGACAATGAGATTCAGCACAGGATCCATTGCACTAGTACCTCATTTGGGAAACTGCTTAGGTGCATCTTCACTGACCATGACATACGAAAGGACACCAAGATCCAGGTAAACAGTTCAGTTATCATCCCTACCCTTCTTTATGGATGTGAAACTTGGGTGACTTGCCAACATCCTCTAAAGAGCCTGGAGAGGTACCACCAACGATTTCTCTGGAAAATCCTTTGCATCAAGTGGGAAGACCACCGCACTAACATCAGTGTTCTCATTGAGGCCAGTGTCACCAGCATTGAGGCAATGATCCTCAGACATTAATTCCACTGGACTGGACACTGTGTATGGATACCCAACTCTCGACTCCCCAAACAAATTTTATACTCTCAGTTCAGTCACGGCCCGGGATCCTGTGGTGGTCAAAGGAAACGCTACAAAGACACACTGAAGGCATATCTCAAGAAAATAGATGTGGACATCATGAGCTGGGAGGAGCTGGCCACCAACCGATCTCAATGGTGCCAGAACCTCCATCAAGCGGGGGCCTGCTTTGATGAGAAACGTCTTGCCCTTGAAGCCGAAATGAGAGAGCATAAGACGGAAAGGGAAAGAATTCCCAGCCAGCGGGCAGCTCTGCCACATGTAAATATCTGCAATTTCTGTGGCCGAATCTGTGGCTCTAGGATTGAATTACTGAGCCAGCTCAGGACCCATCAGTGAACCATGGTAGAGATCATCCTCAAATCAAGGGATCGCCGACGAGTTCCTCTGCAATGTCGCTTATAAAGACATTAAAGAGGAGTGGCCCCAGTACTGATACTTGTGGCATCCCCACTGATCACCCTCCCTTCCTTGGAGTGAACTCCGTTTACCACCTGTCTCCTATCCCCCAACCAATTCTCATATAGTTTACCATCTTTGGAGCCACTCCTGGGCTTCCCAGCTTATTTATGAGTCTCCTATGTGGAATGGTGTAGAAGGCCTTACTGGAATCTAGGTAGCCACATCCACTGCTCCACCCTGATCCATTTTCCTGGTCACCCAGTCAAAGAAATATATCAGAATTGTTTGCAATGACCACCCCCTTATGAATCTATGCTGCTTTGGATCTTATAAACCACTGGATTCAAGGTGTTACACAATTTGTTCCTTCTGTAGTAATTCCATTAATTTCCCCATCACCAAAGTCAGGTTGACTGCTCTGTAACTGTCAGCCTCCTCTTTCCTACCACTTTTGTGAAGTGGAACATCTGCCCACCTCCAGTCATCCGTTACCACTCCCATCTCTAGTGAGTTGTTGAGCAGGACTGTCAAAGGTGCAACTGGCACTTCTCTGAGCTCCCTCAGTATCCTTGGATATATCCCATCTGGCCCCATTGCCTTGTACACTTCCAAATGTTCAAGTTCCTTTAGGACCTTTTCCACTGTAAATGGACTAGTGTCCACCTCTCTGCCATCGATACCCCTGACACTTATCTGTGGATCCTTGTCTTCCCCTTCATCTGTGAACACTGAACAAGAGTATTTGTTCAAGATGCCTGCTTTTTCCTGGTCCTCTTCCACATGCTTTCCCCCTTCCCTCCTGAGCCTCATGATCCCTCCTTTGGTCTTTCTGCTTTTGCTTACATACCTGAAAAATGTGTTGTCCCCATTTTTTACTGTATGTGCTATTTTCTCCTCTGTTTACGCCTTTGCACTCCTGACTGCTTTCCCTGTCTCCCTCTGCTTCTCCTGATACTCTGCCCCATCTTCCTTCCTTTGTGTCCCTGTATACTTTCTGAATGCTAACTTTGTTGCCTTGCCCTTCCCAATCACCTCTTTTGAGAACCATAACGGTCTCCTTTTCTTCTTGCTTTTGCTTACTTGCCTGACACAGAGGGTTGCTGCTCTCATTATCCTCATTTTTAGTTTCACACACTGTTCCTCCACTCCACCCCAGTCATCCCCTCCACCATGATATTCCTGAGTCATTCCTCCATGTATGTAAAATCAGCCCTCCTGAAGTCCACGACCCTCCCCTTTGTGTGGTTCACTTCTGCCACAGTTCTTATATTGAACCACACCATATGGTGATCACTGGTCCCCAGGTGGCTACCCATGGTGACTTCTGAAACACTGTCCCCATTGATGAGTACAAGGTTCAAAATTGCTTCATCACGAGTGGGCTGTCCCACAAGTTGCCTGAGAAAATGCTCCCTGCAGACAGTCCATTATGTCACTACTCCTAGCGGAAGCTGCAGCTGGGATGCTCCAATCTACATCCAGCAGATTGAAGTCCCCCACGAGCAGCATCTCTCCCTTATTTGTCATCTTTTGGATCACTTCAGGTGGGCAAGTAATATGAGAAGGCAATAAGGAAGGGTGAGGGGATACTGGGATGCATAGGGAGAGGCATCACCAGTAGAAAACAGGAAGTTGTTATTCCTCTGTACAGACAGTTGGTGAGACCCCATCTGGAGTACAGCGTGCAGTTCTGGAGACCCCATCTCCACAAGGACATAGACAGGATGGAGGCTGTCCAAAGGAGGGCAACTAAAATGGTATAGAGTCTGCACCAGAAAACATACGAAGAGAGACTAAAGGAGCTTAATATGTATACCCCTGAGGAAAGTAGGAAGAGGGGGGACATGATAGAAACATTCAAGTACCTCAAGGGAATCAACAACGTCCAAGGGGGTAGCATCTTTCAGAAAAAGAGATGTGCAAGAACAGGGGAGCACAATTTGAAGATTGAGGGGGGATGGCTCAGAGGTAATGTGAGGAAGTATTTTTTCATGGAGAGGGTTGTGGATACATGGAACGGCCTATCTGAGGAGGTCATGGTGTCAAAAACAGTGGGGGAATTCAAGAATGCATGGGAAAGACATAAGGCAATTCTAGTGGGGTAGGAGGAAATAGGCTGTTGGTCAACTAGGATCTCCAGCTTATCCATTAGGTAGAGAAATTGGCAGACTAGGTGGGCCAAGCAGTCCTTATCTGCCATCAAATTCTATGTTTCTATGTTTCTATTTTACTTCCATCAGAACCTTATCCATTACCTCCTCCCCATGCAGGAAGTCTGTAGATCACACTGGTGTGAATAGCCGCTCCATTCCCTGTCCCTAGGTGACCCACAGTACCTCCGCCCCACCCTGTGTTTCCTGTACCTCTGTTTCTTTTATTTATTTATTTGTACATAGGTTTACAACCTTTGAGCCAGAGGCTCATTTTCAAAGGTACCTCGTCACATTGAGGACAGACAGAACAAATTTAGGTTACAGCATAAGTCACTGACTTAGGGTTACACAAAATGGTTTCATAACATTTATACAATTTAGTAGCAATTACAGTAAATACAGTTGAGCACGTGCTGGTAAATAACAGAGGCAGGATGCTATCCCTCAGGTAAAGAGTCAGTCCTCCCCTTTTCTTACCCACCCTGTCCTTCCTGAACAGAGTATAGTGTGATATGGTTATGTTCCGGTCATGGTTCTCATTGTACCATGGCTCAGTAATGTCAACAATGTCCAAATCTGCTTGTGCCATAATGGCCACTAGGTCCAGGACTGTATTTCCCAGACTTTTTCTGCAGTTGCACACATGACCTTCCAAATTCTGCTACCACCCTGCTTGTGAACCCCAACCCCCTTTTCCCTTTTGCCTTTTCTCCTTACCCCCTCTGCCCTCATTCCCATCCCTCTTCACTTATACCATTTTGTTTTTCTTGTTGCTAGATACCCTTGGGGATTTCCTTCCCTTAGGGTACTCCCTACTGTTTGCTCCAGCTTGTGGGAAGGGGAACAGTTTATGCCTCCCTGTTTCCTTCCACCCCCCTCTTCAGCTAGTTTAAATGCTCACCGATGAAACATTTAAACTGCTCACTGAGGACTGTGGGTAGATGCATCTATGTTGTATGCTAATTTATGTGGTTTGTTTATTGAGTAGAGTTTGCTGTATTGTGTATTTTTATGTTTTTTGTGTTGTTTTTGTAAGGGTGCCTTGGGTCTCCGGGGAAGGGTGCCATAAACAAAGACTACTACCACTACTACTTTCCCACCCTCTAGCATTGTGGACAAGTCTGACAGTTATTTGCCACATCTGTGTACATACTAGGCAAAAGGAAATTGTTGATGAGCTGCCTTTTTGTATGGCTAATACCCAGGTAGCCTGAAAAAGGGATATCATGGGCTACAGCCAAAAGCTGCTTGCAGTAAGCCCGAGAGACTACTAGCTGCCAGAGTACCTCTTCCTCTAGCCCTCTCTGTGGTGTACACTCTCTGTACAGCAGCCCATTCTCCCCTTACTCCCCTGAGAATTCTTAGCACTGTGTACTTGCCCTTTCATTTTCTGTAGGCCGGGATCAGCCATCTGAGCTCTGTCCAGCTCCTCCCGTCTGACCCTCCCCAACTACCCTTCGAAAGAAAATCTCCCATGGCTGAGATCTCCTCTTTTTCAGCTGGGGCTCAGGGCTGCAACTCCTAGCTAGCTGCCCACCCACACTATTCGATTCCTCAGCTGTTCAGAGATGGGTTAGCACAGGCTGTGTCACCCCCTCCTCACCCTCAGATGCCTGCCCTTTTGCCTGACTGCAAGTAGTAACCAGAGTTTCCCTTTGGTCAAAATTATTTCCCATGATCACATCCACAGGGAGATCAGGTACAATTCCCACCTCCTGTGCCCCATGGCTGCCCTCCCAGTTCAGGAAGATGAGCCATTGGTACTTGGACCACTGGACCCATGACTCCCTGAATCTTGGAAAGCTGCCCAAGCAGAATCTGCTCCACCTGGATCAGATCATGCCTCACCATGGAGATGAAGGTGCCAGTGTCCCTCAATCCCTGTGTTAATGCCCCATTAACTAGGATAGGGTGCAGGGAGGAGAAGGGGGCACTACAGTCTGTGCGCAGGCTGCTATATGCTGGGTGCTGTCTTGGTCACCCACTCCCACAGGCTTTTGCCATTTAAGTTTTTAGGGCAGTCATAGGACAGATGCCCTGCTTTCTGGCAAATAAAACACTTCTTTTTCCCCAGCTTCTTGTTCCACTTGGGACTAGTGGGTTGTGTTCCGGGCTTGGGTGTAGGCTGGTTTATGTTAGGCTACCATCCATGGGTCCCCTTGAAACTATATGCTGCCCTTCTTCCATTGTTCCTGTGCTGTATATGAGGTCTGCTGGCCACATACAGATCAGCACTTTCTGCTGCTTCCTTCGCGGAGCTACATACCCAGTCCAGTAGCCATACACTCATGTCCTCAGGTACAATTTTAAGAAATTGTTCCTTTACAAACAAATCTTTTATTTGTTCCACATTTGTAGCTTTAACCCCATCCACCCAGCATCCTAGATAGGTACACATTTGAACATGTAATTCTATATAGCTGTCTCCTATGCACTTTTTTAATACCCTGAATTTCCTCTGTAAGCCTTAGGAGTTAGCTCAAAATATTTCAGTAACACCCTCTTAACTTTATCATGGTCCATACAATCCTGATCATTCACTCTAGCAAATGCATGCAAAGCACGGCAAGTAAGCAGTGGTGTAAGGTTGGTCATCCATGGAGCCCTGTCCAATTTAAACTGCACATATACCCTCTCAAATGATTTTAATAACAAATCAAGATCATCCCCCTCCTGATATTGAGGAAACATTTTAGAATTAATTGTGGCTTCATGGGCCTGACCTCCCCGCCATTAATTACGGTTTGCTGCAGTGCTTTCTGCTGCAGTTTCACCATCTCTTTCTCGTGCTGTTTTTTCTGGATCTCGTACTGGCATTCCTTCTCTCTTTCCACTCATTCCTTCTCTTTCCTTTCATTCCTTCTCTCTTTTCATCAGCCTCCAGCTTCATTCTCTCCCTCTCAGCCTCAAGTTTTGCTCACTGCAGTTGTGCCTCTTTCAGTACAAGCTCTATTTTCCTGAGACTAAGCTGATTTTGAGACTATGCTGCCCCAGTTCTTGGCTCAAGCTGCTATGATTCACCAGCTTGTGGTACGAGGTCCTCCTCTGGCTCAGCCTCTGAGCCCTCAGTCTCACTACTTTGGTCACTTTCTTCAGTGACTGCCTGCTCCACAACCAGTTGATCATACGCCCCAGGGACTGACTGCCTCCCTTGCACTCAGTCCTACTCCACCTGGGCTTCTGAGTCCATTTTTTGTCAGGCCCTTGTCGTCAAGGCACAGCTCAGAAAGCATAGGGAAAACCCAGGAGCAGTTGTAAAATTCCACAAAAAATTTGTAGCTGTAGTAACATTAAAAAAATATAAACCTGTTCAGAATAACTATGTACAGAAGCAAAAAAAATATATCTTTCTTGTAAAATCTCTTGTAATCTCCTCTTTGCAGCTCAGTTGATTTTTTTTGAAATTACTTTTTTCCCTCCTGTTCACCCTTACCATTCCTCTCAATCAAGCTGCTCAATGTCTCCCATCTGTCACAGAGTCTGCCCCTAGAGCGCCTCTTGGTGGCTCCTACCTGCCTCTTTTTCCACGGAGCACCTGCACAGCAGGGTCTGCCCTTGATGCAGACTGGAAGGCTGGAGCAGACGTCACCCAGGAATGGCAAGGTTTTTTTTCCACTTTGTCTTGTCCCTCTCTCCTCCCACTGAGGACACCAGCTCAAGCGGATCATACGTACGCATGCCTGCCAAGTGCCTGATGGCATCCTCCCCTCTCCGGCTCCCCCCAATGGAAGCAGCCTTTGCCCCGAGAGTCGGTGCTTCCACCGGCTCTCCTGGACATCAGGTGTATTAAACACCCCTGGTATCCTTCCCTGAAGGAGTGGTGGAAGGTGTGGCGTCAGGCACCTCAACCCTCAGCGCCACCAGACTGGCCTTGCAGCTCAGTTTAGCTGTTTTATAAGTCTTTTCAACCTCCATCCTTTGCAAGCATCCTGTTCTTTGTAAATTTCAGGAGCTGCTAGAACATTGAGAACTTCCTGAGGTCCCCACAGCAACTGCAAATGGCTCAGGCATTTGCACCCAAGTAACCTCTAGCTGTTTACAGTTGTCTCAAATTATAAATATATAAATTTCAACAGTAACACAATTTTCTAAACAAAAGTGATCCCAACATCAGCTACATTTCCATACATTGATTCTCATATATTTTATATTAGCAGATATAGATATGCAAGAGAGGAAAACATACAGCAAGAGAAAACAGAGAGACAGAGAGAGGCAAAGAATTACGAGACTGTTCGGGTTGATCAAGTCCTAGGTCTCAAAGGAAAATTTGGTTACGCAACCAGACAGAAGAGACAGAAAAGGAAAGAATACAGAACCTTGCATTTAAACACTTTCTCCAAAACAAATGGGACAGGGTCCTATTCTACCCTGTCACAGCCCTCATGGACAACCCCCCTATCTCTGCACAGCTCATGGAGCTGAGACACACTGCATCTGCTATATGTTGAGGAGCTCATCCTTGCTGACTACTGTGCACTAAGCTGTGTCTCGAGAAATAAACAAAACAGCAGTAAACAATGCCATATTTTTTGTATATCCTCCTGTTTCGTTACTGTTAATGTAACTTTTCTACTGGCAATCTGTTTCAACCTGTGTGCTAGGTAAGGCTTTTACCTCTCTCACAGAGTTCCTAGTCTCCCCAGGAAAGCACACAGAGCACACATTCTGGCTTTAAATTTGTGCACTGATTCATAACACTGCCACCAGTTTGTGACAACCTGCTTCTTGGTCCGTAATAAGTTACAGGGCAGTTTTGGTGTATACTGATTCTCTTCGCTTGTTACTACCTGATTGTAACAGGACCCCCCCCCATCCTGTTCAGGGCTAGGAAGGTCAAAAACTATAATATTTTGTAGAGTGTACTTTGGATGGTGGACTGTAAACAGAGAATTCTTTGTTGCCAGCAGAAATAATAAAATTACTTTTTCAATAATGAGGCCAATCACTCTTCCATAGAAAATAGATTATTTACTACTACATACTGTAGATATTAACAATTAAACAGGTTATATATACAGGAAGACAAAAGATTTACATGTTTACTGGAAAAAGAAAATAAAAGTAGTTAAAATACAGGTGATTTTTAGAAGAATCTCAAAAATCTAGTCTCTCCTAGAGTCTATATTTACCTGCCAACTAACCTGAAAGAACACTCACCCAGAACCGTCCTTCCCTCACACTGATTGTGTGTGTGTGTGTGTGTGTGTGTGTGTGTGTGTGTCTTATCACCAGTGGCTTTATTTGCACCTAGCAGCATCCTTAATTACAGTTTTATGACCATGTTTTTCCCTCTTGCAGGATGTCTCTGTGTCAGAAATAGCACCCTCACATCTGCCAGGGTCTGTTGCTAGATGAGCTCATGGGAGACTTAGCACCTTCCCAGTTCGGCAGTGTTTCTCCTGAAAGCTGCCTGAACATGTGACCTGGAAGCCATTTTAGTGTCCATTTCAAACAGCATAACTTATAAAAGAAAAATAATTATTCTAACAAAAAAATAATAAAATTAATCTGGTCACACAGAGATATAAGTATGAGGCATATTTACTCCTGAGATCACTTACGGCAGTTCCATCCTTTTGTTGGCTCCCCATTAGCCCTCCCTGCAGTGGTTCTTAGCCACTGCAGAGGGCTGGGGATCCTCAGGAAGCAATGCAATAATCATGGGGAAAGTCATCCCTGTGGCGCTGAGGGTTGAGGCACTGGCCATCACACCTCGCATCACAAGAGTGACCTGGATTTGGGAGCAAGCCTGAGGTGCCAGGGGTCAGCCAGGGGGTGAAGGTTTGAACATCCAAAGACAGCTCACCTTCTCCAGGGAGGGAAGGTTGAGAGCTCCTGCAATGGTATACCTACTGGCGTCAGCCAGGTGGTATTGCATCGATGGCCCTCTGCGCATGCAGGTGGTCGGTCATAGCAGACATCAGAGTGGCATGCATGGGAGTGTGCACACCCTCTGGACATCATTGCATGTCCTCACTCACTGTCGGGGTGGTAACCCATGCACCAAGAACACAGAAATGACCCAAATGCCTGGATAGATGATGTCCCCACCACAGACCCCCGTGCCCCCTGTGGATCCTGTCCTCCAAGGTCCTGAAGGCCTCTGATCTTTACCTCCACCTGCAGGTAAAATTAAATGTGTGTACAGGAGCACTGTGGAACTGAAGGTGGCCCCACCTTTGGGGGTGAAACCCAGGGGGGTTTCCTGCAGGTGTGTCGCGGGTGGGTTGGAGGTCTCAGGGGGTCCCCAGGCAGGGAAGACCTCAGGCCAGGCAAGAGGAGCTGCGGCTGTTGACTAAGGGAGTTCCAGGGGCTGGTGACTGGAGTGTAAAAGTTAATAGAAAAAAAATTACCATGGGAAAGGTCTTGGGTATAACATTTTGGGTTAGGGGGTCAATTGAAGTGGTTGGGTTTAGGAGGTGCCCACAAATGATATGGAACCAGGAACAAGGACCACCATGCCTGGTTCCCCATCTATGGCCCTGCTTAATGTTGACAAGCAGGAAGTAGCAGGTGCGGCTAGCTCTGCTCCTCCCTTTCAGGCCATGCTTTGTAACGTAAGAAAGGAATAAAACAGCAGTGATGTAAGACTACATTGCCATTTCCTTGGCTGACCTTGTTTGAATCATTGAGACCTGGTTAGGCGATGGCGCTGGTACTGTGCAGAAGGCGTCTATCAGGCATGGTTATTCGGTGGTATATTGCCCGAGGTGGAACTGCAGGGGGGCATTTGTTTTAAATCTGCATTGGGGCTCGCTGCATACTCCATGGAAACTTTCAGGTCATTTGAATGTGTCTCTGCTGGATGTGCCCTAGGTGTTAGTTGCACAATCATCCTTATATACCATCCACCAGAGTATGGGGTGATTTTATGCAGGACCTGGCGGATTTTATTGTCAACTGAGCATTAAATGGCTCCAGACTTTTGGTGCTGGGGGACTTTAGTGCCTGGAGTGATGATGAGACCTTGAACCAATGATCAACAGCTCCTCAGTTGATGAATTCACTAGGGCTGGCAGAGGCTGTTGCCTCTAGTACACATCAGCAGGGTCACACCCTGGGCCTGATCGTCTCATCAGGTCTTGGCATAAGTGCAGTCAAGGTTGAACTTGTCTTTTGGTCAGATTATCATGTGGTGTCTTTCCTCTGTGGTGTCCTCTGTTTTGTTAATCCCCCTGTGGAGACAATCTAATACTGTCTAAAACATAATTTGGAGTCTTGCAACCTCCTGGAGGTATTGGACGTATTGGGCATGATGCTAACCTGTGTGTGGGGTTCTGAGAATGCTGTGGAGCATTATAATGGTGCTTTCACCTCTGCCTTGAATTCCTTAGCACCTTATCATGTTCACCCTTGATATTCTGATGCAGCTCTTCTTGGTACTCTGATGAGCTGTGCCAGTTGAAGACTAAAGGACAGAGGTTAGATCATTCTCATAGAGCTTTTTCTCCCATCAGTCAACGTGGGCAGGCTGTTCTGCTGTGTCCCTGCATCCCCTGCCTGGCATTCACCTCCTCAGAACTCACCTTCCTATAGATCCCCCACAGATTGCACCCCCCTCCATGGTGAGGCCAGGAAGGGGAGGGCCATCCTCTCCCTACCCGGAGACTCACATCCAGAATGAGGTCAGTGGTCCTTCTCGGTAGTGTGAAATGAAGGCAGGCAGGCAGGGCTTCATGGAGCCACAGTCAAACTTTTTTTGTTTCCTCCCACACCCCCAGCCATGGCGGAATGTAAGCATGTGCATGTGGAGGTGCATACATGCTACAGAACCGTAGCCTCTTCCTTACTGTGTCACTTGTACTTCCAGCACTACCACCCGGCCTCCACCAGATAGCAACCAAGGACTGAGATAATGTGTCTCCCACTCCCATGAGAGGAGAGCAGTCCATCGGATGCTCAATCCTCTCCCACCCCTGCCAACCCCCAGTGACCTGAGCCGTTTCCCGAACCTGGGTCTTTAGCAAGGGGAAAGGTAAGGCCCTCAAGGTGTCTCATCCCTTTTCACCTCCAGACCAACAGGTTAGAGCATTCTTGGCATATGTCCTGCTCTATGGATGACAAATTGGCAGTGAAAACTCACTGCAGTGAGTGTCAATGAGAAATCACCCTGAAAAAGACAGAGTTCCTGTCACGGATGTTTGCTGCAGATAAATATTCTCCAGCTCAACTTGCACCATGGACATGTTATTAAACCCGTCCTTTCTATGGTCCACTTGAGTTTTTTCTGCTGAAAAATGCGATGAGTAATTTGTTCGCTGACAAGGTGTCCTCCATTAGACTGGGTATCTGCGCAACTGGTCTGTCATGGGCCTGTGATGGTCGGGGACTGGGTGGCATTGTTGATCTGCCTGCCTGGGAAGAGTGTTGGCCACGTTTTGGAGTAAGAGGTGCTCAGGGTTATTGCAGGTTTGCATCCCAGCAGCTGTTTGCTGGATCCTAGTCCTACCTGGCTACTTTTAGATTGCCGAGAGGTTCTGAGGCCAGTTATTTCCCAGATCATCGGGTGTTCCTTGAGGGAGAGTGTTTTCTTGTTTGCCCTTAAATGAGCAGTGGTGAGGCCATTTCTTAAAAAAAAAACCTTCCTTGGACCCTGATGTGATGGGGAATTATAGACCTGTCTCCAATCTCCCCTTTTTGGGCAAGATTTTTGAGAAAGTGGTGGTTGAGCAACTTGTGGAATGCCCTGAGAAGTTTAACATCTACAAACCTCTCCAGTCGGGTTTTTGGTGTTGCCATAGCATGAAGACTGCCCTCATCAGAGTGACGAATGATCTCATCATGGTGAGGGATCAGGGACATTGTACCATCTTGGTCCTGTTAGATCTCTTTGGCATTCGACTCTGTTGACCATGGTATACTTTTGGATCATGTAAGGGACAACGTGGAACTCACCTGCACTATACTGAACTGGTTTGAGTCCTACATAACCAGGAGAATGCAGCAGGTGGCCCTGGAAAGTTTTCTTTCCAGGGACTCAGCGCTGTCTTGTGGAGTTCCTCAAGGCTTGATCCTTGTTCGTGTGTTGTTTTCAGTGTATACGTTGCCATTGGGCGAGAATATTAGACTGTATGGTGCTGAGTTTCACTGCTATGCATATGATACTCAGCTTTACCTGTCTGGCATTTCTGGTAGGTGTGATGTGGTTTCTATGGTGGAGAGGTGTCTGACTGAAATAAACAGCTGGACAGCTTTGTCTCAAACCAGGTAAGATGGAGGTCATGATTGTCGGGCCAAATAGGCAGGGCCCAGTGATGACAAGTAGATGGACTTTCCGTCTTTCGTTGGGTGGTCTACCACTCAAAGCTGCAGATGTGGTTAAGAATCTTGGGGTCATCCTGGAATGCAAGTTGACACTCAATCATCAGGTGTCAGCTGTGGTCTGGGCTGGCTTTTACCATCTTCTTAATATTGGAAGCATTAAACTGCATTTAGCCCCTGCTGACTTGAAGACAACAGTTCATGCCTTTGTCACCTCTAGGCTCGATTATTGCAATGCTTTATACCTAGGGTTATCTGGAGATTTGTTGTGACACCTGCAGCTAGCCAAAATGTTGCAGCCCGGCTGATTATGGGCTCCTCCTGTAGGGATCACATTATGCTAGTTTTGCATGCTCTGCACTGGCTGCCTATGGGGTGGCACATAACCTTCTAGATATGCTTGATAACATTAAAGGTCCTACACTGTATGGGATCAGATTACTTTTAAGACTTCCTAGTTCACTATTTATTTATTTTTTATTTAGTTTTTGTTGATTGGGAAAGGAGGACTAGACAATTCTGCCTATTTTCAGCCTCGTCCCGGGGGAGAGGAAAACAGATGGATGCCAACTGATATTGAACCAGATTAAGCTGTTGGTGGTATTTTTAGTGAATGGTGGAAATTTGGCCAGGACACTGGGGAAATTCCCCTTCTCTTGCAGTAGGGGGAACTCTTGTCCATCTCT
This sequence comes from Neoceratodus forsteri, assembly GCA_016271365.2. Taxonomy (NCBI): domain Eukaryota; kingdom Metazoa; phylum Chordata; order Ceratodontiformes; family Ceratodontidae; genus Neoceratodus; species Neoceratodus forsteri. The sequence goes on along the minus strand of CM028129.1, from coordinate 565,243,610 downwards.
TGGACAAGATGACCGACCATGGAGGAGGAGGTGTAGGAGCTGGAGAAGGAGCTATGCATTGTGTTGAACCATCTCAGGATATGGATATTGGAACTGCTTTATCTACCAGGCCTGTTTCTCCTGCAAACATCTCTAATTCTGACCTTATGGATTTATCTTCCTCTCCTGTAGTTAATCAAGTTGATGGACAGCTACACCCTGAGATTGTAGCTTTTCAGCAGCAGACTGCTGAAGCTCTGAGACAACACTCTCCCAGGCCTGAACCACTGAGGGCTACTCATAGGAGGCAAAATATGACCCCTGACTCTCGTCTCTTAGCTATTCGACAACATCGGGAAGCCTTACTGAACTTGTTACATAAAGAAGATGAAGCCTTACTTCATTTGGAGATTCCGACTGGACATTTTCCTGTGGATTCTCAGGAAGTCCACTCTTGTGATAAGTGCTCATTTTCATCTTCTCCAGGTGTGCTGGGTTCTCATTCTGCTTGGTCCCCGGATCAAGCTCTCCATGCTGCAGGCTGGAAACAAACAGTTGATGGCTCCACTTGGTTCTCCACCTCAATTCCTACTGCCGAGGAGCTTCAAAGTCTGTCAAATGTGTCAGCCTCTGTCACACCCTCTGCTGCTCTTCCACAAACTGTTTGTTCTGAAATGTGAACTGCCTGTATGACTAGCGATGCCTGAATCAATGTATCGCCTGAGACTACACCTCCTGTATTACCAGTTGAGGACCCGCGGCTGAGTCCTGAGCCTGCTGTTCTCCCTCACCTCAGTCCTGCTGTTCCTCAAGTAAGTGTTTTACAGTCTTGAGTCTGAGCCTCCCTCTAGCTCTTGGGCTGATTCGATGGAGAAAACTGCTCCCCTTTCTAGTTCTGCTACGACTGAGTTAGCTGTGTCTCCCCCCTTGCATACTGCTGATCCTAATGAACATCACCGTGAAAAAGGTCCTCCTAATCCTGCCAGACCTTTTAAACTGACTTATTCGCTAATTTGGGGGAACCGGCCAAACACAAAAATGCTGTGCATTTTAAATATGCTTGTGGTCTTGATGTCCCTCCTGATAGGGCTTATGTTGCCAGGACTTTGCTGAAGGACACAATGCGTTTTACTGCTATGGAGATTTTGGCACTAATTCATACTTCTGGGGATACCCAGTATGATGTTAGTTTCCACTCCCCTGTGTTGTTTGACAGGTTCTAGATCAAATATTCCTCTCTTAAACATACTCCTGCCTGACTCCCTTCATTATAATCCCTTTAACAAAACCTGTGTGGAAAACAGTCAACATTTTATTTAAGAATGAAGGGGTGGAAATTTCAAATATCCTGCACTGGATAAAACAACATGTAGAAGCCATTGACCAGCCTTCTCCTATTTTGGATTCCGAGAATATATGGACCGGGGGGGGGTGGCGGCTCAAAGTTAAGCTTAAATCTACTGATTCAGGCATTCAACACTTGCCTAGCAGTTTTTTCATTGGCAGGGATAGAGGTTTTTGTTTTTATCCTGGACAGCCTAAGACTTGCCATAGATGTGGCTCTCTCTCTCCCATTTGAGCAATGCTTGTGAGGTGAGAGTTTGTGCTTTATGTCTGGAAATAAGACACTCTAACCATTATTGTCCAAATCCTACTCGTTGTAATCTCTGTGATGAGACAGGTCACTCTTACAGGTAGTGTCCTTGGGCTGCTCATAATAAGGGCTCCTTGTATGATCAGGAGGAGATGGTCTTGGAAGCACAGGAAAAGACTCAACTTAAACATCAATCTCTGATTTCTCTCCCTGTCCAATTACCCACTCCTCAGCACCCTATACCTGTTCTTTTGGAAACATCTGATTCTTCTGTGGCACAGGTAGTTGCACCTCTGTTGGATTTGCAGATACCACAGGACTCTCATTCGACTGTTGATTCTGTAGCTATGCCCCCCCCCCCCGCTCTTGACTGACGATTTTGTGGTTGTGGGTGGCAAACGTAAACGAGAGAAACTGCCACCTAGACCGAAGATTTCCAGAAGAGCTTCACTAAGGACTCTGAATAGTTATGCTGCTTTACAGTCTTGTGAGGCTATAGAAAGTGAAGAATTTGACCTGTCCTCGGTGGCCTCTTCTCACAAGGAGGTGCCTGAGGGTGAAAAAGATTGTAAACAGGGCAAAACTTATAAATGGACTAGAAAGAAAAATGTTTAATTTCTGCTTTCTTTGGCTTTGACTGGTGCAGATTTGCATTTATTAACCTTGAATTTTAGCTGGCCCACCGGTGCTGTGGTTGGATTTCCGCTTGCGGCGCCAGCAAACCGGGATCGGGAGCGAGCCCGGATCATCAGAGGGCCGGCCGGGGGAGAAGGATCGAGCATCCCAAGGACTGCTCTCCTTCTCCAGGGGAGTCTTGTGGTCGGTGCAGGGCAACACCTAGCGGAAGGCTGCGTGTACGCCTGAACACCGATACATGGTTAAGGGAACTCTGGGGTGAGACAGACGCAGGTATCATTGTACGTCTCTGCCCCAGCCTATAGGGATAAAATCCCTCATCACCTGATGTCTCTATGATGCCCTGCCCCTGAGCATCGATTAGCCACTAGGCCGGGTGCTCTCCCAACAAGATACAGATACATGGCACCGGTTCTGGCTGTGGTGTCGTGCCCTGCCTCCTGGGGAGTATGCCAGGAGTAATCGGGAGTGCGAGGGGCTACAGGTGGTGGATACCCAGAGGCACCATGACTAGGGCTGACCTCTGACAGATGGTAGAGAGGTTAAAAAGCATGGTAAATATAAAAAAAAAAAACCTTGAATGTTAATAGTATCCAGAATGCCAAGTGCCGATCTACTCTGTTTTCTGCTTTGCATTTCTCAAAAGTTAATGTTTTTTTTACAGGATACCAGGTTGAGGTCTACTTCTGATATTTCTCTGGCCCAACGTTCTTGGCCTTGGGGACCTTCTTTTTGGTCACTAGGGACTGAGTCCTGTCCTAGTGTGGGTGTTCTTTTTAAGTTTGGGAATTTCAAAGTTACTAGAGTATTTGATATAGAGCCTGGCAGATTGTTGTTGCTGGATATTCTTTTTCGTAATATGTTTTATCGGCTTGGCACTATTTATGCCCCGCACACCAAAAGTCTGAGAATTTCCCCTTTTCAGGTTTTGAGACCCTTCCTCCATACTGCAAAGTTAGTTCTGCTTGGTGGTGATTTTAATTGTCCCTTGGATTTGGCTGATAAGACAGGGTTGACCTCTAAACTTTTTTGTGATATAAATTCTTTAACTTCCATTATGAGAACTGCTAGATTGCTTGATTCTTATAGACAATTTAATCTAACGGGGGGCATACTTATTATAGGAATTCAATCTCTACTAGATTTGATTTTGTATTTGTTTCAGAGTGTACTCATTTACATGGTGCGTGGACTGCAGCTTCTGCCACCTCTGACCATATGGAGTTGCATGTTATGATTACTTTGGGAGATACTACATGTATGGGTAAAGGTTTGTGGAAACTAAATGCTTCCTTATTGACTAGGCAAGATTCTTCTCTGGAATGCCTTGAACTGTTTAAAGCCCGCCTTTCTGCTATGGTTTTTTATGATTCAGTATTGGATTGGTGGATACAATCGAAGCTGGACTTTAAACATTTCTTTTTTTCTAGAGGTAGGAAATATAGTGAGGCTGCTTATTTGAATTTTTTGCAATTATGACAGTAGCTCTTTAAGCTCATTTATTTACAAGCCACTACTAGCCATGGTTATGCTTCTCAAATAGATAACTTACAAGCTAAGATGGAATTGTACCTTTATGACAGGGTAACATCTTTGACTACTGAACAACTTGGTTACAAAAGGGTTCCTTGGATGTTTTTAATTGTAATTCGGATATGGTTGAGTAGAAAGTTGTTCGGTGTTTGAAAAATGATTCTGGGGTTTGCTGCACTCTAGTGCTTTGATTTTACAATATGCTGAAACTGCTTATGCTGTTTTTTTTTTCTAGCTCTGAACTTTTACTTTCAGATGATGTTTTTTTTTTCTGATTTGGTGCCCCATACCTTATCTGATCTTGACTTCACACTTTTGATTAGACATATTACAAGACTAGAAGTTAAGAATACTCTTGCTGCTTTTCCTTTAGCTAAGGTTCCAGGCCCAGATGGCCTCCCCTCTGAATTTTATGAGCAGTTCCAGCATATCCTGGTCCCTGTTCTGACGGTCCTTTATAATGATATCCTTGCTACCAGATATGTTACTCGTGACGGGTTGCAAGCTTGTATGATTTTGATTTTTAAGACTGGGGACTGTATGGATCTCAAAAATTGGAGACCTATTTCCCTGTTAAACACTGATTTAAAGATACTTACCAAAATCTTGACTACATGGCTAAATGACATCACTCTCCGTATTGTTTCCCAATTTCAGACCGATTCCATCCCATCTCAGAATATTACGGATAATCTCATTCAGATTTGGAATATTATACAGTATGGCATAGATGATAAATTATCAGGGTTTTTGTTGTCTATTGATCAAGAGAAGGCCTTTGATAGGCTTGACCTTCACTTTCTTCGCTTTCATGGCATTCCTGAAACATTTATTTCATGGCTACAGTTAATTTATCAGAATGCCACTTTTCAGCTGTTGATTAATGGTTATCAGAGTAATGTTATTAAACAATCTAAAGGGGTTCGACAAGGGTGCCCGTTAAGTCCTATTTTAAATGTCCTGGGACTTGACGTCCTTTTAAGGAAAATTCATGTTTCTCCCAAGGCTGTTCCCATCACTACGACTGCCCTTTTTTCATTCCTGAAGTACTGGCTTATGCTGATGATATTTGTGTTTTTATAGCTGATCCTCATTCTGGGGCTGCCTTGGTTCATATTTTCCAGGCTTATTTTACTATTTCCAGTGCTGAAATTAATATTTCTAAAAGTAGGGCTTTGCAGTTTGGGAAGGATTTGTGCAGCCCCACTACTGTTGCAAGTATTCCTATAATTGAGGATAATTTGAAAATTCTCGGTATTCTTTTTGGTGGTTCTGATGCTGGTAAATTGAATTCGGGTCTAAAATTGAATGAGGGTTTTGTGGTATTGGCTAAATGGAAAGGCATGCAAATTTCAAAAATAAGCGGGTGATTTTGATCAAAACTCTCCAACTCCTTTTATTTTTATTTCTTATGCGATTCGCCCCGGACATGGAGACTAGATTGTATAGTTTATTTTTCAAGCTTTGTGGGGTTCTAGGCTTAATCCCATTAGATGTAATTTTATCTACCTCCCAGTGGGGCAGAGTGGCTAGGCCATGGTTAATCTTGTTGCCTTTATTTTATTTTTTATAATGTTAAGCCTCTTTTGAGTAGCCATTCAAAGACTTGGCATTTTTGGCTTTCTCATGATCTACAGAGTTTACTTGCTTTGTGGAAGAATGGGAAATGGCATTTTCATATGCTATGGTGGAAGATCTATGTTCCCAGTTATATGGAAGTAACTTTCAACATATAAAGCACTGGCATGTTACTACAGAAGTTGTTTTGCTCTTTTCTGAAAAAGCCTTTTATGATCATATTATTGAGAGTAATTTTTGGGACTCCTTAATTTTTCCATCTGGGTCTCCTGACACTTTAGAAGTTACTCTTAAATTTTATCAAATCCCAGATTACCAGACTATCTTTGGGACACTACCTGGCTTTCCTATCATGGTAGGTTAAATGTGAGAAATTCTCATAAGCGCAAGCAAATTTCTGACAGATTCTGTCCCAGGGATACTTGTCATGGTGTTTTGGAAACCCAGCATCATTTATTTTTTGATTACCCTTTTGTTTTGACCTTTTGGTCCACACTGGTTACATTTTGGTGTTGTCCAGATTTTGGATCTATAGGCTATGATACCTTGATTTTAGGTATCTATAAATAACCATGCCTGTACCCATGCCTGCATCCACTGCTTTTCTTTTACTGTGCCTGCAAGCCATGCCTGTATCCACTGCTTTTCTTTTACCATGCCTGTATCCACTATTTTTCTTTACTGTAACCACCTCATGATGTAACTCACAATGCCTCAAATGTTCCTTATGTCCTTGTTCATTCTTATAACTTATATTGTTATCCTGGGTCGCCCCTGAAAAAGGGACCTTTGGGGCTCAGTGGGCCTGCCCGGTCACCAAAATTTAATAAACAAATAAACTGGGTAAAGTACCATCATAGTACGTTAAGTGGAGTCCTGTTTTTTTTAAATATTATATTTGGTTGGCATGGTGTGCTTGGGTTTTCCAGCACACTTGGTGGACACAGCTTGACACTATTCATATGGTTACATCTCAGATTACATCACTGTACTTAAAAGAATTGCCTTTTCTTTCTAGGAATGATTTGCTTCATCTTTGGATGAATTGTGAAAATTGATGTTATGATCCACCTTGAGCTTTTTGCTTTTGTTTTTTCTCTAGTTTTTTACATCTCATTCTTTGTATTTCTGTTTCAATTTTAGTTTTTCCTGTATAAGATTTTGTATGTTTTTGTCTTAGTTTCTTATGTCCTTAATAAAAACTCCCCTTCTCTTTTCAAGAAGTGCCATGGGATATTTAACATCCACCTGAACTACCACCAGAACAGGCAGATGGGACCTTGGTTTAACATCTCATCCGAAAGACGGACCCAACTCATTCCCTCTGCTCTTCCAATGCAGGCCTGCTGTCTGTCCCTGTATCCAGGCTGTGACAATCTGGGGACCACATTTTATGTTGAGGCACCTACTCTTGGGAATGTTTTTCCACAACATATTGGAGCTGCCTGCACAGTAGGGAATTTAAGACTAATTTAAAAACACTCTCTTCACTGAAGCATTTCCCTGATTGTTTTAATTATTGCTGGAATTAATGTTTTAATTGCTCATTGTCCACCGGTATATTAATTGTTATGAAGTTTTAGTATTGTATTGTGAAGCAATCTGAACCTTCGGGAAAGGGCGCTCTATAGATAAAATTGCCTTGCCTTGCCAGAGTGGTGCTATATATACATTAAAGGCTCTCTACATATGGTCCCTTGTACCATGGTTAACATGTATGCCCCTAATCAGGATAATGATAATGGGTTCTTCCTAAAAGACAAGCTGGTCACATGGGCACCTCCCTTATGGATCTTCACCTAGTAGAGAGTGAGTTTAATGCATGCAGCCCTGACTTGACAGATCCATGGGTGTTGGGATGGAGGAGTCCTGAGTGGTTACCTACAGGTATATCCAGACTTACCTGGAAGCTGGGGATGATGGAAATCTGGCATTACCTCCACCTCAATATGAGGAACAATGCCTTTTGCCCCCAATGATTACTGATGCATTTACTATTTTCTTCTATCATCCAACTGGGCACATGTAGCAGAGCAGTGCAACATCAGGAATTTGACATTGTCAGACCATGCTCCTGTCCTGTTGGACTTGTTAGTCGCACCTATCCAGAAAACACAATGCTGGAAACTGAAAGCATGCATGAAGGAGTACAAGGCCAGTAACCCCAGAGGGGTCACCACTAATGCGAAGTGGAGGGTGGCTTAAAATCAGTAATCACAGGCTGGACAATTAGCTTTGCAGCTGCCATAAAGCATGGAAGGCTTAGAGAGCAATAAGACCTACAAAATAAGCTGTTTGACTTGGAAGCAGAACACAAAATTGTTTTTGAAGAAACAGGTCAAACAGCAGTTGGAGAAATGTAGGGTAGGCCTGAATTGTCTCCTGGAGGTGAAAGTGGAAAGAACCTTGGGGAACTCCCATCATCGGTTTTACGAATTGGGAAATAGAGGGTGAAAACTGCTCACCTGGCAGCTGCACTGAGAAGAAGCAAGCCACATGGTACTCTGACTATGCAACCAGGGAGCCCTTGACTCTTATGGAAGTGACCCCATGAAAATAACCAAGATATTTGGGGGGGGGGTGTTTACAAAAGCCTATACCTGCAGGACAGGTTAGAGGGTTTCCAAGAGAAAATGGATGAGTTTTACAGATGGGTAAAACTCAACCACCTTATGGAGGAGGCTTAGGAGGAGCTGGATGCTCCAATTACTCAGACTGAAGTACAGGCCACAATTAGCCACCTGAACACAGGTAAGTCTCCAGACCCAGACGTGATGGTGCCTGAATTTTTTAAGACTTTTTGGACACCCCTGCATTATTGCTAGACAGTGTTTTTAGAGGAGTACAGCAAGGGGAAGGGAGGGGACCCCACTGTCATGGCAATAGAGTCAGCAAAATGTGACTGTGGCTAACTCTCTGCCCTCCTCTTGTGTTTTCATACCCCCCAAATACCTGACACAGGGTCTCTCTAGATCCCAAGAATCATCATCCTGCACGTCTCTGACAAGGGTTATCCAGAACGCTGCCTACTACTATCACTGGTTAACTAAGATAAAGCCTGGACTGCTCTAACAGTACTTTTATGCGAATTTCTGCTTGTTTATTGTGTGTATTCTGTATTTGTTTACCCTCCACCCTCTGTAACCGATGTGGAGCCTTTACAAAAGAGTCTGTGACTCAAAGGATTGTAATTCCAATTATATCCAAAATAAAAATAAATATCTGTAATCCCAAAGCCCAATAAGGACCCAGCAGTATGCAGATCCTGTCCCCCATCTCTCTCCTGAATGTGGATTGAAATTCTTCATATCAATCTTAGTAGCTAGGTTACAGAAGTGGGTGGGATCCCTGGTCCTCCTGGACCAAATGGGTTTTATCAATGGCCGCCTCATCCACAACAGCATTTGCAGGTTGCTCAGCATCCTGTTGTGGCAGAGGCAACACTCTGAGTTCACCATGACGGTGTTTATGGGTGCAGAGAAGGCCTTTGACTAGGTGAACTGGGGATTCCTCCACCATATGCTGGAGGAAATGGGGCTGGGAGAGGCTTTTTGCACTAGCATTAAATATATATGCCTCACCCCAGGCACAAGATAAGGTGAATGCCCTTCAGTATGAGCACTTTTTCTTGACTAGAGGCATGAGGCAGGGGTGCCCCTCTCGCCACTACTGTTTGCACTTTGGATAGCACCTTTGGTGATTGTGGTTCACCAGAACCCGGCCATCTGGGGTGTGCTGTCAGATGAAGAGAGTGTAAGAGTGTAAGACTTTGGTGAATGCAGACAATTCATTGCATTTCGTCACTTTTCTGGATACCTCAGTGCCTGCTCTTTTTGGGAAGTTAGGGTACTACAGGGAAGTGGCAAGATACAAAACCAATTATGACATGTCAGAAACTATGAGGCTACTGAGTACATACCCAGCCACCTTCAGGGCATCCTGCCCCTTCCACTGGGTGCCAAGGAACATGGTACATTACTTGGGAGTGAGGGTCATGTCTAACATTTCTAACCTCTTTTGACTGAATTATGAGAAACTTCTAGGGGAGGCCCAGGCAGATATGAAACATTGGCTTCATCTATCCCCAGTATAGGAGGCCGAATAGCTTCAGTGAAGATGAACCTCCTCTGGAGGTCCTTATTGCAATTTCAGGCCCTTCCAGTAAATATTCCATAGCACGTCTGGAGTTGCATCCAGAAGAATATACCATGGTTCATTTTAGCCTCTAGACATCACAGTATCAATAAAAATGTACCGACTCTTCCATGCAATAATATGGGTAGTCTTGCCATGCTGGATATGATACGCTACCACCTTGAAGCCCAGCTAGTGCCAGTGGTCAGCTGGACCAAACAGAGAAGTGACACAGGATGGCTACAAATTGAGAAGCAGCAGCAGCTTTCCCCCTGGACAAAGCACACACTGCGAATGCTGCTGAAATCCAAGACCATTACGCAGTCTCCAAAGATGATAGGCCCACTCGCAAGTAACATAGAGGACTCAGACGTCACCCTCCATGCATGGACCCTGGACTCAGGAGATGGAACCAGTAGGGACTGACCAGGTTTTTGCACTTTGCTAAGGGGAACATGTTCACCCCTTTGGGGAGTTACAACAAAAGTTTGGCCTGCTGGTACATGATCACTACGATGCTTGCAGGTTCATCACTATCTAATGTTCCAAAACCTAGAATCACAAGTAAGTCAGGATATGTCCCCGCTGGAAGAATTTCTGAATTGGGCAGCAAAGCTCACGAGCAGAATATGCATGATATCTAAAGCCTATCAGACTTTGTCAGGTGCAGTCCACCTGGAGTTTGCCCACCTCAAGATACAATGGGAAGAGGAGGCAAGGATTCAACTTACCAATGAATGTTGAACCCAGGCATGGGATCAAGGCTGGAGGATGATCGAATCACCTGGGTGGTAAGAGTTTCGTTGGAACTGCGTGGTACATTTCTTCCACACACTCACGATTATTGCCCACTTCTAGGATGGAAACTTTCCCCTTTGCTGGAGGAAGTGTGGACATGTGGGCTTGTATTTCCATATTTTGGGGGACTGCAGGTGATAAGACCCTACTGGAACCAACTCCACACCACCCTAAGAGCTCTCTGGGATAAGGACATCCCCAACACATTTGAAACTGTATTCTTGAGCATATAGGTTCCAGGGCTAGGGATAAGACTCACCAGGGTCTATGTAGGGCACTTAACATGGCAGCACTGAAAGAGGTGACAGTCTGTTGGTTGAGGGACGACCTTCCTACCCTCCAAATGTGGATGGATAGAGCCTCAGATATTAGCAAAATTGAATGGGTTGCAGTGACATGAAGATTCTCACTGGAGAAATACAATAATGTCTGGAACAGATGGGAAACTAGAGGGCATGCACCTCCTGAGGGGTGATGGGGGAGTGAGATGACATGGGAGAGCAATGGGAGTTCAACAGGGGTGGGGTATGATGAAAGAAGTATGATATTTGTGATAGACCCATACCCATCCTATCTCAGGAATTGGACTGCACCATTAACTCCATAGCACCCAGCTCCAGTTGGATTTATTGTTTTGTTTTTCTGCTGGTTATTTACATATTCATAGTTGGCCTTTAATCATGAAAAGTGGAACCAGATCATCGTTCACCAATGGACTATGGACAGTGAAAGCCAATAATCCAATGGACTGGAAGTTCAAGTCACAGGAAGTGGCCACTGCTCTAACTTGCATACCTGTGGCTAATGACTGTAAATTTGTGTATTGCAAGTGTCATTGATTTGTCAAGCACTACAAGTATATAATATTTCTTCACTTTTCACTTGAATAAAGTCGAGTTTAAAAAAAAAATCATATAGTGTTGGTGTGGCTTGCTTAATTAGAAACACTAAATTCAGAATGAATTTCCTATATGCTGCTATGCTGACTTAGGCCTGTTGAACAAATATTAAAAGGTGATTAGTGATGTTTTTGTTGTTAAATAAATGTTTTGAGTTTTCTATTGCTATTCAGACTGATCCATATGTGAATTTTAAAGGGTATTCTATACCCGCTTACACTGGCATTTTTATCTGTTCTTTAGGTCACTCACTCAGTGTGCCACAATGTTATTTGAGTTGCTTGTATCACAATCTTCTTATCTTGTAGCGATAATCTCTTGTTGCTGTCACTAAAGTAACTGTCCCTTAAGGAGCTATAACCTGCTCCATTTTTAAACTCTCATCAATATATACACATTTTCACTCTGTTAAAAACGTTCAGTGCATTTGATTGTTCACTTTCATGCCGCTTGGGAAGAAACTCCTATTTTTTAACACACTGTGAGCATTTATAAAATATTCTCAATTAAGTGTCAATTTTCTCCCACTACTCAGATACATTTAAATTTGCCTGCCCTAATACTTTGTGGATTTATCATTTTGTAACAAACTAAAATGCTTCTGTAAATGAATGTCATGTTTACCTGCTAGCTTTGTTTCCTATAACTGGCAGCACAAGACTCCAGGAAGTGAGCTCTTCTATACCCACAATCTGAGTGAGGCTATGATATCACAATGCTCAGGATGGCATAGCGATGTCACAGGATGTTGAATGTGTCAGCATCATTGCCTTGGCAACTCCCCAAGCAATGTAAACTGCTACTCGGATGTGGGTATACTATCCAGGTTCGGTGTAGGTATTGTCAGCATGTTGCTCAAAGGTATATTTATAATGTATGTGTATGTTAAAAAGATATACGTGCATATTGGGCACTCACGGGTGTGCATGACGAATATGCTGGACCTCTCTGCAATGGCAAAATAATTTTCGTTTGCCTAAATGCCTGTAAGGTGCATCGAGATTTAATTGAACTTGATTCCAGTATGTTATTCGCCGAGACTGCTATCAAATATAATAAAATGCATTTTTGAAGATGTGTCCAGATTGATTTGTCCTGCACATATGTGCTACATCTAATATACTAATGAGTATACTTAATTTATAGTCATCTACATCAACCTAATACATTCACAGGTCTGCCTTTTAGGTTGTCTTTGCCAACTACCTTTCAGAGAAATTTTCTGTATAAAATTTGTTATGCAGTGGACTTCTGGTGACATCAGCTACCGTGATGGAGGCTTGAAGCTGAACTCTGGTCTCATAGGTGTCTAAATCATTAAACAACCGTCAGTTAAAGCTGAGCTGTTCCTCTGTATTCCTCACAGGCTCCCGCAAAGATGAGCCAGGTGAGGAAATCCAGCCAAAAGGATGTCCCAAAACCACATTCGAAGGGTGGAAGCTAGAGAAACCACAGCTTGAGTAACCCTTGAAGATGTCTGACTGCACTGTGGGCTCAGCTGGAGAAGAAGACGACAGGGAATCACAAAGCAGTTCCATTGGAAGCTTCCTCATCTAACATAATGAAAATGTTACAAAGGATAGACTCTAATGTATCAGACAGAAAGCAGGAGTTGGAGCATCGCACTTTTGAAACTGAGTCAGGCCTTAACAATGTGCAAAAGGAAGTGCAAAGCTTGGGCCACTTTATGCATTTCCTAGTGCAGCGTGAAAGGGAACTAACTCAGAGAGCAGAAGATGTGGACGCCAGAGGGTGGTGAAAAACTTTCTGTTTATTTGGTTCCCCCCCAAAGGTTGCAAGCAGAATGATCTGGTGGAGTTTGTACAGAGCTGGCTCCACCAAGAATTAAATATCCTGGAGGCAAAACCCCTTGACATCGAGCGGATGCACTGAACTCTGGGTCTGAAGTCCAAAGACAGAGCCCCAACACGCTCAATCCTGGTTACATTTTCCCATTACCTGGTCAAGGAAATGATTTAAAAAAAAAAGCTTAGGGCAAAAAAGATCTGAATATAGACAGGAAACATATTTGTTGACCAGGACTATCCACAGGTGACTATGCAGAAACAAAAGCAAATGCTAACTGTTATCAAGCAATTAAGGGAGAAAAATATCAAAAGTTAGCTCCGATACCCAGATAAACTGCTAATACACTGGGCGGAGGGGCCGAGGCTCTAGGACTCCTTACTGCAAGCTGCTAAACCACTTCAGAAGCTGGGAATTAACCTGCCAGAGTTACAGAAAGAATCTTTTGAGAGATCGATTCTGCAGATGGCTTGGAATCCAGTGTGCAAAGCAGGTGGGAAAGGGAAAGGGCTGTGGGGAGAAGTAACAGAGCTTCTACACAGGGACCTTCTGAAATTATATAAGAGTCTCAAGGGGAGACAGCAACCCTGAAAACATTAAATGGCAAGTACTGATTCATGTTTTATTTTATTCCCCAGTTAGCCACTCTCTTTATGGAACTGGCCGTAGGCACCCTAATGCAAGGTGAGATAGCAAACTGGATATTTTACAGTGACTCCTGATTTGCACAGTAAGCAGAAACCCCAGATTAAAATTTGACATTTCCAGCAAAGATTCCAGAGACTACTGAAGCTGGCACCACTGCAGTGACATACTTTCATTAGCAATGCATAGTGTTGAATTTGTGGCAATGGAAGATGTGGTGTATGGACTTCTTATCCATTTCCTTCCTCTCCTTTTGATTAATTTTAAGCACACAACAGAAGTGGTAGCTGGATCACTTTACCCTAGGTCAAACTGCATCTGGGAAGGACGGGCACTGGCTGCAAAATGGGTTGGGGTCTGAGTTTCCATGCCAACTGCAGGAAGTAGTGCCTGTTTTACAGCGTGATCACATCGCCCCCTGGCAAAGTCAGGTACCTACTGCTCCATTCATAAATGGAGTAATGCACAATGAGAGACAGGATATTGGGCCCTGCAAACACTGCAACAGACTGTTCTTGGCTCTGGATGCTAGATACTAGGGTTTGGAATAAATCATTCATAGACATTCTGTAGTGAAAGAATGCTTTTAGGGAGTGGGGTCATTTTATTCATTTCTGGGTCGGGGAAATGTATTCCAGATTTTGATGCTTTTGGGGGCTGAGTTGAAGGCTACTTCTTTTGGGGAAGTAACTGTTTTGCTGTGGGGAAGGCATGAGCGCTCGCTCATGAGGGTTGGGGAGTAGCCGGAGATCCCTCGTGAGACAAATATAGTATATTATTTATGTAAAGGAGGTAATGAAGGGTTGCTGGTGATCATAAAGTAGTTAATAGTCTAATCTGTATTTAAACCATTGGGTATAAGATATGTAGATGTAGAATATGATACTGTTAAGACACCAGAGATTAATTTAGGGAAGTACAACAACTATTTACTTCCAATCAGCCGGTGCTAATTCCTAGGGGCACACTCTGCAGACAGCAAGGAGTTGAGGGCCCACCGACTGGATGGGAGCGAGAGAGTGTATGGTACTGTAGCTCAGTACCCTTACCCTAGGTAGGAGGAAAATTCCCTCCGAGGCTCAAACTTTATTCAAGCTACTTTTGTTGGTGGCATGTGCACTCCATTTTTGATATTAAATGTTTACTGTTCTTGTTTACAGTTTGAGCTGTATACTTCCTGTTCTTGTACTTGTTTATGGTTTAAGCTGTATTTCACAGTTTGTTTGAATGTAATGTTATTGTTAATGTTTCTTTGTTTTGTTTCTCTGGGTCATGGGATGTCTTTGAATGAATGATTTGGGGTAAGAGGACTGATGATGAGGGTGATGTGGATTAAACTGATGTCAGGAAGTACATTAAGGGAACACGGATGGTGGGTCCTTCCTCTAAGGTAAGCAACTGGAACCTTACTACATTTTCTAACAGCCAACATGGGATGACTTAAGGCAGTATCATTTAATGTTAAACGGATCAACTCAGTTGTTAAGAGAGCCAACATTTTGTGTCAGCTTTCTAGGGTTAGTTATGATACAGGCCTCCTACAGGAGATCCACGTTTCCCAGCTGTAACACAGTAAACTGCATACAAGCTGGGTCGGGGCAGTGGTGGCATCCTCGCACCTGTCTGGAAAGAAGGCAGGGGTAGCCATCCTTTTAAAGAAGGGCCTGCTTTTTGAACAAACCAACACTTTTATTGATAAGGATGGGAGACTGGCCATTCTCATGGGAACCATGGCAGGCAGACCGATACATTTTGTTAATGTGTATAATACAATGCCACCAACCCAGAGTTCTTTTAACAGGTATTCAAGCTGGCCCAGTGGCATTGAGCGTTGATGTGCTGGATGCCACATCTTGCGCTACATCAGTGACCCGGGTACCAGAATGAGTCTGGGTTGTCGGGGGTCAGCGGGGGAGAGGGTGAGGAGCAGGACTGAGCTGCCATAAGGTGGCTCTCCTCTCCCAGGAAGGGATGTGGGTTTTTCCCAGCCCTTGGCTTCCAGCCAGTGAAGGATGGATGGCAGTGCCAGGCCATGGGGAGCCCAGCAATTGCCAGGGTGGGTCAGAAGAGGCCAGAACTGGCACCACAGAGTGCATATGTGCCTCCAAGCGCACACTGCCATATGCTGGGGTCCCGGGACAGCAGGGAGAAAAATGGGAAAAATGAAAAAATCTAAATTAAAAAAAAAAGAACAGGTATTCGGCAGGGTGGCCAATCTCCCAGCTGGACTGATGATATTCAGGGGAGACTGGAACTGCATAGAGGATTCAACTCTTGATAAGTCACAGGGTGCCCCAGAAAGTCATGGGGGGGCAAAAACTTTAAAAGCCTTAAGAATTGAAGCTGGCTTTGTGGACATGTAACCACCCAGTCCTCTGAGGTTACTAGAATCCAATCAGTATTATTGTTAGGAAGGTAGCAGGCAGCTGGTAGGGAGCTCATTAGGTGCTCCTTACCTAATGACATCATTGTTTACTCAGCTAACCTGAGGGAAGAATGATTAGGTTATTCAGAACTCTCGCAGCGGCATAAGCCACACTGT
This sequence comes from Neoceratodus forsteri, assembly GCA_016271365.2. Lineage (NCBI taxonomy): Eukaryota > Metazoa > Chordata > Ceratodontiformes > Ceratodontidae > Neoceratodus > Neoceratodus forsteri. The sequence goes on along the minus strand of CM028129.1, from coordinate 565,227,466 downwards.
GTGGACAGCTGCTCTGGGGAGCTTAGAATTCTTAGTTGTTAGTCAGAGTCTGTCATAGTGAGTTGTTAAGTGAGGAGGTGAGAGTGGCAGAAGGACTGCCAGTGGGCTCTGAGGTGAGAGCCCAGGATTTCTCACACTAATAGAGTGTCATTTCCAGCTTCCAGTGAAGTGGTGGAGACCAGTGCTACAGCAGGAGATCCTGATTTCTACTCCCAGTGAAGTGGAAGGAACTGTTTGTTCTCCGTGGACTTAAGGGGCAATCCCCTGAGGTTTCTGTGTGTGTTTCAGCAGCCTTGGATGGGAACTGAGACAGACTGTTTGATCGGCTACCCAGGAGAGTGCCTCCTTTTTTTTTTTGTTGTTCCATGCCCTGTGGACAGGACAACCTCTGTGAGTACTGTTCTAGGAAACCAGATCTCCACATCTTTAGGATAATCAATAGTCTGAGGGTGTGTGCTCATAGATAAAGCTGGATCGCACCTGTCAGTGCCCCTAGTTTCACTCAAGTGAGTGAAGGTCTGTTAAACAGTTCACCCAAGTGAGTGCAGTTTTGTTCTTTGGTCATCCCAGTGAATGATGAAGTTAAAGTGTGGGACCTCTAGCATTTCAGTAGAAATGGGGGTTTCAATGGTGTAACCCTCAAGAATGGCAGAGACTGTCAGTTGGGGCCAAGGGTGGGAGGAATGCCATCTAAGCGCTTACAAGGCAGGGCTTTCTGGTTCGTAAAGGGCACCAGTTTTACCTGTGAAAGGGCCAAGCTTCAGGTTAACGTGTGTGACAAGTTTCACTTATGTGCACCTATGTTCTAAAAAGAGTTCTAAGTGTGTGGCTTAGATTCACTAAATGACACATATGGGAGGAAAATGTTTATGTACGTAGTCAGGTGTTCACTATATGCACCAGTCTGGGAATTTGGGAAGAAGATTGTTCTGTTGTGTGTTCATGAACTGTACTGCATTCAAGAAGAGTTTGTGAAATGTACCTGTCCTGCCTAGACCGACCCTTGGGGGTCCACTTCTGCTTTAATTTTCTGTCTGTTGAATAAAGCCATACTGCACAATCCCAGTTACTGTTATGGACATTCCGATTATTGCTTCTGGTTGTGTGGATTTACTGGGGCCCCCTCAGCAAGTTAGATCTAGTATATGCCTAGCAGCCTTCACCCAAGACCTGGGCTGTGTTGTTTATACAAGGTTCATGTTGTTTTGTTTCTGTACCCCCACTCCTCTCCTCCTCTGGAAAATGAGCCAGGTATACATCCTAATGCCAAGGGTGGTACCTACCTTTTGTAAAGTAAATTAGTATGCCAGTACGTGGGTACCAGTGTTTCCAGATTTTAATGGGAGTTGTGCTAACTAGTTAAAAAGTGGACTGGGGGTTATAGACAGTTGGAGGGAGCAAAACCCAAGGCTTGGAACTGTACCTTTTACTCCCATGCACAGGATAGTTATTCCTAAATTGATAATATATATATATATATATATATATATATATATATATATATATATATATATTCAGAATGACTGGGCCACACAATAAAGGCAGAAGTGATCTATCTGATTTGTTTGACAGATCATGCTAAAGTTACAAAATTACATTAGATTTGGGGCCGTCGGATAAGAAGTCTTTATGGAGATTCAATGCAGAGTTATTGAATGATGAAATTTATGTTAATAAGATGAAGGAGACAATTAAAAATTATATTCAGGAGAATGCAGGGATGGCATCTAAACAGAAGTTTTTCTGGGATGGACTGAAGGCTGTTCTTCGAGGTGAGTCCATTGCTTATGCCAGTTACAAGAAGAAACAGGCTTGGTCAGCGCAGGCAAAATTAGAAGAAAAGATTTGAGACTTAGAGGCCAAACAGAAATCGGATGGAAATCCAGTGCATCTGGTGAACCTGAAACACTACAAGTCAGAACTAGAAGAACTTATAAGCAGGAAAACAGAAAATAAGCTAAGATTTCGGTCCCAAAAATACTATGAATCTGGTAATAGGGTGGGTAGGGTAAGCTCCTTGCCTTTTGGCTCTGTAAACAAATAGCCGACAGGTACAGTACATACCAAAAATTTATACCGAAACTGGTGATCAGAGGATAGAAACACAATCTGGGAAAATTGTAGAAGTTTTTAGGACCTACTAAGCAAACTTATACAAATGGGAGAGCATCCAGGAGGTAATCCCTAAAATTAATATTTTTTCAGAAAACCTAACACTTCCAAAACTAACGAGAGCAAGCCCAAGAACTAGAAAAGTCATTTTCCCAGGCAGAAGTAGAGAGGGTGATTTAAGATTTAAAGAACAATAAATTGCAGGCCCAACGGGTATATGGGCAAATTTTATAAATCCTTTAGAAAAGAACTGGCTCCCCTTCTAGTCAAGTTGTACAGCAAGTGCCATACTACAGGGGAAATGTCGGATTGTTTGACCAGTGTAATAATTATGGTGATTCTAAAACTTGGGAAAGACATGTCTAGATGTGGAGGGTGTGGCCTATTTCACTTTTAAATCAGGGGCCCCATATTCAAAAGTGGCAGGCTGCACCATGCAAGTGCATGTTCCACACAACTCAATTGCGCCGGCACAAAAAAATAGTATATTCAGAAGGTGCACCATAAAATGCGATCGCGCATGTGCTGCTGAATATCCAGAACATGTGTGACTGCGCAGTGGGAGAGACTCAGTGCAGCAGGTACCCAGAGCCCAGTGCAGAGCATACAGAAATGCGCAATGTAAAGCCACTTGCGCAGTGCGCAGATTTGCAACATTTAGCCAGGATATGCAAATGGCCTCATTGCACACAGACAGCACCCAAACAGCACATTTGCATCTCATTACTGGAATGTATTCAGGACATTTGCATGCCATTGGCATGCACAGACCCAGCACTTCAGGGCAGCACCACCACTCCACAAAGGTGATCAGGCGCTACTGCAGTCTAGCAGGCAGGTGAGAATGCATGGTTGTGTGTGGGAGGACTGCATTGGCCAGAGTACAGTATGGTATGCCCAACCATTTAGCACACAAATGTGTGCCAAGATGTTTGACAAATAGTCAGAATGTGTGACACAGCATCACACATGACATTTCAAGCTTGGAAGACTGTGGAAATAAGTGCTCTATTGTTGCTAATGTGTGCTAAGAACCTAACATCTCATAGTATCATGCAATGCTGCAGAACAGTCTTAGTGGTCAGTGTGTAATGTCATCCACTCTATGTGGATCAGGGGTGTCTGAGAGATAACATGAGTGCCGTACCCTGAACTGTGTGACAGTTGGGAGGTTTGCAGTGCTACTACCCATGGCCATGTCCGTGCTCTGGGTGGCCGCATGCACAACACTGGAAGGGTCCAGTGTCTTTGGGGCATGTCTCTGCTGCTTCCAGGCCACAGGTGGTGCCACCCCTGCCCTGTGCTGCTCACATCTGTGTACTGTCCACCACCAGTACACCACAGTGATCTGAACCCAGGGCCTCTGTGGCACTGTCACACTGCAGGGATGACACCGGTGACATGTATGTGGTTTCTGGTGGTGTGCGTCTGGCACGGGCATGCTGTGTGCACCTATGGTGTTCCAGTATGAGTGTGTGCCATTGGGTTGTCCCTGACCCATGCCATGCTGCCACCATTACAACCATACATCCTGATCATAGTTGTCCCAGATGCTATCATGGGCGCATGCCTCCACCGGGTGGCACTCTGTAGCCATATGGGTGCAGACCATGGCACCTGGTGCATGTGCCGCATTGTAGCTGTCTGCTCCACTGGTGTGCTAGTGGGGTGCCTGGGTAGCATGTAGCAGCTGAGCATCCCCCAACCTGGTTGTGATGAGGGGGGGGTGGCTGACTGGGTGGTGCCAGTGGTGTCACCCACCGGTACCTGGCAGTTGCCCGGCAGGCAGGTACAGTGTGGATGTAGCCTTGGGTACTACTATCCTGGCATGACTGCTGTGTGTGGGTGCCTGCAGCACACCCTGGTGCACCTCCAATGGCTGTCTCAGGGTCACCTGTCTGCAGTTCTGCAGCCTGCCTGTGGGTGGCTGGCCAATTTAGGCCATCCCTTTCATACCTAACTTTGCATGGCACATTTCTGTGATGCATGACACATGCACTGCACATTTTGGCTGAATGTACACTTGCGCGACATAGTCAGTGTCTGACCCCTTTTTTTTTGCACTGTATACACTACTTCTGCACGATCGCGAATTCCAACATGGGCAGCACATTTACCCCTTTAGAATATCGTGCTTCCACGCATTTTCTGTGATGCGCCATGCATCTCCATTTTGGGCCGTGCATCTCCTTTGAATATGTGGGCCCAAGACACCAAGATATTGGCTAAAGTGATAACTAACTAACTCCTGGTCCATCTGGACCAATCAGAATTCATTCCGAGCCGGAACCTTCATGACAACATCAGACAGCTGCTTACTACAATGGTGTATGCTCACCACAATCCGCTAGGAAGTCAGAGGGTAGCAGTGGCCCTCGATGCCGAAAGACATTTGACCACCTTAATTGGGCCTTTCTAGATACGACCTTAGACAAGTTTAATTTGAGGGACACATTTAAAGCATGGATTAAAGCCTTATATGTGAATGCAGTTGCACAAGTTAGGCTTAATGGCACTATCTCCAGCCCTCTTCAGATCCCAAGAGGCACCCAGGAGGGATGCCCACTTTCTCCTTTATTGTTCGCCCTTAGCATGGAACCACTGGCGGAAGCTTTTAGATCAAACCCAGACATCAAGGGAATTCAGGTGAGGGATGAAGAAAACCGCATCTCTTTGTATGCAGATGATACCCTCTAATACCATCAGAGCCCAATGGAGATGTTCCCTAAAGCTATGGCCTTATTAAATAACTATGGTGAGGCATCTAACTTAAGATACATAAAATCAAATCTGAAATTATGTTAGTTGGGGGTATAATGAGTCCAGAGTTATGACAATGTGTGAATCTTGAAATGGGCACCCAGAGGGTTCTGATAGCTGGGGGTAAATATCACACCGAATATAAGTAAATTGTATTTAGGCAAATTGCCAAAAACTAATAAAAGTGATCCATCAAGACTGTGCCAAATAGTCGGCCCTGTAACTTTCTATTATGGGTCATGCAGAAACAGGATGAATATTCTCCCACGATTGCAATTCCTGTTTGGGACCATGCCTATCCACCTGCCAAAGTCCTTGTGGAAAACCCTCCAGTCTATATGTTCCAAATTTGTTTTTGGGGCAAACCTAGATTAAAATGGAGCACACTGACAAGGCGGGGGGCTAGGGATACTGGATTTGAGAGTGTATTTTCAAGCAGCTCAGCTCCAGCATATATTCCCCTATTTTAAGCAAGATCAAGCGCTTGTGTGGGTTGCTATGGAGCGGACTAGTTTGAGAGATGAACAATTTAGTAATTTCCTATTCAGTAGATTAGAGGAGAGGAAAGTGAAATACATACCAAATCCCTGGCTTACAAATCTGCTTCACACTTGGAAAGAGGTGATTAGAAAACACAATATTCCATGTGGCATTAATAGGCTAACCAATATAAGAGCCTGTAGAGACTTTGCCCCTGGATGTATGAACCCAGTCTACGCTAGGTGGGAAAGGCAAAGCTTAAAAAGAGAGGGGCAGTTTTCAAAAGGAGCACAGTAAAGACCATTCAGTAATTACAGAGAGAATTTAGGATATCTCAGATGGACTTTTATTGCTACCTTCAGGTTAGACATTTTTTATCCACTGAACCGCAGATGACACTACTACAGGAACCCATAGTGCACCCACTGCTCACGCTCTATGCGGTTGAAATGAGTGGTGGGGCCGGGAGGGAAGATTAGTTTCTAGATCTTATCAAGCCTGTAGGTGAGCTGACCTTCAATCTAGGGCAGCTATTCAACATAAATGGGAAGTGGAGCTGGAAAATCCTATCCCAGAAAAGAGCTGGGATCAAATTTGGGAGCAAGTCAATAAAGCAACTGCTTCGCCATCATGGCGTGGATTCAGGTGGCAAACCATAACATGTTTTTTCAAAACCCCAATGATCACCAAACATTACGGCGGCCACCACTCAGATAGGTGCTGGAGAGGTTATGACCAACTGGGGAATCATGAACTATTTTCTAGAGTTGCCCTAAACTGGAAGACTTTTTGAAATCAGTCCACCAGATTACAGGCCAGATTATAGACACTCAAGTTCCTTTTAACTGTGAGACTTTGGTTCTGGGGAGATTGCCAGGGGGGTTGCATAGTGCTAGGGGAAAGCACTTATTCAATATCTTTACTGCAGTGGTTGGTAAGGCCATAACCCAGAACTGGTTAGCAGAATCTCCCCCAGGTGTGGTGCCTGCTGTGCCCGTATAAAGCAAATGGAATTAATAATAACTGATCTGCGATTGCAGAAAGATAAATTCACTGCAAGGTGGCTACCTTACAACAAGTTCCTCAGTGTGAGGGAAGGTATCCCTATTTTGAAAATCTTAGCAAGAGATGCCTAGATTGAAACATGCTGAATTGTACGGGTTTCTGAAAACCCAGTGCTAATGTTCTCGGCCTGCCACTCTCCCATGAGATGTTATTAAAATATGTAACTAGACATAGAATCTGCTCTTTACCCAAGGGTTGTGCAAGATATCTGTACTACTGAACATGCCACCCAAGCTAATGGGAGGAAGGGGTTGGTTATTGATACCTTTAGGCCTAAGGGGGTTGACAGTGTCCCTTTAAATGTGCACCCAGAGCCCTTACCAAGGCTCTGCACTGCAGTTTCTGCACTGCCTGTCCCTGGGGGCATTCAGGTGGCTTAGCATCAGAGTGATTTGGTCTCATGAGTCTGGATCCAATGGCAGCTGGTGGGTACAAGGTTCTTTCCACCTCAGGACAAAAATTCCTCGAGGCCCCCTTACTTTCTAGTATTAAGCCCCTCCAACAAGGCTATCCAATGTCAAGAGTCATTTTTAATTTTTGCTCCTCCATCACTCCCCAGCCAGCCTCTCCTGCAGATCACCTAGGACCCCTACTATCCTCTACCCCGCCCCCCCACCACTAGCCACCACTCCACATGTCAGCCTCCTGGGTAACCCGACATAACCCTTCATTGGATGGGTCCCCCCCTCCGAGGGAGAAGGCGCCAGTGAAGGCCGGCCAGCACAACTCATTGGCCCGGGTGCTGCTGGGGTGGACCAGGCTTGCCCAGGGTTTCATGGCAGCAGGGGACTGGCAACCATCATCCGGTCAGCCAGGGACCATTTCCTGGTTTTCCCCCTTGGGAGCATGACATCCGGGACATCAGGGCAAGAGCCGACATCCATCGCACTCTCGACTCAATGGGACCCATACTGCTATGCCTCTGGCCTCCACCAGAGGTTGGCAGACACTAGGTCATGCACCTTCCCCCTGTGAGATGGCGAATCGTCATGGGATGCTCAAGCCATCTCCCCCAGCCCTCTGACACCGGGTATGTTCCGAACCGGGTTGTCGGTGTCTAACGAAATCAACCACTGTGCCAGTGGGCCAGCCTTTTTTTGCTATACTTTTCCCCCTGTCCCAGTTGGCCCTACCTCATTGCCATCCTCGCAGTCTCATCCCCTGAACTTCAGACCCCCTCCTGTGTTTTCCCATGGCTTACCCTCTATGGCAGGGTGGTGGGGAGCCCCCAACTCAACCCGCTAAGTCCTGATCCAGTGTTGGGGAGGTGTCTTCTTGGGGGCAATGCCTGTGGAGGACAACCATTCATGCCGCATGACTGGGACCAGATTTTTTCCAGTTTTACCTGAGGTGAGCGTGCAGTGCCAACAATGGCAGAGCTGTGCGTGCATCCGCACACAGCACACCGGTCGGCTGCTCCTCCATTCCCCGTTGTACAAGACCAAGCATGCCAGCACCTAGCCTCCGCTAGGTGTCAGGCAGGTGCCAGTCTCTGTTTCCGTCCCTCCCTGGGAAAGGAGAGCTGTCCTCAGGATGCTCAATCCTCTTCCTCCCCGGCTGACCCCTGAAGACCCGCTTGCACTGCGAATATGGGTTGCCGGCGTGGCAGGAGGTAAGGCATCACTGCCTCAGCCCTCCGTGCCACTGGGCCAGCTTCAAGAGTCACTATTAAAACATAGGCACTAGAACTGGCAGTCTGGTAATCAGTTCCCTGCCACTGCTGGTGGTGGAGGGGAAGGAGGGAATGATACAAATACAGCTGTATTAAAAAGAAAGAGGGGTCAGGACTTGCAGCCTACAACTGGGTATTCCCACTAGGCAGGCATCAAAGGCAGGGGAAAGAGCTAGCCTTTGACAAGGGATTTAAGGGAACAGGAAATGTGTGCCAATTGGCAGCAGTTAGTAATGTTCCTATTTACAGAAATGAAATTCATACCTCTAAATAATCCATATTTAACTGTACCTGAATAAACACTGATGTGAAAAAGTGTGTTTTCAATTGCTTTCTTTTCATGGGCAATATGATGTATAGTTCTGTTCATGGAACTGGCAGTCTGGAGCTTTTACTACGGCATGGTTTGTGTATGAGAATGGTAATTATGAGCTGTTGACCTATCAGGACCTTAATCAGAGTTCTGTGCAAAAACCATAACATAGATAAAAATCCAGATCACATGTTCCTTGAAGAGAACTGTAACAAAATGCTGCTTATATAAACAAAACAATGCAAAATATTGTTTTTCTTTTTTTCTTAACTATCTTTTTATTCAGGTTTTCCACAAATGCAAGCACACAACATCTGCGCTGAGTGCACACGTAGGCAATCATTAAAATGAACATTAAAACAGACAGATTTATCCGGGCATCAGTAACTACAAAAATATAATGGATAAAAATAGTCCATTTGGTAATTAAGAGTCCGAGAGTTCCAAAATTCCATCCAGAGGCCTCCATCGATTTTTAAAGAGTTCTTCCTGAAAATTAGAGTGATTGTTAGCATTTCCATTTGTCTAACATCTTTCAATCTATTAATCACATTTCCTATAGTAGGTGACATAGAATTAAGCCATTTGGAAGTGATTGATTTAAGAGCTATGACAATAATGATCCTATACAAATACACTTCCAGCTTCTGTATATCTGTATGAGTATATATATGCCTAGGAATAAGTTTTGAAAGGTTCTAGGAAAGATAACCAGAGGAATCCAGTTCAGCAGGGCCTGCACTTCTGTCTGAAAGATCTCCAGGTTGGGACAGGCCCCAAAAATGTGCTTTGCTGTGCCTTTCTGACCGCATCTCCTCCACCACCTGTCTGACCCATTACGTATGTAATTGTTTAGTACATGAGGGTGCAAAAAAGAAGCAGATCATAGTTTTCCATTTAAATTCCAATAACCGGGGGAAGCTGTTGTTTTCTGGCTCACCCTAATTACTCTCTCTCCCACACAAAATACTGTTTTTAACTTTTTATTTAGATGCAGCTACAAACAGAAATTTAGGGGAATGGATATCATTTCTGAAAATCAGATCCATATAAACAACTGCAAATTAGAAATGATTTCCTGTCCTCTTTAAATGAAGATGGTGACAGAACCTATGAGGCATAGCATGACAGGGCAGTAGTACCAGCCTGAGGGTGCACCTGTGTTAAAGGTGTTTGAAAGGGAACTTCCAGTGAAGTCATTTATTGATTGATTGATTGATCGATCGAGTAATGGAATTTTTGTTGACCAGACAGGCTCACTGAGACTAGATGTCCCTTTTTCAAGGGTGACCCGGTATTAATTATATTAATGTACAGACAGAGAAGAATTTAAACATACAGTAGCAGTTGGAGATGACACTTGATTATTTATATATAATAACACATAGGTACACAGAACTGGTCATACGTAGTTTTGGAACCAAACACATGTGAAAGACATAAATACAGCTCAAGAAAGGCTAGTGAAGTCATGCCCGTAGTCAAGGGAAGTGGGCAGTTACAGAAGGAGAATAAAGTGCTGAGTAGGGGCAAAATAATACTTGTCGAGGGGGATAGATCTTCTCAACAAAGACAGTTGCATATATTACACCCTAGTAGGTAGGCCTTTAGCTCTTTCTTGAATCCCCCAAGTACTGAGCAATTTTGAAGGGAGGGTGGAAGATTATTCCATAGTAATGGGGCTAGAGTGGCAAAGGATCTTTTCCCTATATTTGACCTCAAACATGGGACTTCTAGTAATGTGTGTGTGGTAGTCCTTTTTTGGGTTTGATTGACAGAATATCCTTCAGATTGGGCAGTGCAGAGCCTTTTATTAATTTAAATGCTATGCTGAGTAGGAAGTAATCTAGTCTGCCCTCCAGTGTGGGCCAGTTGATTAACTTTAGTACCTTACAATGATGCTTCATGTTGGGGGACCCTGTTGCAAAGAGAGCTACCCTATGACAGAGGGATTTGAGTTTTTGCATTTCTGTTACCTTTTCAGCCCTGAGTATCAAGGAGTGATATAGCATTATGGGAAGCAGAGTGGAGCTGGTAATTGCTAGTCTGGATTCTTTGGTTACATAGATTTTGAGGTGATACAGCAGCCCAATGTTTTGGTGCATAGACTTGCTTAGATGCTCAGCATGAGGTCTAAGTGATAATTCTTGGTCCAGGCAGATTCCTAAATATTTTATGGATTCCACAACCTCATAGGAGAACTATGATTTGTATTAATGTTTAGCAGGTTCTGCTGGGCTGCCCCTAGGTGTCTGTGGTCAAGTAGGATAGCTTTGGTTTTTTTTTGAATCCAGGACTAATTTGTTATTTGTAAACCAGGCTTCCAGCATGCTAAAGTCATTAGTGAGCTGTGCATTAACACTGTTAATGTTACTGGAACTTCAATAGGGAATGGCATCATCTGCATAGAGCAGGATGTTTGCCCCTCCACAGTTTTCTGGCATATCATTTACAAAAAGGGAGAATAAAAGTGAGCCAAGGATTGAGCCTTGTGGGATACCATTAGTAATTTTTCGCTGACCTGACAGGACACCTCTTCATCTTACTCACTGTGATCTGTTAGCCAGGTAGTCAGTTATTCAGAGTAGGGACTGTCTGCCCAGCCCTAGTTGTTTCACTTTGTTTGGGAGGAGACTGTGCGAATGGTTGACTGAATCAGGAACCCCTCTTCCCAGCATGATAAAACCTCTTTAAAAAACTCTCTTTTTGCAATACAATCCATACAAACATCAGAGGAAAGGTAAACACCAACCAGGATGAAGCATTCAAAGAATTTATACTCTGTCTTGCAGGCAGATGCCGATGGACCCACTGCAGAGCAATCAGACTCGGCCTTGTTGAGACCATTCAGCATGACACAGGCATCAGCTTCTGACCAGCAAACCTTGTAGCAAAAAGTCAAAGAAAAAATTAGTGCTATCCTTGCATAAGTTAAAGCTTTTAGAGATGAATTCAAGAAGGCTCTTACCTTACTAAGCTCAGACCTCGATATCCTCAAACCCACAGTAACAGCAGTAGAATACCAAGTCACAAACACCTCCTCCTGCCTTACAGACTTGGAGACAGCAGTGTTGCAATTAGTTGAAACCCAGGAAGCAATGGTGGCCAGACAAGGGGACTCATAGAACCGAGCGCAGAGAAAGAACATTAATATATACAAGCTTCCCAAAGATTCTGAGGGACAAGGTGTGGTGGGTCTCATGGATGCCTTTCTCCACACAGCGTTCTCCTTACCCATGGACTTTATCATAGATATCCAGCGTTAGACCTGAAGCCACAATCAACAGCAGCCCACCCTCATCCCATCCTTAGGCGATGTAATAAATTCAGCACAAAAGAACATATCCTCTAACAACAGAAGACTGTATTTTACGACTTCACCAAACTGTATCTGGATAATGATTATGCACCACGCACCATGGAAATGAGGAGGGTATACGTCCCTCTGTTCCAGACTGTCCAAATAAATGAGCTTAAATTCTGCATCCTCTACCCTGCTGACTTAGTGGTACAGCTCCCAGAGAGCCAACAGACCTACCATTCCTTTGAAGAAGTCACCAGAGATCTTGCAGACCGCGGCATCCCTTTGCATGTCAGATGCCCACAGCAAGCTCCAGAACAGGATGAGAGACCCACAGCATGCAGAGATGAGGAAGACCTCTAGTGTCGCCAACATGCCCAAGAGACACTCACTGCTATCATGTCCCAGCTCAAGACCATGAATGGCTCCTAAAACTGGAGTAATGGCCTAGATATTTTTTTTCTTCCCACCACACTATGGACTGACCACAGCAATGTAAGGTACTGTATATCTAGGGGGACTTGGTTGTTACAGACAGGGAGGCTCACACATCAGAGCGATACTGGCACTCATAATAATTGATGTGGCACATTCTCATGACTCTGTTTGCCCAATGCTAACCCTGCCACCCATAGCACCTACCAGCACTACCAGTAAATTAAATTAGACCAAAGGGGTGGCTCCAGACTGCTGGACAACTATGGTAGGGGCAGGGCTGGGAATCCCAACACCCTCTTATCTGAAAATTGCCCATGGGTTTTGGCAGATCAGGATTTACCCCTACTCGGGGCCAGGGTACATCCCTATGACTGGGCAGGCATTCGAGTGGTGAGAAGTCGAGGGATCCTTCATCACTGCCTAGTTATTTTATAACCAAAATGAAGTAAAGTGCCCGTGACTTATCAATCAATCAATCAATATCTTTATTTATCCAGGTGGGCACCATTGAGAAAGCTCATTTACAAGGTGAACCTGCGGTCCTACAGTAATAATACAGAAAGACAAGTTACAATAGTACAAACAGTAAAAATAGCTGCTATTATAGTAAAAATGCACATTTACAGGTAATGTACATTGAACATAGAACTACAAGGAGTCATGGATAATGAACTTGTGCTGGATCCAAGCCCAAAAGCTGTGCATTTTGTAGTGGGAAATGTTAGGGAGAGGTAGGCATACCAGATAGAAGATATCAAGCGCATAATGTAGGGAGGGTGGGGAATAGGGGCACAAGTGAAGAGGACCCATTGTTAGGCAGAGTGAGAGATTGGGATACGGGCGGACCAAGACGAAGGCGATGAAGCAATTTTTTCCCAAAATGCGGCACATATGGTGGAGAAAAACTACATTGTACTACGCAAGAGGAGGAATATAGTAGTAGGGGCATAACTGGGAGGGTCCTGGAGGTTGGGTCAGAGGGAGGTGTTGGATGGACGAGGAACCGAATATTTTTTGGGGCGAAAGACGATAATTATCCCCAAGTGCGGGAGCATGTGCTAGAATCAGGCTGCAGCTGTTCAGAGCATCAAAGAATAAGATATGGGAGTTCGGCAATAAATCCTGTGGATCTGTTGGTGGGCATGCTAGAGCCAGAGGCACACATTTCAGCTGGGGGGCCACGTTTGAGGGAGGGAGGTTAGTTAGTGTCTGGTAAAGCAGTTGCAAATTTCTGTAATGCCATCATGGTAAAGCCTTTTGAACAAAAGGGTACTTTCTGGGGTTTTCAGCTTAAGTATTTTTTGGCTTTCATTCCATATTGATGGGAGTACAAATCCAAAGTTGGCTCTCCCGACTCGTGTGAGTGCCCTGGGAATATTTAGCAGGAGTTGTGAGCAGCTTCTAAGGGAATAATTCCTGGGCACAATCGGAGACAGACAGTCGACGATGTATTGAGGGAGTTTGCCACTGAGGGCTCTAAGTGTCCAGAGTGCTGCATTAAAATTACGCCTATAGTGAAGTGAGGTCCAGCCCATGGCGGCATATAGTGCGCTATGATGGGTAGAGAAGGGGAGGTCAGTGATGAAGCGTATAGCTCTTTGGTAGAGTGTATCCAATTTTCCAAGATAGGAAGCCACACAGCTACTGTATATGAAGTCTGCGTAGTCAGTTAAGGACAGGAATGTGGCTTGGACTATCGTTCCTTTGCATCTGCTGTAAGAAGTCTTCTTATCCTGTAAAAAAGGCCAAGTCTTTGCCTTAATTTTTTTAGCAAGTCTTCCAGGTGGTAAATGAAGGAGCGTTTACAGTCGATCCAGACCCCAAGATATCTGAATTTTGGAGCCCACTCTAAGCACTCTCCCAGCATCGTGGTTACTGGGGGGAGGGAGTCAGTAGCGCTTGCGTAATTTGTGGGGGAAAATAACATGGCTTTAGTTTTCTTGGTGTTTAATAGCAGTTTTTTATTGGTTAGTTGGAGTTGCAGGAGGTTGAAATCTTTTTGTAGGTCAGTACAAGCTTCTTTTGGTTTGGGACAACTCAGGTACAGCACTGTGTCATCCGCGAATAAGTGAATGCTTGCATCCTTGATTCCCTCATCAATGTTGTTGATATACACTGTGAAGAGGAGGGGACCTAATATGGATTCCTGAGGGACACCTCTTTGTAAGAGTTTTAGGGCAGATAGTTCCCCATACGCTTTCACCTGCTGGTATCTGTCTGTCTGATATTCAGAAAACCAGTTTAGAGAAGTAGCATCTAATCCTAGTGTTTTTAGCGAGTCGAGGAGCAGGTCATGGTCGACTGTGTCGAATGCTTTCCTGAGGTCAAGAAACAAAGCACATACTGACTTTTTATGCTCCAACTCCAGTTGCTAGTCATTGGTTACTTTAGCTAATGCTGAGACTGTACTGTGGTTGGCTCTGAATCCGGATTGAAGGGGGTTTAGTAATTTTTCTCTGTCGACGAAGGATCTTAGTTGGCCATTTACTATTTTTCCAGTAGCTTCAAGAGTGTGGGTAGGAGAGAAATTGGCCTATAGTTATTAAGGTCGCAAGGGTCTCCAGATTTAAATAGCGGGATAATGTGTGCGATCTTCCATATTTGAGGGAGGGTGCCTTGTGTTAGGGACAGGTTGAATAAATGAGTAACAGGCATTGCCAATACGTGGCATGCTATCTTTAGGAAGTATGGCTCAAGTGCATCTGCGCCGGCACTTTTCTTAGTATCCAGGTGGAGAATCAAGCCTTCCACTTCCTTGAGGGAAACCGATGAGAATGAGAAATGTTGACTAACGGAGCCAACATTTGGTGGGGTCATGCCAAGTTGGGTGCACAGGCTACATGCAGGCGAGTTATCGAAGGCTAAGCCTGCTGTGGCAAAGTGCGTGTTGAATGCCTGCAGTATCTCTTTTTTGTTATTGATTACTGTATTGTCAGAGGTAATTTTTGTAGGGAGCATATTTTGTGACGTGGCTCCCACCAGTTCTTTGATTGTGGCCCAGAATTTGGAGGGAAATTGGCTGCAGTATCTAGTTCTGCTTGGTAATAGCGGGCTTTAGCTTCCCTAATCAGTTTGGTGCAGCAATTTCTGGCTGTTCTAAAGAGGCACCAATCTTCCTCTTTTTGGGATTTGCAGGCAGTTTTCCAGAGTTTATCCCTGGACAGTAGTGCAGCCTTTTGATCTTGAGTGAACCAATGGCATTTCCTAGCCTTTATGCGTATTTTTGACAGAGGCGCATGTAGATTCATGGCATAGGTAATGATTTCATGTAGTACAGAATATGCAGTTTCCACTGTTTTAGCAAGGTAAAAACTCTGCCACAAGGGTGAGTGTTTTAGGTCAAGTAGGTATGCCTTTGGGTCGAATGACCTGGTTGACCTTTTGATGCAGAATTTGGCCGTAGTTGGCACTTTGTTGGCTGCCAAACTCCAGCTATTAGGTAATGGTCACTAATATCTGCGTCAAAGGTTCCAACATGGGAGAAGGAATGGTGTTTATCTCAGCAGGGACATCCAGCAGGGTACTTTTGGCTGTATTCTTTTGTTGATATGGGTGGCCTCTTTTGAGTAGGGTGAAACCAAGGGAGTCGAGAAAAATTTAAGTGGGTGACCGGCTTCCGACAGCCAATCATAGTTTAGATCCCTGAGAATAATTGTTTCCAGTGGGCTAGTGTCCAAGATAGTTGTAAGATATGATAAGAGCTGAGTACCGGCAGATGGTGGTCTATAGCATCCTATGACTCGGAGTGCTAATGATGGGGATAGGTCGATTTTTATGTCCAGGCACTCAAATCCCACTACCAGTGAGTTAGAATTAAGTGTTGATGCCACAAATCTATCTTTGATGTAGATGGTGACCCCACCTCCTCTGGATTGCCTATCGCATCTAAAGATCTGGTAGTTAGGTATATTAATTATGCTATTTGGCATAGAGGGACGAAGCCAGGATTCCAAGATAACAAGCACATCTGGCATTGTATGGGCGGTCCAAGCCTGGATAAGGGTGAATTTTTTCAGCAGGCTGCACACGTTAATGTGCATAAAACTAATACCTTTAAGAGACAGTGACTCAGAAGGGGAGGTAAGTTTATTTATGGGCCCTGGATTAAGCTCGACATTGCCGGAGCAGAGTAAGAGGAGGAGTAGCAATTTTTTCAGGGATTCAAATGAAAGGCAATGAGTTTGAGGCTTTTTCTGGCTTGGCATGGAGGAGCAGCCAGGGTGCCAAGCTTTGTTTTTTAATTTATGCAAGCCTAAGGACACTAAGGCTAATACTCTGGCTGTGTAACGCCAGTGGGAGTAACTTGAATTAATTAGAGATAAGGAAGGAGGCGTAGACAAACCTGCAATAGTTGCTCTTTGAGGAAGGTAGTCCACCTGGATCAGTTGGCAAGGAGCCTTGGCATAACATGTGATGTGTAGAGTCAGATTAGGTGAGCAGTCTTCAGGATGAGGATGCAGTGTACCTCCAGTCTCAAATTTTTTGGATAATAAGCCAATAAGAGGTATGATACACAGTGCAGTCAGGAGGAAGAATTGCCACAAGGCTGCCATAATTGCAGTTGTTGGGTAAATGAAGGAATTTTGATAACAAAGGTAGCTCGCTGGCTGCTGGTTGCAGGATTCCCCTGGCAGAACCCTGGCAGTAACAAATTGTTTTAGTAAGAAAGAGAAGGTAGGAGATTCGTCAGGGATTGGAGTGGTCGGTGCCAACGGGTCTATATAATAGCACACAGGAGGGGGGATGAGCAGGTGGGTGAAAAATTGCGGCTTTGCCATACCTCTCAAGCAGTGGAGTCCAATGAGGAGGTCTCGGGCGGCGGCTTCAGAAGCACCGACTGCCCGGTGTCCGCGGTCCACGCGGAGGGCATCTGAGCTGGGATCCCTAGCGGGTTCTCAGCTAGAGAAAGGAGAGAGGAGCTCAGATTAATAGTGAGGCAACACAAGGCTAGCAGTCTGAGCGAAAACAGCTCAATTAGCAACTGAAAAGCCTGCGATTTCCTTGGCGCCTTGTAGTCTGGAGAGAGCTACAAAGTCATGAAGGGGCTGTAACACTTGGTTGCTGGGAACATTTTTAGACAATAAACACAGTTTTTTAGCAAATCAGTCACAGTTCAGTAATTTGTAGTACAATTTTCAAGTAAAACAGTGCCTTAGCAAGACAGGATATGCTAGCCAGCAAGACAGGATATGCTAGTCAGCAATAAGCAAACCTAAAGTACCAAAATGGTAGGCCTCAGCAAGACAGAATGACATAAAGCTGCTAGAAGGCTTAGTTGCAATAAGGGGATGGGAGGAATTGCAGTTGTTGACAGTAAGTAACCAATAAATTGAGACATCAGATAGGAGTGGGTGGAGACTGTGTGCATTTAAAGGAGGCGTGGGAGGGGGAGTGGGGGTGGGATGAAAAATCAAGGGGAAGTTTACAGAGCTAGCACTGAATCAGTGCACATACAGTTGGAGAGAAACTGCAGCGGGGGGGATGGTAAGTTACTTTACACAGGTCGAGCAGAACAGGCTAAATTAAAATATATAAATTAGAAGCCGAGTACAGGGATGCAGGCCTACATTAAGCCACATGTCTCGGGTGCTCCTGTCTCAGGTGAGTGAGACCAGCCAATCAGGGAGCTCTACACAGACGTGGAGCCAATAGCGCTACCTTGAGAAGGCGCTGAAATTGAAAACAGCAAATTGCAAGTGATGATCCGGTTCAGCATTCACACAGCCCAGAGAAATCGTGGCAATTTTTCATGCGTCGTACCTTATCTATCTCTTTGGGAGGTAGGTGCATCAGGCTCCTTGCACCATAGAGGTGCTATGGCTGGATCATGACCGCTGCCCGAGGGGGCAAGTGGCACCTTACCTATCTCTTTGGGGGGTAGGTGGATCAGGCTACTTGCACCGTAGAGGTGCTATGGCTGGATCGTGACCGCTGCCCGTGGGGGCAAGTGGCACCTTATCTATCTCTTTGGGGGGTAGGTGGATCAGGCTTCTTGCACCGTAGAGGTGCTATGGCTGGATCATGACCGCTGCCCGAAGGGGCAAGCGGCACCTTATCTATCTCTTTGGGGGTAGGTGGATCAGGCTTCTTGCACCATAGAGGTGATATGGCTGGATCGTGACCATGCCCAAGGCTGTTTTTCCAGCCTGAATGCATACATTTGATTCAGAGTGCCATTTCCTCCTGGCGGGGGGCCCTATTCTAATTGCTCCTCCCAAGATGTCAAGACCTCAAAGCCCACCAGACTAACTACCAACCCCCGGGAAATGTAGATTCAGTACCATGCCTTCACATTAGCTAGGTCTCAAGGATAGGCATCTCTAAGAATGTTGGGACATTCCTTGTGAATCAACAGGGACAATGGACATTCCCTTGTAATCTCCTATACTATTCAGTGAGCCACATCAGGACCTTAAGTAACTTCAGCTGGTATGCCCTCCTTCCCTCATTCCTGAATGTAAGGAGGTAACACAGGTGATAGTTTTTATTTTTGCATTAACTGCTGCCTCAGGAAAATACCAGCCAAACCCCTAACACAGGTTTCGTAACACCATCATATCAACTCATGTTTCCTCATTGCTGGGGAGGAGGAGGAGAAAACTGGAATAGCTGGCACAAACACTAAGTGTAACAACTTTTCGTTTCCCCCCACCACCCACCCTTCATTTGGTATTTTCTTGTTGCCTTATTTCCGTAGCTTACTTTGATTCCTTTTTGGGACTGCCATGATCCCATGGGAGACCAAACTGCCTTTGCTCTCTCGGAGCTCTCCAAGATAGCACCTTTTACCTGCTACAAAAAGGGGTGGAAAGCCAATCATCCCCTGCCTGGGAAGTCACAGTTTTTGGTTGCTCTAGTTCTAGGACCAGGGGCCCTGCATATCTATTCTGTGGTCTCCTCCGGAACTTCCCCCTTAGTTACAGGCCCAGCTGGCTGAGTTTATGCCCGCAGTTAAAGTTTCCCCATTGTCTTTGGGCCACTTTGTTCCCTACTTCCTTCCCAAAGTGGAGGGAATATAATGTACCAGATAATATGTAGGATATTAATACATTGCAGAATAATATGCAGCCCAAGACTGTAGTGCAAATTTTAGTCATGCTATTGAGCTCTAACTTGCTGGCCCAGCAACCCTGGATGGAGGGGAGCCTCAGTCAGACAAGCCTATCCTATTACTGATAATGGCCAAGTTTAACATCATTTCCCAAAATGTTAATGGCCTGTCCAGTCCCACCAAGTGTTCCAAAACCCTTAGTGCCCTTAAAAAACAAAAACCTCAGCCAGCCCAGTGGTGCTGAGGGTTGAGGCACTGGATGCCACACCTTGCACCATGCCGGCGACCCATGTTCAGAGGCGAGCTCGGGCCACTGGGAGTCAGCAGGGGGAGGGCTAGGAGAGGACTGTAGCAGCCGCTGGGCTGCTTTCCTCTCCCAGTTTGGGGAGGCTAGCCACCTCGCTCTTGACTGACACCCAGTGGAGGCTGATTGTCAGATCAAAGGAGGTCTGGGGGACTTACATCGGGAGGGTGGAAGGACCGTGGTTTCTAGGAGCGCTCATGTGCCTCAACATATGTGTGCTCACCTGTATTCATCACTACTCCGGGAGGGGCAGGGAGAAACAGGGACCACCACTATATGTTCTATTCCAATGCCCATGGCCCCTACTTTATACTTGATTACTTCTTCATTACCACTGAGCATGTGAAATGGGTGATGAACATCCAGATTGCCCCAGTTCTCCTCTCTGATCATGTCCCAGTAATATGGTCCCTGACTACCTACGCAGAACCTCACACCACAGTATGGAGATTCAGTCCCTCCCTTCTTCTCCAGAACCCGATTACCCACATCATTACTGAAAACATGGGACCCATTGTCACTTTTGCCATGCTCTGGGGCATAGTGAAAACTGTTATCTGTGGAGAAATAATAGCGTATGCCTCACAGAAGAAGAAAGAAAGGGGAGAAAAATTAAGGCTGCTGTAAGCAAGGCTTCAGTTCCTCCAAGCAGCACACATGCAGGGGGACACACCCCTAGGATATTTAATAAAACTTACCCAGAACTAAATCCAAGATATCCTAATATATCAAACAGAACAGAACCTTATGTGGCTGCACCAAGCTTATTACTTAAGGAGGAGCAAGAGTGAGCCAACTGGTGGCTCACCTCCTCCGACACAAATGCAAGGCTCTATAATTAGCAAACTTAAGTACTCTGGTACTGGCCATGTTTGCCATAAAATTTCAGAGGTACTGGGAGCATTACAACACTTTTACAGATCCCTATACATAAGTGACACCCTACCTCCCCCCACCAGAAAACACTATCTGAATTCTTTTCACCCCTTCACCTCCCAATACTGACTCCAGATCAACAGAGTCCCTGCTGTGCCGATCACTTTAGAAGAAATAGATACTGCCATACAAGCCCTTAAAAATGAGAAAAGCCCAGACCAGACAGCTATGGGATGGAACTTTCTAATGCAATGTAAGACTCATTGCATACTACCTTATTACAGACTTTTTGGGAAAGTATTACCACAGGTAAGTTCCCAGACACTTAGAGATATGCTGCTATCTCCGCAACACTAAAACCAGGGAAGGATGCAACCAGTGTGAATCCTACTACCCTATATCTGTTCTTGACCCAGACTATGAAATGTTCACTATCATCCTGGCCCACAGACTAGACAATATTCTCCTGACCATCATAGATCCGGATCAAGTAGGTTTCATCCACCACTGCCAAATCACAGACAATATTAAATACAATTATACCTATTAGAACATGCCACCCTGCACCCCACCCCCACAACTGTTCTGAGCTTAGATGCTGAGAAAGCTGTCAACTGGGTCTTTTTTTTTTCCCACAAATGTTTTTATCCTCCAAGGCAGACCAGAGCAGCTATTAGCCCTGTCCTTATGCTCGATGGTCATCCCTACCTCTCTCCTGGTCCAGTAGATGGTACCCCTGTGGATTCCTCCCACAGCTGGGCAAGAGGGGGAGGACCATTCTTCCCCCATGGCATACATAGCCAGTGTGACCTCAGGATGGAATAGCAGGGGAGACCGCCAGGACACAGGTAGAGCCTCACAAATCCCAGGCCTCCATATTTTCTTGTCCCTCACTTCCCATGCTGTGGCACTGGTATATGAGTATGCAGCTGCACACATCCTATGTCACTACAACCCTCTCCCTTTGAGTTGCTCATGCTTGCACTACCACCAGGCCTCCATGTGGTAGCATTCATGGGTTGAGATGGCTTGGTCACCCTCGCTGGGAGAGGAGAGCTGTCACTGGGATGCTCGATCCTCTTCTACCCCACTGACCCTGAAAACCTGTGCTCATTCCTGAGCACGGGTCACTGGCATGGTGGGAGGTAAGACAGCACCTCAGCCCTCCACGCACTGGGCCATTCGACTGAATTTCGAAGGAATTTTTACACCAAACTCTAGCCCAATTTCACTTTCCCTCCCAGTTTCATCAACTCCTGTAAGAGTTCTACTCTGCCTCACCAGCAGCAGTAGCTCCCTCTCCTGATGCTCCCCCCTCACCAGTGGAACCCAATAGAGTTATCCCCTTTTGCCCTATCTCTTTGTGCTCTATGTTGAGCCTTTGGCTCAAGTATTATGATAAAATGAAAAGATCACAGGAGTCGTGATTGGCACCCACAAACATAAAGTAGCATACTATGTCGACAACCTCCTCCTCTATATTACAAATCCTCAAAGTCCCTCCCACACCTTTTAGAGTCCTTTAAGTTAATGGAACAGATGGCAGGTTACAAAATAAATGATTACTAAACTGAAGTTATACACATTTACTTTGCTCCAATGCAAAACCTGAAATCTCATTTCCCATTGAGATAGGATATATCACACATTTAGAGGTTCAAATAGGAGCATATCTTAACCGACTATACGAATAATTATCCCACCTTGGAACAGAAATTATAGCAGACTTGGAATGCTGATCCCTACTCCTGATCCCCCTAATGTCCCGAGTTCATGCGTTTCATATGAACATCCTTTCTTGCTTCATCTACCTCTACCTCTACCAGATGATACTACTACTACTACTGCACCCCCCCAGACAGCCTTTCAAAAATGGAACCATTCAGTCTCCTGCTTCCACTGAGGGAGAAGGGTGTCCACAAATCACTTACAAAAAACTAAAACTGCCAAAGGGAAAGGGAGGCTTAGTACTTCCTGATCTGTTGCTTTATGCCTAACCTACTGTTATTCACCATTTGATGTGCTGGACCTGACCCCTCTGTCATCCTTGATGGACAGATGTAGAATACCATCATCTTCCTGACTGTGTTTTCCCACTTATTTGTGCCCAACAGGATCCCCAAGTTGATCTTTCATCGGATTCCCTTACAACTAGTTTGCTGCAGGCTTAGTACTCACTATTGGTACAACTGCAGTGCTGAACTGGGGCACAGTGGCTACACATCCCAGCACTGGACCCCAACTTCCTCCCAGCATGCCAAGACCTGGCGTTTTGCTTCTGTATGTGACATGAAATAACCCACGCCTTTACCTTATATTCTGCAGGTTACTTTGAATCCTTTGCCCAATTCATCACAGAATTTCAGCTGGGCATGAAAAACCATTACAGATTCCAACAACTTCTCCACTGTGCACCCATCACGCTGAATACTCCTGTTGATGAATCCAGCTTCTCACCATTAATATCTTTCCTCCCCACTATACTTCAAGGGGTATGGCCAGGACACTTTATCTCAGCATGCTACTAAGTATTGTTGGTGGACTCACAGGTCACAGTTGACAACAACACTGATACCTGGGAAGCCAACTTAACGGTACTTCTTATTTATTTATTTATTTATTGTTAACCGGGAAAGGAGGATTAGACAATTCTGCCTATTTTCAGCCTCGTCCTGGGGGAGGGAGATACAGATGGATGCCAGCTGACACTGAACTAGATTAAGCTGTTGGTGGTATTTTTACCTGTGAAGACTGGACCAGGATCTGATCTCCGCAACACCAACTCACTAACTCTTATCAATAGCAAGAATATGATTGGAAGGTAGTCACTAGATTCTTTCAAACCCCATAGATCACTGCTAAATTCCACACAACTGCTAGGGGGTTGTGGTGCTGACATAGCACCCCACACCCATATATTCTGGTTGTGCCCAGTGCTGTCACATTTCTGTGAAATATTTATTTATTTAAAAGTTTGACCAGGAAAGACATACTGAGCAGGTTTCTCATTTCTGGATGCCTCCTAGGGGGAAGAGGAGGGGGACAACAACAATACAGAATTTCAGTCTTTAATACACACATACCAAAGTCTTACAAGTGCTTAGCAGGTAACAGGGATTTAAAAGCAGAGATTACAGTTGTGGCATTACAACAAATTCAGTGTTGTAGCTGCTGTAAATACAAGGCTCGGGAAAACATAAGCGAGAGCAGGCACAACAGTACAACACTGCAAGCAAGTGATAAGGAAGAGGGACAGCATAAGATATGGGAAGGGGAGAGGAGGTATTAGGAGCATTTGCAGGTGGGGGAAATTAAGTTACATAGGAGAGGGCATGAAGGGAAGTGGCATTATGGATGGAAGGAGAAGGACGTTCCAGAGTTTGGGGAAATGGTGGGAGAACGCTGCCTGAGCAGCAGAGGCAGACCTGGAGGGGATGGCATAGCAACAGAGGGAGACACAGGGGAGAAGGAGAAGGAAGAGGTAGGAGGGGAGGGATGTAGCAAAGACATGAGGGGGAGGAGGGGGAAGGGAAGAGAGAAGAGTGGAGGTGCAGGAGGTGAAGAAGGAATTAAACTCTGTGACCACAGAGAGGAGGTCGGATAGGGCAGTGTCACCCACTCTGAGGACAGGGTTGGGGGGCTGAGCTGGGGGGAAGTAAAGGGCATGAACCACTTTTAAGAATTTAGATGGATGATTTATATTTGTTTGGAAGGTGGCCAAAAAGTAATCTGCCTTAGCGAGTCTAATGGCCCTGGTGCAAGCATTCTGGAGGTAGCGGCACCTTTGTAAGGCTGCAGGGCAACCAGTGCATTTGTGCTCCTTCCAAGCTTGGTCACGAGCATATAGGCATGCCAGCAGTTCAGCTGTGATCCAGGGGAGGTGGGACCCTCTCACCCTGGTACACCTGAGGGGGCATGGAGGTTCTAGATAGTGAGAAATTTAGATTTGAAGTAATCTAGGGTTGTGTCAATGGAGGTGGCAGAGGGGATAGGAGACCAGTCTGTGTTGGTCAGATCAGAGTACGGCAGCAAGGTCTAGAGATTTGTATGAGTGGATAAGTAAGAGTTTTGGGGGGGCTTTGGGGCACCGGATTTCGCAAATGCAGTAGATTAAGTGATGATCACTTAGGGCATCGGGAATGATGCCGGCATCGATAATGTATTGTGGGTGGGAGGCGAAGAATCAATCAATGAGGGAATGTTTGTGAGATTTGTAATTTAGGTGGGTAGGTTTGCTAATTAGCTGAGACAGACTGAGGGACGTGATGTCACAGCAAGTTTTGGAGTATGAGGGGGAGAGTCAATTTAAGTTAAAATCACCTAAAATAAGAAGCTCACCCCTAGAGCCATGTGACACGAGAGTGGTTAGTAGGTCAGTGATAGATGTGGGGGAGAGGCCAGGGCAGCAGTAAATGCTGGCTACAAAAATGGGTAGGGAGAAGGGGAGCAAGAGCTTTACTAGAAGCAGCTCATACGCAGATGGAAGGGAAGTAGCCAGAATAGAGGTGAACTGAATCGAAGAGGTGAGGTACATGGCCATATCGCCTCCCCTGCTAGAACGGTCTTGGTGAATAAGGAACAACCCAGATTACTATGATCCCATTGATAGGAAAACTGACCCCAAAGGCAGCAATTCTACTTTATTTATATAGGCAACTCAAAGACAAGGCCAAACTATACCTTGTGGGAATTCTACTGACAGTTACCAAAAAAACAATCACTTAACTATGGCTCCAGCCCATCCCACCCACAATAACTCAATTGGAAGATACAGTGGAAAAGCTACAAGATGAAGAAACTCATGGCACAATTGCAGAACTCCCTACCAAAATTGCAAAATAGGTGGAATCTATGGTTACTCTATATTATAGAAAAAAAGCAGGTAGTATTGCCTAATTCCTTAACCCTGAAAATCACAGCATACAGACAAACACAACCCATCCTCCAACGCAGGAGTTGGCTTCCTGAGAGAGGACAGATAGCTATTAAACACTAACTGCCGGATTGGAATAGGCAAAAAAACTGACATGGTGGGAGCCCCCCAAAAAACATTTTATGACATAGCAGATTACTTTTAAGAGGGTTGATGGGCCAGGCACTATGCAACTGTATCAGACAGTAAATAAAGTACTTTGTCAGCAAGAGGAATACAAAAAGTGCACAAGAAACACATGTGTAGCACAGTATGCAACAAGCTATTGCATATTCTGTATTACAAGATTCTTGACACTGTAAACATGGTAAAAAAAACCTATTAAAATAAAAAGTTATTCAGGTTTTCGCGGTTGGCATGCTAGAGGTTGAATTTTTTCATACCAATTCTACATGAATGGTATATTTAAAACATTTTCCCAAATCCAGTCTTTTTTTTTTTTTTCTCTTTTTGCCCCTACTACTCCCGTCGGAATTATGTGCTCTGGTCATGGACCCCTGCCGTCCCCACCTCCAGATATGACCGCATCCCTTCGGTCATCCCTGGCTTACCCCCCAGAGAGCGGGGCCACGGCTCTGACCCCCCTATATCGGGCCGCAGAACTGTATCTAGTCGGGGGATCAGCTCCGGAGGCTAATCAGGGCACCCAGGGGCAGAGCGCCATTAAGACGGCAAGGTTTGGGATTTTTAACCCCCCTTTTAAGCAGGATGGGGACGTTCAATGATGACCTGCGTCTGCCCCATCCCTGACGTGCTAACGAGCATCGACGTGGTGCAGTCACCAGCCTCTGCTAGGTGCAGCTCATACACCGAGTGCTGCCCGCCCTCCCAGAAGGAGAGCTGTCCAAGGATATAATCCTTTTCTCCCAGTCGGGTTCCTCCGCCACTCCGGTCCATTCTCAACCCGGTCGCCGGCATCGCAAGCGGAAATCCAACCACTGCGCTGACAGGCCGGCCTCCCAAATCCAATCTGAATTTGATATTCCCTGAAAAGACTTTTACAAATGTCCCCAACTACAGCACTACCTTTTAGGAATCATAGGACTGGATGTATCCTCCACTACTGTCCTCCAGTATACTTGCTACTGATCTGACTTTTGAGGGAATGCTCTCCCAGACACTTGATATCCAGGTTTAATAAGGCATTGATGGCTGCCTCTACATCAGTAATAGAGGGTACGCAGTCCACTTGGGAGGTGGACCTAGTTTTAGTCCTCTTCCCAGAAGAATGGATTAAAATCTGGCAATGGCAGCATAAAGTGACAGGCTCTTATGGTTGGCAGGAATTCAGCTGGAAAGCGGCGATTTGGTATTTTCGTACGCCTCAGATAACTGCGAAATATTCAGCCACGGGAGAGTCGACTTGCTGGAGACAGTGCAGATGTGAGATAGCAACACATGCCCACATTTTCTGGTCCTGCACCATTCTGGCTGGGTTTTGGAAGGCAGTGGGAGACACTATTTTAGAACTCTTTCCCTCTCTGGAACAGTTAACCCCGGAATTAGCTTTACTACTACACTTCTCCAAAACATTTAAACATGAAAACCTTAGCAAGCATCATACTTACAGCAGCCAAGAAAATAATAACCAGACTTTAGCTGCAAAGCACTCCCTCATCTACGACTAAACAGGAAGATACAATTTATAATACTGTGTCTGCCATATGGAATCCATGACTGCAGCACTACATAATACAACCCCTAACCTGATGAATAAATGGACCATATGGTTTCACTATATCTCCCCTCTTAGACCTGAATTCGTCCCATAGAGGGAGGAAGAGAGTCAGGGGTAGAAAAAGGGCATTCTGACTTCCAGTGACGTCACCACCCGGCATGGCAGCCTAAAAGCCGAGCTCCGTGGTGGAAGTGCATAAACAGCGTGAAATCCGGTGCCATCTGCAGTCAAATAAAGAATTGCGGACCGGGAGAAGGATAAAGACGAGTTCCGATGTCAACTCGTAAATCGAGAAGCCAAAAAAAACCGTTCGGCAGACTCAGACAGAGGGAGGAACGGAGCCCAAGCACTCCCATGTCCAGGACCTCAGAATCAGCAGCGGGCTTGGCAGGAGAGGAGGAGGAAGGTAATACCTCCCGCGCTAGCTCACTGGACGGACGAGCTACTGCCCATATCCTGAAAATGTTACAACGTATAGACAATAACGTGAAAGACATCAAAAAAGACCTAAAGCACTTAAAGAAAAGAACATCGGACCTGGAAACCAGCTTAGACGCTCTGAGGGAAGATCAGATCAAGATAGTCCGGGCAATTTTATATCTGGCCAGGAGGGAAAGGGAGCTAACAGCTAGAGCAGAAGACGCAGAGTCCAGAGGTAGGAGGAAGACCATTCGCATTTTTGGCTTTCCGAAGGGCGCAGAGCAAGCAGACCCAGTTGAATTCGTTAAAACATGGCTCAGACAGGAACTGGACATTCCGGAAACTGAGCCTTTGGAAGTGGAGAGAGACCATCGCGCCCTGGCCCCCAAACCGAAACAGGAAGCTCCCCCGTGATCAATCCCTGTAAAATTTGCCCGATTCCCAGTGAAAGAAATGATACTTAAGAAAGCATGGGCCAAAAAGGACTTAAACCTAGACGGCAAATGGGTTTATGTGGACCACGATTTTCCCCCAGTCACAATGGCAAAACGAAGAAGGGTGCTGACGGTAATAAAACAGCTGAAGGAGCAGAACATCAAGGCCTACCTAAGGTACCCAGCAAAGCTACTGGTCCATTGGTCATCGGGGACTAAGTTGTATGACTCCCTATTGCAAGCCAGCAAGCAGCTTCAAAAGGTCGGGATTTCCCTCCCGGATTTGCGACAGGAAGAGACGGAGCAGACCTTGCTCCAACTGAAGTGGTCAACAGTGAAGGAAAAGGGGGCAGGAGGAACAGACCCATTTCGGAGCAAGGGCCCTGGAGAACAGCTTTGCCAGGACCTACTTCAGCTTAGTAGAGGACTGCAGGTATCCAAAGCGGCGGACAAAGGGTGACATGATTCCTCGAACTCCCTGATACCATGTTTAGTAATGAGACTGAATATGCAAACTTTTTTCTTGGTAGACATAGTTTGTGCCTCACGGATTGAGGGTTGGCTCTGGTGTGTTTAAATGGAACTGGAAAATGGAATACGAGACCAGATATGGAATTATGGCAAAACACTCCTTCCCCTCTGTTTTCTCTCTTTCTGTTGGATTGATTGGAGATATTAGGAGAAGGAGGCTCAGGCTGCTTAGGGACTGAACACTGACTACTCTAGCTAATAGTTGGCACCAAGCTTAGATGGGGAGGGGCCCTCGCGTTAGGGAGAGACCCCTACTACCCCTAAGACACATGGCATGCACCACGACCGGATGTCAGATCGGCGAGGAGCTGAACAACTGGGGACCATCTAGACCTGTGATTCCAGGCAGGTGATCCTTCAGGGGGATTTCCTCTCTTTTCGTTTTGTTTTCTCGCTGATAGCCCACCCGGAGACCACCCATCCACCCCACTGGTGTAGGGGGGGAGGTGAGGAGCCAGATCAGGCTCATGCTCCTGGGCGGAGGGAGTGTCCCTCCGTTTGAGGCCCTGAAGGGTCCGTTTGTACATAGTTCTACTGTTAAATTGGTTGGTTGGGGGGGGGGAAGGGGCTTAAAATGGGACGATGGTGAGTGGCATTTAGGGGAAGAAAGAGACCGTTATGGTCGAACTACGCTCCAGAAAGCAAAAGATCATAGAAATAAGGGAAAAGAGAGGAAGGCTGATGCTCAAGTAAACCCAAAAGAATGTAGGGCTTAGCAGGATGGGTACGTTGAAAATAACCTCACTTAATGTTAGGGTCTTGGCACACGGTGAAAAGATATAAGATGCTCCGAGACCTGGCGAAGACCAGATCGACATTGGACTCCTGCAGGAGACCAGGCTCTCTGATGAGGAGCATAAAAGTTACGGAGTATGTGGGTAGGTGAAGTCTGCCTCTTCGCACAAACGAAGAGAGCGGAGTAGCCATTTTGGTGAGAAAAGGTCTGGGGCGGCACTCCAGAAGGTCAGCTCGGATGGAGAGGGCAGGTGGGTGATAGTATCACTGAAAGTGGCGGAAAGGCTGATGCATATCATTAATTTGTCGCCCCTCCCTCTTCTTCTGAATTTTTCGCGGCTTTTTGGGGTGGTTGCTTCACTACGGAGGGAAGTTATTATGGAGGGACTGGAATTGTGTGAGGATCCAGGAATGGATAGGTCAACAAAGAGAGATAATCAGGATAGGGGTGCAGGTCCTAGAACCCTCTCACTTCTTAGGGCTGAAGTAGGCCTGATAGACACCTGAGGACAAAAGTTTCCGACTAGCAGGATTTTACCTTCTGCACTCTCAGAATTCATACTCGCGTATAGATAGGTTTTATACTCAGAAAACATGGGAAAGCTCAATAAAAGATCAGCAGATACACCTGATAGTAATTTCGGATCATGCAAAAATCAGTCTAACGATTAAGTTAGGGCCACACTGTAAGCAATCCCTGTGGAGGCTTAATGCTGGGCTTTTAGGAGATAAAAAGTTTGTCTCCAAAATTAAACAGGTAATAGACAATTACGTAAAAGAAAACTGGGTTGATGGAGTGAAGGTAAAGTATGCATGGGACGGGCTGAAAGCAGTGGTTGGGGGAGATCATTGCCTCTGCGTACAGAAAAAGTCAGGAGCCAGGAACAAGATAAGTTAGGAGGAAAATTAGAGAGTTGGAAAGTGTTCATAAAAAGGGAAGGCAACGTAATATTTTAAAACAACTGAGAGAAACGAGGGAACAGTTAAGCAAAATTTTAGCATTTAAAACCGAGAACGCCTTCAGATTCCTAGCTCAGAAATACTACGTAGTAGGGCAGGAAGACTGCTAGCCTACAGGTTGAGGAAACAAGAGGCAGATAGGTTTGTAAGAGGAATTAAAAGTTCGAAGAACCATGAGGGCTTAATCACTGGGTCCCCCCAAATTGCAGAATGTTTTAAAATTATATGAACTCCTTTATAAATCGGAAGCACAGTTAGGTCAAGCTGAAGTAGCGAGAGATTTCTTTCGAGCCTGAATTTGCCAAAGCTTTCAAAAGAGCTGCAGGAGGAGGTGGACCGCCCATTCACCCAAGTTGAGTTAGATGCAGTGATTAAAGTTAAAACATAATAAAGCTCCAGGCCCGGACGGATTCTGCGTGGAATACTACCAGGAGTTCAAGGATGTGCTTTCCCCCCCGCTGTTACAAATGTGTAACACTGCACACATTGCCTCGGAAACCCCGGATACGTGGCAGCAGGCCATAGTTACTCTCATCCCAAAGCAGGATAAAGACACCACTCAGTGCAGTAACTATCGCCCCATCTCTCTGCTAAACGTAGATGTTAAAATCCTGGCAAGACTGATAGCTAATAGGTTGCAGGAGTAATAACCCAGCTGGTGCATCCGGACCAGACTGGTTTTATAGTAGGCACCTGCAGGACAGCGTCAGAAGGCTGATTACAATACTGAACAGTTTTCAGGTGGAAAGAGAGGGCATCTGGATTGATAGTGACATTGGATGCAGAAAAGGCGTTTGATCGCCTAGAGTGGGGATATCTACAGGCGTTGTTACGGAAGTTTGGGTTGGGTCCAAAATTTCAGGCGTGGATTAAAACATATATGCCAACCCTTGACAAGGTCAGAGTTAATGGTCTTTTCCAAACCATTCCAGATTAAAAGGGCACTCGACAGGGATGCCCTCTTTCACCCTGCTATTAAGCTCTCAATACGGAGCCCCTAGCTGAGGCTTTTCGAGCTTGGGAGAATATTTCCGTATAGTAGTTGGAGGGATAGACAACCGTACATCCCTCTACGTGGATGATACTTTATTGTATTTATCGGATCCTGATACCTCCCTACCGGCTGCTATGAGACTCCTAGAGGAGTTTGGAGCAATATCTGGATTCAAAATTAATGAATCTAAGTCGGAAATAATGGTGATGGGGAATGGAGGGAACACACGTGAAAAACTACACACAAATCTAAGATGGGGGGCTAGGGAGTTCAGATACCTAGGGATTCAAATAACAAAGGACTTAGGAAAATTGTTCCAAAGCAATTTCGGGAAGTTACTGAAAGAGATAAGAAGACTGTGGTAGATGGGCGGTCCTCCCAATATCCCTCGCGGGCAGGATAGAGTCAGTGAGGATGAACTTGCTCCCGAGACTCCTCTTCCTTTTTGATGCACTCCCTCTGATGCCCCCAAAAGAATTCTGGCTGGAGGTACGAAGGATAATCAGTAGATTTGTATGGGCCGGGAAAAAGCCTAGGTTAAGTTGGGGATTATTGAAGTTACCTAAGGGGAAAGGAGGGCTGGGGTCCCGGACATGAAAAAGTACTATAAAGCAGCACAATTGCAATATTTAGGGACCTTACCTCTAAAGATTGTAGGCAAAGCTGGGCAGAAATGGAGGTGCAACTACTACACCCCCGTACATTCCGAGCAGTTATATTCAACGAGGTTTCCCCTGAATTAAAGCCCCTACCGATGACACCTGGGCTGAGAACCCTGGTCCAATTGTGGACCAAGATGGTGAAAGAGTTTAAGCTGCAATCCTGGCTGGCCGGACAGGGAATTATAACAGATAGTACAAATTTTTCACCAGGAAGGGAAAATCCCCTGTTCAGACGCTGGGCAAAGCTAGGGCTAACAGAATTCCGACAGCTCCTGGCAGGAAATACTATTAAAAGTTTCGCCCAGTTGCAACAGGAATTCAATATTCCATCCTCTGATTTTTATGGATACCTGCAGATTAGACATTTTATGCAAGCCATAGAGAGGGACAGTTTGGAAGCAAATAAAAGTTGGCCTCATCCCTTCTTGGATCTTTTTCAAGAGTTACTTAAAGGGACAAAACAACAGACCCACCTGATTTCTAAACTGTATGCAGCTGGTGGAGTGGGGGAAATGGAACACAGAATTAAGATACAGATAAATTGGGAGAGGGATTTGAATTGTGAAGGGAGAAACCAAGGTGGGAACTGATATGGAAGATGGCTAATAAAACATCAGCCTCCCCTCTTGGAGGAGTTTGGTGGAAAACTCTCACTAGATATTTTAGAACGCCCACAATTACGAAGCATTACAGTCAAAACAAGTCCGACTACTGTTGGAGAATGTGTGGACTGGTGGGTTAGCACGAACACATATTTTGGAGCTGCCCTAAAATCAGGAGCTTCTGGAGCTTGGTGATTCAGGCTATGGGACAAATCCTAGATATAAGGATCCCGGGTCACCCCCGATATTTCTTATTGGGGGAACCACCCCCAGCGGCGGGGAATCCAGCATTGACCTACTTGTTTTTGATTCTAACTGCTGCTGCTCATAGGGCAATCACAAAGAAGTGGTTGGACAAGGCACCCCCCACCCTAGAACAGTGGTTGGCAACTGTTGACCAGATTAAACTAATGGAAAGGCTTATGGCCAACCTAGCCCAGAAGACAGATAGGTTCAAGGCCAGATGGCTCCCTTTTTTTGAGTATCTGGCGTTGAGAGAAGGAAGGGAGGTTCTGGTAGTGCTGGCCAGGGAGGCCTTAGACTAAAGCCAGTACAGAGGGGATACCCTTCCAGAACAGCTCCGTCTCCTTAGTTGAAGTACAGAAGAATGGAGAGTTAGAAATACTTATATTAGTTGAACCGGGAATGCGCTCACCATCGTGGGGGAGGTGAGGAGGGAGGGAGGAGGGGTAGTGGTTGGTTCTATGTATAGGTAGTGATTGAATAAAATTTTTTTTTTTTTTTGTAAGCCAACACTGGCATAGACGCACTAAAATGGGTATAAGCTCTTGGACCAAAGTATGGTCACACTTTAATTTGTTTGCGAGATGTGAGGTGCCTCCCTGTAATTGTCTCTGTAATTGGGGCGCACTAAGATCAATATGATGGTCCGGTCTAAATTGGCCAATGTCGATAATGTAATATGATACTATGTAATTTTGTCTTTTTCTGTTTCATTCTGTATGTACTTGGTGCACTTTATTTTGTTTTTTTTTTCTTTTCTCCTTTACTTTTTATTGTTGAGTACAAAGAAGAAAACTTTAATAAAATACAATTTCAAAAAAAAAAGAGAAAAAGGGCATTCTCAGATCGTAAACATGGATAAATTCCTAGAAACTACAGCCAAATAAACATTAGGGAGTAACTGGAGTCCCCAAAGAAATAACACAAAAGCTCCATATTGGGACCTCTCAACTCGGTTTTGATGCAGCAATCATCTAAGATGTTGGAATTTTCTGATTTTATATGAGAGATTCTTCAGTAAACTACAGTAAGATATTTTAAACCTTGAATGGCAGAATGTAACTGACTTTAAGACAGAAAATAAGTGTCTGGATGTAACAGTAAATGACCTGTGGAAATACCAATAAAATTTAGTTTAAAATAAATAAATAAACAAAAAGTTAAAAAAGGTGTTTGGAAAGGTAACATAGTGGGCAAAGAGAAGCCCAGTTAGAGGAATGAGAAGTGTGGGAAGAAGAGCTGGAGGTGATAGGGCCAGGAAGATAATACTCTCTAGACTATGGAGAATTGGGAAAATCAGAACTTTGATTTTGTAATGTATTGTATGTAAATGTGGATAGAAAGTGAGCACTGGTTTCTGAGGATGCAGGTACAGGGGTCTCAAGTGAGAGAACAGATGAGGAGACAGGCAGCAGCAGTTTTTGCATCATGAATTCTGACATTATTATTAAACACCACACAGCTATATTCCAGGTTCTTTAACAGTAAATGAGAGATCAGCTCTATATGGGTGAACAGTTACTCGTTGATGTTGAAATGTTACTTGTTGCACGCGTACCTATATGATGCATATACTGTCTCCTGCTCCTGCAAACTACCTGAGTTCAGGCATAAAAAGATTGTTACACAGTTTTTTTTTTTTATTTACAGTTCATTAGGGCAATTTTCAGAGCGTGAAATATTATTAACAGTAGACAAGAGCAATAATCCAAAGAATACAAGGCCTACGAACATGACAAAATATAGAAAAACTGTCCAAAATATAGTCCAGTGGTGATCTAGTGTTGCCCACCAATGTGGATTATAGTTCCTTCCATCCATTGTAGGCTACAAGATGGATCACTGTGACATTGTGCCAGTGGCTATCTCCAGCAAAATCCCACCATGCCACAGAATCTGTATATAAAACATTACCAAAGAACAGAAATAAGAAAACCAAAATAAGCATGGCCACCTTCAAGTAGAAATGTACAGGGAGACCTTTGGGTCCAATTAAGGTATACATGACTCATCTATAGCCATAATATATAGCACTCAACCTTGCTACCTGGCCTAAAATTGAGAAAACTGGTTTGTGAGTTTATAAGTTAGTTTCTCCACGGAATTAATACCCCACAATTTGCTTCCACTGTTCTAGAGATGGTGTTGCCTGTTGCATTCTCAACCATGTAACACCGTTCTTGGCTGCTAAAAGATAACTAGGAGCAAGCAAAGAGGGGCCCAGCCACCACAGAGCTACAAACTAAAGTGGGGTCTAAGGATAGGTGTGCAAACTATTCCCCCAGGATCCTCCAATAACGTATGATCTGCTTCAGACTGGCCATAATTTCACCAACACCGACCACTGCTTTGTGGCATGAATTTGACCAAAACTGCAGGATAATGGAAGAAATGGTACCTGCACTTCCATGCAGACTCCCTCCACAATATAGAGGATGTGCTCTTGCGGGTGGCCAGAGCAAATTTGGTCCATGTCAGATAGGTGTGCGCAGGCCCCTGCTCCGTATTCCAGCAATCCAATATCACACGTGTAAAATGTACAATACTGAAAAACTGTAATGTGACTTGAAACTGTTTGTATATTTCCTTCCCTGATTGTCAACTAACCTACAGTTGTACCATGTACATATGATTGTATCAGTGCAATGCATGTCCTACTCTGTAACTACGTGCAGTTCTGTCAATGCATGTAAATAATCCCAGACCCCACCACCTTGAAAAAGGGACTCAACTGTCCCAGTGGACCTATCCAGTTATCACAATTCAAATAAATCAATACAATAAATTATCCCCTTTCAGGGATCAAAGATCTCAATATATATTCCTTATTGGGTGTTGCCAAAAAAAAAAAAAAACTTGAAGGTGATAGGAAACAGTTTTTACACCTCTAAATGCCATCCAATTGATCTTTTATTAGCTACCCAGTATTTTTTACATGCTTTTGACCTTTTTTGTTAAATTAGCAATCTAATTTTGTTGCTTTTGTAACTACCGTTATTCCCTCTCTGCTCAGCAGTTGCTTCTCTCTCTTTTCATACTGCCTGAACATTCTATGACATCACAAACACCTATCCAAGCCATTCAGATGAGTTTCTGTTGTCATAGAATGTCTTAGAGATATGAAAATCAAGAGCAGTAGCTGGTGAGGAGAGTGGAACTCACTGTAGATATGAGAACATCCCACAACTAGATTATTTAACAAAAAATTATCAAAGCACGTCAGAATATATACCTGTCATGGAAAGGAAGATGGAAGGGCAGTTAACTATGTGAAAATCATTTCCTTTCTCCTTTAGTGGCACCTATGAAAATCTGCAAGAGTAACGGGGCTGGGTCTGGTAATCATGTTATGTCCAGAGTTTTACGTAAAAGGTAAATACAGACCTGTAAATATCTGTAGTATTCCCTCGTTTGTTAAGCCATACTTTTGTTGTAATTCCACAAATCAGAGAACTCCCTGAGAGTCCAAAAACTGGCATAAGTCTGTGAGCACAAACTGCCTCCACCTAGTGGACGTGTGGTCAATGTGGGAAGAGAGAAATCCTGAATCTGCAGCTAGGACACAACAAAAATTTACAAAATAACAAAAAAAAAAAAAATATGTGGTAAAGTCTGGAATGTTGAGGCATGATACACTGCACCAGTATAGTCACCTTGAACCTGGTAAAGTGAGCTGACTAATTCCAGCTATTGGATAAGAGAACAAGAGTTTGCCATTATGGTACAACTCACTGACTGCAAATTTCATCTGCTTCCAAGGGGCAGCAGAGTAAGACAATTATAAAGTATTCTGCGATTGACTGCTGTTGAATATTGTTTTAAATTTGGTAAATTGACTCACCTTGTTCCAAAGGTAATATAGAATATCAAATTCTGGGGTGGTGCCCATTTCACAGAAACCTAGAAACGAGCCTGTCTCAGGACACAAAATAATACTGAGCAGGAAACAGTGGTAGTGTTTGAAACAAATATAAAACTCAGAGTAAGGCATTCATTCAAATTGTCTCAATGTGAGAAAAAAAAAATACTCAGGGGTAGCTGACCCCTATGTGCCAGGTCCACTGTCGGACTGAGTGAGCAGTTTAAGGTTCAATATCTTCGAATCACCCAAATCCTTGGAATTATTGATCTCCAAGACCCCAAGCATTTAAGTATTATTCTGTTCTGCTTAAACCTAAGACTTTGTTTACCCAGTGGGGCCAGGGTATAATTAAGTTGTAGTATTTTTGTTATATTTAGATTTAATTTTAACTCTGCCACCAACCCAAACTGGTCTAATTATTTCCATGCTTCAACTGCAGAGCTATCCGAATTCAGGAGGGTAAGGAGGATATCTGCATATAGAACAGCCTTATATTCTGTGCCACCTAGGGATATCTCGTCTATCACTGCACTATTATGACTTGCTGTTGCCAGTGGCTCAATATATAAGGCAAAAAGCAGGGGAGAGAGGGGATAACCCCTGTACATAACTATTGAGGGTGCCAGTGTACCATTAACTCAAAGGTATGCCTGTTGGTCTGTATATATGCTGATGGCAGGTGAAAAGGTGGTCAGGAAACTCACAGGCCAACAGGATGCCCCAGAGAAAATCCCAGGACACCTTGTTGATTGCCTTCTCTACATCCAAACTAAGGACAGCTGTAGGAATAGACCTAGAATAGACCTCTGGGAAACATGGTCCAACAAAAGCAGCATTTTGTGGAGAATCTGTCCTGATCAGAGTGTGTAAGGAAGGGCAATATCCGGTCCAAGCAGCATGCCCAAACTGCCATGTAGACAGAGGTTCAGTTAATTTATTTTTAATGGAAGTCTAAAACTTCCATGGGTCAAAATTTGGAAGTCATTCCAATTTTTTGGAAGTCAAAATACTTCCAGAATCCTATTTGTGGAAGTCATTATTCTAGGAAGGACCATTTTATGGATGTTAATACAAAATAATAGTGATAAAATACAGTTTCTTTCAGAAAAATCCATAATTTCTGAATTCCATGCCTACAATTTTGGAAGTCATGTAATTTTTTGGTTTTACATCTGGAAGTCAATGACTTCCTCCCCCTTTATTTTGGAAGTTTTTGCCTTATTTTTGGAAGTCAAATACTCCAAAAATGGAGTTAACTGAAGCCCTGCATGTAGATTTTATAGTCAATGTTTAAAATAGAAATAGGGCAATAAAATGAGGAAAGGATCAGGTCTGTACCAGGCTTGGGGATGGCCGATAGAGTCACAAAGCGCCACAATGCAGAAGGTGTCATCCCTGACTGTACTGCCCCATAGGCCCAGAGCAGAGGTGGAAGCAATATGGAGGAAAAGTTTTATACCACTCAACTGGATAACCATCTGGTCCAAGACATTTTTGTGCTTTGGTTTCTTGTTGAATCTGTTGGACCTTCTCAGTTGTGATGGGCACAATTAAGGCCAGTTGTTGAGCCTCTGTAAGGCTGGGTAGGGGTACACTTGCTAAAGAGCCATGTATTTACGAAGGGCTGGAGGGGAAAGGGTCAGCATAAAGCCTCTGACAGTATTTATGCATCATGCCTAGTACTTTGGACTGGTTGTGTTCCAAAGTATCTGCAGCAGAGTCATGCAACTGTAAGACAAAAACCACCTTCCTAATAGTCCCAAGTCTCCTAGCCAGCATTCAACATGCAGCCAACATCCAAGTCCTCACAATTGGTGTGCTTGAGATAATGTAACATTTGTGCAACTCTAGTCTAGGATTCCCTGAATCTTGAATTTCAGATATTTAATCTAAGCAGTGATAGCAGTATCTCCTGGAGCACAGAAGTGCTGAAGAGTGTGTAATGTTTGCGTCAGATGGTTCAAACACTTATTATGCCATCTCTTTTGATAAGATGCATAGGCAATTATATCACCTCACAAAACAACGTGTCCCACAGTATAGGCATTGATATCTCCTCCGCACTATTGTTCTCTAGACTGTAGGGTGCACACTCCGAAATGAGCAGTTTAAATTCCTCCTCGAGAAGGAGTAAAGTATTGAGGCCCAGATATTCAAAGCTTTGCATGGTGCACAAACCATTTGCACGGGTTTAGCGCAAGATTAGCGTGGGTCTGCTATATTCAAAAGGCCAAATAGTGCAAGCAAATCGCATTACATACTAACATACTAATTGCCAGCAAATTAGGCCTTACGGTCTATCGACTCTGCTCGAACCTCAGATCCCTAGTTGGGTGCCGAGGCCCTCCTTCCCTTGTGTTCCAGAAACCCCTATCATCCATCCCAACCCCCCTGGGCCAGGCCATCATCTGATACATCTGATTTCTGTGTCTGTCCCACCCTCTCTTAAAGCCCTCCACTGTGGATCACTGAACCAGCTCGCCAGGCAGCGCATTCCAAGGGTCCACCACCCTCTCAGTGAAAAACCTCCTCCTCTTTTCCCCCCTCACCCTTCCACCTTCCAGCTTCAAACCATGCCCTCTGGTGATACCTCCCTGCTTTGGTCTAAAGATCCCCTCCATGTTTACCTTATTTATTCCCTTGAGGTACCTGAAGACCTCAATCATGTCCCCACTGTCTCTCCTCTCCTCCAATGAAAACAGGCAGAGCTCCTCAAGTCTGTCCTCATACGTCAAATCCCCTAGTCCTTGTATCATCTTAGTTGCCCTCCTCTGTACCCTCTCCAGGAGCTGTATGTCCCTCTTCAAGTGTGGTCTCCAGTACTATACACAGTAATCAAGGTGCGGTCTAACCAGTCCATTGTACAGCGGCAGAATCACTTCCCTGCTGCTAGAGGTGAGCCCCCTTACGATGCATCCCAACATCCTGTTTGCCTTGCTAGCCGCTCAGAGTTCTTCATACATGCATCCACCATGACCCCTAGGTCTTTTTCCCCTGTTGAGGCCTCCAGCGCCTCCCCTTCCAGTGTGTACCTTAGTTCAGGGTTTCCCCGGCCAAGATGTAACACCTTGCGCTTGGTGATATTAAAATTTAATTTCCATGTGTGAGCCCAGCTTTCCAGGGTGTCCAGGTCCCCTTGCAGGGCCAACCTCCCCTCTTCCCCCTCAACTACTGCTCCCATCTTGGAGTCATCAGTGAAGAGACTTATTTCACACCCTATACCCTCCCTGATGTCCAATATGTATGCATTAAACAGGATCGGACCCAGGCCCGAGCCCTCGGTACCCACTGCAACCTCTCTGGGGTTGAGGCTCCCCACTGACCACTACTCTCTGGGTGCGTCCAGCTAGCCAGTTTTCAATCCATCTGACCATCAAAGGGCCTACTCCCAACCCGTCAGTTTCTCCACCAGACCATTGTGGGGGACAGAGTCAAATGCCTTGCTGAAGTCCAAGAATAATACATCCACAGGCTTTCCTCTGTCCAGTTCTGATGTTACCCATTCATAGAACTCCATAAGATTGGTTTGACATTATCTACCTGGCACAAACCCATGTTGCCGACTATCCAGACCTCCCACCTCCTCCAAGTACACCCCCAATCCTTCCTTTAGTATACTGTCCATTAATTTTCCCACCACCAAGGTCAAACTGATGGGTCTATAGTTACTTGGTACTTCCCTTGACCCCCCCTTTATGGATTGGCACCACATGTGCCTCTCGCCAATCCCTAGGTACCCTCCCTGTCTCAAGTGACCTGTTGAAGAGCTCCGCCAGGGGTGCAGCCAGTATGTCTGCTAATTCCCATAGTACTATCGGATGAATTCCATCTGGCTCAGGAGATTTATCTTTCTTTAGGGCCTTGAGGGCTAACCACACCCTTTCGGTGGAGATAGCATCATCTGTCCCCTCCACCTTACTGGCCTTTTTATCCTTACCCTGATGTGTCACCCCTGGGGTACTTCTCCCGCCCTCTTGCTCCATTTCTGTTGCTCCCCTGATCCACTCACTACTGCTTCTATCCCCATCGTGCCTTGCTTTGTAGATATCCCATCCCCCTCCCTAGTGAACACAGAGGCGAAGTACTCATCTAATACCTCTGCCTGGTCCCCCCGCCTCTTCCACCACCCTTCTTCTGATCTCAATCTGCCAAGATGGCCCTTAGTTTTTCTCTGCTCCCCAATGTACTGGAAGAACCCCTTTTCCCCTCCATGTATCCCCTGTGCCAGCCACTGCTTTTTACTGGACTTTGCCCCCCTCACCATCCGGGTGACTTTTCTAGATGCAAGATGGTACATTTCCTTTTCCCTATCCCCTCTTGTTGTTTTATATTTTTATAGGCCGCCTTTTCTCTGACTGCTACCTGAACCTCACTGGACCACCAGCATCGTTTATGTGACCTTGCTCCCTTATGTTTCACTTTAGCGTAGGTCCTGACTGCCTCATGAAGTCCCGGTTTTATGACCTCCCATCTTTTTTCCACATTTGTCATTGATGTAATCCCCTTCAAGTGATCCTTGAGAATATTTCCCATGCCCACAAAGTCTGCCCCCTGAAGTCTACTGCCAGTGTCCTAGATCTCTCCCCCCTCCCCCATGCTTATTTGAAACCAGACAGTATGCGGTCGCTCCCAGTCAGGATCCTCTACAACAGGTCCTTACAGATCCCCATCTACCAGAACCATGTCCAGGTCATGCCCTCCCTTGTGGGCTCCATCACATGCTGTGTTAGAACACATCTTGGAAGCCGCTCAGCAGACTCTGCTCCTTGGCCCCTTAGAGGACATGGTTCTCCAGTTTGTACCTGGCATATTAAGGTCCCCATCAACACCACTCCTTCCCCTTTTGGTCCACACTGGGCAATGATGCTGTCCAGCAAACCATCCTCCAGAACATCACCCATCCCAGGGGACCTATATACTACACCCAGTTTGACCTTACCTCCTGCTGGGGTTCGTAAGG
The DNA here is from genome assembly GCA_016271365.2 of Neoceratodus forsteri. NCBI lineage: Eukaryota > Metazoa > Chordata > Ceratodontiformes > Ceratodontidae > Neoceratodus > Neoceratodus forsteri. Next base: position 565,186,080 of record CM028129.1, on the reverse strand, counting down.
TAACCCATAAGGCCTCCACGTTTCCCTCTGCCTCTTTACCCTAGCAATTTCTATGTCATCTCTAATGAACATAGACACTCCACCCCCTCTGCCCTCCTTTCTTTCCTTCCTAAGCATAGTGTACCCCTGCATGTTTTGGTCCTAGCCATGTTTTTTGTTGACCCATGTTTCCATGACCGCCGCCACATCCGCCCCCCCCCCCCGGCTCGAACAGCATGGCCTGGACCTCTGGCAACTTGTTTCCCAAGTTCCTGGCATTTACTAACACCACCCCATCCCTGACCCCCTTTGTTGACCCCACCCAGGTTCATATACTTCCATCCTCCCTCTGCTCCTCCTGAAACCTCCTCCCCAGTCTGTTTCCCCCTCCCCAGGGTTTGAAGGCTACTCCCCTCATGTGGAGGAGAGGGCTTCTGGTCAGCCTCTCCCTTATCCCTCCCCCCCCATTAGCGCCGGTCAAACCATAATTATATGCAAGGGGCACACTGAACATTAATACAGGCACTATGGGATATTCATCAGCTAGCGCCGCGCTAAGGTGCTTAGCACAACTTAGTGCCACCCTTAGCGCGGTACAAATTACCACCCAGGAAAAGCTGGTCTTAAGCCTCAGCAAACAGCTTTGCACAACATTGGTGCTTTGTGCAGTGTTTGCATGGGATTTGCGCAGCTTGCGCAACCCTAACGTATGAGTATGACACTTAGAAAATGCCAGACATGGAGGACACATGCTGCTCACTGATGGCACCACCATGATGCCAACAGCTGCCACCAGTCCCAGCCATGCCAGGCAGTAAGGGGTGATCTGGCCCACAGGGGACATTATGGTAGTGTGACCATACAGCACACACTTGCAGACCATACGTCTGTGGTGACCAACAGATGCCAACACACACATGCAGCACTGTGGGCATGGTGGCCATTGAGGGGAGGGTGTACGGGTGGCTAGACCTCACCACAGCACAGGTGTGGCGACAAGGCTGGGACACATCATGCAGTGCACATGGACCAGTAGTGGGAATACCTCACCACCTGTGTGCCTGTTGGATCTTATGTGCCCTCCCAGCCACATACCACACAACTGTACAGATGCCACAGCACACACAATCAGCCACGTATATGTCACTGTGAGCATCCTAAGCGACAGGTGCAGCATCTGTGGATCACACAACAGTGTAACAGTACAGTCCACTGTCAGTAATCACCTGCAAGCTGGGCCTGTCACTGTGTACAGTGCAGTGGTCATCACTGCCCTACATACCATAGGCATTGCTGTGCCCTCACACTACCAGCCCCCTTGCTACTGTAGTGTCTGCTGTGCACTGTAGCATGACCTGCAGTGTGACAGTTGCATGCAGCACTACCACCACCTGTGCCTATGCTGTGTTGTCCCCTGGGGTGTGATATGCTATGCTATGCTGTACTGTTTACATGTAGCCTGCAGCTATCATCATGCACTGCCTGACTGACCTACAGGTGGAACTGCGGTCGGACCCAGCCAGACCCTGTACTTCCAGACTGACCTACAGGTGGGGCTGTGGGACCCTGCAGTAACGCTGGGAAAACTGCATGCAAATCAGGGCATAATGAGATGCTAATGTGTCTGTTTGCCCGGAGACTACCTAAGTAGGCTCATTTGCATGTCGCTTTTGAATATGGCAGAGTTTAGTGCTGGCATACGTGTTTGTACCGGGAAAACAGCTTAGCTCCGTGCTAATCCCACGCAAATGGTTCAGGGAATATTATACTGTTTTACACACTGCACTGTCCCATAGGCTGCTCCCTGCAGCTGTACTGGGTCCACTCCTTTGCTGGAATACATGTTGGCCACATAGGTCGCCTCTACCTATCTTCACATCGCTGTGCACTGTGTTGCTGTTGTGGTCTGCACTTCCTGGTTGCTAATATTCAGAGCTGTCATATTACAGGGCTATGTTTGTCCTGCACTCCCAGCCCACTTTGCCTGCCAGGCAGTGCTAATTTAACCCCACAGCAAAGATCTGAATATCTGGCCCTGAATCTCCAAAAAGATCGATGGTGCTTATCCTGGTCCAATTTCAACATGGGCCAGTTATGGTCCAAATACAATTTAGAGCCATAGTATAAATTCTGGACCATTGAAACATGCTTGCAAGTAAGGAAAAAGTAATCCAGGTGAACATAACTTGCTTGCCTGGCAGTGAAGCGCATTTACGTTCCATCTGAGATGAACAACTTGCACCATACATCAACAATACCAAGATGAGTCAGGTCAGATTTAAAATGTTTCTGTGATAGAGAGGCTCTAAATTTTGCCAGAGGAGACATGTTGAGATCTAAAGACATTATCATGTTGATGTCACCCCCCCCCACCCCTTTATTAACTGACCATGGAGACGCCTCACTAGCTTCCTCAAAAATGTCTGTAGGACACATCTATCAAAGTTGGGAGTAAAATATGTACTTGCAAAAGTAACATCAGAAGCATAAAGCTGCCCTGGTAAAATTACGTATCTTCCTGCTGGGTCTACATACTGGGGTGATGTCAATCTTACGTCTATTGTAGGAATACTGATGGAGTCACTGGTCAAAGAAGATCTCATGGACTTCTTGGAGAGCAATGGTCTCTGTGGCAGGGAGGTCTTGTCAACATATGAACATACGAATGTGCCAGCAGAAACAGACCACTTGGTCTATCTAAGTCTGCTCGAGTGAGCAGCTAGCACCCCTAGTTTGTAGCTGCCCCACCCACCTCCCTTTGTCATTCCACTGCTGCCTCCCACATCCCCCACCCTCACTCTCCCCTGTTCCCTGTCCCATGCCCTTTTAAAGCTGTTCACAGATTTACATGATACCACCCATTCTGGTAGTGTGTTCCATTTTGCTATCACCCTCTCAGTGAAATAGTGTCTCCTCATTTCCCTCCTAAATCTTCCCCCCTCTATTCTTAGTCCATGCCCCCTGGTGTCCCTCCCCCTCGTTAGTTTAAAGACCCCATCTGCCCCATCCTTATTGATTCCCCTCAGATACTTGAATGTCTCTATCATGTCCACACTGTCCCTTCTATCCTCCAGGGTGTACATATTCAGGTCTCCCAGCCTGCTGTCATAGCCTCTCCCCTCCATTCCACATATCATCTTCATTGCCCTCCTCTGCACCCCCTCCAGTAGCCTGATATCATGCTTCAGGTATGGCCTCCAATACTGCACACAATACTCCAAGTGCAGCCTTATCAGCAACCTGTAGAGGGGCAAGATCACCTCCCTTCGCCTGGACAAAAAAAAACTCACTATGCACCCCAACATTTTGTTAGCTTTTGCAGCCACTCTCCTGCACTGGGCAGTTTGTTCATGGTCCCTGTTACCATCACCCCTAGGTCCTTCTCCTCCTCAGTGATTCCCAGCTTAACCCCCCCCCCCAAGCCAGTATTCTCTCCTTGGGTTCTTCACCCCGAAGTGCATAACCTTACACTTCTTTGCATTGAACCCCAGCTGCCAACTCTCTGACCACACCTCTAGCTTGCTTAGGTCCCCCTGCAGCTGCTTCCATCCCTCCCCTCCATCCACCACTGCTCTCATTTTGGTGTCATCTGCAAACAGACTTACCTTGCTCACCACCCCATGTGTAATGCCTGATATGAAGAGCCCAAATAATACTGGTCCCAGCACAGAGTCCTGTGGCACCCCACTTGTCACCGGCTTCGGCATTGAGAGCTCCTTTCAAACTAGCATGATAGTTTTCTTTGACTGGGTGATGAGGGAATTATTCTTAATATTACAGGTAACCACAAGATTGGGTCTCATGCTAATAGTTCTAAAATTCTGAAGTGCTAAGTTCAGTTTTCATAGTCCATTTCCTACACTGAAGGTTCTATAATTTTCAAAAAAGTAAAAAATTTTGATTTTTAATTCAAGTTACGTTTTTCCAGAAACAGAAATGCTCAACATGGTTTATAATATAGCTATATGTACACCTACGGTGTCTCTTATGGTTGAAAGGGTTTCTTTAAAGTCCTTTGTGTGCCAGAACTGTGTACGGTAAGACATAGTGACTGTACATATAAACATATACAAAAGAGCTTAGTGAGGAGGGACTTTCAGAGTCCATAGAGGAGGAGGAGGAGGAGGAGGAGGATGTACTGGTTGATTCATTGGGTGATGAAAGCAAGAATAAGGGATCTTCCCCACTTCTGGGTCTAAGACAGAGGTTCTAGGACCCTGCAAGAGCAAGTCTTTTGGCCAGGGGGCCAGCAACAGTCATTAGCCCATGACACCTGCATAACACCGTGTGATGACGTGTACCTACCAATAACCACTGCTGTCTCCCTCACCTACCTCAGTTCTGTTTTTTCCACCACTGGATGCACACCACAGGAGTGGGTCTTCAAAGTTTGTCACCATTTGTCTTTGTCATCCATTCCTTCCTTATTTTCTTATTTTTTTCACAATGCTGAAGTTGGTAAGGAAAAAGAGGAATGAACAGGACCTTCTGTTTCATTCGTACACATGTAGTAAGAAGATCAGTGCCAACAACCGGCATCAGGCATGATTCATGTCTCTTCTGCTTTGGATCAGGCCATGACATGGACTCGTGCAGTGCCTGCTTCAGCATGGACAAATGCACCCTCCAAAATTGGGCTTGGGAGTTGGAGTGACAGCCCCCAACTTTCGGAGATAGGCATCAGTGACAACTTGCAAAGTACTTTTTTCTTTGTGTTTTTTTTTTTAATTTCCTATTTTATTATCATCTTACCTCTATAACATGTTTCAGCTGAGGGGGGAGGTCTGGTGAACACTGAAAATTACATTCCTCTTTAGCCCATGCCTGGGGGCATTCAGTTAAAAGGAGCCTTTGTTAAGCAATTCAGTCCCTGCCCTATAAAATGTCTTTGCTTTGAGTTTACAACTCAAAGTGCAGCTTCCCTTTCGTAACAAAGTTTGAAGGTGAACAGGGCCATGGCAAAATGAGACAGTTTCCTGCTGGGTAGCCAGATGGGAGCACAAAAGGGCTGCTAAGCAACCCATAAAACTAAGCTAGAAATAACAAATCTGGTTTGAACCTGTTCTCAAAAGGGGTGGTCCTCAGAGTTCAAATGACTGGTCTAGGATGCGATGTCAGAGAGGTATGTGTGATGATGCGGGTGTAGTGGGTTTGCCTGCAGAAGGCATTTCTCTGTGTGTTAGCTCTTAGAGCTTCTGTTTTGCTTTGGGACTTCAAATTAGCAACATCACGGGTTTGTGTCTGCCATAACTCAGTTAGGGCATGCTTCTTCTACACTACTTAGAATCTGGAGTTTTGGAGTTAGATTATTCAGTGTGTCCTTTATCTTTTGAAATGTCTTTATTTTTATCTCTGTAGAAATACTGTCGTTTTTAGTGTGTATTATCCTGTAACATATGCAAATATCTTGGAGTATAAAATGTTATTTTTATATCCTTCATGCTTTCTATGACTGAGTCATTTAATAGATGACGAGGAGTAAATTAGCAAGTCTGCGAAATCTTTCCAAAGAGGCAGGCTACAGTTACCATATCTAAAGTAAAAGTGTTCTTAGTTGTAACAGAAGAGGTGGGTCATTTTCCCTTTGGTAAGGAGCACTGTACTGTGCATGAGCAGTGGCTCTGGTGCATTTTGAACCTATAGATATCCAAAGTGAGTCTGCTGTGAGTGGTGGCAGCATATCAAAGTAACCCTTTCAGGTGTCTGAGCGGTTGTGAAACTGATAATAGCCATCCAGACTGAGTTCTAGGAGAAAATCAGTCTGTGACAGCATCATTCCAAGAGATCCCAGGACAGGACACTGGACCCTTTCCCTGGGTTTCTGCACAGTGCTTGGTAATGGTTGAGATTCAAGGCTCTTCCCCCTACCACACTGGGGTTGTGTTGGAGTCTGCGGTGGTAGTGTCAGGTGGACTGCTGGCTCCTTCTGTGTGACCAGCAGAGAACCCACCACAGTCTGCTGTGCCCCGAGTGTCAGATGTCCCCAAGCTCAAGTTGAGGTCTGTGGCCTTGTCCACTCTGGTTGATCTGTCTACACTGCCCAAAACTGGCACCAGGCCTTTCATTTTTCATTTCATTTTTATTTTTTATACTTGTTAGCAAGGTGAGCAAATTGCCCATTTTCACAAGTGACAGGTAGAACATTAAGACAAATAATCAAAAGGACATACTATATTAAAAACAATACACAATAACAATAACACAAACATACATTTAACAATAATATTTTAATGAAAACAGTTGCAGTCTGAAAGGGTATTAAGCCAGTGAACAAGCTTATGGTTAAAAGACCTGAGTGTTCCACAGTTAGTCACTACAGCTGGAATATTATTACAAAAGGCAATGGCCCTGTATACAACAGACCTCTGTCCAATTATTTTCTTTTAGATAATGGGTAAAGTCAAACTCGCTTCCTGATTGGCTGAAACAGCCTCCCACTCGGGCTGTTATTTCTTAACAACAGCCCACTCAATAACAAGTTCCCCCTAGCAGCACCCAGCACATCCTGATATCCCTGTGCTCATGCTTGCTAGACGCTATTTTTTACTATGCTATTAGCGACAAGATAATTTAAAAGCACCCACACAGAACCAATCCTGAAAGCATTCAACAATAAAACACGACAAAAAACTGAAACGTCTTCTTCTTCTTGTTTTTCCCCCCTACTAAATCAATCCTCTTTCGATGCTGGCAAGCCCCAGAACCTCGCATCCTCTCCGACTCTCACAACTGCCACTACCCGGCACCGTGACTCCATTACATTCAAAAATAAAAATGAAATTCCCGCTCCTCCATAAAATTAAGAAAAATGAATTACCTCCTTGATTTCTCGCACCAGACCTCATCGGCTGACTTTCATGTCCCCGAATGGTCTCACATAACACCGCGTGATTCCCGCTCTACAGCTCAGCCTGTCACTCCCACCTCTCACAACCAAACGATTTTTTTCAACATAATATGAACAGATAACCAAGGATGTGAAAAATTAAAAGCAACAATTCCCCGGACATTGCTGTCAAAAAGATGGCACTGCAAGACACTATAAAAACACATATAACAAACAGCAGCACCCTCTAGTGGCACTAAACGGACTATTTTGTAAAAGCCAGCATTTCACTAAATTTTTACTAACATTTTACACTTTTTTTAATGAAATCATTATAAAAAAAAAAATAATAATATAAACCCATTATATAAGTGTAATAATACCCTCCAGGGTGGGCATTATAGGACATAACGGACCTTCCAGGGGCTATAAGGCCCTCCACCTGTGGCGTCGGGCCTCATTACGCCCCTGGGCTGTCTGTTATATCCCAATAACGCCCACCCTATCGGGTATTATTACTTACATAATAGGGGACCCTAAATAAACCTCTAAACTGAGACCTAGTACCTAAAAAACTGTGTGAACTAAGGAAAAAATCTTGAATGGTTGGTGGACGTGAACCCCGCATTCCGTTAAATACAAAAACTCCCAGTTTAATTTTAATCTTATCTAAAAAAGGACAGTTGGCTTCCCTTATCAATACACAATGATGGGTTCTAAGACAGAGACCAGTCATAAATCGTAAAATACTAGCACTGATACTATTGCAGTGTCAGTACCAAGCCTGGGATCAGTATTTCTCTGAACAATGGTGTTGGCCATGCTGGTGTTCCTAACCTTGGTGTCAAGCATGACACTGGGCCTGATAGCAATGTTGGTCCCGGGGCCAGTGTTGATGTCAACATCTGGTCCATGCCAAGGAGATTCTTAATGCTAGGGAATAGGCTTTCTCCAAGGTTGGTGCTGGAAGTGAAACTGATGCAGAGATGGAGCTCGACCCCAGTGTCCAGTTTTCTCCTTTGTTAGATTCCAGTAGTGACACCAGAAATGGATAAGGCCTCCCATTGTAATGTGCTCCTTAGCAGGAGTTACCCACTAATAGTGAGTTCTACCCCCAAGGCCACCACTCTGCTACCTCCTTTGTCGTAGTAGAAGAAAATGAGAGTATCTGCTCAGTCCTCCTCTACTGTGGTGGTAGATAAGTTACCACATTTTTCAGACCCCTGGAGCCTCTCATATGGGGCCAATATTACAGGTTAGTACCGTAGAGCTATAATACTGAGACACCAACAGACACAATTCAGGAATACTGCCCCGGTTCCTAATCTAGTCAGACACTATGCCTCCTCTCCCTCAACGTCCTTCACAGAGGGCAATAAAACCTCCTTTCATTTGGCCTCTTCTGCTGAGTGCTTTCTGTACCAACATTTCCTAGGGGGCAAGATGCAGGTTTTGGGGCTCACTGCCTAGCATCCTGTCACCCTGCTGCTGGGTCCCCTAGGAGTTCCAAACAGTGACTTCTTTGTCATGTCTCCATGGCCAAGCACCATGGAGGATGCTACCAGGGCTGTTTTGAGGTGTCCTTATGCCCCACCCCCTAGACTGATAAAAATTCACTTACAACACCCTCCCACAGGACCATTCGATGGCCCAGTGGGCAGCATATTGTGGCAACCTGGGTCCAGGAATGAACCTGAGGAATCAGCAAATCAATGGAAAGGATTAAGGAGTGATGCCGGTGGCAGGGCATCCTCAATCAGCTGGGTCAGCACCGTGCTTCCATGGCATCAATGAACCCTGTGGTGGGGCGATGTAAGGTATACATTACCACAAAACACTACGCCTTAATCTTGGTGCCCTCTACCACAACAAATCTTGCATCCCACTCCCTGTCCACTGTGAGAGTGTTCTCTAAATCATTTTACCTGTGTTTCTGCAGATGTGGTCTATGGTGCTGCTCCTAAATCTTACCTTGCCAGGCTTCGCCCCCTTTTCCATTCCTTCTGCCACTTTGCCTCAGATTCGTGCCACTTGCTTATTTCTGTCTCCTCTACAAATACCTCTCCTTTGCTGCCCTTGACGTTCGGCACCTTTCTTTCATTATTCTGGTCCTCTCCTTGGCCTCTCCACCTTCACTATCTTCTATCTTCTCTCCCTCCATTCAGCTATTCTACCTACTCCTCGGACTCTCGTAACTTTTCACTTCCTGCCTGCCAGACTGTCACTGGGCAAACTGCTTTCTCTGTTCAGCTTCCCACTATATGGAACAAACTACCAATTCCCATTCCCCTCTTCTCTTCCTATTTATCTTTCAGATCTCTCCTAATAAACTTCTTCTATCCTGCCTGCTCTTGCCCCTAACTTTTTCTCTGAGCTGGTAATCAGTGTTAACTGTACCTGTTCCTCTGTAGTTCAGCTCTCTGTCCCCCTGCTTGCACGACTGGTTTTAGAGGACTGCACCTTATGTATAGTGTTGTACTGTACTTTTTTCTTGCCAATTACAGTATATCATTTGTATTTGTGCAATATACTGTTATGTACATATATTTGCTCTTAGTTCCTACTACTTAGGTTTCCTTTTGTTTCTGTGCACCTTATGCCATTTTTGTTAATTCTCATTTACCTCCTTTTGTTCATTTGTTCATCCCAGCCCCAAGACACACCTGGAAATGAGCTACAGCTCAGTGTGCCTTTCCTAGTTACCAATTTTAAATAGACATCTGCAGGGGAAGCTGTATGCTTGTGCATAGGAACCGGGTTTGCAACGTTTGTGGTGGGGCCAAGGGGTTACGGGGCAAAGCCCCCAGTGGGGGTCTATGGGAGCAGAGCCCCCAATACTTGGAGGTCACATAAATGTTATTACACCTTCCCTACATGTCTGTCCTAGCCCATACAAATAAAGGAGGGGCAGCATCTAACCACAGATATTATCACAGCTTCTCCAGGACATTCCTCCCCCCCCCAAAAAAAGTTACTTTTGCTTCTCTCTTTTATGTAGAGTAAACATCAATAAATATGTCAATAAACACTTCTCTCCTTTGCTTTAAATGTACTTGGGTCGGCTACACTGGCCGGCGGCGATCCTACCCACATTCAAAGTTGCTGGCGTTGCTGCCATCAGTAGAAACTGATCCATGTAATCCACCCCCCCCCAGGATGCACCTGGAAACAAGCTGTTACAGCTTAATGTGTCTTTGCTGGTCAAAAATTACAAATGAATAAAACTATGATGTAGCAATTAACACTTTCATTTCTTTGCTATTACTATCTATCACATGCACTCCTTTACGTGACCCCCCCCCCAAAAAAAAAACAATGGTCTGTCCTTTAACATCAGAGTTTGTCAAGTTGTGATACTTCCAGTGAAAGTGCAACCCCACCCCCGGGCTACACCACCTCAATACCCAACATACCAACATCACACTGATCAAACCTTCCAGGGCATCTGCAAAATAAAAATTACCATCATCCACCCAGAGTCCCTATGCAATATAAAAAAAAAAAAAAATCACATAGATGCACACACCCAAAGCCAGGACTCCGTGCAACATACAGCCCCTTCCCCATGAGGACCCCATGCAATGTATAACAAACACACACACACACACACACACACACACAAACATCTCAACCCTCACCCCATTTCCATTTCTAACATCACACACTTCCCAGTTACAGTACGTACTATATGAGAAGCCCTGCACCAACACCAACATCCCCCACAACAATGGCCCTCTACAACCCTCCCTCTCCACCATCTCCCCCCCCCATCTCCAGCGCATTCCCAATACACCCCCCACTCAGTCATAAATCTGTGCGATACACAGCCAACCCCAACCAGGGCACGTGTAAAGCAGAACTCATCACCACCTATTCAGAACCATGTGCAATGCACATGCGTATACACAACCAAACCAGGATTCAATGCAATGTCAATATACACTGCCCACAACTGGGAGTTATGCAAAGCATGCATGCACACACATGCACACAAATCCTTACCCTCATCCAGCCAGGATTCAGTGTAATGCAGTGAATACACACATACCCAAACTAGGGCAGTGCACAATCCATATCCTAACAAGGGCAAGTGCTAAGCAGAACTCCCCACTCAGAGCCCCATGTAATACCTGCACACACCCAATGGCCCATGCAATCTCCACACACCCTGGAGGCAGCATGTATGCCAACACATTGATTTTCTCTGCAGTGTGCCCCCAAACAACCAGGATCTGTGTAAACCCAAGCCCCTATCCTAAAACTAGACCAGAAGCAAAGCATTGCAAGACATCCCCTGAATCATGTGCAATCCACAGCCCCCACTCCACCCCCCAAAAAAAATATCTGAGATAAACAAACCACAGCTGAACCCCAAATCAGGACTCCATGCAAAGCATTGGAAGTCAACTCACCCCCATATCAGCCGACCCGCCAGCACAGAGGCAGGGCGTCTGTCTGCGATGCCGACGACACAAGTTTGGGAACGGATGTGGGACACGAAGGGCCAGCTGGGGGAGAAGGATTGAGTATCCTAGGGACTGCTGTCCTTCTCTGGGGGTGGGGGGTTGTATATCCGGCACGCTACAGACCCCTAGCAGAGGCTGTGGAAACCACAGTGCCGGTGCCATATCAGTGAAGGGCAGGGCAGATGCTGGCTGTCATTGCACATCCACGCCACCAATACAGCATACAAAAATGCTGTCTCCAAAATGTAAAGCTCTGTTCCACCACCTCCACTGCCTACCATGTCCACTGAGTGGGGTCCTGTTCCTATGGCCCCACCCTGGGGGGTAAGTCAGTTACAGTTGACCTTGAGGGGGTGCCCACCTGGTGGCCCCACCCAGGGGGGTATGTCTGGGCATGGGGAGATGGCAAGGGTGGGAGCCGAGTCCCTGCAGCGAGATCAGAGAGCTGACACATAAAAAAAATAACTCACCCCCATATCGTGTGCAAGCCTCAGCCCCCACCACCTTACAAATCGCACCTGGACCCTTTGCGAAATATCCCCCATTCCTGGAGTGCATCTCCATAAGAATCACAACACAGATGCACTGCACACACGGACATGGTGATCATGACTGCGAGCGCTTGTGCAACAAGTGATTCCCTCTGTCCCAAGCTGAGCAGCAAGCGGACAGTGCTCTGCTGCAGCTCGGTGCCAGGGTGGGCAAGCACAAAAGCCTTCCTCATCCTTATACTGGGACATGGGTTCCAAACAAGCACATGTTGTCTAGAGATGCTCAGCTTATCCATTGGCTTAGTTAATTCACAGAGCTCTCCAGCTATCCTAGATTTAATGATTTTCAGCCCGAGCCTATCACATAGATAATGGGAGCCCTGCACAGGGTTTAACATGAATACATTTTCTGGAGCTGAGTTTCACGTTCTGGAAAATCTTTCTACACAATAATCTATTTAAAAATTGGTAGCTTGGAGATACACACAAATTCCACAGTTATTTCAGATCCGACAACACGACCAAATCCCTTCCATGCCAGGGAGACTGTTCTTATTTAACTCACTCTCCAGAATGTGTCTGCCTCCACACAACAATGGCATTTACATAATTTAAATTTACCAGGAAGCCAAACACGAAGAGCCTTTGTTTGAAAATATGCATTTTAACAGTGGTACCTGGCAATGCTTACTAGGCTGAGCTGCCCTCGTTGGCTCGACTGATGACCACGGCGACCCGGACGCTCATGGCCTACTAACTCCAGGACCACCCCAACCGGGTGCTGCTGACACTGCTGCATCTGCCACTCCACCGCTAAACTTTCCAGGCACTCGGGGTAAAATCAGAATAGACAACGACAGAGCATGGTTTCACTCTGCACTGCTGCCTAACCCTGTCACTCACTCGCTCTCTCAGACCAACTGCTCAATGAGATTCAGAGAAAAAGGCACTGAATTAACCCACCAATGGCATGGGGGGATCACTCCCTTCACAGTGGGGGAAGCATGCGCTGTGGCACGTCACAGAGGGTGCGCATGCGTGCTGCAGAAGTCACAGCCTGGGAGCAAAAACATTATGATCAAATTATTGGTGGGGCTGAGCCCTCTTCACTGAATATTGCTGGATCCCGTGCCCCATTGGCCCATAGAACGTGGTGCCTATGTTCTTGTGAGGATACCAGTGGATATGGTGTTCACCAGACCCATGATGCCGCATTGACAATTTCATGTCGACATGACGTTACCCCGACGCCACTACATCAACCGCAATTGCGGTCAGGATTGAGCCAGCTTGTGCAGTTGTCTTGTTTTGCTGGAGGGGGGGGCTGTGCCCCCTGCACCCCTCTCTTTTGGATTCTCAACTCCAACATGGACCTGAGTCAGGGATAGAGTGCAGGACCTTGGGGAAGGGTGCCAGGGTCCCAGGAGGACTTTACAGCAACATGGCAATGTGTCAGTATCGAACACATCACTATAAAGTTGTCGCTGTAGCGATAGTACACCGTGTACACCATAGGGTGGTGAGAGGACAGTATTACAGGGGAAGAAAAAAGCCAGGCTCCAATTTAATGACAGCCACAAGCTGGTACGTTTGGGCCTCAAACCATCACCTGCCCTGGATCCTTATTGTGGCACTGGGTGGAAGATGCCCCCCCTCCCCCGAAGACCCTTGCTATGGAGGGAAAGTGATGGGAGTTGTCAGCTGCAAGTGTGTTAGTGGTGGATGAGGTTGGGTGGTCACCAGATGACTGGAGAAGGGTGGCATGTGCCTGGCCAGGGAGAAAAAGCTTTAAAAGAGAACTGTGCTGAACCTTTAAGTCATTTCTCACAGATGTGGTTTTTATATATGTGATCCCATGCTGTTATTGTTCAGTCTTTTCTGGCCTTTAAGTAAATTTAGTAAGTTTTCCTGATTTACATGCTAGTACTAAGTACCATTTTAGAACTGTATGATGTAGTTTATGTCCCCCTTGGACCACAGTATTTTAGAGTAGAGCATGATTGCATTGTGAAAACAATATAAGATCTTCTTCAAGGGCATCTCTTGCAGCAGGTCACACACCTGGAAACGTCCGCCAAAGGGTGCTCTTTCATGGTAACATTCACCAGCAGTGTTGACTGGAGGCCACCTACGATGACATCAGTCCATGCATATGTATAAATCAGTGGATGGCCTCTAGTATCCTCAGTTTTTTTTCCCACCGTCTCCCAGCTCACTTCACATGTTGCTTTCACCGCCAATATGTTGACACTGCCTTCGATAAGGTAAATGCACCTTTTTGGTTTTTTCTTTATGTCCAGTTCAGATTCCCTTTTCCTCAAGTGCCATTGTGAAGAAAGATCTACAGATTCAACAACTATGCTCTCTGTTTGACCCTCATCAATGGCCCGTCCCTCCAGCATGGTTCTTCGATGTCTTCTGCTTACCCTCATCAATGACCAGTCCCTCCAACGTGGGGCTGTTCCTTTGTTGATGACCTCTGCTTGCCATCATCGAAGACCTGTCCCTCTAGCATGGGGCTGGGTCCTTTGTCGACAATCTCTGCTTGCCCTCGTCGATGACCAGTCCCTCCAGCATGGAACTGGTCCTTCGTCAATGACCTCTACTTGACCTTGTCAATGACCCGTCCCTCCAGCATGGGTCTGGGTCCTTCATCAATGACCACTGCTTGACCCTCATTGACGACCCAGCCCTCCAGCATGGGCCTGGTCTTCTGTCGATGATTACCCTCATTAATGACTTGTCCCTCCAGCATGGGACTGGGTCCTTCATCGACGATCTCTGCTTTTCAGCATTCGTCGACGGCTCCCTTTTTCTACCCATTCTTGACCCTCTAGCATGGGTCAGGGTTTGGCCTCGACAGACTTAGCAGCCTTGCCACCACCGTCGCACCCCATCTCTCATCGTGGCTCGTCGGTCCAGGCATTGGGCATTGCTTCTCAGGCTTTGGGTCTTGTCCCTGACCACTGTCCAGGCCGATTCCCTCTGTGATGTCCACCTCTTGCATGGGGTCCATGAGAGTTCCTCATCCTTTCTCTTCAGCATCGTCAATGGCTCCCACTGTCGACACTGACTCTGTGGTCGAAATGGTGTTGGAGGGCACGAAGGCCATACAACAGCCTCCACCTCCAGCCCCTTGTCTTCCTTGACCCCTCCCTGCCAGAGGGTTCACCATGAGTCTCCTATTCTGCCCTCCTTCCTGGCCATGGAGGAGGAGGAGGATTTGAACTATATGGAGGAGGAAGAAGAGGATCCAGCTGAGAATGATGGGGTGTGTACTGCCTCTAGTGCCTCTACTCTGTCCTCCGTGGGGGAGGCTCCTGGGCTCTATGCTCCCTGTTCACCTCCTGATGACCCCAGTTTCTTAGATATTATGATCCAGTTACAGCAGGTCATGGGGTTCAAAACCACCAAACAAGACCAGCAATGCCAAAACTTGGCTAAATATTTGGGCTTACCAGAGACCCCAACCACTGTGGTCCCTCCACTCAACCAGGCCTATCAGAATGCCACCTCTGCAGCTTGGCACCATCCTTACATGGTCCCTCCCATTTCTAAGAAGGCAGATCACCTTTACCAAGCCCATGCAGACTGCCCTTTTTTTGCACTGGCTCCACAAGTGGATTCTATGGTCATACATGCGGCACATGATAGAACCAGGCATCCCAAACACTTGAGCACTCCGCCTCCTGACTGGGAGTCCTGAAAATTTAACTTGATGGGAAAAAGAGTATATGCCTCATCCACCCTGGTCATGCATGTCCTGCACTATATGGGGCATATGCTCAAGTACCAGAAAACACTTTGGGATGCTGCCTCTGAAGTAGTAGCAAAGGTTCCCCAGTCCACAGAATCTGACCAGTTGCTGGATACTCTTAAGTCAGGTGCCAGTCACACTCGGCATCTTGTCCATACTGGCTACAATTCTTTAGAGGCCTCTGACATGCCTCGGTAGCTGGAATTTCCCTCTGACACCATGTGTGGCTATGCATCTCGGGTTTTGCACCTGCTGTACAACAGTCCATCTTTAATGCTCCCTTTAGTGGGCACAAGCTCTTTGGTGCAGAAACAGAAGGCATCCTTAACGACTTGCAGGTATCAGGCCATACTCTCCATACGGTCCACACCATGTCCCATGCTCAGCCTTCTTCCTCTCAAAGACGGCCCTATCCATCCTTTCAGTTTCATTGTACCTCTCACCAGAAAGGCCTGTCCCACCAGCCACCCAGAAAATGACCAATCCAGCCTCTCGCTATCACTACATTTTGACTCCTCCACCAGCCTCCCCTACCATCTTCTGCAGGCCTCAGAGGCAGTGGAAGGCCATTTCTGTCTCTGTTTAGAGGCCTGGAGACAAATTACAACAGATGAATGGGTACTGCAAATTATTCTTATGGGCCATACTCAGGAGCTCACAGCCATTCCCCCTCTGCACCCTCCTCGACAGCTTTCGTACCCGCCAGATCACATTCCTGTTCTGTTGGAGGAACTCCACTCTTTGAGTCAAAAACTGGTGGTGCAACCTGTGCTTCAACCCAAGCTCAGCAAGGGCTTTTATTCCCATTTCTTTCTGGTCTCCAAGTGCATGGGTGACCACCACCCTGTCCTGGATCATCAGGAACTCAACTGGTGCATCCAGTACAAGAGATTTCACATGGTCACTTTGCATACAGTCTTGCATGTTTTAAACCAAGGGGACTGGCTATGTGCCCCAGACATGAAAGACACATACTGTACCTTCATATCAACATACGCATGGCCCATCAGTAGTACCTCTGGTTCCAACTTCTGGGATGCCATTACTAATTACGCACCTTGCCTTTCAATCTTTCCTCAGCCCCCAGAGTCTTTGCAAAGTGTCTGGCAGTAGTAGCTGTGGCTCTTCATCACAGAGGACACTACCTATTCCCATACTTAGATGACTGGCTCATAACAGCCTCATTTCAAGAAAGATTGCTCCACTCTCACATGCTCCCTGGAGCTCTTCCAGGACCTAGGCATAACAGCAAATGTAGCCAAGTCCCACATGGAGCCATCTCACTGCCTCCAGTATATCAGAGTCGTCTTAGATACTGCACAGGGTAGGGCCTTCCTCCCTGAGGACAGGACTCAAAAGCTCCTTTCCTTTGCATAGCAGTGACTTGTGACTTCACAAATTACCACTGGCCAATTCATGTGGCTCCTGGGCCACATAGTGGCTGCCATTTCCACTGTGCCATACACCCATTTACACGTGCGCCCGGTTCAGTGGGCCCTTAGCCACCAATGGCACCAAACGACAGGGAACATTTAAGACTCCATTCACGTGACCCAGTCCTCTCCTGGTGGCTGGATCCAGCCCACCTCCAGTTTGGCATGCCCGTCCAGTTGACTCCCCCACCCAAACACTAACGATGGATGCCTCCAGCTTGGTTTGGGGCTCCCATCTTGGTCCTCACCAAACACAGGGCCATAGAAACATAGATCTGTTCACCTCTCCACACAGTCACAGACTACCTCAATATTGTTCAATCATCCCAGACTCAGTTGTCAACTCCATGGATTCCCTGTCCCTTTCCTGGCACTGGCACTTCTCATATGCCTTCCTGCCAGTGCCACTCATTCATTGAATGTTACTCAAGCTCCAGGTAGAGAGTGCCTCTCTGACTCTGATCACCCCATTTTGGCCGAAACAGATCTGGCTCCCCCTCCTCCAGCACCTGTCAGTATCGGATCCCTTCCCCTTCCTGTATGACCAGATCTGCTCAGTCAGAACCATGGGACCCTTCTCCATCCCAGTCTCGGATCCCTACATCTGCAAGCTTGGCTCCAAAGGATGTCTTGATAGCTTGAATTGACGTCTATTCCTCTGTGGCCGTGATTATTCTAGCCACCAGGAAACCTTCTACCAGAAAGACATATGCTGCCAAATGGAAATGCGTCGCCATATAGGCTGCTGACAAGAGCCTGGATCCTTACTCCTGCCCTTTGACTAACATTTTGGACTACCTTTTCACCCTGTCCACTCAGGGTTGAAGCTACTCTTCTATCAAAGTACATTTGGTTGCTGTCTTGGCTTTCCATGAACCTATAGGAGACCAGCAAGTCACCCAATTAGATCTTGCCAGGATGTTTCTCAGGGGACTTTTGCATCTCATGTCCCCTGTCTGGAATCCAGTTCTGCCTGGGACCTCAATTTTATTCTGGAAACACTAACCCTATCTCTGTTTGAGCTGGCCACTACCTGTGAGCTGTGCTTCCTTGCCCAGAAGACCCTTTCCCTGATGGCTATCACCTCAGCCAGACACATCTTGGAACTTCAGGCCCTGATGTGCCATGAACCTTACCTTGTCTTTCATAAGGACATTGTATCCCTCTGCACAAATCCCAAGTTCCTTCCAAAAGCGGTTTCAGAATTTACTTGAAACCAGTCCATACACTTACCTGTCCTTTATCCTGATCATATGAACCCAGAAGAGTCCCTTCTCCACACTCTAGATGTGCACTGCATCCTGCGTTACTACATTTCTCAAACTACGCCCTCCCGCAGATACATGCAACTCTTCATTGCTTTTGCTCCGGGCAGGGAAGGCCACCCCATTATGAAACAAGCCTTGTCCAACTGGTTAGGATACTGTATCACCTATTACTACACCAAATACCACACGCCTCTCCCTGGTGCTGTGCACACACACTCCACCAGAGCTCACTCTACCTCTGCAGCATGCTTCAGGGGTGTTTTTATAACTGATATATGTGATGCTGCCACTTGGTCCACGGTCCATATGTTTACTAGACACTACAGTCTTGACATGATCTCCAGACGTTGAACCGCCCTTGCCTGTGCCGTTCTCCAGGGACTCCTCTTATAACCATGCTTCCTACTTGACTGCTTGTGAATCATCCTAAGTGTATGACCTGTTGCAAGAGCTATCCTTGAAGAAGATAGTACAGTTTTGTACTTACCATAATGGTAGATCTTCGGGAGGATCTCTTGCAGCAGGTCATGGTCCCACCCACCTTTCCCCTCCTTCTCTGGGACAGCCATCTTCTGCTTCTATTCTCATCTTCCTACTGGGCAATGCTTCAGGCCTCCTCAGTTCTCCTCAGTGTCCTACTCTGTGATCTGGTCACTGGCCAGAAAGCGAGGCTGCTATGGGCTGCCCACATATTTATACATATACATGGAATGATGTCATCATGGGTGGCCCCCAGTCAACACTGCTGGTGAATGTTACCGTGAAAGAGTGCCCTCTGATGTATGTTCCAAGTGTATGACCTGCTGCAAGAGATCCTCTCAAAGACCTACCGTTACAGTAAGTATGAAACTGTACTTTCTTTAACAAGGACATAAAGTGAAACTGTACTTTCTTTAACAAGGACATAAAGTGCATCATACAGTTCTAAAATGGTACTGTCCACCTAAGTGTAATGTAGAAAAACCCACTGAATTTACCAAAAGGCCATTAAAGATGGAATAAAAACAGAATGTGAACCAGCATTAGAAAGGCAGCATCTTCAGAAAACAAAGACTTACAGATTCAAGACAGTTCTCCTTTAATGAAAACCAAAAATTACCTTCCATGTCCTCCTGCTGCTACCTTGACCATCTCACCTCCTTACAAATTCAATTAAATCACCCTTCTGCAGGGACAACCAACAGTTCAGTGGTTAGCAAGTCACGCTCCCATACTGGAGACCTTTGTTCGGGAACAGACCCAGGAGACGGCCAAGTGGCCCAGGTGGCCCGGGGGGGCTGCGGAGGTGCTGCCACATGGCAGCACCCCCTGCTGGGGAGGGAAGGTGCCATGTTCCACTGCACTAGCAACCCCTGCAGTGGGCCAGGGAGCTTGCATCCTCTGCAGAGCTGCACTATGTGCTACCACGGCCTGACGGGGCACTGCCTGGCACTGAGCTAGAGGCGGGACTGGTCCTGGAATGAAAATGAAAGAAAAACCCAATATGCACCAACTGCCAAGTATGATGGCACCAGTACTCTTGTGTCTCGTCATATGTAGATCCCCGCTGGCATGACAGCAAGGGGTGTGGCGACTGGGACCTGGAGACTAGGGAATGCCCGATGACAGGCATAGGTGGTGGCCAGGGGCCCCAAAGCTGAAAGAAAAAAAATTCACCCTTCTGCATCCCCTTTGATGCTCCTGTTTATCCCACCCCAAGACCTATAAGGATTAGTTTAATAAATGGAAGTCACCCTCCCAAATCTACCCACCTTCCCCAGTGCCTCCAGTACCCATAAAAATTCAACTACATCCCCACTTGCATCTTTCTCAGCATCCATTAACCCACCTCCAGGTCCATGTCCCCCCAGCTGGTACTGTGCACTGCAACTCGTGGCATGCTGCCCCTTACTGATCCTGTTTGCTGAAGCTGACTTTGCCAAGACACTCACAGAGAGTAAATGATTGTCAAGGCCCATGCTACACTCCTTCTCCTCTTTATCTTCACACTGATACATTGCACTTTACTGTGAGATGCCACACAGCAATGAACTTGACAGCCCCTCACTGTCTGTGAGTGTCTTGGCAGAGCTGGCATCAGCAAACAGACTCATTGATGGAACGCGGGCCACGGGTGGGGTGGATGGGGCTTTGGGAATGTGTGAGGGTGATTTAATTCAATTTACATGGGTTACAGTGAGTTGGGACAATGGGGTGGATGTGGGAGGGGCATTTTAATTGAATCTGTATAGGTCTTTGGGGTGTAGGTGACTGGGACAGCTGACAGGATGCGGGATGATGATTCTGTTTGTATATTCTGGGAGAGAGAATACTACCAGTGGCAACATTCAGGTGCTAGAGTTCAAAATACCACAATAACCATGATATTTCGTACTCATTCTCCAATTTTGTTTTCATTCTTATATCCTCAGTGTGGCATTCTGTACCACCAGATAATTACCCTTGACAGTGGTTATGTGTCCTGGGTTAAAGGCATAAAATATTCTCCAACATTGCAGTTTACATCACCAGATTAGTGCACTGTTAAAATATGGTGCATTTTATATGGTGCTCATCTGTTTCTTTAAACAGGAAATTTCCAATTAAAACTGTCTCTACAATAAATGTATAATTAACATTCCCAGGAAGTCAGCCTCTCCCAGACTGTGCACTGTCTCACTGTGTCATAACTTGAGAGGGATTAGTGTGGTTTTTATTTTACAGAGAAAATCTGGTGGTGTAAAATAAAGCAGGGAGTGTTACCTTTTAATATAAACTGTACAGAAAGCAAAGATAAAAAGTCAGACAATACAGGACGGTGTTGGCTGATGTATCACTCGTACCTGATGAGTGAGAATGACAGCCAAAACCATCAGTGAGTTCTCTAGGTCTTTCTTCCACTAGAATCACTGTTGACATGTGATGTGTCACCCAGCACCCCATGTAATCAGTTTATCTCATTGCCTAGTACATGCCGCACTTTGGTCCTGTGCCATGCACACTCTCGGCCTGTGCTATCTCTGCAGTCTCACTTCTCTTAAAGGGATAGGTAGGTTATTCAGCACAGAGCGTTTTCAAACATAACAGGTTTCTGCATCCCTCCCAGGATTCTCAATTGACAGATGCTCTCCATGAAGGAGTGATGCAAATATTGTTCTTGTACTTGTAATCTGAGACCGCCAGAAGGAGGGGGGCCATACAGTTTTTCTAGCATTGCCTTGGATGTGATTCCCAGAAGCCAGTCACAAAAACAAATTTAGACTCTGAGAGACTCCCGAGTTGTGGCTCCACAGGATCCTCTTCCAGGAATGATTCTGACAGCCCTGTGCTCAGATTAGTTTATTATGGTTCTTAGCTCTCACAAGGATTACATGTGAAAACATTCAACATATACATAAAAACAGTATAAATACAGTTTCCACAATAAAACAGCAGTCGCACATTCTTAACATTACATCTATGCCTTAAATCATCTCCATCTTACAATAATTCAGATACAGGTTAGCTAAAATCCAGTATTTTATGATTCCCATCTATCTGATTATTCATTTAACTAACTTGACTTCCAATGGAAGCACCCCAATATCCTAAGGAAATACTTCAACTGTATCAGCATTGACTGGATTAGAGCCAACTGCTCTACTAATCATTGATCTCAGTTTGGAGTCAGAACATCTATAGTTTTTTCTGGTGCACCCCTTCAGGTCGACACCATGACGGCGAAACATGAAAAATTGCCATTACAGCGACAATCGCGGTAATGGTCCTTTTTTCGTGTTTCACTTTCCCCAATGTTCGGCCCCCTCCCTGGACCAACTCCAACCTGGAGTTGGAATCCTAAAGTCTGGGAGGTGCAGGGGGCAGAGCCCCCTGCATGGGGGGTTTGGGGAGCACATCCCCCCATAGAAAACACTGTTTGAATGGGCAGAACAATACCTGCTTCGGTATTGTGCCGTCGCTGTAGGGGAGGTTGGCATTTTCACTGTCGACCTCCCTTGGTGCTTCCGTTTTTTCAACAAACAATGGAGATGTCCATGTTTTTTGGGGGGAACAGTCTGGTGAGCAAAACAAAGATCTTTGATTTCCCTTTCATTACGTGGGTAACAACTCATGGGAATTCCTTCCATTCTCCCTGGCAGAACTGCAGTAGCTATATGCTTTAAATGTAGTTTGCAATAAGCAGTTCTCAGCTGCTAGTTCATTATTATAGAGACAGTCTTCCACACCAAAATGACTTTTGAATTTGAGGTCAGTCACGTGTGCAGAGCCTGAAGGGTTGGAATGAAGCAGGTAGAGTTGACTCCCACAGCAAGTACCGCCTAGTCAATGCCTGACCCATATGAGGAAAGAGTCTCATAACTGACAGGAAGAACAGTGAAACTCCTTCCATCAATAACTGCCTTGCAACAATGACTAGTGACACAACTGATGAGGAAATAGCACTACCTGAACAGTGAGGGAGAGATAGGCATTTAGATAGTGAGTAACAGACTGATGTCTGGACAGTGAATGCCAGATGGATGTCTAGACAGTGAATGACAGGTGCACATCTAGGTAGTGAGTGACAGATGGATATCTGGAAAGTGAATGGCAGCTAGATGTCTGGATAGTGAATGACAGGTGCACATCTAGATAGTAAGTGACAGATGGATGTCTGGACAGAGAATGGCAACTAGATATCTGGACAATGAATGACAGGTGCGTATCTAGGTAGTGAGTGACAGATGGGTGTCTGGACAGTAAATGACAGATGGGCATCTAGACAGTGAGTGAGTGACAGATAGGCATCTGGGCAGAGTGACAGATGGGCATCCAGGCAATGAGTGACAGATGTCTGGACAGAAAATGATAGGTGCGCATCTAGTCAGTGAGTGAAGGTGGATGTCTGGACAGTGAATGACAGATTAATGTCTGGACAGTGAATGACAGATTGGCATCTAGGCAGTGAGTGAAAATGGTTGTCTGGACAGTGAATGATAGATGGGCATCTAGACAATGAGTGACAGATGGGCAATTTGGCAGTGAATGGAGTGAAGAGGTTAGGGACCAGCTTTTGAACTTAAAAATAGGTAAAAGTTGTGGACTGGATGGTTTAACTTTGAGATTTTTTAAGTACTCAGCTTTACAAACTGCATAACATCTAACAGATATGTTCAATTGGTCATTGAGGACAGGTGAGATATCTCAGGGATGGAAGAGGGCAAGGATGATCCCCATTTTTAAAGGGGGTAGCCCAGAACAAATAACCAACTATAAGCACATATCCCTTCTTTCCATAGAGGCTAAAATTCTGGAAAGGCTTGTAGCTGTATAGCTGAAGACCTTTGTAGATAGTGAGAACCTGGCTGATAAATATCAATCAGGTTTTCACAAAAAACATGATAGAGTGACTGCCACGTCGAGGGTCTTGGACATCAACAAGGCTATGGAACTTCAGAAAGTTACCGGGGCCATCTTTTTTTTTTTTTTTGCAGTTTGCTTTGCTTTTTCTCACTGCACCGTCCCAAGGGTCAGCACCACCCCAAGCTCCGATCACCCCCGGGAACTACCACACAATGAGCCAGATCCCAGGCTTGCCCCTTCTGGGTGGGACTGCCGGCAGGCCCTGGGACCTGCAAACTTGAAGTCGAGGCTCTGGCAGGCATCCCTACCGGAGGAACTCCCTGGCTTGCCCCGTAGGGTGGGGCTGCAGGACCAGGACATACTGGTAGAACACATTGATCGGCTGTCGGTGGGGCCAGGGGAATGACAGGGTACAGAGTGAAGCATCATAGAGGGAGGGAGGCAGCCTATTTTAGTAATGCAAGTTCCAGAGAGGAAGAACGTGAAATGATGCCTGTGTCTGTTCCTCCCCTCAGCAAGGTAGGTGCCAGTGACTGTGAAACTCCCCAGCTTCCACCAGAGGTCCACGGCACCGGACACTTGACCCGCCCTCCCCCAGAGAAGGAGATCAGTCGTCAGAATGCTCAATCCTTCTCCCCCGGCTGGCCCTCTGACTCCTGGGTCCATTCCCAAACCTGGGTCTTTGGCATCGCAAGCAGAAATCCAACCACTGTGCCAGTGGACTGGCCCATAGCCATCTTTGTTGATCTCCCCAGGGCCTTCAACACGATCAACCATTCATTACTGCTGAAGAGATTGGGTGATCTTGGGCTGGGACTGGAGGCCTTAATTTGGTTTCAAAATTATTTGATTGGGTGACAGCAAAGTACGATGGTGAATGGACATCACTCCAGGGTTGTAAATATTAGAAGGGGAGATCCACAGGGATCTGTTTTGGGACCCCTTCTTTTTACAGTATATTTAAGAGGGTTGGGGATTTACATCGGAGGCATACACTACCAGCTATAAACTGATGATACCGTGGTCTATGCCTCTGATATTCCAATTAAGGAGGTCCAGTCAAAATTACAATAGATGTTTGATAAACTTCAAGCTTTCTTTAAATTGTCCCACCTGAAACTAAATTCAGCTAAGACAAATGTGATGTTGATTGGGTCCTCAAAAAAATAAACAGAATGATCCTATCAATATTTTATTAGATATGTATACATTGGAAGGTATAAAATTGGAACAAGTAGAGGGTTATACATATCTGGGGTATTGGATGGATACGTTAGGATCAGGAAATTTATATGTGACTAAATTGATAAATACGGTTGGGAAATGTTTAGGGGTGCTATATTGACATAAGGGGTGTTTGGATCGAGAGACTAGGTTAAAGATAGTACAGTCTCAAATTTTCCCAATTTTAGATTATGCCGATACTGTGTATGAATATAGTACGAAGGATAAGGTTTAACAATTGGCTGTAATACACAAAAAGATGGCATGATTTGTGTTTAATATGACACACATAGATATATATTAATCAATTAGGCTGGACTTCTCTACATGAAAAGCAACGGTTGCATAAAATATTATTTGCATTGAAAAGTGTTTGGGGAGATGTTTCTGATTATTTGGTAGAACGTTTAGAGTACAAAACACGGAAGGGTACCCTAAGGAACTCAAATTTAGTGGAGTTGGTAATTCCAAGGTCCAACACATTAAGGGCTACTTATTTCTACAGCCATATGATCCCCTATGAATGGAATTCCTTGCCAGCTAGATTTCATTTGAAGGATGCAAAATTCACATCTAAAGCAACTATATAGACTTGTTTTTTGTCTGATACTACTAATTGTGAGAAATGTAGTTACTCCATAACAGGGGTCACTTAGGGATAATATGTTATGACTCTCTTATAATATATTGTGTGTTCTGTGTGTTGCCAAGTCCTCATGTTAATCTGCCTAAATTGTATGCATATTAATATATTTTATATGCAACTTGTTTTTTCTTTTATATGACAGGACATCATTGAGCTTGCTCAATGAATTTATCCCAAATAACCAAACTTGAAACAAACTTGAAATTTGAATGACAGATGGGCATCTAAGCAATGAGTAAGTGACTGACGGCTGTCTGGACAGTGAATAACAGGTGTGCATCTAGGTAGTGAATGACAGATGGGCAGCTTGACAGTGAGTGACAGATGAGCATCTAGGCAGTGAGTGATAGATATCTGGACAGTAAATGATAGGTGGGCATCTAGGCAGTGAGTGACAGATAATGTCTGGACAGTGAAAGACAGAAGGGCATCTGGTCAATGAGTGCTAGAGAGCCTCCTAGACAGTAAGTGACAGATAGATGTCTGCGCAGTGAATGATTATTTACTATCTGAACAGTTAGTGACAGATGGCTGTCTGGACAGTGAGAGACAGAGTGCCATCTAGACAGTGTTAGGTGTCTGGACAGTGACTGACAGAAGGGTGTCTGGACAGTCAGTGACAGAGGTATGTCTGGATAATGAGTAACAGATTGCCATCTTAGCAATGAGTGACATATCACCATCTAAACTGTGAGTGACAGGTCACCATCTGGACAGTGAGTGACAAGGGTGTCTGGACAGTGAGTGACAGTTTACAATGTAGACAGTGAGTGACAGAGGTATGTCTGGAAAAGAGTGACAGATCACAGAGCAATGGAGCGATATACAATATCACCATCTAGACAGTAGGGATAGTTGCCCATCTAAAAATGAGTGAAGGATGGGTGTCTGGACAGAGAGTGACAGATGGGTAACTACACAGTGAGTGACAGATCCTGCCAGGACAGTGAGATATCATCATGTGGACCATGATTAAAGGTGGCTGCATGAACAGTGGCAGATCACTGACCGGGCAGTGACAGGCTGGACAATGACGGATCACTGACTAAATAGTGACAGATCACTGTGAATGAGTGACAGATGACATCTAAATAGTATGTGTCAGATTTGTCTGGACAGTGAATAACAGATGGGTGTTCTGGGCAATGAATCACAGATAGTTGTCTAGACAGGGAGGGACAGATCACTATCTGGACACTGAATGACAGAGGGTCAGCTGGAAAGTAAAAATAGGCATCTGGAACAGGAGTGACAGATAGGCAACTGAACAGTAAGTGACAGATGCATGTCTGAACAGTGACTGACAGATGGCATTTTAGACAGTAAGTGAGAAAGGGACATCTAGACAGTGAGTGGCAGATGGGCATCTGGACAGACAGTGACAGGTCACTATTGAAACTGTGCTTCATAGTTAGTTTTCTGGATAGTGTGTGATATAT
The DNA here is from genome assembly GCA_016271365.2 of Neoceratodus forsteri. Lineage (NCBI taxonomy): Eukaryota > Metazoa > Chordata > Ceratodontiformes > Ceratodontidae > Neoceratodus > Neoceratodus forsteri. The sequence continues at coordinate 565,159,229 of CM028129.1, read as the reverse complement.
GGATGGCTGCACAGTAATTGAGTAATCGTTATTTGAATACACTGAGTGATAGATCACATTCTGGACAGTGAGTGACCAGCTACTATCTGGACAGTAAGTAGTCAGTCACTATCTGGACAATGAGTGATAAACTGCAATATCAGGGATTTATTTAACTCTAAAAATTGATTAGTGTTTTGCTCATAAAAGTGCTAAATCTTTGTGAAAATGCATAGCTCTTGCCTAACTGTGTTTAACAAACAAAGCACATCTAGAAAATCTATATAAATACTTTCTGTACAGTTAGTATAGTCCCAAGGAAAAAACTGCTAATCAATTATTTAAAACCCTGAATATGGATCATGAGTGACAAAGGTATGTCTGGTCAGTGAGTGAGAGATCACATTCGGGACAGTGAGTGACAAAGGTATGTCTGGTCAGTGAGTGAGAGATCACATTCAGGACAGTGAGTGACAAAGGGACATCTGGATACTGAGTAACCAGTCACCATCTAGGCAATGAGTGGCATATTTATTTAAATTTTGATGACCGGGTAAACCCATTGAGACCATAGATCCATTTTTCAGGGGTGACCCAGAATTAGTTACACATATCATATTCCATACAGAAGGGCATACTGTACATTATTTCTTTATTTATTGATTGATTGATGGTCTAGGAATTACAACTCTTTGTGAAGTGAATGAACAGAAGTCCTGCGAACAAGCAAGATGAACAATTGAAACTGGATAAAGTAAGAGATATTCAACTATACACAGAAATCCATACTAATGGAATAATTAGTTACAACAAGGTATTGAGCACATATCACAAACAGTTAAATATAAAAATTATAAGAATCAATAGTGCAAGCTGCTGCAGAGACAATGGAAAGGAAGAATTTAAGACAGGGTAAACAAAGGTTGCTATTTGCTCTAAGATCAAAGTCCAGCACTAGCAAGTACAAGGGGGTGTGGACCAGAGAAGGGATTTTTATCGTTTCTTAAAGAGTGCACAAGTGGGGCTTTCAAGTACCTCAGTGGGTAAGGTATTCCACAAGTATGGGGCAGCTTAGGAAAAAGACCTTTTCTCAGAGGCATACTGTACTTAAGGTATAATGACAAATGGGAGGGCTGAGGATCTCAGTGGGCAAGTAAACTGTCTTCACTGAATTATACCTATTAGACTGGGTGGAGACAGGGGTTGAAGTAACTTATAACTAAGACAGAGTACCAGATATCGCATTCTATTTTCAAATGAAGGTCAGTCCAGGGAAGCTAATACTCCACAATCATGGGCTCTAGAATGGGCACCAGTTGTGAAACACCCAATCCTATGGTATACCATTCTTAGCCTCCACAGGGTAGAGTCACGAGAGGTCTGAACCACGGGGGCACCATACATGAGAAGGGGCAGAAGAGAGGACCTGGAGATGGTTAGAGGAGCCTCTCTTGAGAGATAGGGAGAAAGCCAATAAAGCAGACCAATTCTTTGATTTAAAGATTTAACTAAAGAATCCATGTGTGAATCAGATAACATGATTTGGTCCAGCACCCCCCAGGTATTTAAAAGATTGAACCACCTCCAAATTACTACCGGTTGCAGTGCAGGGGTTGATGAGGTGTTTTCTGTTTGAGCCTAGATTATTGTGCCTGCAGAGCATTGTTCTAGTTTTCTTTGTAATAAGAACCAATTTATTTTTCAGGAGCCAGCATTCTAATGCCTGGAAATCATTAACCAGCTGAGAGGTGATCATAGTTAAGTCAGCCGAGGACCTGTAGATTACAGCACCATTGGCATATAACTGTACTGAAGCACCGCAGTGATTGAGGGGCAAGTCATTTATAAACAAGGAGAAGAGCAGGGGGCCAAGTATCAGTCTGGGCAGTGAATGGCAGATCACCATCTGGATAGTGAATACCAGCTGGGTGTCTGGACAGTGAGTGACAGATGGTTATTTGGACAGTGAGTGTCAGTTGTCGGAACAGTTGGTGACTGGTTGTCATCTAGAAAGTGTGTAATATATGGACATCCATACAGTGGCTGACATTGAATTTGGACACTGAGTGGCAGAAGGGTGTCTAGACAATGAGTTATAACAGCTGTTTAAATTATGGGTGATTGACCTCTGTCTGGACAGTGAGTGATAGATGTCTGTCTGGTCAGTAAGTGACAGATCATTGTCCGGACAGTGAGTGGCTGAGGGCTCTCTGTACAGAGAGTGTCTGAGGTGTCTGGACAGTGAAGGATTGAGACTTGTCTAAATAAAGACTATCTGAGGCGTCTGGACAGTGAGTGATTTAGGGCTGTCTGCACTGAGACTACCTGAGATGCAAGGACAATGAGTGACAAATGGTCTGAATATTTATTTATTAATTAATTAATTATTCTTTGGTAACAAGTGCCTGTTTTCAGGGGCAACCTGGGAGCACTGGGGAGGTTTAGTGACTTGCTCAGTCACACAGTATGCAAGTGGAGGTTATGGGAATCAAACCCAGGTCTGCTAGATGTATCAAGTTCATTCACAGCTCATTACTTTGACCTCTAGGTTATACTGCCAGACCCAGGATAGGATGACAGTTAGATGTTTTTTTGGTATTAGCCACTGCTAAGCAACTAAAATCACAAATTGTAGTGAGAAAGAAACAATGTGACCTACTGGGAATTGCACCCTAGCCCCCAGAATACCGTCCCAGTGCTCTAACTACTGAGCTATAGACTGATATGTTTGAAACATAGAAACATAGAATTTGACGGCAGATAAGGACCGCTTGGCCCACCCAGTCTGCCCATTTCTCTACCTAATGGATAAGCTGCAGATCCTAGTTAACCAGCAGCCTACTTCTTCCTAACCCCACCCCCTAGAATTGCCTTATGACTGTCCCATGCATGCTTGAATTCCACCACTGTTTTTGACTCCACAACCTCCTCTGGAAGGCCATTCCATGCATCCACAACTCTCTGTGAAAAATACTTCCTTAAATTACCTCTGAGCCACCCCGCTCTATCTTCAAATTGTGCTCCCTTGTTCTTGACACCTCTTTTTTGAAAGATGCTACCCTCTTGGACTTTGTTGATTCCCTTGAGGTACTTGAAAGTTTCTATCATGTACCCCTCTCCCTCCTTTCCTCGAGGCTATACATATTTAGCTCCTTAAGTCTCTCTTCATATGTCTTCTGGTGCAGACCCTGCACCATTTTAGTGCCCTCCTCTGGACAGCTTCCATCCTGTCTATGTCTTTGCGGAGATTGGGTCTCCAGAACTGCATGCAGTACTCCAGATGGGGTCTCACCAGCTGTCTGTACAGAGGATAATAACTTCTTGTTTTCTACTGGTGATGCCTCTCCCACGCATCCCAGTATCCCCCAAGCCCTCCTTGCTGCCCTCTCACATTGCTTGCCCACCTTTAGGTCATCTGATATGACTACCCCAGGTCCCTTTCCATTTTGTTGTTGTTAGTATCTCACCCCCATTGTGTACTCTTCCTTGGGTTTTGTTTCCCAGGTGCATTACCTTGCACTTCTAGCATTGAATCTAAGCTGCCATACATTTGACCATTCCTCTAACCTTGTCAAGTCCCTTCTCATCCTTTCCACCCCACCCTGTGCATCAACTCTGTTGCAGATCTTTGTGTCATCTGCAAAGAGACATACTTTCCTTCCAGTCCCTCTGCAATGTCGCATTAAAGACATTGAAGAGACCAGTCCTAATACTGAACCCTGCGGTACCCACTAGTAACCCCCTTTCTTCAGAGTGGACTCCATTTACTATTACTCTCTGTGTCCTATTCTCCAACCAATTCTTTACCCAGGCTGTCATCTTGGGACCCACTCCCAGGCTGGCTAACTTGTATATTAATCTTTTGTGTGGGACTGTGTCAGATGCCTTGCTAAAGTCTAGGTAGGCCATGTCCACAGCCCCTCCCTGATCTACTACTTTGGTCACCCAGTCCAATAAATCTATCAGATTTGTCTGGCATGACCTTCCTGCTGTGAATCCATGCTGCCTTGGGTCCTGTGCCCCTCTGGCCTCTAGATACCCGACAATTCTCTCCTTCAGAAGTGATTCCATCTTTTTCCCTACCACAGGGACAGAAACTATTTTTAAATAATTTACTGGTGTGTAGGAGTTTGTGATAGTTACACTATTTTTAAATAAGTTACTGTGGTTAAGGAGTTGTCTTAGTAAAACCTGCAGTGTGAATTGAAACACAGACAGCCTTAGGTACAGGAAATTGTTTTCAGACCACAAAGTGTTGTATTGGAACAGGAAAGGCTGCATCATAACCATTGTCAACAAATTGCCCTGGGTGGAGATATCCAGACTAGATCAGATTACTATGAGTTACTGGAGGCTGCAATATTTAGAGACACAAAGCACATTTTCTTGACCTGGAAGGACACTACTTCTTTATTCAGCTGTGAACTGTGTGAGAAATTCTATATTACACTTGATATCTGCAACAACGTGCACTTTTGCTTAATTCTGTGGGAGGTGAAACTAACTACCCTTGGTAATTGCCTTTTATTCACATATTTATTTAGTGTTTAACCAAGAAGGGGCTTGCAAACTCTGTTTATCTTGTTAGTAACTTCAGAAGGATTTAAATACTGCATTTGGGCAGATCCTTGGAGGTAGCTAGATTGTCTACTAGGATTTTCTGACAGTTAAACTATTTTCAAATAAATTACAGGTGGCTGAGGAGTTGAAAAGGAGCTTGCAAACTCTGCTTATCTTGGAAGTAACTTCACAAATGTTTGAATACTGCATTTGGTTGTCCTTAGGGGTAGCTGGATTGACTACTAGGATTTTGGGACAGAAACTATTTTAAATAATTTACTGGTGCGTAGGAGTTTGTGATAGTTAAACTATTTTTAAATAAGTTACTGTGGTTAAGGAGTTGTCATAGCAAAACCTGCAGTGTGAAACAGGAAAGACAGTCTTTCAAGCAACAGGGGAGGTGGATCTAGGTTTCGTTTGTTACAATTCTTAAGATTTTCAGTGCAGGAAGAGTTTAAAGCACAGCTGACTTTTTTGGGGGCTGACAGTTTTCAGAGCACAAACCACCAGGCCTGTTTTGGGGCTGGGGAGGTTTACCTGTGTCTGACTTGGATGTGTAGATTTTTCTCTGTTTGATTAGCAGGGTATTTTCTCTGTCAAATTGTTGTGTAGGGCATCTTGTTGACAGGAAGGCACTCATCGCAGCAGTGGGTCAGAGCTTTTAGCTGATTGTTTTGTGAGGCACAGTTTAGGCCCAACCACTTCCACCCCTCACCCACCCACCCCTGGAAATAGTTCCTTTATACCTGGGGTTCTGACATCATTTCCTCAAGAGTGCAAGGTGCATATCACTGTCATATCCTCTCTAGCACACTGCACTGACAATATAAGCATACACATTGTACAATATATACATATTTCTATATAACAAACCAATCACACACACACACACACACAAAAATGTGGGGAGTAGTGCAATGTAATGGCTGTGGGGCAGCAGTCTTCTGGGAGTCTTTCTGGAGGCTGAGATGCTGCCCTATTTGCAGACAACTCTCTGCCCTGAGGGAGGAAGTTGCCCATCTTCAGGCCACACTGGACAGTAGTAAGGGAACCTTCCCCCAGGCCACACTGGACAGTAGGAAGGGAAACTCCCCCATCCAGGGAGCACCGAGCCACCACCACTATCTCAGAGGTTGAAGAAAGCATAGCAGTTGGACCACAGTGGGCTCAGGAGGGTGAGGATGGTGGAACAGAGCCACCCAGTCAGTTGTTCCACACCACAATCCATACACCATTCTGGGGAGCATAGCTCCCTATGGATGCACCTGCAGAGGAGACTAAGGAGGCTGAGGACAACTGTCACAAGGGAGGCCCACAGGAAGGAGACAGAGGACACCACAAGGAAAAGAAGCAGCTCCTGGTGGGGGACTCAATTATTAGGGGGATAGAACTGGGAGGAGCAGGGAAAACTGAAGTAAGGTGCCTGCCTGGTGCCATGGCTTGGAGAGACAGGAAGCACATCCTCAGGATCACGAGAACATCTGCACGGGAGTCTGAGCTGGACATCATTGTCCACCTAGGGACAAATGATTTGGCTCATCATGAGATTAGAGCAGTGCAGAAGGACTTTGTAGAATTGGGGAGGGGCCTAAGACAAGTAGCACACACAATATCCTTCTCTGAGGTACTGCCTGTCAATGGCATGAGTGAGGCGAGGGTACTTTGCACCATGCAGTTTAATGAATGGTTGAAAAAATGGTGTGGAGCACAGGGGCTTGGCTTCATTGGGGACTGGGGTTCCACCTGGAGGGACACCAGCCTATACTTGCAGGATGGTCTGCATCTGTCCAGGAAGGGAACAAGTCTTTTGAGCAATCAGTTTAAATGCTTCATTGGCAAGCTTCTAAACTAGTAAAGGGGGGAGGCACTGATAAGCAGCAGGAAAATCCCAGCCTCTCCCTACAAAACAGGGTACTAAATGAGAAAAAGACCGAGGTAGAATGGTCAGTGGGGGATGCTGCAAAAGAAGGTAAAGCCATCAAAAAATGAAGAGAAATGAGTACCAATGCCCATAGTCTGAGTAACAAGCTTCCTGAATTAGTGGCCTTGATGGAGGAGGAACATCTGGATATTGTGGCAGTCACAGAAACATGGTACACACAAAACCATGACTGGAACATAAACATACCAGGATACACTATCTACAGGAGGGACAGGGAGGGGAAAGAGAGGAGGAGTAGCTCTTTTATATAAGGAAGGAATCAAAGCAACAGAACAAAGGGAAAACAAGGGAGGAGGAAGCACTGTGGGTAAATTTGGAGAATGGCAATGGCACCACAATCCACACAGGGTTGTATACAGACCCCTTCTCAGGAGAGGAAATGGAAAAGGAAATGATAGAAAGAATACTTAGAATGGCAGAAAAGGGAGATATTGCTGATGGGTGATCTGAATATGCAGATGTTAACTGGAGTGCAGTTGCAGCAGCCACTTGAAGAGTGGGGTTATTCTAGATGCCCTACAAGGGGCATGCCTTAGACAACTAGTATTGGAGCCCACTCGAGAGGGAGCAATCTTAGACCTGGTTCTCTCAAATGGAAATGAAGAGAGGATCACAGATGTAGAAGTGGGTATCCATCTGGGAACTAGCGACCATCGAACAGTATGGTTCACAATAAACACAGCAATAGAGTCAAGCCATACAAAGGCAAAAGTACTGGACTTTAGGAGGGCTGACTTTGCCAAAATGGGTGAGTGCCTAAGGAATGCACTAGCAAATGGGCAGAAAGGAGGGGTGGAAGAACAATGGGGAATAATAAAAACTTGAGTATCTAGAGGCCAGAGGGGCACAGGACCCAAGGCAGCATGGATTCACAGCAGGAAGGTCATGCCAGACGAATCTGATAGATTTCTTTGACTGGGTGACCAAAGTAGTAGATCAGGGAGGGGCTGTGGACATGGCCTACCTAGACTTTAGCAAGGCATCTGACACAGTCCCACACAAAAGATTAATATACAAGTTAGCCAGCCTGACTTTAGTGGTTTCTTACATTGTTTCATTTTGTTTATTTGCTTCACACAAAGGTTTGTTACCTCTGTGATGGCAGTTTTTATTATTCCCCACTGTTCTTCCACCCCTCCTTCCTGCCCATTTGCTAATGCATTCTTTAGGCACTCACCCATTTTGGCAAAGTCAGCCCTCCTAAATTCCAGTACTTTTGCCTTTGTATGGCTTGACTCTATTGCTGTGTGTATTGTGAACCATACTGTTCGATGGTCGCTAGTTCCCAGATGGATACCCACTTCTACATCTGTGATCCTCTCTTCATCTCCATTTGAGAGAACCAGGTCTAAGATTGCTCCCTCTCGAGTGGGCTCCAATACTAGTTGTCTAAGGCATGCCCCCTGTAGGGCATCTAGAATAACCCCACTCTTCGAAGTGGCTGCTGCAACTGCACTCCAGTTAACATCTGGCATATTCAGATCACCCATCAGCAATATCTCCCCTTTTTCTGCCATTCTAAGTATACTTTCTATCACTTCCTTGTCCATTTCCTCCCCCTGAGAAGGGGGTTTGTATCCAACCCCTGTGCGGATTGTGGTGCCATTGCCGGTCTCCAAATTTACCCACAGTGCTTCTTCTCCTCCCTGTTTTCCCTTTTGTTCTGTTGTTTTGATTCCTTCCCTTATGTAAAGAGCTACTCCTCTTCCTCTTCCTCTTTTACCCTCCCTGTCCCTCCTGTAGATAGTGTATCCTGGCATGTTTAAGTCCCAGTCATGGTTTTGTGTGTACCATGTTTCTGTGACTGCCACGATATCCAGATGTTCCTCCTCCATCAAGACCACTAATTCAGGAAGCTTGTTACTCAGACTACAGGCATTGGTACTCATTGCTCTCCATTTTTTGATGGCTTTACCTTCTTTTGCATCATCCCCCACTGACCTTTCTACCTCGGTCCTTTTCTCATTTAGTACCCTGTTTTGCAGGGAGAGGCTGGGATTTTCCTGCTGCTTATCAGTGCCTTCCCCCTTGACTAGTTTAAAAGCTTGCCAATGAAGCATTTAAACCAATTGCTCAAAAGACTTGTTCCCTTCCTGGACAGAGGTTATTCCTTGTTGCAGGATATGCAATGCCAGAGAAAGAAAGTACGTCCGTTGTTGCAGGATATGCAATACCAGAGAAAGGAAGTGTGTCCGGGAACCTGAGGTCCAACCACATGAGCCTATAGTTCAGTGGTTACAGCATTGGGATGGTATCCCATGGGCCTGGGTTCAATTCTCAGTAGGTAACATTATTTCTTTCTCACTACAGTTTGTGATTTCAGTTGCTTAGCAGTGGCTAATACGGCACCAAAAACATCTAATGGTCAACTTGATTATTCCTTGTTGCAGGATGTGCAATACCAGACAAAGAAAGTGTGCCGGGAACCTCAGGTCCAACCAGGTGAGCTTATAACTCAGTGGTTAGAGCACTGGGACGGTATTCTGGGGGTCAGGGTTCAATTCCCAGTAGGTCACATTATTTCTTTCTCACTACAATTAATGGCCTGAACAGTGAGTGATAGATGGATGTCTGGTCAATGACAGATTGCTGTCTGGATAGTGAGTGACTGAAGGCTGTCTGTACAGAGTATCTGAGCCTTCTGAACAGTGAGTGGCTTAGGACTGTCTTTAATGAGACTATCTGAGATGTCTGGACAGGAAGTGACAAATGGTCTGAACAGTGAGTGATAAATGGATGTCTAGTCAGTGAAACAGACCACTGTCTGGACAGTGAGTACTGTGGGCTGTCTGTACAGAGTGTAACAGACATCTGGATAGTGAGTGTCAAATGGCCTGAACACTGAGTGATAGATGGATGTCAGGTCAATGAGTGACAGATCACTGTCTGGACAGTGAGTGACTGAGGGCAGTCTCTACAGAGAGTAACTGAGATGTCTGTACAGTGAGTGACAAACAGCCTGAACACTGAGTGATAGATGGAAGTCAGGTCACTGAGTGACAGTTTGCTGTCTGGACAGTCAGTGACTGAGGCCAGTCTGTACAGAGACTATTTGAGATGTCTGGACAGTGAGTGACAGATGGGTGTCGGGACATTTTTCTGTGATTGTTTTGTGTGCTTATAACTATTTGAGGGTATTTTCCAATTTCCACCACTGATTTCAGGCAGTAACAGAACTTATACCAGGACAGTACAGGTATGTAACACACGTGGCATGACTCAGCAGGCTGCATCACTGGATAGCCCTTTAGATATCTGAAGGGATAACTCTTAAAAATATGCACACATTTTTGAAATGATAATGTCAAGCTGAAGCATTTTAGTACAAAAATATAAAGTTTAAAGTTGGGAAACTTTTTTTTTTAAACAACTTGTTTACCCAGGATTGGACGAAGGTGCAACATATTGTTTATACGGGGGTCCTGCTGTCCTGCTCCTACCCAGATTAGCAGTTGGGTACTACTGGAACACATGGAGGTCGAGCAGTTTGCTCAAAGTCACAGTGGCTGTGGTGGGATTTGAAGCTGGGATCTCCTAGCTCATAGTTCTGTGCTCTATGTACTACACCATATTGCCTTCCTTAGAGCAGAGTTCTAGCCCATCAAGTTAGCACTTAGTAGGAAAAAATGGGCCTCTGGAACTAAAGTTGGTCACCTGTGCAGAATGTGCTGTTTGGTTCATGATGTTGCTCTGAAGGTAAATTTCTTCTGGACACCTAAATGTATTTGAAGGTTCTGCTTACTTCTAATGAGGGACAGTGACGAGAATATCAATGTATCAACTGATTTTCAAACATTCACTGCTGGGCTGTGCTACTGGCATAGTGGTAGCTGGAAGACTGTGCTCTGATATTAGTTGGGGGCCAACTGTGTTGCACAGGGGAGACAGCTGCCTTCCAGAGAAGAGGGTATGGGCCGCTCAGCATTTGTGCCCCCCACTGCTGGCCAACCAAGGAGTACATTGCCATTGTCTGTTAAGGCAGCAGCTCTCTTGCCCTCAGCACTGGAGAAAGGATGCAGTCAGGTTGGGCCCAAGTATCAGCTGGCATAGGTGGCAGAGTCAGGGGGTCAGCAGACCCCTGACTTTTTTAGCAGAGGGGTCCGCCAATGCATCTGCTGGCAGTATAGCCTAATGGTTAGAGCAATGAGTTGTGAATTGCCTTGGTACATGCAGCAGACCTGACTTTGATTCTCACACCCTCCACTTGCATACTGTGTGACCCTGAGCAGGTAACAACCTTCCTGTGCTCCTGGGTCACCCCTGTAAATGGTTCTTACTCAGTGGGCCTTACCCAGTTACCAAAGAATAATATAAAATATATATTTTTGAAACTCTGCCTTTCAATCAAAGGAGCAGGATTAAAATGAAGCTGATGGAAAATTCTTCAGACACCATCAACCTTTCTTGTATTATATTATTTCTAGGTAAAACCCCACATTTTATGATTGCTTACCTTCTCTAAAACTCATTGATGTTGCTGGTTGTTTTATCTGCCTCCTTACATAGCAAAACTGAAATACATGCTAATGTATAGTTATAAACAACATTGTTTTGTTTAAAATCCTTGCTCTACTCTTTATGCATACTTCCTGAACATTAGAAACACTCCCAAACAGTGCATCCACTCATGATGCAATAGTCTCATCTACTCCCACTGAATTGTCAGTGACTAGACTGTCTTGGGGTGTTCCTAAGTCCAGGAAAATGGAGTGGGAGCTGATTAAGGAATGTAAACAAACATGTTTTTATGTAGTAACACCAGTATGGTGGGCAGTCTAGTTTTTTTTTCACTTTTTTAAAAGAAAAAAGAATCAGAATGAAACTACCAGCTACATGAGCAGTCTCGACATACTGTGAACAATTAAAAAATGTTTTTTTGTTTTTTTTTAACTAAGGACACTTTGAGACCTAAGGGGGTTGTCAGTGTCCCTTTAAACCTTTTGGCACTCGAAATACACTGAAATTCAAGGCAGCCAAAAATATATATTTCTGGAAAAAAATAAAGTATTTTGCTTTACTGTTGCATTTGTTGAAATGTATTGTTATTTCTGCTTCCTTTCTCATCTCAAATTTCATTAAAAGCTACATTTCCTAACCCTGTTCTCTTTTGATCGTTATGAGTAGCCCATGCCCTTCTGTTAATAAGTCATGGATAATTCGTGACAATCTGTGGATTATTCGGCATTATAAAAAAACTAGGTAAGAAACATAGAAACATAGACTTTGACAGCAGATAAGGACCGCTTGGCCCACCTAGTCTGCCCATTTCCCTACCTACAGGATAAGCTGCAGATCCTAGTTAACCAACAGCCTATTTCTTCCTACCCCTCCCATCAGAATTACCTTATGTCTGTCCTATGCATTCTTGAATTCTCCCAGTTTTAGACCCCACAACCTCCTAAGGGAGGTGGTTCCATGCATCCACCATCCTCTCTGTTAAAAAATACTTCCTCACATTGCCCCTGAGCCATCCTCCCTCTATCTTCAAATTGTGTCCCCTTGTTCTTGCACATCTCTTTTTCTGAAAGATGCTACCCTCTTGGACTTTGTTGATTCCACTGAGGTACTTAAAAGTTTCCATCATGCCACCCCCCTTCCTCAAGGGTATACATATTAAGCTCCTTTAGTCTCTTGTTGTATGGCTTCTCTTGCAGACACTGCACCATTTTAGTTGCCCTCCTCTGGACTCCTCCATTCTGTCTATGTCTTTGCGGAGATGGGGTCTCCAGAACTGGACACAGTACTCCAGATGGGGTCTCACCAACTGTTTGTACAGAGGGATAACAGCTTCCTGTTTTCTGCTGGTGATGACTCTCCCTATATATCCAAGAATCTCCCCCCAGCCCTCCCTACTGCCTTTTCACATTGCTTGCTAACCTTAAGGTCATCTGATGTGATTACCCCCAGGTCCCTTTCCATTTGTGTTGTTGTTACACCTCCCTCCCCATTGTGTACACTTAGGTTGAGTGAAATTTACTCAGGAAGGTAATAGTTTCCCAAGTGTCCTGGTATAAGGTGTTCTGCACAATTCTGACCACCTCACGCTTTATGGTACGCTCATCTGCTACTGTCAGCCAGGGCACATGGGGGAAACAGTCATTGTATTATATATTGTGTTAAAGATTCAGGCACCACACATGACAAAGTTCAGACATTTTTCTGATCTACTTTATACAGCATTGTGTATCACTTAATATAGGAGAGCCAGGCTGGGTCAGAGAGGCTGGCTACTGGTTCTGTCCAGCAGGGTGTTGCTAGGTGTATTTACTGGGGTCATAGGCAGAGGAGTCACAGGGTCTGAGTGGTCAGAAGACCCCTGACTTTCTTAGCTGGGGGTCAACCAGTGCCTCCCCCACCAACATTTCAATCAGTGAAGCAGTATTTTTTTGTAACTTTTTAACAATAAATCTGCTGGCTCTGATGACCTGTTACCTAAATTTCTCAAACTAGCAGCTCCACAAATCACATCCCCTATCACGAAACTCCTCAACATGTCCTTCTCATCTGGGATAGTGCCTGCACTATGGAAATCCTCAGTTGCCACCCAACTTCATAAAAAGGGTAATAACACATCTCTTGATAACTATCACCCAATCTCACTTCTTTTTGCTCTTGCAAAGCTACAAGAAAAAATAGTGCATCGGCAGCTCCTGGACCACTTGCAGCAATATGACCTTATCTGAGCTGAACAGCATGGTTTTTGAAAAGGGCACAGCACCAGCACTGCTCTAATAGGATTCACTGATGCCATTTACCATGCTATGGACAAAGGCCTTGTAACAGGTGCAGTGTTCGTGGATCTGACCAAGGCCTTTGATCTTTTCAACCACAAGAAGCAAATAAATCAGATTGATGCTGCTGGCCTAGGGCCACCGACACTTGCCTGGCTCAAAGACTACTGTCAGAATTGGAAACACACTTTCAGGAGTTAATAACATCACAAGTGGCGTACCACAAGGTTCTGTTCTTGGCCCCCTCTTGTTTACCTTTTCCATAAATAATTTGCCTGCAGTCTGCAAACCTGTATGGATCCTTCTCTATGCAGATTAAGCATTTCTCTTTACACATTGTAACAACATTAATGTCATTAACCTTTCACTCAGTTCCTGCCTAGCCAGGCTTCAAAACTGGTTTGTAATGGAAAATATGGTGCCCAACCTTCCCAAGACACAACCCATGCTATTTGGGACTAGGCACAGAATAAACAAGAGATCCCTCTGTTTCTGTGTCCTTACCAGCAATGGTACACCCTACCTAAGACACTGTCTTCCAAGTACCTCAGGGTTCATCTTCACCCTACTTTATCCTCTGAATCCTATCGCCAACACACCACTTCTCTCTCTCTCTTACATCAGAAGCTAGGTGCGCTACACCGTGTTCAACATTTCTTAGCTCCTGAGGCCATAACTTGTGTTGTACTGGCAAACCTAGTCCCATCACTAGATTATGGATCGGTTGTAGTTGACGCTGCCAGTAAATCCACACTACAGCAAAAGCACACTCTATTCTACAAAATATGTAAATGTGTAACATGGCATAAAAAAGAAAAATGAAATGAAGCATTCAGATAGGTGCAAACACACCATGTGGTACAGTAGAAACCATGGTCTAATACCATAGTAGATCATGGTTTGTGATGTAATACCTTGGCAATCCACTACAGGCAAGAACAGGGGCGGACTGGCCCGGGATGCCTGGGATGCTAATTGCATCCTGGCCTGTGTAAGTAATTGGCCTGCTCCCTGTGCACTTCTGGCGTTAATTTTTTTTTTTTTTTTTTCTCCACTGCCCCTAGCCCCGACCGTCAGGTTTGGTCACAAATTTTTTCCAGGGGCGGGGGTCAGGTGACGACGTGCGGTCTGACTAGAAGACTGGGACGAGTGGACGGACGGGCTTAGTAATCCCACCGCGCTGCCCCACACAGAACCAGATCATGTGCATGCCCGGCCCCCCCCGCCTAAGAGAGACAGTGTCAGTGTCAGTGACATGACAGACTAATAGTGCTCAGGCCGGGAACGGAGTCAGACGCCGACTTGAAGACAGGCGGGAATGTGGGTGCACGCGCACGCGCTGTTTGATTGGCGGCAAACAGGCTGAGGATGAGGAGGGACTTGCGATGCGACGTGAGAGCGCGGAGCACCATTGCCCAGGGCCAGGCCACATCACGCCGGAGACCCGGAGTCGGACGGTCACGGAACGACGGATGCCGCCCGGTAAACCACGGTCCACCCCACCGCTAAGTACAGGTGCGTGCATGTCCACAAAAGTTCCATGTCAAAGCATGGTTACCATTACCAGAAGTCCAGATTAATTAATTGGAATGGATAATAAGAGCAGGTACTCACGATTAAGCCTTAGCCAACAGTCATGCTGCGGTTTGGGTTTTTAGGACCTTCTCAATCTCCCTTTCGATTTAGGATTATTATGTATGACAAGTGCACAACTTGGAGACAAGTTGTCAGGAAGGGCTGCACAGGGGGAGGGGATGTGAACCATGGGTTGGAACTTGGCCCGGTATCCCGTTTGCATCGCTCAAGCCTGAGGTAAGAGCAACGGTAGAGCCGCCATGGACCGGTTACCAGATTAATTAATTGGATAATAGAGCAGGGTACTACGATTAAGCCTTAGCCAACAGTCATGCTGCGGTTTGGGTTTTAGGACCTTCAGCACACGATTTTGGATTATTATGAGTTCATAGAAAACAAATTGTATTTCTGGATTTGTTAATTTACAGAAATGACGCGCATACACACATTGTTGCTTGTGGAGATCAGTCAGCCTCCCTCCCTCAGTGCCACCTAATCAGCCCTCCAGCTATGCTTGGCGCCCAGAATCCAGATCGGTCAATTCATGATGCCGCTGAGACAGTGTTGCTTGCTGTTGCCTTAGTGTGGAGGAGATCAGCCCTCCTCAGTGCCGCCTAATCAGCTGCTCGCTTGCCTCAGATCGATCAATTCATGATGGCTGAGACAGTGTTGCTGTTGCCTTAAGTGTGGAGGACTCCTGGTTCGGTGAGTGTGTGTGCTGGGTGGGAGTCATCACGGGACAGGCAGGGCAGGGACATGAGATATTGGATTTTTGTTGTTGTATTTTGTTACTGTATTGTTTTTCACATTGTATTTTGTTGCCTTTGCATTTTCCTGTAAAGTGCTCTGAGCTGACCGTGGAAGGGCCTCTGTATTACATCTCTCTGTCTAGTAGACATCTCACTGTATAATTATGGTATTTACCTAACCTGGAAGACTTACATAAATGCAGACCAATCAGGTTCCATGGAGAGTCCTCTGGATGGGCTGAAGGGTGCAGAGGAGCTACAGCCTCCCCTTATGCTGTGTAGCTTCTACCCCTACCATCAGTCCTCTGTGCTCTGTGGCACAGAGTAGGGCTCTCCTGCCCTTGACCAAGCCATGTGCATGGCAGGGGATCAGGTGTGGGGGGCACATGGCCAGGACTGGGGATAGGCAGAAGTCTCCTTGTGTGTGGAACAGGACCACTGTGCATATCTGCTCCATATAGGCACACCTCCACAGGCACAGATCTCCCACATTCTAAAATGGATTTTAAAGGTATGATGAGCTACTAAATTATCTTTTCACTTTTTTGAAATGGTTTTGTAGCACGTACCTCCCAAATCAAGTTTTTTTAAGAAAAGATGTAAAACAGTGCTCTAGTTCGATGCACACAAGTTCTCCCCCAAATAAAGTTGTAAAATATTAACATTACATAACTGAGTAGCTTTACACAGTGACTCTACGTTTTCTGTTAATTTCTGTTTTTTTATTGTAACTTTATGTGGGTTATTTTAAGATAATAATTTGGGGCTGGTTAGGATAGGGAAGGTTTCTTTTTGCTTGTTACTTATTTCCTGTAGCAAGAAGAATCTTGTTTTAAGATTTGGGTGGTTGGCATGGGTGGACTGGCAAGGGTGCCTGGCATGCTGATTGCATCTTGGCCTGTGTCAGTATATGGCCCGACTGTGCAGTGGCTGTTTGTGGGTTTTTATTTTTTCCCCCTCCCTGACCATCACCTAGTCTAAGTGCATTTTTCTGGGGGGGTCTGCCTGTTGAGTTGGCGGGTGCGGGCCCAAACAATCAGTCAAAACACTTAATTCATTTTGAATTGAATGGTGCCAAGACAAATAATTAGCCACCGTTGTCACCAGTTAACTATCACAGACAGTCAAATATTGGTATGTTGTTGGTGTCCCTCCAGTCCCTCCTAGCTAGCCCATGCACCACAAGTCAGCTTGGCAGCCAAATTAGCCAACCAAGAACCCCAAAGCAAGACAAAATAGTTGCATGGTGCAGTGCCTGTAGATGCAGTATGTCATTGGGTGGGGCGAGGGCTGCTAGCTCGTGCGCTGCTTATATGTTCCCGAATCTCGCTGCTTCTCATTGCTGCCAAAGCTACAAACCCGAGTGGTGAGCAAGCGCCATTTCTCAATCACAGTCACACTGTGAATTCCCTCGGTCACCGCAGTGCACTCTCAATATTTGCCTCCCTGGCTCACCTTTTTTGTTGGTGTTGGTGTGGGGTGGGCCAGGGTATTGAGCTGGAGTCCATCACTCACCATGCCACCATGGTTTCCCACAGTGAGACAGTCTGTCAGCTCCAGTGAAGCCCATCACAACTTCACCGTCTCACACCAGTCACCAGAGTCAGATGGTCAGAGAAGTAGAGGAGGTGGCAAGTGAGTGACTGCAGACTGCACTGCAGAGTCTAAGGCAGCAGAGCACAGACCAATGACGAGCTGAGAAATATAGAGGAGCAGGGCAGCAGAGCCAGCCTGGAGCAGCAGGAGTCAGGAGGTGAGTTGGCTCGGAACTGGAATGGGACAGGAGTACTACTACTCGAGTCGGGAGTGGTCTGGGACACAGTCAGTGGGACTGGACTGTAATTGTTGTATTGTATTTCTTTGCTTAGGACCAGGAATCTGTTTTTTATAGATTTTTCCACACCTACTGTTCTATGTCCCTTTTTAATTCTCCTGTTATGCTTCACAACACACCAGTCTGAATCATCTGTGAATGTGATCAATCTACAGTACATTTCCACACAATACCCACGTCTACCAGTGCCTGAAGTCAGACACCACAATATGCCATCAGAGGAGGGACAGTTTGATAAAAGCTATGAGTTGTGAGAACAGAAGCTCTTTATAAACATAAATTAGTGTGAGAAATAGGAATGATACCATAGTAGTGTGAGCGTGGTAGGAGTAAGTAAAGGAGATGATCTTTCCCTTCCTCTGTAAAAGACATTGGTTGTACCACTATTACTCAAAGAGAAGATCGCATGCATTAATACATACATCAGTTTTTTCTCAAAAGTACCAAGACCATGTCCAAAGTCACATAGTACATAGTACAAAAAATAGCTTTATGAGATCACAATGACCAGAAGCTTGCATTTATAAAGTGATATAAAATTATTTTTCAAAATGTTATATAGCCTGCACTGATACTTGACTGGCCTGCTTGAACCAAATCACTGAGGAAGTCACTTTATCATGATGGAGCCGTTTAAAGTGCAGTTTAGCAGTGTCAGTGGCTCAGTAGGTAGCACACTCACCTCTGAGGCCGGAGATCAGAGGCTGTGGGTTCAGTTCCCACATCTGGCACTTGGGTTATGTCCAGTACTGACACTGTAATGCAGCATGAGAGGGGTGCTGCATTTCTGAGGTGCCGTCTTTCGGATGAGACGTTAAACCGAGGTCCCATCTGCCTGGATTGGTGGTAGTTCAGGTGGATGTTAAAGATCCCATGGCACTTATCGAAAAGAGTAAGGAGAATTTCCCCGGTGTCCTGGCCAAATTTCCCTCATTCACTAAAAATACCACCAACAGCTTAATCTGGTTCAAGGTCAGTTGGCTTTCATCTGTATCCCCCTCCCCCGGGTCGTGCCTGAAAATAGGCAGGATTTGTCTAGTGCACTTACCGGTCAACAAAAGCTAAAAAAAAAAAAGTCATAAAAGGAAAGTGGTAAGGGAGTGGGACAGGGGTCACTCAGTCAGATGGAGTCACAGAGTAGTGGAAGATCCAAGAGAAGAAGGTGGATCTGTGTCAGTATGACTCTGAGCACCACCCATTAGCCCATTAAGTAGGAAGGGAGGGGGCAGGGGCAGCAGGGAGCAATGTAACCATCTGGGGAATTTGCAAATGGTGGAGGAGGATTAATTGAATGCCACTGCCTCTAGAGCATGCTAGCTTCAGTGAGCGGAGAGATACTGTCTGATGATAGCTTGAGGAGCAGCCGCCGCGTGCTACCTCCAGTGAGTGGCACCAAACAGTATAACAAGTATTAAATGATGAGATCCCAATCAGGCACTGTTTTGGAGACTCATGATGTGCTACTTCCACTACCACCTGCAGTCTCAAACTGGGTTGGGTTATTCTCCATCTTGGTTTGGTTTGAGTTTGGCACAGTGACAGTCGTGGGTGGCCCACCTCAGGACAAGTATGAAGTCCCTGTGGTTGGAAGGAAGGAGAATGCTTTATAAAATTTCAGAAATGAAATGTGCACATTATATTTGAGAGGTGTACCAAAAGACCTGCCTGTCTGTGTATAATATATAATACTGATCCCAGTTTAGTTTTAGAATAAATGCTTTCTGGGTAGAGCCATAGGGTTAAAATTATTACCAGCTATCTGCATTTGTTCATAAAATCATTGGTAGAGCATGCTAAGGTCTACAAAAAAAAGAAAAAGAAAATAATTTTAGGTCTTTAAAACGACCAGTAAATGATATATGAACAAGTTCAGTCTAGTAAATCATAAAATATAAAACAAAAAATCATTTTTAGGCCACAAGGGGCTAGGTTCCAAAACTTCTATTTAGCATAAAATAGTAAGCATTATCATTTTTGTTGGTCTATAAAATCTCAGCCAGCATAATTTCTCTGAAGCCCAATCATTAAAGTGTGGAAGTCATGGTGTGTATATTCTCAAGTTCTTACTGAGACTCTGACATGTACATTTCTACCCGTTCTCAAAACAGATTTGGTTAAATTCATTCCTTAAAGATGCATGGAAACAAACATAGTTAGCAGAAATGGTTCCCCTGGCTCATCTAGTCTGCCCTAAAATATCCCACCTATTGTATCACTGCAGACTCTGCTTGATCTGCTACTCCCCAAACAAGTAAGCCCTATTACCGAGGTCACCCTGTGTGTATCCTATGCATGCATGAATCCTATAATGGTTTTCAGTCCTACCACCTCTGCTGGTAGTGTGCTCCAGGCATCCACCACCCTTTCCGTGAAGAAGCATTTCCTCACATCTCCGCTGAGCTTCCTGCCCCCGGCCCTTCCAGCTTCATATCATGCCCCCTTGTCCTTGAGCATCTCTCTCTGTAAAATGCCACCATTCAGTGCCTTATTGATACCCCTAAGATTTTGAATGTTTCCATCATGATCCCCTATAAATAAAAACCTAATCGGAAGGCAGCAGCATTTGTAGTAGTATACTGTTTATTATTTAAGCAATAATGCATGACAGGGTGTGGGTTGTGCTGGTATAACCTCACGCCTGGCTGGTTGGGCATGAGGCTGGAGGCAGAGTTTGTCCAGTGTCTCAGAAGTGAGGTTATCCAGCACAACCCACACCCTGTCATGCATTATTGCTATCCTACAGTGCTCATTGTTATATAAAATGTTTTTGTTTTTTTTAAATGCTGTTAGTAGATTTTATTTCTTTTTCTTTGGTAACCAGGTAAGGCCACTGGGCAAAAGGCATGTATACTATGAGACAGAAAGATCTCTCCACCTCATACGTTTTATTTTTTGCTCTGCTGTGGCTCTGCTGCCCATCTGAATCCACCCAGTACGGATGAGTTCTACTGATTCTATTGTAATAAGTATGTTGTTCTTTAATTTCAATCTGTTCATGTCAGCAGGTTGCTTTCTAAATGTCTGAGACCGAGTGCAGATATTTCCTATTTTCAATATTGATTCTGTACTTAAAATTGTTTAAAATGTATTGTCAACCACCAATGTAAGAATAACAAAAGACCCCTCTATATCTGCTATGGTTTTTTTGATGGGGGGGGGGAGACCATGAGGGCTTCTGTGTAGCACTGCAAATAAAAGAAGCACTAAAATAAATGTTTTGTGTTTTTTTTCCTTTTAAAGGAGGTGAAAAGCAGGATACTGTACCCCTCCAGTCAGGTTTATGTTATGTTCTTGATTTTTATGTCAGATTTTTTTAAGCATCTTTATGTAGGTGACTGAGCTGTGTAGCCTTGCTGGAGTAAAACTGAGAGGGAGGAGATAGTCAAGTTTGTATATGTTTATATGGAGGGGGTATGTTGATTATAGATGGATGAACTGTGTGTGGCATGACGTGGGATGGGGGGGTGTCAGTGATGGTTTGTTTTTGTTGGTTAGGAATTTGATATGCGCAGTGACTCAACAGTATCGCTTGTGTTTGGGGAAGAACCCCTTGGCAGCCAGCAAGAGATATCCTTGTTTTTAATTTTTTATTTTATTTGGGGGGGGGTCCTGCTGCCAAATAACTGTGGAAGTGGTGGGTTTGGTGTGTGCACGTGTGTATATGTGTGTGTGTGTGTATGCATTTGATTTTTGTGTCCAACTTATGTGGGTGGATGTAGTAGTCCACCATCATAGGGAGTTAACCGTGGCCTGTGGAAGTCTGGAGGTTGTCTGTACTTGGGCCATACTGGAGAGGTGCATTGTCCTGCATTTTTTCCCCTTTGGGAACACATTGGTTTTGCCAGCCCTTTGGTTGCCTGCCCTCCCATGAGGCACTGGGCACACTAGTTGCTACTGCTGGGTTTCTGTCAGGTGTGGCGCTGCAGAGCAGCCATCGCATGGATTGAATTTCTGATTAGCAGGGGTTTGCCATCACTAACTGACTCTGCCTTTTGGTTCTGTGCTTGGTTGTGCATTGTTCGTCCATATACATGGTTTGATTTCTTTTGTATTGGCAGATGTGTGCTGGCTGCTTCTTCCCTCTCTATCCCACTCCATCTGGATTGCACATTTCATCCAGTGGGCTGTGTGGTCTTGGTCTGTCTTGTCTTGGGATTTTTTTTAATGTAGAAAAGCTTGGACTTTGTGGATGGATGTGATGTGTATGACCTAGAGTGGAAACAGTGGGTGAGGGTGGTCTGTGATGGTATATTTTTTTTGGTTTGGAATTTGGTCAGCTCAGTGGCTGCTCTGTAGCACTCACTTGTGTTTTGGGGAGGACCCCTTGGCAGCAGTTGGTTGATGTGTTTGGTGCTTTGTGTGTGGTGGGTGTCTGCTGCTGGGTATCTGAGAGAGTGATGTGGTTTTTCTGCTTTTTGGGAGGGAGGAGAGGAGGCGTGGTGGTGGTGGTGTTAGTGTGCCACTAAGATCCAGTTTGTGTGTTGACTTTTGACATTTTTGGAGGGGGTCAACTTGATATGTGGGTGGATGAAGTCCACCACCATATGGAGTTGGCCATGGAAGTCCAGAGGCCGGCTCTCAGGCCGGGCTGGAGAGGTGCATTGACCTGATGGAGTCCTTTGTATAATGACGTCCTGACTAACTTGGAACGAAAAGACTTTCGGCGTTAGTGAGGACACCAGAACTTCAGCAGAATGATGTTTTGCAGTGTGTGTATTTCCATGCACAACCACATACCACCTTACACTAAAACACTGTATGGACACTACTCTAGAGAAGAAAGCAGTTGTCTATGGTAAAATATTTCATAACATGTTAACTGGCTGGAAAACCTGTGTTGAAAGGTTTTGCACTTTGATTTCAAGTGGTACACATAAACTGACCCATTTACTAATGGAAGCCCTGTTACCTCATACCTACTATGTTTGCAAATCTTTATAATATATAGGTGATTTGTCCTTCCCATTGGTGCAGTGGTTGGATTTCCGGTTGTGATGCCAGTGACCCGAGTTTGGAGCGGTTGTGGGGAGAAGGCTGGAGTGTCTGACTGCTTGCCTTCTCTCAGTGGGTCGGGGGTAGATGACCTGGTTCTTGCAGACTCCTGGCAGAGGTCAGGGAATGGCAACACATTGGGTCATGTTGAATAGAGGGCTAATTCATCCTTTTTTAAATACTAGTCCGTGTAAGTGTTTTTATTTTTACTTGGCTTGATCCATATTCTAGTTTTGATCTAGCAGTACACATAGGCCATAACTGAGGTGGTGTGATAGATTTCCTGTAAAAATGTCATTTATAAAAGGGAAGTGGCCTGTCCTCCTTATGTAGCATCCTGGCCTGTGATCCAGACAGTCCGCCCCTGGGCAAGAAGCAGTATACAAGTGACAACAATATGCAAATAGTTAGCAGTTTGTAGTTGTCCCAGCTTGTATTTGCTAAGGATTTTCCTGGCACAGGGTTTTTGACATTTTCAAGATTGTTCTATGTTGTAACTGTGACAGAAGTTCATGAGTTACTAAAGATTGTACATTTAAACTCCACATATACTGTTAATTGTACTGCAACAATATTTCTTTAGACGTGAACAGTTACATACTGTTACCATCCCTTCTGATCTACTGCTTTCTAAGCAATTGTGGATGACACATTATCTGTCCTAGCCCTTTCTTGGTGAATACATAGTGGTAAAGATGAGCGTGCAGCTTCTATAACCGAAAGCAAAAATAACAGACAGTGAGACAAAGCAAAATTAAAGAGAGAGGATACTTCTGTGGGTGAAAAGAAAAATAAATTGAGAGAAACAAAAAGAAATCAAAGAAACAGACTAACAAAGTAGTCAAAACAAGTATTGGAAAGGTGAAAGCAGTAAACATTATGTTGTTCTATGTCCTGCTGAGTTAGATAGTTTAGAAGGAAAAAAAGTGAAAATAATATTCCGCAAAATAGTAGTTGTTCAATAAAGTGTATTTCAGATTGGCTTAATTCAGTACATTTGGAGAAACAGTGCTTGTGCTACTAGGATTGTTTGACAGCCACCTATTGGTCTGCAAAGGAACTGGAGGAAGAAAACTAAAATGTACCATAGCACACTCCCATCATGCAGTGCAGCCCATATCTTCTAATACACAGAGAGGAAAATCAAAGCACTTAGAATAGAAAGTGAATTGCAAGTGTTTGAAAAGTTGTAAAATATGTTTTGATGTTAGAAAGCTTAAAGCTTGTAATGAAAGTTATTTTAACAAAAGTGAAATAGCAGCCATGATATTTCCAATAGGTGTGTTCCAATTGTTTTCAAGTATATGTACAACGTGTTTAACAGCTCAACATACAGTATTCTAAAAGTAAATCAGTGTGATTGTATTCATTTCTTTAAAACCTATTAGTCATACATTCATTGCCATGTTACAAGCAGATTAAGCCACTCAAAAGGATGGGTCAACAGTGGAATTAATCCATGGTTGGTTGGTTGGACCCGCTCGGCCTTCGGCCTCGTGGTCCAACCCCCCCATCCATGGATTAATTCCACAGTAGACCCATGCTTTCTCGTGGCTTAATCCTTACTTATTTAAGGCTGCAGTTCCAATATTCACCACTGTATGGCTCTCAAATCCTTTAATTGGTTTCCCTGGCAGTGGGTCAGGATATCACTATCAATAATAGCACTGTCAAGCACTGTGCAGCAATAACTGTCATTTTTTTTTTGTGGGGGCTGTGCCACCCGTACCCCCCACACAGGGGACTCTGCCCACACACACACCCAGACTGAAGGATACTCACTCCGGGGGGGGGGAGCGGATCGGGAAAGTTAAGATTCATGGGCCCGTGGAATACTGTTTCCACAGCCCCACATACTAAAGTGAAAGTCCTGAGTGCAAAAAAAATGTTAGAGACCAGGATTAGAACTAGGGTTGTCAGAACTAGTTCTAAAAAGATTCGAACTGTGCTCGAACTCTGGTGTTCGAGTTCTAAATTAGAACTCGAACACCAGAGGGTTCGCAAAAGGGTTCAGATCTTTTTTTTTTTCCATCTTAATAAGGGAGCAGGCAGCCAGGGGAACACTGTGTTGCCAATGTCAGCCGACAAATCTAGCTAACAGCAGCAGCAGCAGATCTCCAGTGAGTGATGGGGGGTGGGATCTGCCCTCTTTGATGACAGCTGCTGCTTGGCAACCAGTTACAAGGAAGTAATGGTGGTGGAGGTGCACTTATGGCCTCCTTCCCCTGCCTTTCTACGTGCTGCTTTCCTGTTCTGAGTGTGCCTGCCTGCCCACCACGATGACTGACAGCTGACGGCAGTTGTTGCATTTGGCGCCATTTGTCAGTCACGGTGGTCTGTGGATGCGCGCGTACCTGCGGTCGTTGCCGGTGTTGCTGTAGTCCAGCGGGCAGAGGAGGGAGTAGTAGCGTGGACCAGACCCAGCCAGTGCTCACACCCTCATATGTTGTTGGAGGAGAGGAGGAGCAGATGACCTGTCATCCACCTGCGGAGTTGACCTGGCAACAGTCACCGCGACTCGTTGGAGTGACAGGAGAGGGAGCAGTAGTCACATCGCACTGGGCCTCAGGTCAGCAGCAGCAATCAATTCTATCTGGTGGGCTTAAGTTTGGGACTTTTGGTGTTTGAGGCTAGGAAGGAGGGGGAGCAGTGATGAGCACCGTGCAGCAGAGTAAAAGACACGATGTGGATGCAGCAGTACAGAGGCAACAGGCATACAATTAATCAGTTCTATGCTTTGGATGCAGCAGAACTAAGCCCAGCAATGCAGAAAAAAGGCTTCAGGCAAAGTACAGAAGTGCACTAAATTATAGGTGTGTGGCAACAGGGGGGGGTGTAGGAGAAGGTGCATTGGAGGTTCAGGATGGTATTGTAGGAAAGGTGCATAGAAGAGATATGATAGACACTACTGTCTATATAAATTTATGGCTGTTTAACTACGTTGGTGCCACCTTGTGGCCCGGGTCATGTCTGAAAATGGTCTATTGGATCAGCACACTTATACAGTTAACAAAGACATAAATAAATAAAATAACGTTATCTTTATTATTGACAGCGTGTGCTCAGTTTTTTTCCATGATTTGTTTAGCCATTTTTCCCCCCATTTATGTCCACCCTCATGTCCTTGGCGTGAGCGTGTGCACGTGGAGGCATGCATGCACTGCTGGCACCCCACCCTACTGGTCATCCTTACCCACCTGCACCACCACCGGACCTCCAACCAGAGGCGGTGGGACTGCGCTCCTCCCCTCCCTGGGAGAGGAGAACTGCTGTTAGGCACCTCGATCCTGCTCCCAACCTCCCCCCCAAGCATGCTCCCCGACGAACCAAGTCTGTTCCCAAACCTGGGTCACCAGTGTAGCATGAGGTGTGGTGTCCAGTGCCTCAACTCACAGCGTCACTAGGCCAGTGCATGTGTGCTCAATTTCACGTGTATTTCGGTATTATCTTCATTATTGGCAGCACAATTAAAAAAAATAGGGTTCGAGTTCTAAAAGGTTCTAAAAAAGATTAGAACCCTAGAACTTTTTAAAAAGTTCTAGGCTAGAACTAGAACCCAGAACTTCAGAGGGTTCTGACAACCCTAATTAGAACCCTAGTTTCAAACATTGCTGACTGAGCTGCTCAATGTACCAGCCCTCCACACCACAGGAGCAGCTCAGCCAGCTACCTGGATTCTGGTGCTATTGTGCTGTTCCAGCACCATGGACAACAACCAGGGGAGCGTTCACTGAAAGCATTGTATATCCCCTCTTGCTGTCTGTGTTAGTGCTACACGAACTAGCACTCTGTTGAGTGGCGCTGTTTGTGTAGCACTAATCTAATCAGGTACCGGTATCCCCCTGACATCAAATCCAATCTAGTTAATGCAACACTAGTAAAGAAAACTATGCATACTGGGACACCTGCCTACCTCAGTAGTCAAATCTCTCTCTTGTCAACCTTCCTTCCTCCCGCTCTACAACCAAAAACAACATAATATCCAAGTTTCGCACAAATATTGGTTAGTGATGTTTTAGTTATCGTGTAGCTTCAGTTTGGAATTCCGTGCCTCCTGCTGTCAAAACATCTCCACTCCTGATGCCTTTGCCAAGCTCCTAAAATCACACTACTCCTCAGCCCAAGCCTGCTCTTGCTTCCGATAACCTCTCCCTGTCATGACCTCCTACCTTATACTAGCTAATCACACCCATCAATCTCAGTCACATTTTTCATTGTCCTCCTCCATCTTCTTCCTCCTTTCTCTATCCTCAGTTCTACCTTTGTTTATTACATTTCAAGCACTTTTGTGTATTACATTGTATATTTAAGCAATAAGGCACGACAATGTGTGTGTTATCGTGTAATAACATCACTCCTGGAGTGGGTTGAAACACGAGGCAAAGCCGAGTGCTTCCACCACCCCAGGAGTGACGTTATTACATGATAACACACACCTTGGAGTGCCTTATTGCAATTATACAATGGCTCAATGTTATAGAAAACAAAAAATAAAATTAAAAATGTTTTTAGTAGATTTTTAGTGAGGCAGTGTATCTTTGTTTCTGGAAAAAAAAAAAAGTAGCTCATAACAATCATCCAAAAAATCAATACAGTGATGTTATTGTGTAATAACATCACTATCTCAGGCACACATTGACCTATCAGAGTCCAGGAAATGTTCTTGCCATTGTATAATTACAAGTATTAGCACCATATGTGCTCATGTTTGCCTACAACTTGCTGTAAATTTGAATGTATTCACTGTAATTTGTTTTCCTTTTTGTCCGTGCTTCTGCACCCAGGTCATGCCTGAAAAAGGTACTTGCTACCAGTGCACTCACCCAGTAAACAAATTAAATAAATAAATAAAAATATTTATTCCCCCTTGCCACCCTGCACTCGAACTCCTTCCTGACTTCCAAGGCAAGCCAGCTTCAGCCCCCTTACCTTGTGCTGGCACGTTCACTCCTCCCCCATGGAGCCTTGGTTATTCCCCCCCAGGTGGGGACGAGGTGGAGGAGCTTACCCTCAAACTATCTTGTCTGCATCAGGAGGCTGGAGCGGCGAGCCTGAGGCAGAATGATCCATTGCGCTTGCCGGGTGGTCCTTCATCGAGTGCAAGGGTCCCTTTTCCATTTTTCTCCCAGCCCCGAGAACATCATCATGCATGGGGGATCAATGGATGTGTGCATGCCATAAATGTGCTGTCGCATTCAGATCCCAGCTGACATCCTTCACTCCCCTGACATCCCCAGCTGCAATACCACCTGTGGTCACCCAGGTGTCAGTAGAGCAGCATGGACTGCAACTCTCCCTCCCTGGAGGAGAAAAGCATCCTGTGGGATGCTCAGTCCTCCTCTCCCTGGCCAGCCCCCAGTAACCCAGGCTTGCAACCGAACGCGGGTTGCTGACATCACAAGTGGTGTCACTACTGCAGCACTGATGGGCCGGCAGTGGGGCAGTATTAATTTAACAGTAACAAGGCAGGTGTATATTCCCTGTTGACAACAGGAAACCTGCTGCTTAACTTTTTTGTATTTAGTGTAGAAAGAGAATCCAGACAACAAAGTGTACTTTTGAGAAAAAACTTTATATTACAGTTTGTTTTACTACTGAGTGGGTTGTTCTGCATAGTTATTTGGGTTTTGTTTTCCCTATGAAAACTGTCTAAAAGTTGTAAATCCTAACCCTGTTGTGCTGTGATAATCACAAATAATCTGTATATTACTGTGAATAAACTATGGATTAGTCATATTAAAGCAGCAGTACAACAAAAAAGTTATTCCAAAAAGCTACTTTCCTGCTATGGCTATGAAAAATATTGGCAGAACTGTCGATTTAGGTTTTCTGGATGCTTCCTATGCTGTGTATTGTACATTTGCATTTTTGTCTGGATTCTTACCCTCCTCAGGTCTGCAATATTATTTCTATGCAAAAATGAGGCTGCCATCTTTTTTTCTTGAAAAAATAATTATTTTTAAACTTTCATAGAATTCTTGCACGATAACAGAAACTGAAAATTTCACCACCAAAATAAACCAGAAGACATCTGGCATTGATTAGGAAGAAAAAAATGTGGGGACAAATTTTAACCCATTTTCGTTGCGCTGCTGCTTTAATATGTGGAGTATTCTGGATGATAATGAATCAGGTAGGTTAAAAGAAGTAGATTCAAGAAGAAAATGTTACTGTGTCCTAGGCTGAGGAGTTGCACTGATCCATCCCGTGACCTATACAGTTCTGGCCCCCCAAATTTTGGTACGCTGCACCGCCACTGACTGGAGGCTTGAGTGTCCAAACTATTTTGTGATGCCTCTGATATTTGCTGAGATTTGAGACAGTGCACAGTTTTATTTTTGACAGAAATCACTGAGGAGGTGAGGGCATAATTAAACACAAGGAAAAAGGTAAACAGACTTGCTCAGGGTAATGCAGTAGATAAATAACAGTTGTAGGATTTAAACCCAGGTCTCCAGGGTTGGATTTTCAAAGAATCAGAACACCACACACAGGTGTCAGAAACAGTGCACAGTGGGGGCTCCCTTGCATACCTGCAGGATTTTCTGCATGCGCAGTACTGTGTTTTCTTTTTTTTTTTTTTTTTTTTATTTGGGCCTGGATAATCAAAGCAGTTATACATGGCGCAACTGAGTTGCACCAGCGCAAGTGTGGACTTGCACCAAGGAGCAATATTCAGTGGGAGCCAATGCGCAGTGCAAATCTTATTGTGCCAGTGTGCAACTATATAATGAATGCAGGCACAAGTGGGGGGTGTGCCCATGAATATCTAAGCGCGGTGCGATATTCAACCCGTGAAACCATGGCACAGTCTGGCGAGCAAATCAGAGATGCGCCGAGCAGACTTGTTACTATAAATAAAGGGTGCAAGCACACAGAAAGCACTTGCACCAGGCAAGAGGGTGTGAGAGAGAGAGATAGAGAGAGAGAGAGAAAGACAGACAGACAGACAGACAGACAGAAAGAGAGACAGAGACAGACCAAGGCAGACACAAAGGGAGAGGGACAAAGGTGGCAGTGGAGAGGGAGACAGGGAGAGAGAGAGTGTGACAGACAGGCAGACATGCTGCCAGGCAGTGCACCAGGGTGGCACACAGCCCGCAGCAGCCAACCACCCAGTGGGACATAGAACAGCAAGGGCCATGGATAGTGCACCCTTCATGATGGAGGCTGTAATGAGGGGTGTGGGGGGCAGCAGGTACAGCAACATGGCCATGGAAGGGCCCATCGGCGGTATGCCAGACACAGGTGGTACCGTGCCCGCATCACCTTCGAGCAGTACAGTGACACGGAGATCATGGGCCGGTACCACCTGAATGGGGCCATTCTGAGGCAGCTCTGTGAGCTGTGCAGTGAGGAGATAATAATATAATAATAATAAAATGTATTTGATTAAGCGCCTTTCAAATATTTCAAGGCGCTTTACAGTCTTCATACATTTATCATAATCAAGGACAACAATAACAATACAACAGATAAATAAATAAAACGATTTAAAATACAACAGGGAAGGCCTGAATCCATAAAAATGATTTTAAGGCCTTCTTAAACCCATCCACAGTTGTACTTTCTCGGAGCTGGTGGGGCAGAGAATTCCAAAGGGTGGGAGCCACAAAGCCAAATGCACGGGCTCCAGAGGACTTCAAATTCACCCTCGGAATCTCCAGCAACCCCTCGTCAGCCGAGCGGAGCTGTCTCAGAGGGGCGTAAGGCACCAGAAGCTCTTTCAGGTAGTCAGGACCTAAGCCGTGTAGGGCTTTGTAGGTCAAAAGACCCACTTTAAAGGTGATCTGCCACTGTATAGGCAGCCAGTGCAGAGTGTGCAGCACAGGGGTGATGTGAGATCTTCTAGACACCCCAGTCAACAAACGTGCTGCAGTATTCTGCACTAGCTGCAAGAGGTGGATTTCGACCCCAGCAAGCCCTAGATACAGGGAGTTGCAATAATCAAGACGTGATGTCACCAAGGCGTGGACAAAACGGCAAATCGCCAGGTGGAACCAGGTGCGTAATCCTGGAGATGTTTCTAAGATGGAAAAATGAAGTCTTGACTACTGCAGACACCCGATAATGGAGGTCAAACCAGTGTCAAGCTCCACACCAGATTACGCACCCGTTCAGAGGTGAGGATCTGGTCTACCCCAAGAACTAATCCAGAGGGGGACCCTATCCCCTGACCCTCAGCCCTGCGACCAGGGTCCACCACCATAATCTCGGTCTTTCCCGGGTTCAACTTTAATCCACTAATATTCATCCAGTCTTGGAGATCAGCTAGGCAGTTATTCAGCACTGAGATAGCACTAACCTGGTCGGGTGCAAAAGACAGGTAGAGCTGGGTATCATCGGCATAACAATGAAACCTCAGCTCATGCCGTCTTACAATGTCCCCGCGGGGTAGCATATATACTGCGAACAACATGGAAGAAAGCACTGAACCCTGAGGTACCCCACAAGAGAGAGAGACAGCCCTGGATGAATGTAAACCGGAAACCACTCTCTGAGTTCTCCCCAGGAGGTAAGATGAAAACCATCTGAGGACAACACCTGAGAGCCCACAGATGGACCTCAGACGTTCGAGCAAAACCCCATGGTCCACAGTATCAAAAGCTGATAATAGATCAAGGAGAACCAAGATAGAATGGTGTCTCCGATCTCTCGCCATCAGGAGATCATTGAGCACCCGAACCAGAGCAGTCTCGGTGCTATGCCTCTTACGAAAACCCGACTGGAGAGGCTCGTATAAACTATGGATGGTCAAATGGTCGTCAAGTTGAGCCACCACAACCTTTTCAATAACCTTCCCCAAAAAAGGGAGGTTAGAGATTGGATGGTAGTTGGCGAAATCATTCAGGTCTAAGGAAGCTTTCTTCAGGAGGGGAGTTACCACCCCTTTTTTCAGAGAAGGCACCCACCTGACGGAGCCACGCCATATCCATGGAGATGAAGGTGACAGTAGTCATGTGCCTGCTTGCCACGGTCACCTTCCAGAGACCAACAGAGGACACCACAGGCATAACCCAGTCAGTCACGTCCCGCCTCTTTGCACAGTTCTTTAATGCTCTGCTGCCACGTGCAGCGGAATACATCCATTTCCCCAGCACACAAGTGGACCGTACAGCAACCATGCAGGACCTCCACAGTGTAGCATGTATGCCTGGCGAGATTGGGGCCATTGACTGCATGCACGTGGGCATCCGCATGCCACCTGGCCCCGAGGGTGTGGTGTACATCAATAGGAAGGGGAGCCCGAGTGTCAACTGCCACGTGGTGTGCGATGCCACGGGGGCGCATAACCAATGTCTGCGCTGCACCCTGGGAGTGCACATGATGCATTCATCTGGCACAGCTCTGTGCTGTGCCACAGGTTTGAATGTGGGGATATCCTCACAGGCCACCTAGTGGGTGAGTATGGCACGGGGAAGGGGCAATGGGCAGAGCATACTTTGGGATGGGGGAGGGCAGGGTGTGCATGTCAGCATGGGCGCCAGGGACAGCCAAGGGGTGCAACATAGCATAGCAGAGGGCTAACCATGCCATTATCCACACAGGGGACAGTGCTTATCCACTGTGGCACTGGCTGCTTACCCCCTACCGGCACCCGTTGTCCCCAGCAGAGGAACGCTACAACAAGGCACACGCCAGCATGCGCAACATCATTGAGTGAGTCTCTGGCATGCTAAAAGCATGGTTCTGTTGCCTAGACAGGTCAGACAGTGCCCTACAGTACAGTCCCTCAAAAGCCTGTGGCCTATTCCTGTCCTGCTGCATACTGCACAACATGGCCATTGACCATAGGATAGTTGTCAAAGCTGATGAGGGTGACAGTAGTGGGAATGATGGAAGGCAATTGGCCGGAGGGAAGTGGACAGCCACCCCCTGGGTGGAGGGATCCCCGGCTGATCCAGCAGGCAAGACGGCACAGGGACACCATAGCACAGGAGCACTATGGTGCACACAGGTAGGTGGTGTGATACACATGCATAGGCCACAGAAACAGGTACAGTTCACATGCAGGGGTGTGCATGGCACTGGGCATGCACACACTGAGGTGGGAAGCAGGGGTACGGGAGACAGTGGCACACACCCACACACAACACACACAGCATCCCTCACAGCCCCCCCCACACAGACATACACACGCACCCACCCACACGGGTGTGGGTATGTGGCTTGGATCAGATGCATCGCACCGGTGCACAGGAGCAACAGGTGCAGGACTGCTGTCATCACGCCCATGCCACATGGCCCAGTGGCCGGGCAAGCATGCACACAGGCAGCGTGTGGCACGACACACAGACACCACACCGGTGGTAGGCACACACACACCGCACATGTGCGCACTGGGCAGCAGCTGCAGACTGCAGGCGGGGTGGGCCGCACATCATGTCCGCTGCATGGAACCATGGCCACCACAGCCACAGGGGCGCATCAGCCAAGAGGGGTGTGTGCAACAGCCCCCCAGGGGTGGAACGATGGGACTGCAACCATGTTGGCGTGGGAGTGTCGAGGCACCCAAACAGCCCAGTCCCGGGCATGCCTGAGATGCCGACATCTGAGCCTGGCATCAACTGCAGGGGGTCATCTGTGCCCAGCCATTAACTGTGGCAGCCAGCAGCACAATGCCATCCGAGATCACAGTGTCAATGTGATCCAGGGATGCAGTCGTGGCCTCCTGCATGCGCTGCATCCCTACCAGGATCTGTGCAGTGCCCCTCTCCTGCTGCTCAGCTAACTTGCGCACCCCAGTGGAGAGCAGCACCAGTTGCTGAATGAACTCCCGCAGCAAACGGATGTGCTCAGCCAGTGGGTTGGCATCCTGGGGCTCCTGGGCTGGATGCCAGTTCCCATGTGGTGACCAGCCACCCTGCACAGCCTCCTCTCTGGTGGATGCTGCACAGTGGGGTTTGCAGGGGAATTGGGTACGGCAAGCGCACCAGTGGGGGACCCTGTGTCCGGCTGCCTGGTGGCACCCACAGCCTGCTGCTGTTGCCTGTCAAGCTGCTGCATGCCACCCAGCACCTGCATGGCCACACCACCTCCACCACAGGCACAGCCTGGGCAGCACACATCACTGCGCCTGCAGTGGTGGTGGGCAGCTCTTCCACCACTGGCAGAGCACTGGGCATGCTGCCTGTGTCAGTGGCCAGCAGGGGTGTCTTCCCCACAGTGGTGGCCATGCTGTCCAGGAAGAGCATTACATCATTATCAGTGTTGGACCCCGTCCTGATCTGTGTCTCTGCACACAGGACCCAATGGCTGGCATGCTACAGGAACACATCCAGGGCCTTGTCCGACCCCAGGTCCAGGACATCCGCCTGCCTAGTGGTGGTGAGCTGCAGCCTGTCAAGCCCCCGGATGCCCATGGAGGTAGGAGGCTGGTCCTCCAGGGCCAGTCCAGTGGCCATGGCTGCTGCCGCTGCCCCATCATCTGCACGACGGTATAGTGGTGCCGCAAGAGAAAGAGAGGCATGTTAGTGATGCATTGCCCACATGTGCCCCCCACACTGCCACTGCCTGTGTCCTGCAGCATGGCATGCATGTGGGTGTGCACACTTGTACATGACAGGCATGCCGGTTGCATGCACGCCAGTATAGCCATGTATGCAGCCTCCACGCTACCAGCTGTGCGTGGCTGACACTTACCATGCAGTGATGGGCTGCCACCCTTCTGGAATCTGCCACCTGGCACACCCTCTGCCGTGCTGTGGCACATGGTGGCTGCAACCAACTCCTCCTGTACCGTGAGCAGTGGTGCAGCTGCAGCCCCCCCAGTGGCATTCTGGGAGGCACGGAAGGCCACCACCTTCTCCTTGATGTGGCTCTTGTCCGTGCCCACCTTCTTCCTGCACTCCTGCACTGAGCACTGGTGGCTGCCCTGCTGGTTGACACATGCCACCACCTCCACCCAGGCCCCAGCCCTGGCCTGTGGTGTGCCCATGGCACCACTCAACAGGGGCTCCCTGTTAAGGTAGGCTTCGACCAGGGCCTCTGTCTCCACCTTTGTGAAATTGGGACTATGCTTGCAAGCAGGCCCACGCTCCTCACCCTCCTCACGTTCTGACATGTCACTTCCTGTGGACATGGACAGCACAGTGCGTCAGTGGCAGCATCACTCTGTACCATCCCCCCTGCTGTGCTGGCTGCTCCCAGTGAGCTGCAGCAGCATGCACAACTGACCCCAAAAGGATGCAATGCCGGTCCATGGCCTGTGCTGTTCCGTGGTGCTTATATAGCGCATCACATGCAAATGAGCTTTGGCGCAATGGTAATGACATGCTAATTTCCCCACTGCACCATGCATTGGCCGATGAACTCATTTGTGTGTGGCATCTGAATGTTGCAATTTTGCTCCGTGCGCAATGAGATTGCTCCAAAGCAAATTGCAGTGCAATGCGCACACATGTGCGATGCACAGGCACGCAGTGCACATGCACAGAATGGTATCGTGTTGTCAATAGTGCACTGTGCACCGACTGCACGATGAGGGCCATGGCGCACTGTGTGCCAGGCCTGCTATTGTGCACACGCACACTATGTGGAGGAGGGCGGCCCCTGACCCCTACTGTGACCCTTGCCCCTCGTTTACCCCTGCACTCGTGACCCTGCCAAGCCACGTCCATATCACGCATTTCTGAGACTGCACAATGGGTGCACACAGCGCATGTTCCCTCACATCACGCATCTGGTGCACATCATGGCCATGTGCACCTACTGCTGCCATTTTGCTCACCAGCTTCATAGCGTAGCATGGGCAATGGAGAGCATCCCATGCACAGAACTGGACACAGGTAGAGTTGGCAAACCTAGTTGCCTGTGTCCAGACCCACAGACACCAACTGTTTGGCCAGGTGCCCCTGCAGCAGCCCAGGGTGGCAGTGTGGCAGGGGATTGCTGCCACACTGCAGCGGCATACCAGGGTGGCCAGGATGGCAAGGCAGTGCTGCCACAGATATGGTGACCTTGTCAGGAGGGACCCAGAGCACCTGAGGAGGCTAGAGGCACAAGTCAGGTGTGGAGCTATGCCACAGCCAGGTGAGTAGGCCCAAATTGCATGTGTGCCCTGGTGCTATACTGTGGTGTTGGCTAGGCTGCCTGGCATGCCCTGCAGAGTGGTGCACTGCCATTGTGCACATCGCAGGGAGGCATTGCCAGTCACCACTTGTGTTGCAATGCAGCTGTGGGGGTACTTGTCGGGCAGGGGCTCACCCTGTGCACAGGGTTGGGGGTTGTGGGCAGCTGCTGAGAATGTTTACTGATGTGTACCTGTCTATGTTCCATTCCCAGGACTTGAAAATTGCAGGAGGGTGGCAGCAGCGGTGGCAGGACAGCAGGCCACAGCGGGCCAGGGAGGTTGCGCAGGAGCGGCTCTGGCACCAGTGGGGCAACAGAGGGCAGGTAGGCACTGACATGGCCCTTCGCACTGTACATGGGGGTGGCAAGAGTGCAGGCATGACCGCCTGTGCCATGTGCAGTGGCAGCTGTGCATGTCGCACTGTGCATGGTGCTCACCACTGTGGTGCATCCATTGCACATGTGTGGCAACTGTTTGTGGGGTGGGAGTGTGCCCGGCTGCCACTGATGTTGCTGTGGTGCTGCCGGTGCACTGTGCCATCCATGTGACTGGCCATTGTGTGGCAGGGACTACCTCTGTGCACTACTGTGGTGTGCTGCGTTGCTGGCAGGCATTGATCCACCTCCCTGCAGGTGGCCAGTACACGCCCTACAGGGGTGTGTGTGTTCCCGCTGCCCATTGCACACTGTGGGTGGGCATGGTTCCTTGGGACATTGCATTGATCACCTGTCCTGTCCCTTGTCATAGGTGTCTGGAGGAGGCATAGGATGCCAATGTATTGCAGGCTGCTCTGCCAAATCATACTCATCACATCCATGATAATGGAGGCGGTCCTGCAGATGAGGGGGATGATGCTGGGTGGCCGAAGGCACCGACAACTGCAAGGGGCAGCAGGATGTAGCTGCCGGTAGTCGGGCCCCAGCAGTCCCCTGTTACCCCAGCTGTACCTCCCCCTATAGTCCCCTATCCCACTGTACAGTCCCTGTTCCCTGTCCCTTGTCCCCTTCCCTCACTTTCCTACCCTTTCCCACCCCTTTGTTGCTGTACATAGTTTTCCTATAATACATATTTTTTGACTTACCTGCCTGTGTCAGTGTCTGCTTTGCAGGTGGTGTGAGGAGCCATGCTGCAGTGGCCCAGTGCCTGTCCGTGTGGTGTACATGTGTTAGGGCATGTGTTGTGCTTCTGTGGTTCACTGCTGTGTGCTGTTGTGTGTCCTTCTGTGGTAGTGTCCCTCCCCTCAGTCGGTGGCTGTGCCTTGGGGTGCCCAAGGGGCGGCTGCCAGGGGTGTGTGGCAGGTGTGTGCATGGTGCTGGCACACGGCCATGGTCTTTGGTTGGGTACTGAACACACGCTGTGTTGGGGCCCCTGCTTGGCATTGTGCCACCTGTCCCATGAGGTCTGCCGTGCTACGTGCTTCCCGGCACATTCCACGCCTGCTGAATGGGCTGCCTGTGTGCTTGTGTGTGTGTGTGATTGGCTGCCTTGTCCTGAGTGTGGATTGCTGTGGTCGGGGGGGCACGGCCTGCTGCCTCGGGGCTCCCTTGCTGGCCCACCATTGGCGCTTCCTGTTGCCTACTCTCTGTGCCCCTGTTGTGTTCGGGGGGTCTGGGTGCATGTGTGCGCCCTGCTGTGCCCTGCTGGTGGTGGCCTCCTGTGGCCTGTCACTGTGCTTCCCTGGCACTGTCCCTGGGTCTCTTCTCTGTGCCATGCCCCCCTCTGTCGCTATGCTGCTCTGCTCCCAAAGTTGCATTGGGGCTTCTCTGTCTGTGCCATGACACAACTGTGTTTGCACCATGGCGCATCTCTGGTTGTGCCATGGCGCATTTCTGGTTGCGCCATGGCGCAACTGTGCCATATTCAGCCGTGTTGCACTGGCACTGTGCAGCCAGCGCAACCTCTGAATATGGCTCCTGTTGTGCCACGGTGCATCTGATTTGTGCTGCACCTGACTTGCACCAGCCTTTGGTGCATTTCTGAATATCTGGGTCTCAGTGTATTAGTTTATCAGATAGAAAATACAGTCACACCATGTAAACACTGTTCCTCTACCCGGCCCAGTGGCGCTGAGGGTTGAGGCACTGGACACCACACCTCACGCCGCGCCGACAACCCGGGTTCAGGAACAGACTAGAGTCACTCAGGGGCCAGTGGGGCAGGCAAGGATTCATTGTCATAGCTCTCCTTCCTCAGGGTGGGGGGGTCTGTGCTGTGAATGGCACAGCTAGGAGGGCTCGCCCGTGCCTGGGGTGCTTGGTTGCCTCCACGAAGGTGGAGACAGCTGCTGCACCCATTGCACAGTGCACAGGTGCAAAAAGAGGTGAAAAGAAGAAAAATCCCTGGCGGCAGGATGACGCCCGACTCCCCACAGGCACCGCTCCTGGGCCGGGCATAAGGTAAGCCCTGGTAATTCTGGGGGACGGAGCTGGGGAGTCGGGCGGCGGGGTCGGGCAGAAGGGGGGCTGTCAGGAGGGGGCGTAAAACAGCAGTAGTGTTAAAAAAAAAATTCAACACTGTTCCTCTTCTTCCACATCGTATATCTCTGAAAAACTGACAATAGATTATACATGCTATCAAATAAGATCTATATATCAAAGACATATAGCTGCCAATTTTCATCTATAGTTGATTCACTTATGATGTGACCAAGTAAATTAATACATAAACAGATTTAACTATAAATGAACAACCAATAGCAATAACAACACTGCTGGACTCACATCACATGCAGTTCTGTGATGTGTTCAGTGCTAGAACCTCATCAGCTGCTGTACAGGAGCCTGCCCGGCCTAAACCTATGCCCTACATGATGCTATTGTCCCATTTGGGGTTAACCCCAAATATAAGGTGGCAGCCTTTTCAGGGAGGAACCAGTCAATGAAGATACACCAGACCCTCTCAAATAAGTCTCGTCTAGCTTTCAACTCATACCTGGTTTGTTCCAGTGGGAGTGTCTCAGCTACCAGGTCTAACCACATACCTACTGCAGGTGTTTGACAGGATACCCACTTATTATGTATACACTTTCTGGGCAGAACCAAGAGTAAACTAGTGATTCTAGGCAGAAGATCCCATTCCTCATCTGCTGAGGCATCTACTCCAAACAGAAGAGACAAAGGATTGTCCGCTATATGACTGCCTAGCCTCTGCGATAGTTGCCCTTGGATTTCCATCCAGAACTGTTTGAGTACCGGAACGCTCCAGAAGCAGTGCAGGTATGTACCTCGTACCTCCCCACATCTCCCCTACAGCAGGGATATCCTCAGATTGAATTTACTTACTAGTACTGGTGGAAGGTAGATTCGGTGAACAAATCTGAATTGGGCTTATTTGAATCTATTCCACCACAAGAGTCCCATATGGGATTCGAATAGCAGGGCCCAGTTATCATTAGTAATACCTAAACCCAAATCTCTTTCCCAAAGGTTACGTATCCCACCTGACTGACCTGGGAATACCTCCCATAGACACAAGTAAATATTTGTGATGGAGCCATTTGTGTCCACCCTGATTCTCGAATCTTCCTTTCCAACCCACTAACCTGTGCAGCCCCCCCGATTCCCATCGACTTATACAACATAGGTGAGCAGAAACCTGCTAATAACGAAATCTCTGTTACCCTTGGAGTCCCGGACCTACCTCCAATTCAGGTTGAGAACAAAGCCCAGCAGAGCCAAACAGGTACCAAAACAGGTTGCACCCCCGGCCCTCCAGTCTGCATATCTTCAATCCTGTAGTCCCAGAAGAAACTAGTAGTGTGGAGCAATTTTGAGACCAACTGTGCAACTTGCAGCGGCTTGTGGCAATTTTTCATGCACAGCTGTGCTGAACTGCTACACCTGGTGTTATCAGGCATAACATTCCGGCCCAGTTGTATCTGCCTACTGTACGCAACATGGCTGAAAACAACATGGCTGCTGGCGCAGATTCTTTTTTTTCTGCAGCAGTGAGTTGCGTCATGGGACTTAGTCCCTGGGCCATGTCAGACCCTTTGAAAATCGGGTTCCTACACCAGCCCGGTGGTGCTGAGGGCTGAGGCGCTGGATGCCTTACCTCATACCATGCCGATGACCCTGGTTCAGGAAAGGAACTGGGTCATCAGGGAGCCGGCACAGGGGGAGGGTCAGAGCAGGACTGAGCAACCGGAAGGCAGCTGTCCTCTCCTGTGGTGGTCGCCACCCCCCCCTTAGTCCCATTGTCACTGGGTGGAGGCCTGGTGGTCAACATAGGGGAAGGGGGTGACACATAGTGGCAGGGTGCCTCGAGACACGGTGTGTGCATGCCTCCACATGTGTGCGCACATCCAAGGTAAGGGGGATGGGTTACAGGGAGAAAATGAAAAATATCATAAGAAATATATACGGGAAAAGAAAATTGGGTCCCAAGATTACAGCTATGCACTGTAACTATTAGGCTAAATTGCCTCCCTAGGGAAGTTAAAGAGGAAATTAAGCCATTCTGTGCCATGGATTTATATATTAGGCCCAGATTCCAATGCATTCTAATTCTCTTGGCTACCCAATAGCAAAAATGACAAAACTTTGACCAGGTGGTTCTAATCTGAAATAAAATGCCAGGACTACAATATTTTCTTTACATCTTTGTTTAGAAAATGTACTGTATCTTTTATCTGGTTGATTGTGCACTTCTCTACCCACCATCCACCCATGTTGCACATATATCCTAGAATCCCTTGTGGCTAACATGATCCTTGGAATCAGATGTGGTGGACTTCTATGACAGCCATCCTCTGAGGGTGATAGCGCAGCATGTATTGCTGCTGTCACTGTCACTGCCAATACCATTCACCCTTCTTCTCACCATGCCTGTACGTCAAAGTGCTTAGCAGAAGAAATTACAGTATTTAACCAGGAAAGGCACACTAAGCCAAAGCTTGTTTCTAGGTGCAACCTGGCAGTACAAGGAAGTTAAGTGACTTGCTCAGGGTCACACAGTGTGCAGGTGGGGGCTGTGGGATTCAAACCCAGGTCTTCAGGTTTGCAGCTCAGTGCCTTTAACCACTACGCTATACTGCTTCCTAAGGTTTTGGAGAGAGTGAAAAGAGTGTTGTTGCTGTTTACAACATAGAAACAGGATTTGTTGGCAGATAATGACCACTTGACCCTCCTAGTCTGCTCATTTTTCCCTGTCTGTCTTGTAGGGCTTTTTTTTGTAAATTTTATTTAAAACCAGGGCATACACAAACAGACAAAGCCGTAGGCAACTTCCCCTTACAATCTGCTTACATCATGTGTGTTTTGACATCATATTTCCATCTTCTAATAAAACAATTAAAAAAACATCAAAATGTGTCAGCTATTATTGCTAAGTGACAATCTAGTTGTTGTCCATTAAACGCTAGGCAGTATGGAATTAATTAAAGTTAAAATGTCCAAAGTGAACTAATTTATATGATGTCTATAACTGACATTTCTAGAAAAAGCTTTATGCTTTTACCCAACCTGTAATTACCACCTTGGCCTCCACACCTCTTTATCAAAACGTGGGAAACCAGTCTTCTCCCAACGCCCTCACCAGTGGTGACCAAGTTTCCTCATATTTATGGGTTTGGCCTCTCACCACATACTCAGTGTGTTCTAATTTCATAATTTGGAGACGAGAGGAGAGCCAAGTGGCATAGTCAGGGGCTGCTCATGCTTCCAGTGGACTGCCAGTTCCCTTAGTCCAACCACTAGGCCCAATCTCTTAAGTCTGTTTCCTCTGCTTGGGTTTAGACCACCAAACCCCGGGAGTCCCAAGAGGATTCCCAATGGGTCCAGTCTATTGCTAGGTTGTAAAGTTTTGGACATGACCTCCAAAATACCTCTCCAGAAGTTCTGGATTTTACTGCATTCCCACATCTGGTGAAAGAACGTGCCCACCTGAACCTGGCACTTTGGACAGTACTGAGATTTTTCTGGATCTATTTTGTGAGCCAAGGCTGAGGTGAAGTAGGCCCACAGTAAAATGTTATATTGTACGGCCCTCAATCTATTGTTAGCGAAGCACTGTAGCAAGTTTTTTAAGATTAGTAACCAGTCCCCTTCAGTCAGTCCCTCTGGGTAGAGGTCTACCTCCCAATGTCTTTTCAGTTCCTCTAGTGGATCGGGCAGAGCCTCTGCCAGGAGTTTGTAACACCCCCTCAATGGTCTAAATGATTCAAGGTGCAAGAACTTTTGGAACATTTCTTCTAGTGGGGAGTGTCTCAGTTTATCCACTCTCGTTTTTGTCCACCTAATGGTAGCAAGCCTGATGCTCAACAGGCTATAAGAGAAAAACTGAGAGGGATCCAGGCCATATTGTGTTTTCAATTCTTTAAAGGAAAACAACCACTCTTTACTTATAAGTTGTCCTGTCTTATAAAGGCCCTTTTTGTGCCATATTCCAGGTGCTGCAGTATGGCCGGAGGGATCAGCCTCCCTTCCCAGGCACCATTCTCAATGATGAGTCCAGTGAGAGGAGCCCCCCTTCTCCCAGAATTTGGTGCGTTTTATTCCATGATCTCAAGTTGGCTCTGGTATATGGGTTGGATACTTTACTCACAGTATGATCGTATAATGAGTCCACCAGTACAGAATTATAGAAGTTTGTATTTTCTTCAGTTTCCAGTTCTTTCCATGCCAGTGGGCCACATTTGCCCTCTCTCAGCAAGTCATGCATGTGAGCTAACTGGGAAGCCAGATAGTAGAGGTGTATATTGGGTAGTTCAACCCCCCACTTTGGTACTAGAGCACCATAAAAATTGTTTACCAATTCTTGGCCTCCCCCCCAAAACAATTGAGTGAGGGCTCATTCTATTATTTTGAATACCTTTTTGTGGTAGTACCATGGGAATAGATTGAAATAGGTTTAGCACCTGGGGAAGGAC
Organism: Neoceratodus forsteri; assembly: GCA_016271365.2. Lineage (NCBI taxonomy): Eukaryota > Metazoa > Chordata > Ceratodontiformes > Ceratodontidae > Neoceratodus > Neoceratodus forsteri. The sequence goes on along the minus strand of CM028129.1, from coordinate 565,116,927 downwards.
TGACATTTTTATCAAACTAACTCTCCCCAATAATGTAAGGGGGAGGGATCTCCATCTAAAGCAATAATCTTTTATCTGCTTAATTAATGGGGAGTAATTGAGCTTAATTACTTGGGATAGTTTATTAGGGAGGATTACCCCAGATATTTGACCTGCTTTGCTGGGGTGATTTTAGTTCCCGCTGTGGTAATGGGAGTGCTTTTCCCACCCAGGGGGAGCCACTCGCTCTTATCCTGGTTGATCTTGTGCCCCGAGGGGGGGTCCATACATTTCAAATATTAAGCCAAGCTCGGGAAGGGCTATCTCCAGACTCTCCAGGAATAGTAATACGTCATCAATGAACAAGGAAATTACATGGTTGACCCCCTTGTACAAAAATCCCTTAATCCTAGGATTACTCCTAATTGTGGCTGCAAGATCTTCTATGGTGAGTACACACAATAGTGGAGAAAGAGGACATCCCTGTCTTGTTCCCCTAGAGAGGGGGAAAGGGCATGACATGGTATTATTCCTGAGTATTTGTGCCATAGGAGATCTGTATAGAGAGTCCGCCCAACCAAGAAATGTATCTCCCAGACCAAATTTTTTAAGAACAGCAAATATAAAGGGTCACTCCACTCGACTGAATGCTTTTTCAGCATCCAAGGCCAGTAAACCCCTTGCTCCTTTACCGCCTTCTTTTGACCATTTATTAATAATATTAAGGGCTCTCCTGAGGTTGTGTTTGGCCTGCCTTCCTTTAACAAAACTTCACTGGTCCAGGTGAACCAGGTCTGGGAGAAATGCTTCCAGGCGGTGGGCTAAAATTTTTGCAATTATTTTGTAATCCGAATTTAAGAGGCATATTGGGCGGTAGGACCTACATTTTCCCGGATTTTTCCCAGATTTGGGTAGCACTGTGATTGTTGCCAAGATTTGGGAGTCCAGAAGATCACTGTCTCCCAAAGTCATTTGAATCATCTCTGTCATCAGACCACCTACGGTCGGTCTCCCAGGTCGCTTCATAGAACTCTATAGGAATTCTGTCTGGACCTGGGGCTTTTCCCCTTTTCATTTGCCATACCACCTCTTTGACATCCTCCAATGTAATCGGAGATTCCAGCTTCTCCCTCTGGCAATCATTCAAGCCAGGAAGGTTCAGTTCTCCCTCCAAATATGTGGAAGAGTCGGCCCCTTTCGGTATCTGTGAGGTATAAAGCAATTTGTAAAAGTTTTGGAAAGTGGAGTATATCTCCCTTTGATCGTAAGTAGTTATTCCTTCCTTGGTTTCCATTTTTAAGCTGGTGTGATCAGCTCTTTTCTTTTTTAATTAGGCTCGCCAGCCATTTGCCTGCTGAGTCCCCCTCAAAGTGTGTAACAGATTTGGTGAGCAGCAAATCCCTCTCAATTTTTTGGGATGCAGTTTAGTTTAATTGGCCCTTCAAATCTTTAAGTTCTTTTATAAGAGATGGTTTATTCCCCATCATAGCCACCCTCTCCAGCTGCTGGATTTTGGATACCAGCTCCTCCTCATGCTTGTTATTTGGCTTTTTTTGTAAGCTGAATAAGAGATGGTCTCACTTCTAATCTATGCCTTAAGGGCATCCCAGACATATTTAGTCCATGTCTCCTTCCTATGATTATCCATGATGAAGGATTTGATTTTCTCTTTTATATGGGGAGTGTACTCTACATCCCGCAGCAGCGTGGGGTCCAGTCTCCACTGGGGGGCTCTCCTGGGAGGTGTCCAACACCAATTCTTCCCCCTAGGGGGCATGATCCAAAATTACCATCGGGCCATATGAAGCTGTTAAATTCTCATTTACCAGACATGGGGAAAAAAAACTTATAATCTAACATCGTGTATGTCTGATCTGCATGCAAGTAAAGGAAGTATTCTCTTTCAGATGGGTGACAGTGCCGCCATGCTTCAATTAGTGCCCTATCTTTAATAAACCTTGTAGGGCTGTCACCCCCTCAGAAATGGGGTTTATCCTTCGTCTTGAGTGGTCTCAGTTCGGATCCAGATAGACATTGAAATCCCCTCACATTATGATATTCTCCTGATAGGGGGCCAGTGTGATTCCCAAATGGCCAAAGAAGACAGAAGAATCATAATCAGGCCCAAATACTGAAATCATCGTGTAATTCATTCCCCCACATCTATTTCAATAATTATGTACCGTCCCTGGTGATCCATCACCTTAGATTTAACCTGATGGGGAAGGTTTAGGCAGATACAGATAGCCACCCCCGGCCTTTAACGTAAATGGGGCTGCTAATAAAGTCCCCCCCCCATGACCTGGCCAAATCCTCCACCTCCTCTCCAGTGCAGTGTATCTCCTGTAACATCACTATGTCTCTGCAAGTTTTTAATTCATGACCATACCTTTTTCCTTTTGAAACTGTATGAAGGCCATTAACATTCCAGGTAATGAAAGTCGCATCATCCATTATATATATCCAATTCTCATCACTTTGGTTATTTACCATCAGCAAGAAGAAAATTATAAGCATTACCTGACTGCGACACCCTAACTTTTTGAACTTTTGTAACCAAACCATGAACACCTTCCCTCCCATCCCTTTAACCTCCCTCCACCTCTTCTTGATCCCCCAAAACAGTAGTAACTTCTTAATTTTTGCCTCCCTCTCCTCCCCCTCTCCCCTTCCCCATAACATTCTTCTAATTAACAGAACTAACCATAAACATACTATATTTCCCATTTACAATGTTAGAACCCACTAGTCTTCGTGGAGAGAGCTGGGGATCCATATGCTTTTATTTACTCCATCAGATATAATATGTCCCACTCATAACACTGAGGGATGGTAGCAGAGGAAAAGAGTCGAGCCCCCCTGATTCTAACTCAGAGGAGCAGCCCCTCCAGCACCCAAACTGAAGAGAGGCACACCCCTGAACCACTTCTGCAGGACACGAGACCCTTCCTTAGGGGGGATTAACTATCGAACTCACCCTGGCTGATGAGTTCCTTTTACCCCCATACTATGCTTATTTCAGAATTAGCTTAATTGCTCTTCCCTATAGTTGTAATATGGGTCCCATCTCCTCCTCATCAGGTCTGTTAGGGAGCCCTCCATCTTCCAAAATGATCCCCCCTGGAAAAATGGGGGCACCACCTCCCCAACCCCCTTAAGTAATTGCAAACATCATCAGCAATCAAATTTCAACCAACTCAGTCTTTAACTTTCAAACAAAATTAGGAGGCATTTAGTATTAGGAAGCCCGCCCTAGTGGCTTGGAGCAGCAGGAGCCTCCTATCTTGTAACCTTCCTTCTAGTTCCCCCATGCTTCAGTTCACCCATTATGGCCTTCATGAGCCCAGATTATACTGTCACAACCCTAGTGAGTGATGCTGATATGCTAAGGTGCCTCATGTCCAACCACCCCTCATTGTCCTTCATCAGAAATATGTTTATACAGTTATTGCTCCCTGGGTTATTCAGAGCAGAGAGTTGGCCCATTGGGCCTGCTTAGCACCAAGATTGGTGTCAGGTGGAGCCATAAACTAAAGCTAGCTTTCCGCCATTATAGGCTCCCATACTGGGATTGTGGATTGCCAGATAGCCTGCCCCCCAAACCTTTTCCAACCCCTGACGTCCTCAATTAGCAGTGTCAGTGGCTCAGTAGGTAGCACACTCGCCTCTGAGGCTGGGAGATCAGAGGGCTGTGGGTTCAGTTCCCACATCTGGCACTTGGGTTAATATCCCAGTACTGACACTGTAGTGCAGCATGAGAGGGGCGCTGCACTTCTGAGGTGCCATCTTTCAGATGAGACGTTAAACCGAGGTCCCATCTGCCTGGATTGGTGGTAGTTCAGGTGGATGTTAAAGATCCTATGGCACTTATCGAAAAGAGTAAGGAGAATTTCCCCGGTGTCCTGGCCAAATTTCCCTCATTCATTAAAAATACCACTAACACCTTAATCTGCTTCAAGGTCAGTTGGCATTCATCTGTATCCCCTTCCCCCGGATCGTGCCTGAAAATAGACAGGATTTGTCTAATGCACTTACCCGGTCAACAAAAATGAAATAAATAAATTTCAAACACATTGTGCAGTCCAGGAAAGTTCAATGGTAGTGATACACCTCTCTGGTATGCCACATGGCGTGCCAGAATGAAAAGAAAAACCCTGTAAGGCCACATCAGCAGTCACGCTCTGAAAACCGAGCACGTCAAGGTCTTCCCCTTCACTGGTAATTCCTTTCCCAAATTCCAAAGCCTTCACACCAGAAGGGCACAATGATCGAGATGGAACATCAAATCACTTCAGGTAAAAGTCTTTGTCACCCACTTCAATAAATTCTCGGGTTTGGTGGTGGAAAAGGAGTGCTGAGAATGCACTCGTGAAACTTCTCTAATCCTCACAGTCTAACATTTGGGATCAGTGAGGAAGGGATGGAATCATAGGCAATGCCTGGTCATCCACCTTGATAGGCCTCCATCCCGGAGTTGTGGACCATCAGGTGCCCTGACTCCCAAAATCCTCCTCACCCCAATATCCATAAAGATTTTTAAAGGAGAGCTGTACCTCTATGCATGTAGTCAGTGAGGGTTTTCTTCACAGGCAGCTGCTTGATTATTTTCAGGGTTATGTTCCAAACCATAGACAAACTCCTCTGCTGCTCTGGGATCAGTAAAGGCTCTTTCCTTCTTCCCCAGAGGATGGACTATTAGTCTGACAGGGTATACAAGAGATAAGGGGCAATTAATGTTGTGTAGCTTCTTTTTCACAGTGTTGAATGCTTGCCTGAGAACTTGAAGGGGCCTAGAATAGTCTGGGAAGATACTTATGCATGACTTCTGTATCATAATAGGATCTTTCTTCCGTGCTGCCTCCAAGACCCTTTGTCTATCTTGGTATCATAAGAATTTTACGAGCAAATGTCTTGGGCATTGATCTGGCTGTGGTCTCCCACCCGGAGATCGATGAGCATGCTGAATCTCCAACTAAATTTCCTGCAGGAGAGAGAGGGTCTGTCTGAGCCAATTTTGCAGGTATTTGGCACAATCCCTGCCCTCCTTGTGTGTACCATGTTTCTGTGACTGCCACGATATCCAGATGTTCCTCCTCCATCAAGGCCACTAATTCAGGAAGCTAAATTTCCTGCAGGAGAGAGAGGGTCTGGTAAACATACCAGGATACACTATCTACAGGAGGGACAGGGAGGGTAAAAGAGGAGGAGAAGTAGCTCTTTACATAAGGGAAGGAATCAAAGCAACAGAACAAAAGGGTAAAACAGGGAGGAGAAGAAGCACTGTGGGTAAATTTGGAGACCGGCAATGGCACCACAATCTGCACAGGAGTTGTATACAGACCCCCTTCACAGGGGGAGGAAATGGACAAGGAAATGATAGAAAGTATACTTAGAATGGCAGAAAAAGGGAGATATTGCTGATGGGTGATCTGAATCATGCAGATGTTAACTGGAGTGCAGTTGCAGCAGCCACTTCTAAGAGTGGGGTTATTCTAGATGCCCTACAGGGGCATGCCTTGAACAACTAGTATTGGAGCCCACTCGAGAGGAGCAATCTTAGACCTGGTTCTCTCAAATGGAGATGAAGAGAGGATCACAGATGTAAAGTGGGTAGCCATCTGGGAACTAGCAACCATCGAACAGTATGGTTCACAATAAACACAGCAATAGAGTCAAGCCATCACGAAGACAAAGGTACTGGATTTTAGGAGGGCTGACTTTGCCAAAATAGGTGAGTGCCTAAGGAATGCACTAGCAAATGGGCGGGAAGGAGGGGTGGAAGAACAATGGAGAATAATAAAAACTGCCATCACAGAGGTAACAAGCCTTTGTGTAAAGCAAATAAACAAAACGAAACTAGGTAAGAAACCACTATGGTTCTCAAAGGAAGTGGCAGTGAAGGTTCAAGAGAAAAAGAAAGAATTCAGGAAGTACAAGGAATCACAGAAGGAACAGGACAGAGAACTGTATCAGTTAAAGCAAAAGGAAGCTGGGAAGGCAGTCAGAACAGCAAAGGCCCAAACCGAGGAAAGATAGCCAACTCAGTTAAGAAGGGGATAAAAACCTTTTATAAGGTACATCAGGGAGCGAAGGAAGACCAAGGAGGATAGTGAGGCTTAATAAGGGAGGGAGGGTGGGCAGAGGGTGACAGTGAAAAGGCAGAGATACTAAACAAATATTTTGCTCAGCATTTACAAAGGAAGAGGGAGGTACCTAAAACAAACAGTAGAAACACTCTGGATACAGAAGTTGATACCAGCCCATTTACAGAAGAAAGGGTTCTGAAAGACTCTTAAAACTGAAGTGGACAAAGCAATGGGGCCTGATGGGATTCATCCCAGAATTCTAAAAGAACTAAGGGTAGAACTAGTGACACCACTGACTACCCTCTTTAACAAATCATGGGAGGATGGGGTGGTAACCGAGGACTGGAGGAGGGCAGATGTGGTTCCTCTTCACAAAAGAGGGAGCAAGGCAGAAGCAGGAAACTACAGACCTGTTAGTTTAACCTCAGTGGTAGGGAAAATTATGGAATCACTTCTGAAGGAAAGAATTGTTGAGTATCTAGAGGCCAGAGGGGCACAGGACCCAAGGCAGCATGGATTCACAGCGGGAAGGTCATGCCAGACAAATCTGATAGATTTCTTTGACTGGGTGACCAAAGTAGTTGATCAGGGAGGGGCTGTGGACATGGCCTACCTAGACTTCAGCAAGGCATTTGACACAGTCCCACACAAAGATTAATATACAAGTTAGCCAGCCTGGGAGTGGGTCCCAAGATGACAGCCTGTGTAAAGAATTGGCTGGAGAATAGGACACAGAGGTAATAATCATCCAGGTCCTCTGAAAAAGGGGGTTAGTAGTGGGGTACCATGAGGTTCAGTAGGACCAGTCCTCTTCAATGTCTTTATAAGTGACATTGCAGAGGGACTGGAAGGAAAAGTATGTCTCTTTGCAGATGACACAAAGATCTGCAACAGAGTTGATGCACAAGGTGGGGTGGAAAGGATGAGAAAGGACTTGACAAGGTTAGAGGAATGGTCAAATGTATGGCAGCTTAGATTCAATGCTAAGAAGTGCAAGGTAATGCACCTGGGAAACAAAAACCCAGGGGAAGAGTACACAATGGGGGGTGAGATACTAACAACAACAAAAATGGAAAGGGACCTGGGGGTAGTCATATCAGATGACCTAAAGGTGGGCAAGCAATGTGAGAGGGCAGCAAGGAGGGCTGGGGGATACTGGGATGCATAGGGAGAGGCATCACCAGTAGAAAACAGGAAGTTATTATCCCTCTGTACAGACAGCTGATGAGACCCCATCTGGAGTACTGCGTGCAGTTCTGGAGACCCAATCTCCACAAAGACATAGACAGGATGGAAGCTGTCCAGAGGAGGGCAACTAAAATGGTGCAGAGTCTGCACCTGAAGACATATGAAGAGAGACTTAAGGAGCTTAATATGTATAGCCTCGAGGAAAGGAGGGAGAGGGGGGACATGATAGAAACTTTCAAGTACCTCAAGGGAATCAACAAAGTCCAAGAGGGTAGCATCTTTCAAAAAAAGAGGTGTGCAAGAACAAGGGGGCACAATTTGAAGATAGAAGGGGGCAGCTCAGAGGTAATTTAAGGAAGTATTTTTTCCACAGAGAGGGTTGTGGATGTATGGAACGGCCTTCCAGAGGAGGTTGTGGAGTCAAAAACAGTGGTGGAATTCAAGCATGCATGGGACAGTCATAAGGCAATTCTAGAGGGTGGGGGTAGGAAGAAGTAGGCGGCTGGTTAACTAGGATCTGCAGCTTATCCATCAGGTAGGGAAATGGGCAGACTGGGTGGGCCAAGCGGTCCTTATCTGCCATCAAATTCTATGTTTCTATGTTTCTCCTGCCCCTCTGGAAAGCCCACCATTCTAATATTATTGCGCCTCTCTCTGTTTTCATAATCATCAAGTGTGTCTTTTAGGATTTCAGTTTCAGAGAGGGTGCGTTGCAGGTCTGTAGAGATGGAATTTGAGCTGTCCTCCTGGGCCCCCAGCAGCAACTCCAGCTCTTTGATTCTCGTCTCGTGGGCATCAACAGTTTCTGATATGGTATTAACCATCTGTTGTAAATGTTGTAACTGTGCAGTCAGATTGTCAAATCCTGACTGTATTTTTGTCCCCAAGTCATACTTCATGTCCTGAATAAGTCTCTCCAGGTTCTGGTATTGGGGGTCTGTGTCTGATGCCATGCTGCAGGTTCCTCTGCAGTCCGGGAGAGTCACAGATGCAGGCTCGGGGCTCGGGTGTCGCATAGGCCCAGAAGGGTCGGCCGTTGATTAAACTTTCTGGGAGGAATTAAATTGTAATTTGGCCTGCTTCTTCCCTCCTTTTGCTGTCGCTGGCATTAGTATACTCCATTACAGGTAGATCATTGGTCGGTAATAACGTTCTGAGTAGGATGGTATCGATATATCGTGGATCCTGTCGGAGCTCCTAATTCAGACCTCCACCATCTTTGCCAGCCAGCTACGCCCTCCTCCTTGTGGGGCTTTTGATGCAGACCCAGCACCATTTGAGTTGCCCTCCTCTGTACTGCCTCCACTCTGTCTATGTCCTTCCTGAGATGTGGCCTCCAGAACTGTACACAATATTCTAGGTGAAGCCTTACCAATTATCTATACAGAAGCAGCACCATCTCCTTCCTTCTGATGGTGATGCCTCTCCCTGTGCACCCCAGCATCGCACTAGCTCTCCCAAATGCTTTGTCACGCTGCCTGGCCACCTTTAGGTCTTCAGAGATTATTACTCCCAGGTCTCTCTCCTGCTTGGTGGTCATCAGTAACACTCCCCCTATTTTGTATTCTGCCTCTAGGTTTCTGTGCAAAAGGTAATTAAGTTTCCTTGGGTCCCCTATTAAAAAATTCTGGAAATCCTGGAAAGTTCTTCCAAACGTGATTGTGAAAGTAATTGAAAGAAACTGTGGAGAATCTCAACCAAATGATGACAAATTCTGTTCTTAAACAGCTTGAACTAGTCTTGCTTTTATTTCCAAATATTCTGGTTCTTATTTTCAATATTCATAAACGCCCACAAATGTTTATAGGTTGACATACGTTTCTGGACCAACCTGCCCTGTCTTCAGAACACACTGGGCTACAATAGATAAACACATATCACGTAAATAATTCTTCTTTTTGGCAATTCCAATTAAATTATAATACATTTCACATCTAGTTTATATTCCTAATGCAGGAGGAACATACCTGCTATTAGCTCAGAGACACCCTTACTTGTATATTCTTTTATGTTTGATTTTCTGTGAAACAAATAGGAAAGATGGATTGGGAGTGGGAGGGAGGGGCAACAACCTGACTTTAGTTTTCTTGGTATAAACTTAGATTCTTTTTTTATTTATTGTTACTCTGTTCAATAATATGACAGCTTAAAAGGAGACATACCTATTTTTTTTCTTTTAAACTCGTGTTTTATTTTTTATTTTATATTTGTTTTTCTTTGGTATTCTGTAAGGTGGAGATCTGAGTTACATTTTGGTCTTCTCCTTTCAATACGGTTATAAAAGTATTTAAATTTCACCCCTATATCTATTTTATCTTTCTGATGACTCACCCCTTCTAAATCCTTCTATGTTCATTTAGTTTTTCTTTTTGTTCAGTGGGCCATCTTTCAAAAGAGCTTATTAGATGTTCATGTCGTCTCAGCCACCATCAGACTGAATGCTGTCTTTTCATGCTCCCTGCCTGGCGTGATGACATCACAGTGTGATGGTCTCATGCGGCTTGGTCACTATATGGTGACACAGTAATCTAATAAAAAAAATCCATTATTTCACCCTAACCTAACCTCGTAGACTAGACCCCGACAAACAGTCCACATCCCAATTATGAATATTGCCATGCAATAAAATCGAAAACAAATACAACCGCTGTGTAAACTTTTAGGAAGGGAGGACCACACACTGTTCATTGTGAACACTCATTAGGAGTTAGTGTGGTCTCCATAGTGACCGAGTTGCAGGAGACCATCACAGTGTGACATCATCACGCCAGGAAGGAAGCATGATATCATGCGGCTCGGCCCCCTTCTCCTACACAGCAAAGCAGCACACAGATTAGAAAAGACAGCTTTCAGCTCAATGGTGCAAAGATACCATACCCTTGACAACTCCTCAAGTTTTCTCAGGTCTCTTCTCATTCTTTCCACCCCGCTGGAGTGTCCACCCTATTGCAGATGGTGTCATCCACAAAGAGGAGATCTTCCCCTTCAGCTCTTCTGTAATGTCACCTATAAAGACAATAAGGAGGACCGGTCCCAACACAGATCCTTGAGGCACCCCACTGGTCACTCTCCCCTCCTTGGAATGAACTCCATTTACCACCATTCTCTGTCGCCTATTCCCTAAACAATTTCTTACTCAGTTTACCACCTTTGGATCCACTCCTAAGCTATCCAGCTTGCTTAACAGTCTCCTATGTAGAAACGGTGTTGAATGCCTTACTAAAATCTAGGTAGTCTACATCTACCACTCCACCCTGATCCAATCCCTTGGTTACCCAATCAAAGAACTCTATCAAATTCATTTGACACAACCTCCCATCCATGAATCCATACTATCTTGAGTCTTGTAACCCACTAGATTCAAGATGTTCCACTATCTTCTTCTTCAGCAGTGATTCAATTAACTTCCATACCACTGATGTCGGGCTGACTGTTCTGTAATTGCCAGCCTCCTCCCTGCTGCCACTTTTGCGAAGTGGAACTACATCTGCTCTCCTCCTGTCTTCTGGAACCACTCCTGTTTCCAGTGAGCTGTTAAGCAGGACTGTCGGAGGTGCAGCCAGTACCTCTCTTAGCTGCCTCAATACCCTAGGATGTACCCCCATCTGGTCACATTGCTTAGTCCACTTTCAGATTAGTGAGTCCCTTTAGAACTCTCTCCTCTGAAAAAGGACTAATGTCCATCTGCCTCCCTTCAGAGCTTCTGTTACTTTTTTGTGACCCTACCCATTCTTTCTCCACTGCCTTTTGCCAGATCCCCTCTGCACTGTTTCCCCCAATCACTTTTTAACCTTACAACCCCTCCCCTAGTCTTCCTCTTTTCACTTACATACCTAAAAAAATGTATTGTTCCTATTTCATTACCTCTAGGTCTATTCTCTCTTCAGTTTGTGACTCCATGCTCCTTACTACTTCCCTTGCTTCTCTCTGTTCCCCTGATACACCTCCCTATCTTTATCCCTCTGTGTCACCTTATATCTTCTGAATGCCACCCTTTTAGCCTTTACATTTTAGCCACCCCTTTCGAGAACCATTGCAGTCTCCTTTTCCTCTTACTTTTACTCACTTGAGCAACATCGGGGTATGTTTTTATTTATTTATTTTATTTATTGAAATGTTTCACCAGGAATGCACACTGAGCAACAAGATACTCGTCTCCCGGTGCGACCGGGGGGTCTACAAGTGGAGAAATGATACAGACATTGTGTCATGTGTTACAGGTATGAACTACAAGTGGAGAACTGATACAGACATTGTGTCATGCATTGCTAGGTTACAATCTATTAGGAGTTACAACATCATTGAATAAGGAGCTTACATACATTTAGGCACTCAAGCATGAGTAGCAACATGGATTAGGTTAGACACTGAGGTAAATTACATGAGGAACAACATGGAATTTATTTTTAGACAATACTGAGAACAGGCCTACTACACATTGGAACAGGAACGGTAGTGGGGGGAACAAAACCTATAAGTGTAAAAATTGTGGGGCAAGTACGTATGGTCAATGGTATATGCCAGCATTTATAGCAATATCTAATGCCACTGGTCAAGCCAGTGGAGTGGTGGAAGGCATAAGGGGTGAAGGGTGGGTGAGGTGTGGGGGGAGAGGTGTCAGGCACAAGAGCAGTTTACCGCGTAGAAATTAGACAAAGCTGAGGATGGCGAGTGCATAGAAGAGGAGTGTCGAATTTGGGCCAGGAGGTCATTCCAGGGTTTAGGGAGGTGGTAGGAGAAGGCTGCTTGACCAGAAGAGGTCTGACAGTGGGGGATGGATAGTAGCCAGGTGTCGGTTGATCAGAGGGCACGCGAGGGGGAGGGTGGAGAAGATAGAGAGGAGGTAAGGTAGAGCGGCAAGGAGCCGGGCCAGAATTTTGAGGTGAATTTAGCACAATGGAGTTGTCGACAGTTGCCAAGGGAGGGGAAGGCCAGTGAATGGTAGAGCATGCAGTGATGGGTGTGGGGGGGGCATCGAGGGCAGAGTGGCAGAAAAACCCTTGAAAAGGGGATCCAGTCTGGATAGGGTAAACTTGGGAGCAGCACTGTAGACTACATCACAGTAGTCGAATGTAGGTAGTATCATCTTCTGTACAATTTCACGTCTCACAGTTAGCGGGAGGTTACTGCGGTTCCTGTAAAGAGCGCTGAGCATGGGGCACAGTTTCTTCAGGATCATGTCTACATGGGCAGAGAAGGAAGGGTGTTGGTCAAGCCATACCCCTAAGTACCTAAAAGTAGTAGTGTCCTCAAGGACCCTCCCGTCAAGGGTGTGGAAATTATGGAGGCAGGTGAGCCTGGATAGTCTCTGCCTGGTGCCAAAGGTCATGGAGACTGTCTTTTTGGCATTAAGGGAGAGTTGGTGGGAGCTGAACCAGAGTGGAACTTTATTGAAATCAGCCTGAAGTCTGGTAGCAACCTCCTCTGAGGACCTGCTGGTGGTATATAGGACTGTATCGTCTGCATACATGTGTAAGGAGGAAAATGAACAGGTTAATGGCATGTCATTTAGAATGATAGGAAAATAGGATAGGGCCCAGTACTGAGCCCTGTGGTACTCCAGTATCTATAGGGAGTGGAGGGGAGATGGAATCAGCAATTCTTACTGATTGGGTTTTCCCTATCAGGTATGTACCAAACCAGTTTGTGGCAGACTCTGATAGGCCAGCTGCAGAGAGGCAGGTGAACAACAGGATATGGGAGACGGTGTCAAATGTTTTGGCTAAATCAACAAAGATGGCTGAGGTAATTCGCCCTTGGTCCATCCCAGAGAGGATAGTGTCAGTGAGTCTTAGTAGAGAAGTGGCAGTCGAGTGGGTCTTCTGAAATTCAGACTGGTAGGGAGTGAAGAAAATGGAGTCAGAGAGAAAGTTAGAAAGTTGAGAGAGCAAGAGGTGCTCTTGGAGTTTTGCGAGGGCAGCGAGGACAGAGATTGGGTGGTAGTTGGACACAGAGGTTGTGTCACCACCTTTGGGCAGGGGTAAGACAATAGCATGTTTCCAGTCTGTGGGAGCAGTCACAGAGGTGAACGATTTGTTTAGAAGGTCAACAAGTGGTGGTGCAATGGCAGGGGCAGATAGGAAGAGGAGTTTGGTGTCCAGCCCATCTGGGGATTTGCCTTTGGATGGGTTGAGGGTACATAGGGTGTTAAGGGCCTCAGCAGGAGTGATGCTTCAGAAGGAGAAGGTGTTTGCTCCAGAGGTAATTGTATTTCCGATGGGTTGGGCTGGGAGGAGCAACAGTGGGTAGAGAGGCAAGGAGAGTAGAAGCACAAGACGTGAAGTAGGTTCAGTGGCAACTGTGATTGGCTCAGAGAGAAGGGTGCTGTTTGAGACCAGATGTGGGGTGAGATTTGATGGGGGGAAGTGAGTGAATAGCTTTCCAAAATTTGGATGGGCTGCTTAGATTGGCATTGAAAGTGGAGTGAAAGTACTCAGCTTTGGCTAGACGGGTGGCCTTGGTGCACTTGTTACAGAGCATGCAGTAGGTAGTGTTGTCTCTTGGGAGGAGAGAGGATTTGTAATTTTTCCAAGCCTTGTCCAGGGCATTTTGCAGGCTATCAGCTCAGGGGAGATCCATGGTAGATGGTTTCCCTGGACCCTGGTACATCTCAGAGGGGTGTGCTTATCCCAGACTTTGAGGAATGTATTATGAAAATGGGCAACAGAATCATAAATATTGATGTTATTAAGGACCAGGGCCCAGTTGGCGCAGACATGGTCTTCCAGCAGGGGGTTGAGATTTAGAGATTTGTATGAACGTTGCAGCAGACACTTAGGAGCGGCTTAAGGGCGGTGGATTTTGCGGACTAGGTAGGTAATGTGATGGTCACTTATAGAGTCGGGCAGTAAGCCAGAATTGAGGACACGGTGTGGGTGGGTGATGAGCACCCAGTGGATAAGAGAGTGATTGCCCATTTTGTGGTTGGAACAGGTTGGCTCTGTGATGACCTATGTAAGATTTAGGAATTATATTTCTGAGTGCAGTTCATTTAGAGAGGGTAGGGGCAAATTATGATTAAAATCTCCCAGGATATAGAGTTCACTGGAGGGGGGCTTGGGAGACTAGATGACTTATAAGGTTGGAGACTGTGGGTGCAGGAGTACTAGGCCAGCAGTAGACGCCAGCAATGTAGATAGGAAGCAAGAAAGGGAGGGGCAGTTTTAGCATTAGTAGTTTATAGGCCTGGGGCTCAGTTTTTGTTAGGGTGACAGAGAAGTGTAAGCCTGTGTCAGTGTTGATAGCAACTCCACCACCTCTGGAAGGGCAGTCTTGTCATGTAATAGTGAACCCTGGGATGGCGATGGAGGTGTCCTTCAGTTTTGTGTTTAGCCATGTTTCAGTTAGAATGATGATGTCCGGTGCTTGACGGACTGCTGGCACCTGGAGTAGGTCAAGTTTAGGGGCTAGGCTGCGGATGTTTAGATGAAATATGCACAGCCCATGGGGGAGGGAGCCACAGGGACTGGTAGAGGTGGTTGCTGCTGGGGATGAGGCCATGGTGGTTGGCAGGGTATTAGCAGAGGCAGGGCTAGGGTTTGGGTGTATATCACCAGCAGCTAGAAGAAGTAGGATTAATATGAGATACCACGAGAGTATTTGCTTGCATTGTGTGGAGGGTGAGCATCGCCTAGGATGTGGTAGCATACGGGCAGGAGGAGTTGAACAAGAGGCAAATAAATGCAAGGGTGACCAAAGGTGGGCATAGGAGTAGAGAGAGGAGCAGGGGTGGATAGAGTAGTGGGCCCAGGTTGTAGCTGGTAAAGTTAGGGTCTCAGAGCAGGGGAGATGCATGAGGTAGGATACTATAGTGGTAGTGTAGTGGGGAGGATCAGTGGAGGCAGTATGTATGTGTCGGGTTTTGACAGGGAGGTAGATTAGTATGGCCATGATTAGAGACAAACTGAGAGATGAAAGAGCCATTGTACGGGGAAATAAGTAAGGCAGCGTAGACAGACAACGTTTTCAAGGAGCGGTGGGCTGAGGGAAAAATAAGGCAGCAAGACAAAGCTTATTGTTATGGAGGAGCGGTGAGCAGAGAGTAGGAGTGGCTGAGGAGTAGTCATACAACACCTGTGCGACAGCTATTGGCTGGCAGGTCAGAAGAGGTGGCAAGTACAGAAATATTGAGATAGCCAATGGTAGGATTTGTCTGGAAGTGTATTTAAACAGTGGTGGGGGTGGGCGGGAGGACCAAAAAACTGGGTTAGCTCAGCTCCTGGTAGCGTTAGGCAATAGTCCTTAAGCTGGAAGAGCAGTTGCCCTCACTATGCTCACTTTTAAGTCGGCCCAATGGTGCTGAGGGTTGAGGCGCTGGACGCCACACCTCGTGCAATGCCGGTGACCCGAGTTCGGGAGCAAGCTCAGGTGCCGGGGGTCAGCAGGGGAAGGATCGGATCGAGAGCCCGACGGGCTGCTCTCCTATCCTGGGAGGAGGGTACCTGGATGTCCGGAGCTCTGGTGCCCCTGGTGGAGACTAGGGGATGCCATAGTAGCTCAGGCAGCACATTACAGTGTGCCCTACGCTGGCAGAGTTGCCGTGAACTAAGTGTAGGAAGTGCACATGCATGGGGAGGGCGGGGAAGAACAAGAAAAATGGAAAAACCCAGCTCACGGGGATAGGTGATGGCACATCTCCACCATGCCCAGCACTGGATCTGACTGGGCCAAGCCTCATCACTCCTCCACCTGGGCCCCACCCCATCTGCCAGGGACTGTCTCTAAGGAGCCCAAGTAAGTGGTCGGGCTACCCTCCCCGGGCGGGTTAAACTGGGGGTACTGGCAGCGGGGGGGGAAGAGAGAAGGGCAGTACACCACAGCAGACCTCAGGTGGGCAGGCAGAAAGGAGAGGAAGCCTGAGAGAGTTCTCCCGAGCTGTGTCAGAAGGGGAAAAAAGAATTTAAAAAAAAAAAAAAAGCTATGCTCACTTTTAGGTTTGCCAACTGTTCCTCCACCCATCTGGGTCATCCCCCTCCCCCCCCCCACCAGGTCATCCCTCAGGCATTCACTCATCTCATCCCATTACAAAGTTTAATTAGCCAGCTTGGTGTATGTGTTAAACCATCATTTTTTTGTTGTACCGTTTGCACTATCCCCCATCACCTACAGTACATAATGAATTGCAGATATGTGAAGCAAAAGGTACCAGAATAATGGGGCTGGCAGTATAGCCTAGAGGCTAGATTAATGAGCTGTCAGTGAGCTTGGTACATCCAGTATACCTGGATTTCATTCCCACATACTGCATACTGTGTGACCCTGAGCAAGTCACTTAACCTCCCCCAGTGCTCCCAGGTTGCCCCTGAAAACAGGTCTTATGTCTAGTGGTACTTAACCGGTTACCAGAAGAATAAAAATAAATAAGCCTCAGATAGCATCACAGAACAATAAAGTCCCTACAGTTTCAGGCGGTACAGCAGTCCCCAGGCCCACTGCTTACTGGTGGGATTTTAGGGTAGGCTAAAGCACCTAATATGTTCAAATGCTAGGAACACCCCAGCTCTCCAGACTTGCTCATAATTGTTCATTCTGTGATGTCACCTTTCTCTAATTCCTCAAAACCTCTAAGGTCTGTCAGTATGAAACACTGATGCTCATTAATCATTATCATTATCATCAACATCCCCACCAAGTTTCTGTGGAGAATTCATTAAGCACGTTACATTCATTAAGCATGATTTGCATGTGCATGTAGGTTTATACATAATTTCTGCTCAATATTTGGCTGGTGTTTGTAGCTGACTTGGCTAATTAAAAAAAACATGACTAGACTGAGACCTGAGAAAGAACTCTCTCCTGATCTGCACTAAAGAAGAAAACACTTTCCCACTTAAGCTAATTAAATACATCTTAAAAAGGAAATCACAGCTGTAAAGTGCTACTTCATGAATATGATTGGACTTGTTAGTACTTTATTTTTCCAACTGCACTAAGGCAACAAATCAGAGCAACAAAATAGTTTCGGGGCAGATCCAGTGGTGCAGCAGCACATCTCCCTGAGAGACTGGGTTATGTGTGTGGTCTTCAGAATCTCATGCCAGGTCACTCAGTTCTTGGGACAGGAAGATGCAGGATGTCAAGTGTCTATTCTTTCCCCTGATGGCTAACCATGGAGTGTTACTGGCATTAGCTGGGAAGTCTGCTGCTAATCCAACCACCTGGCTGGAGGAAAGGTGCAGCTGTGATGTCCCCAAGCATCAGAGTGAGGGAAACATAGCAGTAGGGGTTGGAACTCTTTCCAGCAATGGCATGTCTTGCTGGCAAGTTGGTCCAGGTGCCAGAAACTCAGAACATAAATTGGTATGCCAGAACCAAGTGCCTGTATGCTGCTAAGTATCATGTTTCTGGCACCCGTCCTGGTGATGGCATGCTGGTGTAGGTACCAGTATACCAGTGTTGGTGTGAAGTAACAGGTATCTGGTGCTTGGACCAGCATGTCAGTAAGACTTGCCAGTGCAGGTGTCGTGAGTCAGCCATCAATTCAATCTAGTCGTTAGCGAGTCTTAGCATCTTTTGCAATTGACAAGAGCTATGGTTGAAATTAAAAAGCCAATATAAGTTGTTTACAAAACAGAAACCCGTTCTCTTAAGCTTTAATGAAACCAATTCTCTGAAACCTTACCTGCAAATTAGCGATTGCTCAGTGCTTTTATCTGAAATGTTGCTTTGTTCGGGAAAGGTGTGACCTAAAGGTTACTTAACACGATCTTTTATTCCCCAGTATTGTTTTCAAATCACCTAATTAACTGCTGGGGGGAGGGGGTTCTCTGTAAAAGCCCACGTTGCTTGCTCTACATTCTGAGATGCCAGCAGGGTTATGCTAGTTAAATGCCAGCACTCCATCTGATTATGTATATGTTTTATTAAGTTAATTGCCATTATTTTTCTGGAAAGATCTAACCGTAATTAACTTAATAATAATAATAGTAATTCAGTGTTTGGTGAATAGTGTATGGTGCTTGTGTATAGTTAGCGTTGTCTTTTCTCTGTTCCCACCCTCAGTAGAGGAGCCGGGCAGTATTAGGGAAATAGAAGGCCCTGAACCATGTGGGTGAGAAGAGCATCAGAGGAGGCAGGGAGGATAGTGGGTGCATGAAAAACTCTGAGTGTGAGCTGCTGGGGGACAGGCTTGGATTATACTTTGCTTTCAGAAGGAGATATTCCCCAACACTGAACCTCTGGCAAAGCTCTCCCATTCTGTGTTTGTAGAATAGTATATTGTGCTTGTGTAATACTTAACTTAGGCCTTTCTCTATACCCACCCTCAGTAGAGGAACCTAGCAGCTTTAGGGAAATAGAAGGCCCAAAAAGAGATAACCTCCTCCAACTCGCAGAGTGTGTGAACAGTAGCATGCAGGAAAGGAAAAAAAGCCCTGTGGATTAAGGCTACAGAGTTGACTGTCCTCTGGGCATAATGGAGCCTATTCTCCAAGGGAAGCAGTGCCCACATACCATGTATCTGTGGTGTGTAGACTCTCCACAGCTGTCGCACCCCCTGCACCCAATTTACCAAAGAAGCAGGGGGCTGTCACACACTGGATCCCCTGGCAAGCTGGGGAGCTCTGTGTGGGGGCGGTCTGGGGGCTGGTGCAGGGGGCATTCCCGCGCTCTGTGCTGTTGATGGAAGGGAAGAGTGTTGTGTGAGGGGGGTACAGGCTATGTGAACCACAGGCAGCTGTAGCCACTGTGTGGCCCCCGACAGTATGCCACCAACAACAGTGAACACCATAGGGCACCTCTGCCAAGCTGCCTAAGCCCACCTGGACCATCGTGAGGGCTGAGGACAGCCACCTGGGTGCTTGCCTGGTGTTAGTTTGTGCAGCCCCAACACACATCCCTGCATCCATGGTGCCTTGCAGTGCAGGGGATCCACTAGCGGACCGGGACCGGGCATCCCATTGGATGGCCGCCAATGTCCGCCAATCTGCTCCCATGCCTGTACATGCTGGGGGGGTGAGGCCAAGGACAGGTGCCCTGCAGGTGCTTTGTGATCATGAACCTGTGCATCCTGCACTGGTCCACAGCCACATAAGGGGGCATGCAATGTGCATGCAGATCGCATGTACATTGCGTCCCATGGAGAATCAGCTGCAATAAGAGGAGATGATGCTAAATACTTGTCTGCTTTCTTCTCCCAAATTGAAGAGACGTGTTCCAGGATGGATGGCTCATCTTCTGATTCTTGAAGAGAGGAGCAGGATGTTGTTTGCATACTGAGGGTGCTGCTTCAGTCCAAGGGAAAGCCCTGAGAAAGCATAAGAACTCAAGACTGAGCTCTTGTAGGAGAGTTCTGGGATGCTCCGTGAACCACGTGGTAGTCATTGCTGCATACATGTCAGAAGACAGAAAAGGTTGAGAAGACTCAGAGGAAATGTGATGAACATGAGTTGCTCAAAAGAGCTGCTGAGCACCGGTTCTTGGAAATGAGCAGAGGCGTGCATAGAGGGGGGGATGACTCTGGCCTTGGCCCCCCTGTTAAGATGCTATCAATAGAAAAAAAATAAGCCCTTTGATTTTTATGTTTGCTTGCACACATGTGCAAGAAACATAGTGCCACCATACAAGTTTTCGTAGGTGAGTCACCCCAACTTACAATGCCCTGCTCCTTTTTGCAGGCGCGGCCGCACCAGACCAATGAATCTCTCAGCTGTCTATGACAGCTGTTCAGATGCAATGCTGTACAGTTCTGAGAAAACCACCACTATAGTCATCGGTGGTAACGCGTATGCAAATTGCCTACACATCAGCACTACATCTGAACTGTCATAGACAGTTTGTTTCTGATCCCCGTCCGATCCAGTTCCCCTCACCACGAACACCTAGATAGCACGCTGGTAGCCCACCCCAGCATGCTCGTGTGCTCCTCTCCTCCCCTGCACACTGTATGACTGATGGGGGTGCCCAATCCCCCGTCAGCTCCACTGCCTCCCCCCAAAAGCAAACTTCCAGGTGCCACGCTAGGAGTCCACCCCAGCAAGGCAAAAGTCTGTGGCCCACGGGGGTGCCCAATCCCTCGTCGGCTCCACTGCCCCCCCAACAAACTTTCAGGTGCCACACTGGGAGCCCACCCTAGTGTGGCAAAAGTCCCACGTCGTCTTTATAAAAAAAAAACACATAGAACAAAAGAAAACGGTCCCTCATTGACTCTCTTGCCCCTTCCCCCAACCCGCACCACCTTCTGTGTACTACACCTCCCCCCACACACACCCTTACCCCATACTTACCTCTGGAGCCCAGCACAATGATCTTTGGTGGACCGGGAACACATCTGCACTCTTCAAAGCTGACCACGAACTGAAGAAATGCTGGTAAGCTGTATAATGACATAAATTTTTTTTTTCAACTTTGGTGCATATCTCAGTCATTTTGGGGAATTTTTTCACCAAATTTTTAACATGGGGTTCTTGGGACCCCACCTCATGAACTCAGCCACTGTCATTTTGTTATTTGGTCCCAAAAGGTGATTTCGCGGTCACTGCATGGAACCACTTTTTGGGACCGAGTAACAAAACGACAGTGCCACAGTTCATGAGGTAGGCCCCCAAAACCCTATGTTGAAAATTTGATGAAAAAATTCCCCAAAATGACTGTTTTACAAGCGTGCATTGCGCAGTTCCTACACCTGCTCGTAATTTCGAGAATTTTTACTATTTTCACTCCAGATTTTCAACATTGCCATTTTACCATACCTCCTTATGAGCAGTACAGCTGTCATTTTTCACATCTTGCCCAAAATGTGTTTTCGCGCATTTAGCGCACAATGGCACGGTCGGTGTGTGAAATCAATGTTTGGGACAGATTAAGAAAATCACAGTGACACTGTTCATGACCAGACGTGTTAAAATGGCTATGTTGAAAATTTGGTGACAAAAGTCCATAAAATGACTGTGTTACGAATGTGCATTGTGCAGTTTCCACGCACCCTTGTAAGTTCACAAATTTGTAATATTTTCAGTCCAGATTTTCAACACTGCCATTTTTCCACACTTTCTTATGAACAGTATAGCTGTTATTTTTCACACCCTGGCCAAAATGTGTTTTCGCACTTCCAACGCAGAAATGAGCGGTCGCTGTGTGAAATTAGTGTTCGGGACAGATTAAGAAAATCACAGTGACACTATTCATGAGCGGAGGTCCCAAAATGCCTTTTTTGACAATCTACTTTAAAAAATCCCCAAACTAATTACATTATGGGTGTGCATTGCGCAGTTTCTGTGCACACTCGTGACTTCACCAGTTTTTTTGTATTTTCACTATAGATTTCCAAAATTGCCATTTTTTACACCTCCCCATGAACAGTACAACTGTGATTTTTCACATCCTGTTCGAAATGTGTTTTCGCAACTGTGGTGCCAAATGGTGTAGTCACTGTGCAAAATCAGCTCTCGGCTAACAAACTGATATTGCCACTGTTCTTGAGGTGGGGTCACAAAAAACCCATGTTGAAAATCTGGAGTGAAAATACCAATGAACGCCTGGAGCGTTAGGGTTTCCAACCATAACACCCCACCCTGTAGAGACTGACAGGCATCAGGGGTGTGACTTGGGATTGTCACCTGTAATGCTCATGCCATTCCACCCCACCCCCAACCTACCCCCACTCTGCAGCCAGTGACAGCCATCAAGGTGTGCCTTGGAATCTTTGGCCCCAGTGTTCACCCCAATCTCCTATACTGTACCCATCTAACCATATTTCCTTATGGAATGGGGTGAGCATAAGGCCCTAAGACCCCAAGGCACACCGAGACACTTGTTGGTGACTGCAGGGTAGGGTGTGGTGAAATGGCGTGGCCGTTATGGCCGATGACCCAAAGGCACACCCCAATGCCTGTCACTCTCTGCAGGGTGGTGGTGGGGTTGGCTTCAGTTCAATACTTCACTGCCATTCCTATTATGCATCTCTCTAACTCCTACACTACCAATGCCAATGCCAACAAGCAAACATTTGGCATTGACAAATGCTTGTTTTTTCTGTTGTTTATGTTACCTGACCTCAGAGTCCTGAGCTGCTGCAGTTAAGAAAGTTGCATTTCTCAAACAGTGTTTTCGTAACCTTCAAGCTGGAATTTATTACTCTGACAGCAGAACTCACAGATGTTTACATTTCCCACACTGAAACATCCTTTTCGAGGTGAGGATAACCATAGGCTATAGGTTGCTTCAGGTTTGGGTTCAACATAATGCATATGTACAGTACTAGCCTGTCTGTAAGATTATCTGCTCTTGGAACTGTAATTCTAAGGCTCTCTGTTAATTCTCTTGATAAAATAGAATCATTAAGAAGTATAGGCCAGTATTTTCTAATGATGTTCCCTATATCTCCTGGTGCCCTAATGTATTTTGTAATAAAACAGACAGATCTGTTATCACCCTGTTCCTGATTCTTTGTTTCTAACAAGAAGTCCCTTTCCATGTTTTAGCTCTCTCAAGAGCATTGTCAAATATCAGCCTATTTTGTAGTTCCTTTGTATGAATCTATTGCACAGTTTCTGAGATTCTTTTTCAAACTTATCTTCCCTAATGCAATTCTGCCTGTTACATATACATTTTTCTGTATTCATTTGTTTTTGTTTTCTTATGTTCCATTGTGTTACATTTTGTCTATCACTGTTCGAATCCCACCACAGCCGCTTAAATCTAAATCATGAATTAACATGTCTATATGTATTTAAAACAGCAGGGGCAGACAGTATGTTGGTTTAGGAAACTGTATAAAAGAGATTATTGTAGCACAGTAAAACTGAACCCCTCATGAAGACTTCTGTTGAAGCACTAGGGTTTTGGTGTGGCGGTGAACCCACACCGCGTGTGTCTGTTAATTATCTGCTATAAAAGTGGAGAATTTGTTTTTACATATTTACTAACTCCTGCATTTCTTTTTGTGGAAGACTGGTGAGTTTTCTGTTACCTTGAACTTTTTCTCTTCTGATTTACAGTGGCTAGCTGCTATCCCTCGCAGAGCACCAGGCTCCATTCCAAATGTGCACACCTGTTCATGCTTTTGGCTGTAATGTACCTTGCCTACCTGTAAAATGTAGGAAAATGCACAATTTACAGTGATTTATCTCAAAAATATTCTAGGGGCATGCCCACAGACCCCCCCAGCTTTGTTAGGATTTTGGGCCCCCCTTGTTCACAGCTTCTGCGCACGCCTCTGGAAATGGGAATATAGATCTGGACTCCTGTTGAGAAGTCTGTCGGTTCTGCAGTTGGAAGTAACGAGATTTAATGATCTGCTTGTTTCTTGAAGTGGTAAGTGTGAAAATTTTTAGCAGAAGAGGCTGATGAATGCTCAGCTCCCCAGGATGCAAGGAGGAAGACAAAATGGCTGATGAGCCCAAGGGCAGGATTTTCAAAGCATGGCGAAGGACTTGCAACAAGCCTTGCACCATGGCACTTCAGTACTGGTGCTGTGCCAAACCTATTCGCTGCAACTGCACCCGATTTTACAATCTCAGGCACAGTTGCTACAGTTTCCACTATTTATGGCAGCTTGCGCCAAATATCTGGTGCAAGCTCCATAAAGAAAGGACCTCAGGATTGCCACAAACTACACCACAAAAAGTTGGTCTAACATGCAGCAATTGGCACATGGGATAGAAAATCCCAATCGACGGCAAGGAGAATGCCACAAGCCCTATGCACCATATGCTCGGCGCGCATGGAGCTTATGGCATTCTCGCCATTTTGAAAATCCTGCCCCAAATGTTCAAGTAGGTAACACTGGAAGTACATTGAACTTCAATCAGTTTCAGAATTGAAGTGCTTTGATAGGGACTCATTACAGATGAAGTTCTATGGATTCCAAGCAGAAAGAGATTAACAGAGGCATAGGATGAGGCAAGGCTATTTTTTTTTTTTTTGTATTATTTCTTTCATCCTCCTCCCATGTCTTCCCCGTTGGCCTCTCCTTCAGGCCATTAGTGGTCTTGTTCCTCTACCGCTCGCTTGCTCCCCTGCCTGTTGCTGCCGTCCACCACCTCAAATGGCAGCCACCCTCGGGGTAATCCAGTATAACCCTTCACTGGATGGGTTCTCCTCCTCCTCCTCCTCCGAGGAGAAAGGCATTGGTAGACGCCAGCCAGCACAACTACTTGGCGCCTGAGGTGCTGCTGAGGTGGTCTCTAGGGCCTGATCAGAGCACTTGCAGTGGTGGAGAGACTGGATGGCCGTCATCCAGTCGAGCAAAGGAGAATCTTTCCCTTTTCTCCACAGGGGTGTGGCATGCCATGACGTCTAGGCAGACACCAATGTCCACCACATACCCCCAGTTAGTCGTTTGGCATGTTGCTATACCCCAGGTCTCCACTGGGAGTCAGCAGATGCCAGACCGCATCCCCACCCTCCCCACTGGAGAAGGCGAGCTGTCGGATGCTCAAGCCTTCTGCCCCAGCCAGTCCTCCAGCGACCCAGGTCCACTCCCGAACCCAAGTCACCAGCATCGCAAGCAGAAATCCAACCGCTGCGCCAACAGGCCAGCTAGGCAAGACAATTTTATTCATATGGCACCCATTCCCTGAGGCTCAGGGTGCGTAACATATACAAATACATTAAAAAAAAGAGGACTTCCGGTGACATCACTGACCGATGTAGACGCTCGGGTACAGGGCTCTCTCTACCCCTTGACCTAGCTCCTTTTAAACACTAACTTCCCACAGAGCAAAATATCGAACAAAGGCAAAACTCCACTCTCACTACAATGGCGACCAGAAATAGACCCAAATCTGGGTCGGATGGTGGGCTAAAACAACAAAAATTTAACATGCCCTCTATACCTGTGGCACGTAGCGAGGAGGCCGCTAAAGCACTGGATCCTGAGTGGGAGAGTGATTCCGAGGAGGAGGGGGAAGAGTTCACAATTACGACTCGCCAGCTGTGTCGAGAGCTGCGTCGGCTAAGTAATACATTCCATTCCATTAAAGCTGATATCAAAGAAAACAAAACTAATATCTCTAAGCAGGGGAAGCAGCTTGAAGAAATAACAGAACAGCATACAGCCTACTCGGAAATGGTAGACTTACATAACAGTGCAATTCTTCACCTTCATGACTGCACTCAACTCCTGATGGGGAAAGTAGAGGATCTCGAGAATCATTCTCGACGAATAAATTTAAGAATCCATGGCCTTCCTGAAAACACTGAGCAGGGTAATATGCCCAGTTACATCAATGGTTTGATGTGAGAGCTGTTGGACATTGGCCAGGATGTCTCCCTGAATATAATCCGTGCACACCGGGCCTTGTCGGCTCTCTCTAAAGATCCTAAGGCACAACCGTGCTCGATTATTGTGGTGTTTTTGGATTTCAGAATGAAAGAACTGGTTTTAAGAAAGGCGTGGGCTAAGAAGGAAATCTTGTTTGGGGATACCAAGTTATTTTTTGAGCCGGATTACGCCCCCACAACGATGGCGTGAAGAAAGATGTGGTTTCCCATAGTAAAAGCCCTCAGAGGGAAAGGACTGAGAGCCAGAGTGGACTTTCCAGTCTGACTTAGGGTGACAGCGGACATGGGTACTAAATTATTTGACAGCGTGGGAGAAGCAAAGAAGTACCTTTCCTCTCTAGAGCTACTGGCAAATGAGCTGTCCCCCCAGGGCTGATTAAAGACATTGACAAGCGGCAGTGGCAACTGGCTAGTGGTGGGATAGGGGGACTTGCAGATTTAATTCAACGATTAAACCAGGTGGTTTTGCAGCGTGGAACCGCTTAGAAGAAAAAGGCCCAGAAACTACCAGGTTGAAATGAGAGAGAGAGAGAAACATTTCTGGCTAAGTTTTTTGGTGATGTTTTGTGGGACTGGAACAATAGCTTTGGGGCCTTTAAAGAGACATGCCACACTACGAGATCAGGGTGGAAGGTTCATGGGGCAGTTGAAACATGATGGCTGTCTGTGGAGGGGCCTCTGGGACTTCCTTCGCTCCCGGCTGAGTGGGGGGGATTCCTTGGGCTAAGTTACAGGAAATGAAGGGGCACAAGACATGTGTTTATTTTCCTACTGCTGTTGGCCTAAGGCTTTGCAGGCAGAACAAGATGGAGGGGAGTGGGCTCGGGGGGACGACAAGTTGGCCAGGCCCGGGTCACCACCCCCTCAACATTAATGGGCTGGATCGGGGGGGGGGGTGAAGGTCTGCATTGGTCAGGTGATTCACACGAATGCAGCTAGTGCTGGAAGTATACCCGCACTCGCAGTGAGGTGATGGGATTTTCCCAACACTTCCCACCATTTTTTCGCCAGGAGGAGAAAAGTGCGCAACTCATGGCACTTTGGAAGGAAACACAGAGATGGAGAAAGCATTCTTTCCTCCTGTTGGGGAATTGTTTCTAAATAGGTTAACCTTGGCTGATGTCAAAAAGGCTGAAGTACCAACATTTTTTTTACATTTATATTGCTGTGCTTGTACACCTGTACCGTGCCTTCTTGGGGAATTGGTTTCTCAGTCTAAAGGGCCTGTCCACACTGCTGCAATGGAGGGGCTTAATATTGTAATGTACAGTGTTCGTGGTATTAACCACCCAATTAAACGGGCCCGTATCCTGTAGGAGCTAGGGAGGCTGAACACCCAAATTGCACTCTTACAAGAGACACATCTCACAGAGGTCGAACATAAACAATTGTCGCAGATGGGTGGGGTCAGTTTATTCTTCCTCTTATGGGGTTCATCCACATAGAAGAGGTACTGCAATCTTAGTGCATAAATCCTGGCCCCTCCAGGTGCAGAGTGTGGTTACAGACCCAGAAGGCAGATTTGTTAAAGTGATGGGAAAGCTTGGTGTGATCCTCTGTACGATTGTAAGTTTATATGCCCCTAATGAAGATCGAGAAGCAGCTTTTTTCTTCCAAAAACAACTGCCGGGGTGGATGGGGTATTGAAGGCAATCTTACCATTTTAGGGGGTGACTTTAATACCATATTATGAGCCACTTTCGACAGGATGGGAGGTTCATCCCCCCCCCCCCCAAGAAAGCCAGTCTGGTTTTAAATAGGTCCCTACAGAACTGGGGGTTGGTGGATACTTGGAGATGGAAAAATGGCACAGGGAAGGATTATTCCCACTACTCAGACAGACATAATTGCTATACTAGAATAGATATGATTTTGATGTCTGAGGAGTGGGCATATGCAGTTGACGAGTGCTCTATCCGCTCACGTTCCATTTCCGATCATGCACCTGTTAGATTAATGCTTAATTTACTCCCTTCTATCCAAAACTCTCACTGGCGGTTCAATGTAGGTCTCCTGAACAGTGAGGACTTTAAATCTTTTATTGAGGATATTATTGATGACTATTTGGTCATCAACCTGGTGAGAAGTTTAGCTGCCAGAATTAGATAGGACGCGCTCAAGGCTGTTTTGAGAGGGGCCATTATTAACTATGCAGCTAGAGAAAAAGGAAAAAGTGAGGGAAATCAAGAAGTTAGAGGACAAAATTGCTGATCTTGAGTTTCAACATTAAATTCAGAAGTAAGCCGGCCCGCTGGCACAGAGGTTGGATTTCTGCTTGCAGTGCCGGCGACCCTGGTTCGGGAACGGACTCAGGTCGCTGGAGGGCCGGGCGGGGAGAAGGAAAGGAGCGTCCCAGGATGGCTCACCTTCTCTGGGGGGAGGGTGGGGAAGCACCTCAGTGCTTGCTTGCCCCTGGTGGAGGTTGGAGGCACAGCACAGACACAAGAGGTGAAATTGCTGGGGAGTAGCGGACGTCGGCGTGTGCCTTGACATCAGTGGCACACCACTCCCCGGGGAGTAAAAAACTAGGAAACTGCCTTGGTCGACCAGATGACAGTCCCTCCGGTCTCTGACTGCCTGGGCCTCCCAACCCGACACCGCTGCCTCAAAAGTGACACCCCGGATATCTGGATGTGGCCTATCCACGCATCTTCCCCTTGGAGGAGGGGACCCGTCCAGTGAAGGGATACGCCGGGTTACCTGGGGGTTCACGATTTGAGGTAAGTAGTAGCAGGGATGAGGGAGAGGGCAGTAACGAGGGACATTGGGGGACCCGAAGGAGTGGCCGACCAGGGGTAGCAGGAGTAGCAGGAGGGGAAAAAAAAAATTCAGAAGTAAAGTAACAACTTAAAGCTACCAAGAAGAAATTAGAGAAGAGTTTACTTAACTTAATAGAAGGCTCATACAGGCGTATTCATCAAAGTTATTACGAGGGAGGAAATAGGGCAAGAAAACTGCTGGCAAGTACACTCAGAGTGCAACAGGGGAGTAGACTCATTCTGAGGATTAGTAATCCAGAGGACAATGTGGTAACCTATTGCCCAGAGAAAATAACCACCTCATTTGCCTCCTATTATAGGAAATTGTACTCCCAGGATTTGGTAGCAGATCTGGATCTAAACATTTTTTAATTTTTTCAAGGACTGACCCTCCGAACCTTAGACAAGGATGCTTGAGATCCTTTACAATCCCCTGTCACTCAATCGGAGATAGTAATACAATTGCAGGGGGGTCACCAGGAGAGGATGGACTCCCATCGGAATTTTATAAAACCTTTGCAGAAAAGCTAACCCCACTCCTTCATGAGGTGTATAAGGAGGTGATAGATGGTGAAGTTCCCCCAAGATCCTGGCAACCGGCCCAAATTATAGTATTGCATAAAGAAGGGAAAAACCCAGAGGAGTGTGGGTCATACCGACCGATATCTCTTTTAAACGTAGACCTTAAAATGTTCACAGGACTGCTGGCCAAAAGACTACAAGCCGTAGTGGCCCAGGTGATCCATGAAGACCAAACTGGTTTCATTTCAGGCAAGTATCTATCTGACAACCTCTGGAAGCTTCTAAATATTATTTCTGCTCAACAAACCCACCCCGATTTCCAATTGACAATTTCCATGGACACAGAGAAAGCATTTGATAGGGTTAATTGGCGCTTTCTAAAACAGTCCATGGAACAAATGAATTTCTGCCCTAAATTTTTAAAAATTATTTAAAATCTCCATGCCAACCTGGAGGCCCAGGTCAGGGTAAATGGCGTCAGCTCCGAACCTTTCTCCATCTCTAGGGGCACGAGACAGGGATGCCCACTATCACCCTTGCTTTTTGCACTAAGTTTGGAGCCTTTGGCCGCTAAAGTCAGACAGACACAGGGGATAAGTGGAGTCATGGCTGGGGGACAGGAATATAAA
The DNA here is from genome assembly GCA_016271365.2 of Neoceratodus forsteri. Lineage (NCBI taxonomy): Eukaryota > Metazoa > Chordata > Ceratodontiformes > Ceratodontidae > Neoceratodus > Neoceratodus forsteri. The sequence goes on along the minus strand of CM028129.1, from coordinate 565,087,542 downwards.
CTGTTACTTTATGCGGATGGTTCTATTTTTTTTTCTGTCTACCCCGAAGCGCTCACTACCACACTTAGTTAATATACTGGGTTCATTCGGAGACATCTCCGGCTATAAAATTAATACTATTAAGTCAGAGGCAATGGTTCTAAGTGGCACTGTGCCTCAAGAATTTAAAAAAAGATTTTAATTTGCTTGGGCTCCAAACAATCAGTTCAAATACTTGGGCATTCAGATTATGACAGATTTATATCAACTATTCGTTTAAACTCTGATAAACTCTGGAGGGTCATGGAACAAGATTTGTCATGCTGGAGGCTTCTGCCCCTTTCATTGATAGGTAGGGTGGAGGTAATCAAAATGAATATTTTGCCACGTATACTCTTTTTGTTTCAATCTCTTCCCCTTCGAGTTCCTAAACGGTTTTGGACAAGGGTTAACAAAGATATATCTAAATTTATTTGGAACCTTAAAAAAACAAGGATAGCTAGAGCTATCGTACAATGGCCCAAGAAGCAGGGAGGGCTGGGACTCCCTAATCTTTTTTCATACTACCTGGCAGCCCAAACAGCTGGACTAATGATCTGGGCCAAACAACGGGATACCTCCCAATGGCATGTTACGGAAGATGCAGCCCTAAAGGATAGACCCATTTTTTCTTTGGCTCCGACTGAGGTCTCCCCTGAATATAGGAAACAAGTTAGAAATAGATGGGAAGCACAGGGATTAGATATATTACACCAAATCAGGAAAAGGCTTAACAACCCGAGTAGACTGGGCCCTTTATCATTGATTCGTTTTGACCCTAGCTTTTTCTCACCTTCTTTAGACGTAGGTTATGCCAGATGGGCGACGACGGGAGTCACCAGATTTTCCCAGTTCCTTGAGAGAGACAAATGTATCTCCTTCCAGAGAACTAGGGAGAAATTTCACTGGCCAAATTCGGAGTTTTTACGTTACATGCAGGTGAGGCACTATATAAATTCAGGGGATAATATCCAAAGACTGGCATGTCCATATTCTAGTTGGGAAAACTTCCTTTATGGAGTGGTTACAATCTCAGGACACACTAGGTGCATCTCCAGCATTTATTAGTTGTTAATAAAACAGGAGAAGGATCCTCTGGGGAAAATTAAGAAAAAATGGGAAAAGGAGGCAAATAGCATTGTCTTGGAGTCTGATTGGAATCATAGACTGAAATGGGTGTGGAAGACCACATCAACTCTGGTGTGGAGGGAATTATTTTGCAAGATTTTGATACGTTTCTTCCACACCCCAATGATAACCAAATATCTTAAGACTTCTAGGGACAATAGATGGTGGAGATGTAGTGCGGGAATGGGCTCTCACTGGCATGTGTTTTGGAGTTGCCTGGGGCTCTCTTCCTATTGGCAGGGGATACAAAAAGTAGTGCACACTATCACACAGGTGCTCATTCCTCTGTCTGTAGAAGAATGGGTGTTGGGTTTGCCCTCCTTGACGCATCAACCTGCAGAATCCAGAAAGGTTTTACCAACAATGCTAGTGGTAGCACTAAAATGTATAACAGGAAAGTGGCTGTCACCGGACCCCCTCAAATAGACGATTGGGTCCGCAGAATGAACGAGATAGTTTTGATGGAGTCAATTATGGCAAAACTTAGACTGAATTGGAAGAAGCATGTAGAAATATGGAGAAGCTGGGGACAGTGGCTGATCAGTAGGCAGGGGGAAGAATACTAATAGGAAATGTACATGTGGGGAGACGGGTTTTGGTTTAATAAGAGATGGGGGGGCAAAAGCTAAAAGGTGAAACAAAGGGGTGCGGTTTGGGGGAGGGACAGGGAACAGCACAACCAGGGGCCATATTGGTAAGGCCCAGGCGAATGGACCATGTTAGTTAGGTCCTCAGCCTTTGTTAAAAGTTCTCCAGTTATGCATTGGCTAGAATGAACTCAGTTTAAAAGAGGGGAACTCTTTGCATAGTAAACCTTCCAGGGTTAATTTGCAAATAAGATTTTATTCAGGAAAAGCAGCTGCAAAGATGTAATTTTCATTTTTTTATCTTTTTTTTGTTGTTGTACCAGGCTGCAGCACTATCTTGACAAAAAGGAGAAAGAAATTATAGAAATTGAATATGTATAAAGTGTTAAAGACACTCTTTCAAGATATGTATTAATTTACAGACGTGAAGCATGATTATGTTTTGTCATATTTGCATTCTGAACCTGCAATAAAGCTGAGTTTAAAAAAAAACAGATGTTAAAATGCAATAGAAATTTATACAATAAAATTCATAGGATTAACATAACCCTGCAATAGCGTGCTTCAGGTTACTGGGGAAACCAAATTAATGGGCAGGACACAGATCAATCAGCTTCAAACGCCTGGCATAAGAGTTGAGCGTTCAGCCTCAGCTTGAACATGTCAGTCGAGGGAGCCTCCCAAACTGCAGGTGGAAGCGAGTCCCACAGGGTCGGCCCCGTGACACTAAATGCACAGTCGCCCGATGTCTGGAGCAGAACCCTGGGAACATCCAGGAGGCCCCTCGACGAGCAGCAGAGTGCATGAGCAGAGGTCATTGGTGTCTGGTGCTATGACAGGTAGCCAGGACCCAGTCCATATAGGGCCTTATAGGTGAGCAAGCCCACCTTGAAAAGGACCCTTCACCTGACAGGCAGTCAAAGTAGGGCACGCAGGACTGGGAGTCACATGACTGGCCCTTGAAAGGCCCATCAGCAACCGGGTTGCCATGATGTGCACTAGCTGCAGTCTGTGGAGGGTCCCTCCCATGACCCCAAAGTATACAGAGTTGTGGTAGTCAAGCCTGGAGGTGACAAAGGAATGTACCAGTGTCAGCGGAATGAAGGGCTTAATCCTGGCAATGTTCTGCAAGTGGTAGACTTTTAACAACAGACAACATCTGGTCTTCAAAGGTCAGTCTGCTGTCCAGGATCACACCTAGATTTTGCACCTTCAGGGAAGCCACCAGTGGGGCTGATCCCAAGACCAAGCCTGTGTTAGCCCCCAGTGGCAACCCATTACGCCCACGACCAGGCTCGATCACCAATACCTCTGTCTTATCTGGGTTAAGTCTCAGCCAGCTGGAAGCCATCCAGTTATTGATCTTAGCCAAACAGTTGTTAAGCACATCGACAGCTCTGGGTGTTCCGGGTGTAAAAGACAGATACAGTTGGAAATCATCTGCATAGCAGTGAAACTCCACACTGTATTGTCGAATGATCTCACCCGGGGCAGTATGTACACTGCAAACAACATCGGGGACAAGATCAAACCCTGTGGTACTCCACAAGAAAGAGGCATTGGTGAGGAGGAGGAGGAGGAGGAGGAGAAATTCCCCACCACTACCCGCTGTACCCTATCTGAGATCTAGGACTCAAACCACCTGATGACAGTTCCGGAGAGTCCACAGTACTCACTGAGCCAATCAAGAAGCACAACGTGGTCCACAGTGTCAAATGCTGAGGAGAGATCGAGGAGCACAAGAACTGACCTGTCTCTTCTACCTAGCCCTGAGCAGATCATTATACACTCTAACTAGAGACATTTCTGTGCTGTGTCTGGCCTGAAAACCTGACTGAAATGGCTCATAGATGTCCTAAGACACCAGGTGATCCTCGAGCTTTTGGGCCACAAACTTCTCGACAACCTTGCTCAAAAAAGGCAGGTTGGAGATTGGACAGTAATTTGCCAGAACATCTGGGCTGAGGGAAGGTTTCTTTAGGAGGAGTCTCACCAGTGCTTCTTTCAAAGCCGCTGGGAATACCCCCTCCACCATCAAGCACCTGGCAATCCTGGCAAACATCAGGCCAGTGGCCTTGGCGCATCCCATTAAGAAATGCGCCGGAGCCCGGTCCAGTTCACAGTAAGTGTGCTCCAGCTCTAAGATCACCTTAGCCATTTCAGACACCTCCACTGGCCTAAACTCTTCCCAGACAGATGGAGTGCCTCTGACTCTCCCAGCCCCACCACTGTGAGGCTGTTATCTCCCTGATGGGATCCCTGACCTTATAACTGACACTCTGTCAGAGAAAAACAGAGCAAACTCTTCACACAAGGTGGATGAAAAAGTCTTCCTCGGCTGTAGACAGGCAAGATGGAGAAGCCTGTCCACAATTCAAAAAAGCTGAGAAGGTCTGTCGTTCCCTGCAGCACCCCCAGGTACTCACATTAGTGAGCATGCAGGGCCAGCCTGTTGGCCTCCAGCTAGATCTTCCGCCAGCAATGCTCCAACGTCCAACCCTTGATCTTTATCATCTTGAGATCCCCATCAAACCAAGGGGGAGGATCTGGGTCATATAAGGACTGGAGCGATGACATCTGTTATAGGTGGCCCCCACCTCCTTGGTGCCAATCGCACATGCCGCTTCAACTCTAGATAGGTCAGCCAGCTCCAATAGTCCCTCTGGGTGCAATCCCCTTAAAGGGCAGTAGTTGACCATCTCCACAGGGGAGGGGCTTAAAGGGAGGGCCCAAACGTAAACCCCATGGTGCAGTGATCAGACCAAGAGACCTGATCAATCTCGGGTCAGTCAATCCCAAGACCCAGCAGGAGCACCAGATCAAGTGTGTGGCTGTGCTGATAGGTTGCAGAAGCAACAACTTGTGTCAGGCCCAGTGAAGACATCAACTGGAGGAGGTCATAACTGAAATGTGAGGATTCATCCTTGATCCATGCATTGAAGTCCCCCAAGATTAAACACCTGGGGGACTTCAGCACCTGATCGATGATGAAGTCCACCACCTCCCGCAGGAACTCTCCTGCTGACCCAGGAGGGCGGTAAATGTGGAGAATCCTGCAACCTACACTTGAACCCCCACATACAGCGATGCACTCAAATGATCGGGTGTTATCAACTGGTTGCACTGTAAAGCCCAGGCTGGCTCTAAATATGATGGCCACTCCCCAACTCCTGTGATCCTTCCTTGGACAGTGCACTACATAATACCTGGTGGGGATGGCAGCCTCTAGAACCAGGCCAGCATCTTCACCCAGCCAGGTCTCCACAATGCAAGCCAGATTGACAGAGGAAATCAAGTCCGCAAAAATGGCGGTCTTGTTCCTAATCGACCTGGCATTGCATAGCACCGTGCAAAGAGAATTAGAGGAAGCAGCTGGACCTCTAGTTGGCTGCCCACTTGGTTCGGTGGGATCCCATGGTACGGAGACCAAACATGTCTGGCCTCTCCCTAGGCTGCATTTAAACCCAGGGCACCTCCCGTACCGGACAACCTCAATGCTACTCAACACTCCCTCCTTGGCTGCCCTCTGCCATTACTGAGCCAACAGCCTCCTAGTGATCCCAACCTCCCTCCAGCGTCTGGCTGAGACAGGGATGCCTTTAAGTAAATAAGAAGATTTGGAATCTGGATAAATATTTCCTAATGCTTCCATGCAGTACTTTGAGGTTTGATGGTGGCAGGTTATGAGTGCAAATACATGAATGATGGAGGAGTAACTCCTCTGGATTGGTTAGAAGGCACACACTGTGGAAAAATTCTTCTGAGTGATGCTATGAGTTTCTTAGGAGCAGGCGCTGTGGTAGACCACACGAACGCTTCAGCTTGCTTTGAGGTTTGATGGCATAAGTTAAGGATGCAAGAACATGAGCAGTATAGGAGGAACTCCCATGGACTGATTGAATGACACAAACTGATGAAGACTTCTTTGAAGCAGTGATATGAATTGCTGGAGAGCAGGCACTAAGGCAGATCACATGAAGCTTCACTTGCTAATAATCTGTGCTATATCATGATGAGATTGGTGACACAAAGAGGATAAGTTATGATCAAGTTTGTTGAGAGATAGATGTGACAAAGTCCTGGAATTGAAAACAACATAAGGATTCAGATGCTTCATCTGTGTACACAAGAATAGAAAAGCATTTCAGAGTCACTTATGTTATAGAGATGACCAAGTCAGTCTCAGCATAGACACTGTGATGGAATGAGTCAAAGATTTGCCCTTAGAGTTAATGTCCTCTGTTGGGCTGATTATCTGAAATGAGTTAGATGGTTGCAGACTGGAGATGTCCCCACACAATGCAGTGGCTTCCAGGGAGGATTTCAAGGAGATATGATGATGTTAGGAGTCTCAAAAGGTGAAATTATTGGGAGGCCAGGGAGCAATGATTTGGGATGCTCAAGATGGCAGTATATCCATCAATTGGAGGTGTGTTAGTATATATTCCTGGATGTAAGATGAGAGATGATTCTTGAAAACAGAAAACATACATTTCAGTCTACAGGATAATGAACTGATTATCCTTGACTAGGATGGGACACTGTTTGAACAATGACTTGAGCACGAGTGGCCTCAATTTGCAGAGACAAAGAAAAGAACCCAAGCACGGTAGCCTTCATCATTAAAGATCCAGAAAATAGGTTTGCTTTCTACAACTTAATGAGTCTGCCTCATGTATCCAAGATGGGTTGGAAGGAGGTGTTAGAGAGAGAAATTATGCGGATCGGCGTTGCAGGAGTTGGTCTAGCTGATCTATTACTCTTAGCTGAAATAGTAGATGGTGAGACATCTAACAAGGGAAAGTGAAATGAGCAAAGAAGCCACATAATGGCATATGCTTGCTGCACAGGGCAGTGATGACAAATTACTCGCTATCAAGGATGGCCCAGTTCTGACTGTATGACCAGAATGTATGCAGTTGCAGCTGTGGAAGAGGATTGATGAGATCACAGAACTGCGCCCCTCCTTATTGTATGCCCAGCTCGACCAAGATATGGCAATACAGGTCTAGATCCTCACATCTAGCCTGAATACACAGTATGACACATAACTATGTAAGCAGAAAGAGAGAGCAAGTCGTGAATTTATTTTTTTATTTATTTAAAATATCGGATTTACAGACCTATGAGTCAGGGACTCATTTACAAAGGCACCTCGTCGATATAAGACAGCAACAGTACAGTTAAAGGGTCATACAACGATAGCTAGGAGAGCAGACAGTTATTACAATCATTCACGGGGATACATGGGTGGTAGCAGTAAAAAAGAGAAACAGTATACATAGTATAGGCGAACAGGCACCACGTCAGTAAACACAGTATGCGTAGTTTAGGCACACAAACACCATGTCAGAGGAGTTCAAAACAGTTCTAGGGCTGGTCTTGTGGTGGCGCTGAGGGTTGAGGTGCTGGACACTACACCTCGCTCCACACCGGCGACACGGGTTCGGGAACGGGCATGGGCCATCGGGGATTGGCTGGGGGGGAGAGGGATCGAGTGCCCAATGGTTTGATCTGCTTCTCTGGGAAGGGTTAGGGAGTTGTCCTTGCCGCTTACCGCCACCTTCTGGGGAACTTGGAGGTGCCGGCGCAGTCGGGGACAACAAAGGGGATTGATGCTGGCAGGGGACAGGAGCGGACACACGTCCCAATGTGCATCAGGCTTGATGGTCCTCATTGCAGCCGACGTCAATGGGACTGGAACAAGTGAAACATCCGCCCAGACAGTCCTGGTGAAGATCTCTTGCTCCGCTCCATGCTGCGTAGGACAAACTCCATTGTGTGCACGTGCCCCACTGAGGTGTGAGGAAGGTGAGAAAGGGGTCTTCTTTGCCCCGCTCAGGGGGTTGACCGGGGGGATTAAAGGACAAAAAACATAAGGAGCACGGTTGCACACTCTAGGGGCAGACTCCTCAATGGCTGACACAGGAGACTTGGGGATGTTAGAGAGAGGAGGGTCTGAGGGCTGTAGGTGGTGGATAAACAGAGAGAACAAAAACAAACAAAAAAAAACAGTTCTAGGATATACTATATATATATATATATATATATTAGATAACCCACTCTTAGGTGTGCAGTCGCACTCTGATGTGCGCATACCTTGGTGTGCGTTGTACGCATGAGGCCACAGGCTGAGTGCGTCAACCACCCAAGGCGTGCATCTATCAGAGTGTGACTGCACATCCTAGAGTGGGTTATCTATCTTATAAAATGGTAAAATTGTTTTTTGGGAGGGTTAAAGTGCAGGTGTGCGGTCACGCTCTGATATACGCACGGTCATGTGATGCATTTTATACAATCAGAACACTGGATTTGTATATGGATGTCTTCTCCATTTTATAAATAAATATGTATGTGTAATATATATATATATATATGCACACACTAGGAAATAGCATCCGGAATCATAGATTAGCCCTGGTCATTCACATGAGGGCTTTAAGTAGTTAGAAACCTTATCTTGACCACTGACAGTTGTACAGGGGGTTGGGGAGATTATGTATAATTGCAGCAGTGGGAGCCCAGCAGGTGGCCTCTGACAGCAGCCTTGAGCAGCTCTTTCTCAGCTGTGGAAAATTCCTGGATCTATGGAAAACAGCCACCGTGACACTGGTCCATAACAGCGGGGACAAGACGAATCACTCAAATTATCACCCTATCTCCATACTGCCCCCACTCTCTAAGGCACTCGAGCGCATCGTGGCTGATCAACTTACCGACCACTTGGATAAATACAATATACCTTGTCCACAACAACACGGCTTCCAGAAAGGTCACAACACCACCACAGCCCTTCTTGAGTTCACTGGAGCTTTGCACAAATCCCTTGACAATGGCCTTCTCACAGGGGCGGTTTTCATCGACCTCTCCAAGGCCTTTGATACAGTACACCATGGACTTCTAATTCACCAACTACTGAATGCCGGGCTATCACCTGACTCTTCTCTCTGGTTTAAAAGCTACTTAGAAAACCGTTCACAGAGAGTAAAAATTGCGGATGCTCTTTCTAACACCCTGCCTGTTCGCTCGGATGTCCCACAGGGATCCATACTGGGCCCCCTCCTTTTTAGCCTTTTCTTAAACTCCTTCCCTTACCACTGCTCTGAGCAGATCATACTATATGCCAATGATGCTGTTGTATTCTCCATTCACAAAGATCCTGTAACTCTTCAACACAACCTTCAACTTGGTTTCAGTTCTGTAGAGACATGGTTTCTTAATCATAAACTGGTCCTCAATGACAAGAAAACCAAATCTATGCTCTTCTGCAGCTCTCATAACCCACACAAGCTACACCACTTGGCTATCTCCACCACCCAGGGGAACACTCTAGAGCAGGTGGGGTCCTTCAAATACTTAGGGATACAGCTTGACCCCTAATCCCTCCTATGGACTTCAAGGCGCAGATATTTAAACTGCGCCCAAAAAGTGCGCAATAGCAGGAGCAAGCGCAAGTCTATTGCGCCCATGCGCAAGAGACACGCTATTCAAAAAAGAAGCAGGCCAAATTGTGCCTACAGCCAATGACTGAATATCGCACCACCTGCGCCATAGCGCAACTAGGAAGGGGAGGCTGAGCAGATCTGATGCGCCATAGCGCCACAAGGGATGTTCAGCTGAGCAGTCCAGAGGTGCCATAGCGCAACCAGGGAGCCCCCCAGCTGCAGAGCAATGTAACTGCATAATCAGGGAGGTAGGAGCCCACCACCCATGACACAGATGGGCACAGGAACACACAGCAGAACAGACAGTGTCCCCCCACACCCCAAGCACAGCACGACCAGGGGAGGGCTGGAATAACCACTGGTCCATGGAGACAAGCAACCAACCCACAGCCTGGCCATGGTGCCCCATCACACCTACCGGCAAGCTGTGACTGGCACACAAGGAGGGCAGTCCACCCTGTGCCACACCATCCCCCCAGTGCACAGCACACCCTGCACCGTGACCCCCAAACACCCCCCCATGAGCAGTGACCACCACTGCAGGAAACCCCATGCATGCCACCACCACCACTGCATCAATGTAACCCTGTGCACCACAGAACCATGCAAGCCAGCCCCACCATGAGCACCCATCAGCAGGTTGCAGCACACAGCAATGCAACAATGGCAGACACAGTGCCACCACGCACAGTCCCCCGAGGTACTGCTGAGAGACTGACCATGCGTTGGCACAAGAGGTACCCCATATGGGACAGTCGTGTCCTTGACACCACCACCAGTGGTACAGCACCCTGCACAGTATTCCAGTGACACACCCCGGCCCACCACTGGCCACAGCAGCCAGCACAGACACCCACAGTGGTGCATGGAAGCATGCACCACACCGGATGCCACACAGGGTATGGACAGACACCCACCCATACCCAAGGGCACAACAACACAGGGATGCAGTGGTGGGGCAACCAAGCCCCACTATGGGCCCATGTAGCCAGACACACAACCCGCAGTCCACCATGGCACTGGAGTGCCAGTCACCCTGCGCAGGCACTGTGGACCTATACACCACCAGTACTCACCCAGAGCACAAGTCACAGACAGTGGGGCACATCCCCTGCAACACACACAAGCCACAGCATGGAGGTGGGACAATGACCATGTCACCCACAGTGCCACCTGAGCCAGGCATGCACCACACCAGTGACATGGGCAACCCAGCAAAGTGATGGTTACAGTGTCTGCCCTGCAGGGAATGCCACCACTGACATGCCAGTGGACCATGCAAGTCACAGACAGGCATGTGTGTCGGCTGCACAGGCCATGGATGGGCCGATGGGTGCGCCATGGACACAGAGCACATGCCATGGACCACTGCACACAGTCATCCAGTGCACAGGGAACAACACACACAACACAGACACTGACTGATATCTACCCCCACACCATAGTCACCTCCACACGGACACACACATACCCATGACTGCACCACCCCGATGCCATGCACACCACTGCAGCTGAGCACCTATAGCCCGCTGCAAATCAGAGACTACCACAGTATTTATATAAAATTAAAATGCATTGTAAAAATATAAAACTTAACTATGTACAATAATAATAATTATTTACAGGCTTGGGGTGGTGGACACAAACAAGGTGGAGGTGGGCATGGGGAAGGGGTGGACAAATGGGATGGGATAGGTGGGGTGTGAGGGTGGGTCCAGGGGGGTAGGGGAAGTCAGGGACCAAGGGACTGTCAACGTGACTGCCATTCCTGGCTCTGGGTCCGCCTTGCTCTGTGGCGCCGTAGTACTTCCGTCGCATCCAGCCTCCTAAGGATTGCCACCGACTCCCGAGCCAGATTGAGGAGCTCCCTCATGGTGTCCCTTATCTCCCTGAGATGTCTCGTACCTAGGACAAGCGAGCACAGTCAATAGGTGTGAATGCACAACCCCATACAGCCCGTCCACTGTGCATGGCATACGGCCATGGGACATACCACTATGATGGTATGTGACCACCCACAGTGATCACATCCACAGGACCTGCCCACCCAGGTGCATACAGCCATGCGGAACGCTGCACACACCCACCGGCCAAGTCACGCACAGCACCACCGTGGCTGTTTAGTGACATGGCTATGTGGTGCAAAGGCAGTGGCACAGCCATGCACCTGGTGCATGCCTGGACCACCAGTGACGCACACCCAGACATGCATTGCCACTGGACAGTGTTGACTGTAACAAGTGGCATGCATGGCAGTGATGTCAATGAATGGTGGCCATGCCCCACTGCCCACCCTGTCACACAGCATGCAATACTAATCATGGAGGTCTGGCACTCACCCTCATTGGGCCAGTCAAGTGGGCGTTGCTGATCCTCGGCCCGCCTGGCTGCGGTTTCAACACCCCTCCGCTGCTCTGCTCGCACCCTGCGTAGTTCTTCTGGACCTGTGGGGACAAAAAGGAGAGAAGAACATCAGTACATTCCCTAAGCAAAGTCCCCCTGTCCCAAGGTGTGTGCCCTCCTACCCAGCCAGACCCACCCACCCCACACCCTGTAAACACCACCACAGCCAACCCCATACGGTCCCTCCCCTATGTGCTGGACACATACAACACTGTGACTCATATGGACGATAAAAGTGTGTTGATGTAACCCCTACCTGGACGTGGCACCATGCCCCTCCTGGCACGTGACCGCAGTTGGGCCAGTAGCTCTGGCTCCCTCCTGCGCAGGTCACCATAGCGGTGCCTGCACTGCTCAGCCGAACGCCCCTGGCCTGTTGCCTCATCCAGGACAGTGGCCACCTCCTGCCACACCTGGGTCCTTGCCCTATCCAGGGGTGCCTCCCCAAAGAGAGGCCCATGGTGTGGCTCGACTATGGCCACCAGATTGGCCAGCTCAATGGCAGTCCTTGGAGCAGCTCATCTGCGCGCCATTCCAATAGCTATAGTAGCCAATATGGCACTCTGCAGTGTGGCTCCCCACGTGCAGATGCTGTGCGGTACAGCGCTGCCATTCTCTATCGTGCTGTTACCGAACAGTGCGATAGAGGTGCACCTATGCCTGACGCATGGTGCCAAGGGGACAAAGGTCGGGCACAGGGTCAAGGGTCTCTGGCTCAAGGCCACGCACAGCGCCATCGGATGACAATGCGTGTAGCACGATTGGCTGCCTGTGTGCCAGCGCCACAGTGGACTATCGGGCAGTTGGGCCATTGCGCCTATGAAGGCCCAGTGCCACAGCGCCATGTAGTGACCATCGCTATAGTGCCACTGGCATAATGGTGGCTGTGCCCTACATTGCCTACCATGCACAGCACGTCATCAGCACGGCAGACGCCTGCGTCAGCAACCCGTGCATGCACAGTGAGGTGTACTATGCATGCCACAGAACTGCGCCATTGGCTCAGCACGTTCAACACAATTGCGCAACGCGCAACAGCGCGATATTCAGCCATCACATGCAAATCATCTGATAAGCCATTCAATGCTGCAGCACTGCAATTTGCATCTAATTAAAGTTGCTCCTCGCCTCATTTGCATGGATTGCGCTATAAAGGTGTGACAATGTGCTGCAGTGGCCATAGTTGGTTACTGCAGTTTATTGGTGAGTTGCATGCTGTTTGGGAGTGTGGACTGTGGATTCAGGGACATGCATGGGACTGCACAGTCACAGGTAACAACTGCCATTCTTACAGGCTACATAATGACCCAGCATGTCTTGGAGAGGAGGACAACGGTGGTGGGAGGAGGAGGAGGCCGAAATTTACTAAGGCTGAAACCGAGGCCCTTTTTCAGGCCTACCTGGATCAGGAGCCACTGCTCAGTGGATGGCGGAGCACCCCTCAGGCCCGTACTGCTGCATGGGAGGAGGTGGCATGTGCTGTGAACCTGCATGGCAGCCACCAGCGCTCTGTGCAGGAGTGTAAGAAGAAGATGGGCACGGACAGGAGGAGGGTAAAGGAGAAGGTGGCTGCCATCAGGGCAGCATGTGCTGCAACAGGTGGGGGACAGCCGGAGGTAGTACAGCTCACCCCAGTGGAGGACAGGCTTGCTGAAAGCATGCACTGAAGTGCCATTGAGGGTGTTACGGGTGGTGGCTTCCAGACAGGTGGTGGCCCATCACTGCATGGTAAGTCATGGTCTGTCTTGGGGGGGCAGGGTAGGTCACATGCAGTAACGCGACTTTGCTTTCCCTTACAAATCCTGAGCGTCTGCATGGGTCAGTGGTGGTGGGCCTGTCCACTGCGGACAGTTGGATGGAGTAAGAGGTGGGACCATCCACCTCCACAGGTATCTGTGGATCAGTACAACAGTGGAGCCACCTGGCTGTCCACACTGATGTCGTTGAGACAGGTGTGGAGGAAACCCTGCCTGTGTCCCGGTGTGCTGGCGTCCACGGATGCTAGTACACTGTGGCTGTGGCCGGGGCAGGGTCCGGCACCAGTGATGATGACACGACCGTCTTGGGCAGTGACACTTGTGTGCCACAGGATGGACACACAGCAGGGCAATTCGTGCCCATGGCTGTGGGTAGTGCCGCCATGGAGGCCTGCGTGTCAGCACAGTCCCAGGCTGTGCCTGTCAGCACCAGTGGGGCAGCACTGGTTTCTGTTCAGGACAGTGGGACTGTTGCAGCCACTGCGGTGGCACCACTGAGCCCTGGGGTGCGGCAGCCGGAGGGGCAGCATCAGCAGTCACCCACTGGGCTTGGGGGTACAGGGTTCAGCGGCGGCAGCTGTGCACCACCTGTGGACATGTCCAGACCTGGTCCTGGTGCACAGCACCCACCCTCAAGGGGTGCTGAACATCAGGCCCTTGCACACCCTGAGGGACAGGATGCTGAGGAGGCTGATGACCTCTTGGATGAGCACACCTGCCTACTGCAAGCATCGGTCCAGCAGCAGGTGCGGCTTGCGATGTCCATGGATACACTGCGTGTGTCTCTGGAGTGGGCAGAAGAGCACTGCAGCAGGGACGCCGAAATGATCATGGCACGGATGGACTGTTTGCGGGAGGATGTGACCGCTGCCATTGACAGGCATGCACAGGCGTTCATTGCTGTCATGGCCACAATGGGCACACAGTCAGGTACCCATGCATCTCGGACACCATGCAGTGCACTATCCACCCCCCATTCCCGGCGTCGTGCAACTCCCACCCTGTTGACGCCGGGTTCAGCTGTAGGCATCCCGAGCACTCCTAGTGCAGGCATGTTCGGTGTGCTGCAGACCCCTGTCCGGGCACGGTTGTGTTCACGCAGTGGAACCCTTGGGGGACTATCGGTGCCACCCCATAAGGCCAGTGGTCAGCCTGCCAGTGCTGGAGGGTCTCGGCGGGGCCACCCATGCATCCGTGGTGGCCGTGGCACTGTGTCACGGGACTGACCTGTCTCCCAGCATGGCTACTATCTGGTGCTGCCCTGTGTGCATTGTGTGTGTCAGTGGGCAGTGCACGGGTGGGTACCTGGCCCTGCACGCGGACACACAGTCCACCTGCACACCCTCCCAGCTGCTGTCTGCAGTTGCATGTGCACTATGATGCCTGCATTGTGCTGTACACCAAAGAGCAATGGTGCTCAGCATCTGACACACGCACATGGACAGGCAGTGGGCATAGTGGCCTGTGGACATGTGTGTTGCTAGGGTGTGCGTTCTGGGTCGGTGTGCCTTCTGCCCTCTGTGCACGTTTGTTGCATTGTGTGTTTGCGTGTGTGTGTGTCCTTCGGTGTGGCATGTTAATCCTCACCCATTCCTGGCTGTGTGTGTGCCTCTATGCCCTGCCACTTCCCTTGATGGCATGCACCCCCAGTGTGGGTTCCTGCATGTTTGTGGGTTGTGCCTTGGCCACTGGTGGTTGCGCATGGCCCCATGACCTACCTGAGTTGGCCGAAGTGCTCCTCCGTGATGGTGTCCTGGTGCAGATGTGCCAGCTGGAGCAGTCAGGGGTCCCATTGGCCAAGGGGGGGCTGCCCATCACCATCGTCACTGGCATCCCCATTGTCCCCATTGCTGTCCCCCTCTTCGACCTGTACGGCTATCCCACATTCGTTGGCCATGTTGTGCAGGATGTAACAGGCCAGGAATATCCCACAGGCCTTTGAGGTGCTGTACTGTAGGGCACTGCCAAAGGTGTCCAGGCAACGGAAACGTGCCTTCAGCATCCGAACACCCTTTCGATGACATTACGTGTGGTGGCGTGTGCCTCATTGTAGCATTGCTGTGATGGGGTTGTGGGCCGCTGGTAGGGTGTGAGCAGCCAGGGACGGAGTGGGTATCCACTGTCACCTGTGTGTAGAGGGTGGAGGTTAGTTTGATGATCAGCATCGCCCTGCCCCAGGCCATGTAGGCCACTACCCATGCCACCTCTGGCCATGCCCCCCAGGCCCTATATTTGTCCATGTGGTTTGCATACTCACCCACTGGGTGTCCAGTGGGGATGTCCCCACTCTCGAATCTGTGGCACAGTGCCAACTGGTGCCAGATGAAAGAATCGTGTGCTCCCCCAGGGTGCGTGGCACAGACATTGATGATGTGCCCCCTGGCATCGCACACCACCTGGCAGTTGATGCTGGCATAGCCCTTTTGATTTATGTATGTGGCCCCCTCGGGGCCAGGTGGTGTGCGTATGGCCACATGGGTGCAGTCTATTGCCCCTAGCACACCAGACATACGTGCTACCCTGTGGAACTCCTGTATGTTTGCTGTGCGCTCCACCGCTGTGCTGGGGAAATGGATGTACTCCTCAGCATGTGGCAGCAGTGCACTGAGGAATTGGGTGAGGTAGCGTGACATGGCCAACTGGGTTATGCCTGTGGTGTCCCTGGTTGGTCTCTGGAAGGTACCCGTGCTGAGCAAGCACTTGCAGGCTGTTACCTTGGTCTCCACTAACAGGGCATGGCTCCGCCGTGTGGGTGCCCACAGCACATCACTGCACAGCTCACAGAGCTGCCTCAGAATTGCCCTGTTCAGGCGGTACTGGCTCACAATCTCAGTATCTGTGTACAGCTCAAAGCTGATGTGGGCTCGGTACTGCCTGCTGGGGGCATACCACCGACGGGCCTTTCCACAGGATAGGCCGCAGATCCTAGTTAACCAACAGCCTATATCTTCCTGCCCCCCACAAGAATTGCCTTATGTCTGTCCCATGCATTCTTGAATTATCCCACAGTTTTAGACCCCACAACTTCCTCAGGAAGGCTGTTCCATGCATCCACTACCCTCTCTGTGAAATAATACTTCCTCACATTGCCCCTGAACCGCCCTCCTTCTATCTTTAAATTGTGTCCCCTTGTTCTTGCAAGTCTCTTTTTCTGAAAGATGCTACCCTCTTGGACTTTGTTGATTCCTTTGAGGTACTTGAAAGTTTCTATCATGTCCCCGTCTCCTTCTTTCCTCAAGGGTATACATATTAAGCTCCTTTAGTATCTCCTCATATGGCTTCTTTTGCAGGCCTGCACCATTTTAGTTGCCCTCCTCTGGACTGCCTCTATCCTGTCTATGTCCTTGCGGAGATGGGGTCTCCAGAACTGGACACAGTATTCCAGATGGGGTCTCACCAACTGTCTGTATAGAGGATAACAACTTCCTGTTTTCGTGCTGATGCCTCTCCCTATACATCCCAGTATACCCCGCCCTCCCTACTGCCTTCTCACATTGCTTGCTAACCTTAAGGTCATCTGATATGATTACCCCAGGTCCCTTTCCTGTTTTGTTGTTGTTACTACCTCCCACCCATTGTGTATTCTTCCCTGGGTTCTTGTTTCCAGGTGCATTATTTTGCACTTTTGCATTGAATCCTAGCTGCCATCGTCTGATCATTCCTCCAACCTTGCCAGTCCCTTTTCATCCTTTCCACGCCTCCTTGTGTATCAACCCTGTTGCAGATCTTTGTGTCATCTGCAAAAGGCATACTTTTCCTTCAGTCCCTCTGCAATGTCACTGATGAAGACATTAAAAAGGACTGACCCAATACTGAACCCTGCGGTACCCCACTAGTAACTGCCCTTTCTTCAGAGTAGACTCCATTTACAATTACCTTCTGTGTCCTGTTGTCCAGCCAATGTTTTACTCAGGCTACCACCCTGGGACCCACTCCCAGGCTGGTTAATTTGACTAATAATCTTTGTGTGGGACTGTGTCAAATGCCTTGCTAAAGTCTAGGTAGGCCATGTCCACAGCCCCTCCCTGGTCTACTACTTTGGTCACCCAGTCAAAGAAATCTATTAGATTCGTCTGACATGACCTTCCCGCTGTGAACCCATGCTGCCTTGGATCCTGTGCTCCACTGACCTCTAGGTACTCAACAGTTCTTTCCTTCAGAAGTGACTCCATCACTTTCCTTACCACAGAGGTCAGACTGACAGGTCTGTAGTTTCCTGCCTCTGTCTTGGTCCCACTTTTGTGAAGGGGAATCACATCTGCCTTCCTCCAGTCCTCGGGTACCACACCATCCTCCCATGATTTATTAAAAAGAATAGCCAGTGGTTTCACTAGTTCCTTCCTTAATTTTTTAGAATTCTGGGTGAATTCCATCAGGACCCATTGCTTTGTCCACCTTCAGTTTTAGGAGTTCTTGCAGAACCCTTTCTTCTGTGAAAGGACTGGGATCGACCCCCCTATCAAGAGTGCTTCTGTTAATTGGATTAGGCACTTCCCCCTCCTCTTTTGTGAATACTGAGCAGAAATATTCGTTCTGTATTCCTGCTCAGGGGAAAAGAAAAAATACTTATTAGCAATAACTAATGATTTGGCAAAAAAATCTAACATATTGTTTTCAGCCCAACAGAAATATCACTGAACTGGGGTTTATTTAAGCAATAAGGCACGACAAGGTGTGTGTTGTGTAATAACATCACTCCTGGGGTGGGTTGAAGCACTTGGCAGAGCTGAGTGCTTCCACCAGCCCAGGAGTGATGTTATTACGCAATAACACACACCTTGGAGTGACTTATTGCAATTATACAATGGCTCAATGTTATACAAAATAAAAAAAATAAGTAAAATGTTTTTAGTAGATTTTTAGTGTGGCAATATATCTTTGTTTCTTGAGAACAAATAATGCTAATCATGTGAGAACAAATCAATACAGTGTGGTTATTGTGCAATAACATCACTGTCTCAGGCACACACTGACCAATCGGAGTACAGGAAATTTCCTTGCCATTGTATAATTCATCTCTCTAGTAGTGTCCCACTGGGAGCAAGTCTGTAATATTCAATTATAGCTTTAAGTGAATTCCCAGACTTTTTTGTCAATAATAATCTGAAACATGGTAAAGACTCTATTTCATCAGGGGATACAGCTTCACATGTAATATAGGCCTGCAACCTTAATTAGAATTTTGCAGTTTGTTTTCTGCCCTTGAGCAGCTTTCTGCACGCTTTTCAAGGTGTCAGGCCTAAGGGCAGAAAACAAACTGCAAAATTCTAATTAAAGGTTGCAGTCTTATACTTTACATGTGAAGTATGTACCCCTGATGAAATAGACTTTACCATGTTTCAGATTGTTATTGACAAAAAGTTTGGAAATCCACTTAAAGCTATAATCAAACATTACAGACTTGTTCACAGTGGGACGTGTGCTAGTGAGATTAAATAAATCCCAGTTCAGTGATATTTCTGTTGGGTTGAAAACTGAATGTTACATATTTTTTGCTAAACCATTTGTCAACATTAATCAGAGATTTTGAAGGGGGTTAAGCTACATGGGAGAAGAGTGGTGTGGTGATGAGATGGGGGCACAAATGTGACCTGAGAGGGGTCAAAAAGATCAGCTGGGGAGAGTGACAATTATAGCATATTGAGAAAGTAAACCAAAAAAAGGCAGCTGCATTCCTCATTAAACTGCACAGGGAAGCATGAAAACCAACAGCTGCCAGCCAAGTTATTTCTAGAGTTCTTACTTTTTCGCTCTTGTTATGTGGGCCCGTGGCTACTAAAAAGCAGGTTTACTGTAATAATGGCTCTTGGATTTCTAGGACACAACTGTGCTACTGGAAATGTCTGTTGGGCTGGTGTGTTTTCCCAGTCACTAGCCTTTTTTTGGCTACTGGCTGAAAAACTTAATTTGGACGCTTGGTCTTCTATGTGTCTATGGCCATGTCCAAAAAATAATATATTAAGTATCTGTCCTTGAAAGATGTAGTACTTCATATATACTTTCTTTGGACATGGCTGGCCATGGGCACATAGAGGGAGTCCGACTCTTTCTCTGTAACCTTCCTACCTGGTGATAATGGCATACTGTACATGGGTATGCAGTGAAATGCAGTACTGACTCCATTTATGCCATTCTCTCTCTCTCTCTCTCTCTCCTGACATCTGCTAAACAGATACGGCATCCCGGAAGGGGATGCACTGTGCTCAGAAATTGTGTGAGTGACTTGATGTTGGGGGGGGATTCTCTCATGACTATTGCTTCCTTTACTAGCCTATAGATAAAACCTGGTGTATCCTGCTCTGTTTTGGACTTTGTTCCTTGCAGTGGGCAGGGCCTTGACTCCTAGGCCGGGGGTGTGGCCTTGGCTTCTGGGCCAGGGGGCGGAACTTGACCAGTGACCTCAGGGCCAGAGGTGGAGCTTGACCCCTGACCCCAGGGCCCCACCAAAAATTCTACAAACCCAGCTCCTATGGTCTGCAGCAGCATGAATGGTCCGGCTTTAGTCTACTAGCGACAGGACGGAGGAAGTGATGGCTAACTGGAGAGCTTCAGAGGGGAGACAATCCCTGTGGCAGTGTAGGAGTCCGATCCTGATATTGGTGGTAGCAGAGAGTGCGCTGATGTGGGAGTGGAAGGTAAGGGCTGAGTCAAATGTGATTCCCAGGTACTTATAGTAAGAAACCTGCTCGATGGGGTGACGTGTGCTGGGTAGTATTAGGAGGGGGTGCCACTGGCTTTGCTTTGGCGATGCGAGAAGATCATCACCTTGGTCTTTTTTAGGTTCAGGACCAGTCTGTGGGCAGTGAACCAGTGTTCAGCTTGTTGGAAAGCATGCTGGAAGGTGGTCTGTAGGGTAGCAGGGTTGGGATCAGAGGTGAAAAGCACTGCATCATCCATATAGAGGAGGATCCTACTAGAACAGACAGAGGGGAGCATGTTAAGATAAAGGCTGAAGAGGAGGGGGCCCAGAATAGGGCTCTGGGGGACACCTGAGCGGACAGGGCAGGTGTCAGATAAGGTGCCATTTATTTTTATGCACTGTGTTCTGGCAGAGAGGTAGCTGGTGAACCATGCGAGTGGACCAGGGGAAAAGCCAAGGCATCTGAGAGCGTCAAGCAGGAGGGGATGGCAGACCATGTCAAAATCCTTGGAGAGATCGATGTACACGGTACCGGCGGGGTTACCGGCATCAAGGGTAGAGTGCAGGAAGTTAGAGAATTTGAGTAGGGCAGATGTGGTGCTATGACCAGCACAAAAGCCATGCTGTTCCGGGCACAGAATATCATGCTTGGCCAGGTAATCCATGAGTTGGATGGCCACCACTTTTTCTAGAGCCTTAGAGAGTGGGGGGGGATGGAGATCGGCCAGTAGTTACTGGGAAGGGACCTATCTCCACTCTTGAAAATGGGAGTGATGGTGGCAGTATTCCATACACTGGGGAACTGACCCAGGTACAGAGACCGGTTTAGTAGGTCAATAAGGGGGACGAGGATAACATCCAGGACCAGTTGAAGGAGCCTAGTGTCCAAGGGATCGGTGCTAGGGCTATTACTAATGAGAGCTTATAGGAGATAGGATCTGGCTTCAAGCAGGGAGATGGTGTGTAGATAGAAAAGGGGGTGAGGGAGGGTAGGCAGCTTAGAGACTGGGACAGGGTCAAAGAAATTACTGGGTAGAACGGAGCTTAGGTCCGAGTAGGTGGAGTTTAGGCAGTCTGCAATGCCAAGGGGATTGGAACAGACTGTGCCATTGAGGGACAGTTGGGAGGGGGGGAGTGAATTTCCCATTCAGCTCTTTGACATTGTTCCACAAGTTTCTGGCAGACCCCCATGAGGAGGCCAGGGAGGACCGGTAATACTGAGCTTTTGCCTGCCAGATGGCCCAGGTACACTTACTGCACTCTGCATTATACGCTTGCCTGTCAGCCAGCCTGCCAGATTCTACAGCGACGTGCCAGAGGTTGTCCCACATTTTAAGTTTCAGGAGGAGGATAGGCATAACCCAAGGCACATTTAGCTTTTTAGTGCGCATTCTAGTGAAGGGAGCAAAGAGGTCACAGGCTTTACTGAAGGAGTGTGTAAAGAAGTCGAGGGCCTCGTCTTGGATGACGCATGGCTGGTAGGGGACCAGTCCAGTTGGGCAAGGTACATTTGAGTTTACGAAGGCCTCCAGGGAGGAGACACCATCACTGGATGGTCCTTGGGGCTGACTTAATGCTGTTAGAGGACCAGGAGAATAAGACGGGGGAGTGGTCACTTAGCGAATTGGGTAGGATGTTGATATCCAGGACTTTCTGGGGCAGTTGGTAATAATGACATCCAGGAGGGTGCTGGGACCAGTGAAAGTGTTATGCCTAGTGGGGTGTGAGACTAGCTGGGTCATGTCGAGGGTGGCAAAAGAGTCTGTGGTCTGAGAAGCAGAGTCAGAGAGGCAATTGATGTTAAGATCTCCAGTGAGTATAGCATCTGCCCGTCTTTGTGCAGTAGGCCTGAAAGTTAAACAGTAAGCAACTGGACAGTGGGGTCTTGCTTTCTAGTGGGAATGTAGGCAACAGTAAAAAAGACCGGGCCCTTAGCGGGATTGGGGGAGATTTTTAGCATAAGGGCTTGTGCCCAGCTATCAAGCTTGGGAGGTGGCAGCGCATGTCTAAGAAGGGTGTAGCACATGTAGACAGCACAACCGCCCACGCGCTTACCCACCGGTCTTCCCTGAAGAGGGTATACCCTGGGAGGGAGACAAGGGAATCGGGTGGATTTGGACAGCCAGGTTTCCATAAGGGCAGTAATGTCTGGCTGGTGCTGAGTAACCCAGCACTGGAATGCCGCAGCTTTTTTGAAGAGGCTGCAAATATTCAAGGAGGCGATGCGGAGACCTTGAGTTGGGGCTGGCTTGTTTGGATTGGTGCACATAGGGCCTAGGTTAGGGTGAACGTTTCCAGACAATAACAATAGGAGGGTGGTTATTTGGGCTAGGGGTGGTAGCAACTGAGATATCTCAAATGATGTCTGGCCAGGGGGCCAGCTGCAGGCATGCAGAGGATGGATAAGGTATGGAGGGTGGGAAAGGCGAAGATAAGCAGGGTCCAGGGTGTGTGAGGGAAGGAGGCAGTGGGAGAGGCATTGGTAGGAGGGGGGTGTGAAGCATGGGTGGGAGTCGGGGAGAGGTGGTGCAGATAAGTAGAGGGGTACTATGTATGGTGGGTGTATGCCCTGGTTGTGGTGGAGCTGGTATAAAGATAATTAAGAAGAACATAGGTAGTAGGGGGGTGAGGATCCAGCACCCATGATGCATTGATGAGGATAGGAGTTTCATCATGCTGGACTTGAGTGTGACTGCAACAGAATTCGAGCAACAACATTAGGTTGCTGTGATGGTCTCTGCTGGCACCGGCACTGCATCTCCTGGTGTTTCGCCCCTTCCCTGAGACAACTCTGACTTAGAGTTGAATATTTAGAAATTGGCGGGGTTTGGGGGCACAGCCCCCCTATGGAAACATGCACACATCCCCGACAGTACAATGCCAACACTCGGCATTGTGTCTGTCACTGTCGGGGATGAAGCTGTCAGGGATGTCACCCCGCTATAGGTAAACCATCATAGGACGAGATGAGAAAGGATATAAGGCCAGTGCCTTTCTGTTTATGATATTCCTGTAGAAGTGAACCAGAAGAAGCTGAATGAGACAGATGACCTGGGGAGGACAGGCTGAGAGGAAGTAGTACTCAATTTCTGTAGCAGTCGTATATCTGACTTGTCTGGTGTGCTGATGGATGGCAAAGCACCAACAGAGCATGATGGCTGGTGGATAGAGAAATAACAGATATTGCAAAACTGGAGGCTGGCATAGGTTGTGACTAGAGGCAAGTTTTGAGAGAAGTGACAGAAATGTAGCTGTGATACAAATATAAGTAGCCGAGCTATGAATCCACAAAAATGCAGCAGCAGCGAAACAAGCAGGCTAGGTGCAGGGTCTCTGGCAGGCTGAGATGAAGCAGCTGCTAAATAAATCATACCGTACTGCTTCCGAGGCAGAGCTGGAGGTGGTATATTAAGGTTTATGATTTGAACAAAAGGTATGGGGCAGTCCAGTTCTTTATGAAGAATGGATTGGAATGTCATCTTGTGACTGAAGAGCCCGAGGAGAACCCTGAGGACCTTCTTTGGAATCTGAAGATGTAGAACCAAGAGAAGTGGATGAGGCTTCATGAAAAATGGATGTGACCATTTTTATGAGACGTATGTATGTCTCTAAGAAGTCCAACGGGAACCCTGAGGACCTTTCTCAGAATCTGACAATGTAGAACCAGTAGGAGTAGGTTAATCTCCATGGAGTACAGATGTAGCTGTCTTGCAGACTGATGCGTGTCTGAAGAAGTCCGAGGAAAGCCATGAGTACTTTCTTAGGAATTAGAAGATTGAGAACAAGTAGGATTGTCAATTCAGATGGGATGCAAGGACAGTCCAGTCCTTATAGAGACTGGATTAGACAGTCTATGCATCTGAAGAAGTCTGAGGAGAACCTTAAGTGCCTTCTCTTGATCTGAGATGTAGAACTAGTAGGAGTGGTAGAGGCTCCATGGAGTATGGATGGAAGGTATGTTGCCAGACTGATGCACATCTGATGAAATCCGAGGGAACCCGAAGGACTTTCTTTCGGATTTGAAGACGTAGAACTGGAAGGAGTGGTAGCTGCTACAAGGAGTATCAATGTGCATTTCTTTGTGGACTGATGCATGTCTGAAAAAGTCCAAGGGGAGCTCAGAACACCTTCTTAGAATCTGGAGATGAAGAATGAGTAGAAGTGGAAAGGCCTGAATGCCAAAGCACCACTTTATATTGCACTTCAGAAGAATGAACCCCATGTGAAGGAACTCAGGCCTTTTATGAACCTTGGAAGA
Organism: Neoceratodus forsteri; assembly: GCA_016271365.2. NCBI lineage: Eukaryota > Metazoa > Chordata > Ceratodontiformes > Ceratodontidae > Neoceratodus > Neoceratodus forsteri. Next base: position 565,063,306 of record CM028129.1, on the reverse strand, counting down.
ATACAGGACAGTGTACTCTCTCTCTCTCAAGGTTGTGGGGAAGCATTACCGGTAGTGGCACAGAGAAGGAGGATGAACCCCATGCGCATGGAACCAGATACTGGCCATTGTCATGGACTGAACAGCTCCAGTGGGGCTGCATTCATTTCCAGCTTGCATGCTGCAGAATCACATCTCTGGCAAAAAAAGTTAAGCCCTGAATCTTGTATTAGTTAAATAACTGTCAGACAAGAACAAGATGCGAGTGTGAGACATTGCTGATGAATTGAAAGTTGCAGACTTGCATCTCTAGTGGATGAAGCTGAACCCTACCTACACTCGTAGGCCTGCAGGTATGATGTAGAGAGACAGAGTCCAGTAATGCTGCTGATGAGGGCTGTAAGAAAAAGAGTGGCAGCAGACTACTGCTTTAGGCAGAGAAATAAGGTAGCTAGAGAAGAAGAGAAGCAGAATGCTGGGGAAAAATAAGTCAGAGCATACCTCTCAACTGTCCCTGATTTTCAGGGACGTCCTTGATTTTGCCTCAAAATTGTTCTCTGTCTCTCACAAAATTTTTGTTTTTGTGACGGAGTGGGGATTAAAAGCACAAAATAATGTAAAACATTAAAGCTACAGACTTGTTCTTCTTCAGCTTTTGGAGTGAATAGTACCAGTTTTTAAGGTGTGTCCCTCATTTATTTATTTATTTCAAAAGTTTCACCAGGAAAGACATACTGAGCTGAATAGCAGCGAGTTTCCAAATGCTTCCGGGGGGGGGTCAGGAGTATTTGCGGTCTTTGATTTTTTTAATCCTTGTGACTGATTCATGTGGCAAGAGGTTAAGAGGTATGAGGCAGAGTACTGAGCAGAATGAGTGCTGGAACAGCACAGGTAACAAATATAAGCCGATCTCTATTCCCCCCCCTCTCAAAAGCACTAGATTGAATTATCTATGACCAGCTCATTGACCACCTTGACAAATATCAGCTGCTATGCCCAGAGCAGCATGGCTTCCGAAAACAACACAGCACCATCACCGCCTTGGTAGAGTTCACAGGCTACATCCACAATGCTCTTGACCAGGGCCAGTTGGTGGGGGCGACTTATATCGACCTCACCAAGGCCATCGACACAGTCAACCATGAACTTCTACCGGATCGGTTAACCTACTTGGGACTCTCTTTCAAAACTGTATGTTGGTTTAGGAGTTACCTCTCCGAGAGAAGTCGACAAGTGAAAATCACTGACATCCTCTCCCAAAGTCAGGCTGTAATTACAGGGGTACCCCAGGGGTAAATTCTGGGCCCCCTGCTTTTTAGTCTTTTCTTGAACCACCTCCCCAGAGCATGTCTGGACAAGGTCCTCCTCTATGCTGACAATGCGGTGCTTTTTTCCAGCCAATCGGACACAGTAATGCTGGAAAAACAGATGCAACTTAATTTCACTGCCGCCAAGTCCTGGTTCATCAACTGTAAGCTCCTATTAAACTACAGAAAAAACTATGCTGTTTGCCTCCCCCCATAACTAGCACAAAGCCTACCAATTGCACATAGTGAACTTTCAAAATGCCCCCCTAGAGATGGTTCAGAGTTTCAAATACCTCGAGGTAATCTTGGATCGTTCCCTTTCTTTCATCATCACAGTGACCTATTAGCTAAAGCAGCTAATGCTAGGATTGCCCAACTATTTAGGCACAAGCACTGCCTAACAGATGGTGACCTAAACCTAGCCATTACCAGTTCTGTCCTATCTGTGATTGATTATGGACTGGTAGTATATGGCACTGCCACTGATACAACCCTCAAGAGGGATGCAGTGGCCCTCAACAAAGCCTGCCGACTTGTCCCTGATGCTCCCCGCCTAACACATACCTGTGACCTCTATTCCCAGTCAGGGTGGCTAAACTTGGACTGTAGAATTCGGTACCAGGTATGCCTTCTAGCTAAAAAGTTTATGTTAGGACTTGCATCTCCTGGTGTTCAAAGCCTTCTCTTCCCCCACCGACAATACCTGCACCATTAGGGGGTCCAACATCCTGACCTTAAAAGTGCTTTTCCGACGTGCCACCCAGGGCTAGCACTCCTTCTTATATCATGCTCCCCTCTGGCTGAACTCTCCCAGTGAGGACATGCTATCCAATACTAAACTCGGCCCATTTAAAGCTAAGCTTCCTGACTATCTTGCAACCCTAAGCTGTTGTGATTGCTACCTTTAACCTGCTCAAGCCCCTATCAACACCTCCACTTTCCCCCTCCTACATCCTCCCACCGTCATATTTCTCTCGATGCCTCCCTCAGTTTCCCAGCCATGTCCCTCCATCTCCACCACCCAGATTTACATGCTCCTGCCCCATCCCCCCTCACCCCCCCCCCATCTACGCCCCTCATCCACTAAATTTTGACAAGGCCTACTTGGCTGCTCCAGTCCTCCCCTCATCCCCTCTCTTAGTCCTTCCTTCACTATCATTCTTCTCCCCTCACCCCTGCTACCAGTCCCTTCCCATACATGGTCCTCTCTCCTTCTCCTGCTTTGCATTATTAGTGCACTTACGTTACACGTGATTTTGTTGCTGCATATACTGCATCATACTATCTGTAGTTTTATAATCCTACATGTTAAATGGCTGTATCTGAATTACCTGTTTGTTTTCTTTGGTAAAACTGTTTTGACTTGTATAGTTTAACTACTGTATCCCTGTTTTGTCATGACATGGAACCTTTGTAAATGAGCTTCCAGCTCAAAGGTTATAATCCAAGATTTCAATAGAAGAAGAAGAAGAAGAATCAGCATTTATATAGAGCTTTTCATACACATTGTATCCCAAAGTGGCCTTTACAGGCAGTGCTTGACTGGTAGTGAAGTGACTGAATGTGTAGTGGCAGCCATATCGCACATCAACACCCACACACAGCCTGGACAATTGCATGAATCGATTTATGGGAAGGGGAATGTTGGCCAGGACACCGGGAATGTCCCCTACTCTTTGCAAAGAGTGCCCTAGGTTCTTTTACTTCCTCCTGGACACCCACCAGGACAACACCAGGATGGGTAGAAGGGACCTCGGTTTAACATCTTATCTGAAGGATGGTATACCCAAGCAGTACAGCACCCCCCAATACTGCACTCGGATGCCAGTTTTTGGTTTTTTTTTTAGGTACAAGTCCAATCCCGGTGTGGGATGAGAACCCACAACCTTCTGGTCCAGAGGCGGTTGTGCTATCAACTGAGCTAACAGTATTCAGAGAAGAAACAGTGGACCAGGAGACAGAGTTGTTAAATCCAGCTAATACTACTGGTCTTACTTGCCATGGCCAGCTCAAATCTGAAATTTGGAAGTCTATCTCCCCTCCAGTACAATGTTGCTATAAAGAATAACCCAGCCACTTCTAGCCCTCCTGGTGCCCCCTGACACAATATGGCTTGGCTGCTGCGACCCGTGACTCCTGAGAATCTCCCACTAATCCTCACCAACTCACCCCTTGGTCCCCTTTCCCCACCCTCACCCACTTAGAACTCCTGACCCTCCATACCCCCACCTCCACACCCGCTTAGCCCCCTGACCCTTAAGCTATCACCCACCATTATGCTATCCCCATCACCCGTCTAGCCTGTAGCCTACTCTCCCTTAATGGCTGTACTTGTCGGTGGTCACATTAATTGTTACCTCCAGGAACCTATCTAAGCTCTACAGCTGCATTCTGGGAATTCTCATGCTTTGTACATAGTTGGAATCTGCACTTTATTTACCTAATCTGTATGTGACTATTTTCCTCTGTATTATGTAATTAAGTGATGGCTTTTGCAATGTATTCTGTCACTCCCCATCCTTCTATTTGTAATGCTGTATAGCCTTTTTAATGATGTGTAACTGTCAATGCCTTCTAGCTGCTTCTGGTTTTCTCCACTGTCCATGTACTTGATGTTCCCCAACTCTCTGTTCGATGAGGATCCTTTTTAAATGAGCTTTTAGCTCAAAGGTTGTAATTCCGATTTTACAATAAATGAAATTAAATAAATAAATAATTACAATAGTGCGATCCAGGCTGGCCCAGCGGTAGAGCTACCACTTGTGATCAGGGTTCAAGGAATGCACCTGGATCTCCAGAGGGCTGGCCAGTGGGGGGAGGATTGAGCACCCTAAGGGCCACTCTCCTCCTTCGGGGAGGGAGGGTTGCTGCACCCACTGTACTACTGCCACCCGGTGACCACAGATGGCAGTGCAGTTAGGGGCGCCACAACTAGGGAGGGGAGGACATTGACTGGAGTCCAGAGTGGCAGCATATCCCTGTGTGCACCTGCCTCTTTGGAGTCCCATGCCCATCATCATCCTTGGGGTGTGGGACATACCGGGGAAGCTGAAAAAAAAACTGCAAAACAAAAACCCAAGCATTAGGACCTCCTAGATCGGTGGTCCCTCTGACCCCTGGCATGACCACCACGGGAATGCCATGGTACAGAACCATCCCTCAGGATGGCCCCCCCATGACAGGGTGAATTCGCAGGGTTGATATCCCATGGTTGGAGCGTGCCTAGGTGTTGGGGCATTCCAGGGGCAAAGCTGTGACTGGGGTGAAAAACAATAAATAAAAAAAAAAATAGTGCGGTACACCAGTTGTTATATAGCAGGCAGTAGTTAAGAAAATGGAGCAGCAATTTTTAACCTGGAGATAGTAAGAACCAGTGTATAATAAGGGAGCAGGCAGCAGTAGCGAAGAAATCAGAGCTGCAGCTTTAGACTAGGCAGTGACATAGAACACATCATACCCGAAAGAATAGAGGGCTCTGAACTTGGAGTTAGGTGGCTGTCGTAGTGGGTGTGTAGGAAAAAAGCACAGACAACAAGAAGTAGGTGTAAACACACACAAGTGTGTAAATTTATTTGCAAAGAAATGAAAATAAAGGCTTTCAACAAAATAAAAAAAACTAATTAACATTACACACCTAGGACTTAGCTTCAGTCCCACCCTCTGTGCTTCCTCAACCTGTTCCCAGATTGAACTGATCTGCTTTAGACTTGGAGACAGGACCTTATATACAGACTAGTCAGAAGATGCATGACTCTCCGCCTCCTAGTCTAATACAAAAGTGTTTCTAGGCTAAAAAAATAAAATTCAAACATAATATCCCAAATAATATAAATCATAATTCATAATGGAAGCCTCCCAACAGAAAAGCAAACAGTTTTAGCATTTTAAGGAGCAATTGTCCACTGTAGCTCCACCCACTTGCTGTGAGTGACAGGTCAGCCTCTATATAAATAGCAGCACAAAGGGGCACTGGCCCCTAAGAGAAGACCTGCAGAACAGTGCCTAGGTGAGGCCTGCTGAACAACACCCAGGTGAGCTACAACTGTTTGGGAGTACAGAACACAAGTAGTAAGAGAATTCGGTTCTTTGTCAGGATGAAAAAATGATATCAGTATTTGCACAAAAGTATGGGTTTGGTTTAGCTTAAAGCTTGGTTTTTGTTTTCTTTAATGCAGAGGGTTCTTGTTTTAAAGAGGAAAAACCAAACAACAACAAAAAACAATAAGAAGAGCAAGCAAAGTTCAGGAAGAAGTTCTCATGTAAAACAGCATTTTCTTAGCATGAGAAACCTTTAATGACACTGCACGTACAGAAAGTTCATTTCTTAATTCTGTTCTATAGCCCTGTTAGTGTTTTTGGTGCCAAAAAGAACACTAATAGGAGATACAGAAACATAGAAACATAGACTTTGATGGCAGATAAGGACCACTTGGCCCACCTAGTCTGCCAATTTCCCTACCTACAGGATAAGCTGCAGATCCTAGTTAACCAACAGCCTATTTCTTCTTACCCCCCAAAGAGAATTGCCTTATGTCTGTCCCATGTATTCTTGAATTCTCCCACAGTTTTAGACCCCACAACCTCCTCATGAAGGCTGTTACATGCATCCACCACCCTCTCTGTGAAAAATACTTCCTCACATTGCCCCTGAACCCCCCCCCACCTTCAAATTGTGTCTCCTTGTTCTTGCACATCTCTTTTTCTGAAAGATGCTACCCTATTGGACTTTGCTGATTCCACTGAGGTACTTAAAAGTTTGTATCATGTCCCGCCTTTCGCTCCTTTCCTCAAGGGTTTACATATTAAGCTCCTTTAGTTTCTCCTCGTATTGCTTCTCTTGCAGACCCTGCACCATTTTAGTTGCCCTCCTCTGGACTGCCTCTATCCTGTCTATGTCCTTGCAGAGATGGAGTCTCCAGAACTGGACACAGTACTCAGATGGGGTCTCACCAACTGTCTGTACAGAGGGATAACAACTTCCTGTTTTCTGCTGGTGATGCCTCTCTCTGTACATCCCAGTATACACCCAGCCCTCTCTACTGCCTTCTCACATTGCTTGCTAACCTTAAGATCATCTGATATGATTACCCCAAGGTCCCTTTCCATTTTTTGTTGTTGTTACTACCCCCCCCCCCGAGATAGAATACTTCTTAAGAAAGCTCCTGCTACTTTTTAACATCAGGTTTTAATACTTAGAACTGGGATACTGCTATTTTGAACCCCTTTTCTAGCTTTTTCAGGGGGTTTTGACAGGATACAGCAGGAAGTGAAAGTCTCTGCAAAATACACATACTTTAGGTCAGAGCTTTCACTCGCAGAGCAGCTTTACAAACTGCAAGCTTGCAAAACAGAGGAAGGCATAGTTTTGATTTCTGCTTCTTTTTCTTTCTTTTAACAGGTTCTGCAGACTTTTACACTGAAGGCAAAAAGCCTCTAACTAAATTAGGGAGAGAGGAGCAAGGGAACATAAAGGCAGCTCCCTCTCTCATAACAGGGGTTTTTAAACAGGAGTTTGCCTAAGAGCTCTGTTTCTTTCCTAATTTCGGCAGCTCTGCTATGGGGAAACAAGCCATGTATTTACCTGATTATAGACACCTTTTCACAATGTTCACAGCATTCCCGCAGACAAAACAAAACAAGGAGATATCTGAGGAAGCTGTTTTGATTTATTAAAGCTGCTCTTTATATTACGGCAGCTGCACAGCACTGCGGTCCTGCACATGTTCATGCAGGAAAGCACAATGGTGCTTTGCAACACAGAAGCTTGTTTTACAGAGTGGAGCTGCATCTGCAGCTCTGCAATAAAAACTCTCCTCTAGTTCACTACTGGCATGACAGTCAGTTGAATGCAGGAAAACCTGGCAATAGCCTGCTGAGAGGGAGGGACGCAGAGGGGGAGGGGCAGAGGGAGAGAGAGTGAGAGAGGGGAAAGAGGGAGAGACAAAAAAAAACCCAAACAACAGTAGCGTAGGTGGCCTGCCTACAGTAAAGCACTGGACAGAAACGGGGTGCTGTTGGGTAACAGGCTATCAGGATGGAAGAAAGATGACAGTACAGAGTCTCGTCTCTCAGACTTGCCTCCCAAGCTGGGGGTGGGGGGGCACAGTACTGCCACAGTGACTAGAAAGAAACATAGAAAAGTGACGGCAGAAGGAGACCAAAGGTCCATCAAGTCTGCCCTTGAGATCCCAAGATTGTAGGTGATCCTGGGTCCTAGCTGGTAGATTCCCTCCCGGATTTGATTCTAGCATACTCATCCCCACCCCTCTTGAATACTGATATGGTCCTAGCTCCTACCACATCTGCAGGTAGTTTGTTCCATGGCTCCACAATCATTTCTGAGAAACGGTGCTTCCTAATATCCCTCCTGAAACTCCCCAGTTTCCATCCATGCTCCCTCATGTTTGTGTTGGGAGCCTTGGTGAATAGTTCAGCATAGGGTACTAAATTTAAACCCCTCATGTACATAAAGGTTTCTATCATATTCACCTTTTTCTCTCCTAGGTTCAAGTAAGTACATATGTGACTCCTCCAGCTGCCCCTTGTACGGCAGCCCCTGAAGCCCCTGTATCATTTTGGTTGCCTTTCTCTGAATGGTGTCTATCCTGTCCCTATCCTTCTTAACGTATGGTCTCCAAACCTGTATGTAGTATTCCAAATGTGGTCACACCAGAGATCTGTATAGTGGAAGTATCACCTCCCTGTGTTTACTGTTAAATCCTCTCCCTATGCATCCCAGCATTTTGTTGGCCCTACTATATGCCACATTGCATTGGCTGGTTTGTTTAAGGGTGTCACTAATAATAACTCCTAGATCCCTTTCCTCTTCTGAGTCACTGAGTTTGACCCCATTTAGCCAACAGGTTGTTCTAGGGTTATTTCTGCCAATATGCATCACTTCACATTTCTTGGCATTGAATTTCAGCTATCAGATACTTGGACATTGTTCTAACCTTTTCAAATCATTTTGTATGATTCTCACTGTGTCTTTGCTGTCCACCATTCCACCTAATTCAGTGTCATCCACGAACAGTGCAATCTGGCCCTGCATACCTACTCCTATGTCACTGATAAACACATTAAACAGGATTGGGCCTAAGACCAAGCCCTATGGTACCCCACTCATTACTTTTCCCGCCTCTGACATCTCCCACCACTCTTTGCCTCCTTCCGTCCAACCAGTTTCCCACCCATAGAGAATGGAACGAATGGAAGAGATCCCCCAAAAGATGGAAGGCTAGCATAAGCAAGGAGATGGAGCAGCCAAGGAAGAGAAGCATGACATGCAGTGAGAAAGGGAAAAGTGGGGGTGTGTGGGGAGAACCACCGAGGGAAACTCCACCAGGGCAGCAAAAGGAGAGCGTACAGAAAAGGGGACAGGACAGAGAGAGACGGAGCACAAAGAGAGGGGGAAATGGAGCAAGGGAGAAGGGGCAGTAGGGACCACCAAGTAGAAGTCACAGGAGTGGAAAAGACAGGAGGGGGAACAAACAAGGGAGAAAGAGCAAAAAAATACAAAGAAGCAAAGGAGAGAAAAGGAAGGCAGGACAGCACCAACACACAGACCATGCAGCTGCTCAGGTACATGAAACACTCTGAGCGCAAGCTGCTGGGAGAGGCTTGCCTTACATTTGGTTTGTGGGAGGTGTTATTCTCCAACATTGAACCTAGGGCAAAGATAGCAAGGATTGGTCAATGTCTTGGTTTGCTAGCAAGTTTCATTAATGAAATTGTTTTAGTTAGTGACAGAGGAGACTGGGAAAGCCTGCCATGCAGCAAGCAGCTACTAGTGTCTTCAGGTCCCATGGGTACTAATAAGGACCATCATAATGGTGGGGAGTTGCTTATGTGCTTTCTACTCCAGTGGGGAAGTTAAGATGGCCTGCTATGGTAGTGGGGAGTTGGATGTGTCCTTATGGGGGATCGGGAAGTGAGACTGACACCTCAAGCAAGAATGAGATCACTTAACAGAAAATATCAGCCTAACAATGAGATCGATACCTCAACCAATTAACTACAGGAGATCAATACCTCAACCAATTAATTACATCCAAGTAATACATTACTTTCAATAGGAAAACACTGGCAGGTAATGAAGTGAAAGATTCTACCATGTGATGGGGTGCAGCCACCTGCAGACAAATGGTCACATGTATGTGTACAGAACCATTCAAAAGGAACCAAAGGCCCACAACTGGAAAGGGGGAGAGGCTCCTTTCTGCACCCCCACTGGCTACCACCCTGCTACACCTACAGAGGCCAACTACCATCCTAATTTGTTTCTACGTAATTTGCAAACAAACATAAAACGAAAGATGGTAACAGTCATCAATGGCTGCTTTTGCATTTTAACAGATTTCCTACAGAAATGTAGGCTAATTCCAAAGAACTGGTTATAATATATCAGTGAGTTAAATGTTTGTCTGCATACAGTTTCTGCAGTGTCCAAAACCCTCACTGGGTTCTAGCAGCACTCCGCATCCTTAGTCTGACCTGTGTCAAGGACCTGGTGCCAAAATAACTCCCTCTCCCAAGCCCTCCCTAGTGCAGGGAACACACTCACACAAACACAGCAGCCAGTACACACCAAAAGATGATGGGAGTTCAAGGAGTGTATGCCGACAAACACAGTTGGCAATATACACTGACGAGTTCAGTACTAGTAGTGCAGGGGCTGTATGCATGTCAACATAAAAGCCAATATTCACTGATTTTGTTTGATACTGGTAGTGCAAGGACTGTACACAGACAATTACAGTAGGCATCCTACACCAGTAAGTTCAATGTTGGACTGTATACAATCCCAGTATTGAATTTATTGGTGTATGAATGACATCTAGGATCCTATCCCTACAGCACTTCAAGCACCTTCTGGTGTCCAGTGGCACCCACTACCTCATACTGCCGGTGGCAAGCACTTTCTGGTATCAAAATGACCCCCCTTTCCTTATGCTGATCCCAGCCTCTCTCAGGTGTACGTAGTGAATGCAAAACACATGGCAGCCAAAATACATCACTAGGTTAGATGCTGGTAGTGCAGAGACTGTATGCTGAGAAACATGGCAACCTTTATACATCAGCGAGTTTGCTACTGGTAGCACAGGAATTACTGTACATACAGATAAACACCGCAGTCAATACATACCAATAAGTTCAACAGCGTTTGGATCAGGTAGCTCAAAACAAGGTTCAACCAAATGGATATTGACTAGAGCTGAGGAATATAGTGGGTATATATATATATATATATATAGATAGTTTTTTTATTTATTCTTATTAAGGTAGAATTTTATTGATACAAACATTGCACTTATATAGAGCACAATGTCTTGATCAGAGATGTACTTACTAGGTTCCACCATTAATACAGTTTGATAAGAAGAGTTAATGGTACTGTCTGGAAATAAAGTTTGTTAATATCAACCAATTACTTGTCTGTCTGCTTCTTCAAATCGTATAAACAATATACTGTAATTAAATCGCAAAACAGTCAGAAACTATGGATATGGGTCTGGGACTGCAGAATATTAAGAGGGGCACTGTCCACGCTTTGTGTTGGAGCTTTTGATTCCGGTTCGAGATCCTGCGGAAAGGTAGTTGGGAGGTAGAAGGAGAATGTGCAAAGGTCAGTACCAGATGACTGGACCATCTCTTTTAGGTTTACTTATCAGCCATCAGCTGCCTTAGAGGAAAGATACTAAAATTATATAAAAAAGCTGATTGTATAGAGAAATGAAGGACAAGATGACAAATGGTGTGGGGGGGGGAGAAAGGAGGGGCCAATCTCATTGTACAAATGCTGGATCTGTCTAGTTGGTGTAGCACTCATCTACACCAGCTGGTGGCAAAATGATTCTTTCTATCCATGTGGGCGTAGGTTAATCTTTCTAAGGAATATATCTCTTGCAACATTTTTCACCACCCCTCCAATGATGGGATCTGTGAGGTATGCCACAATCTGGTAATAGATTTATTTCACTGCTAGGATCAGAATTAACAAAAATTTTAAAGTTGGACCTCAAAGAGAGCTCCCAGCTTTTCGGACAGCCAGTAAAATTAGGAAGGGAGTTATTTCCCCAGGGCTGTTAAAAATATATTCCAGTTCCTGAGTACATGCCTGACGAAAAGGTTGTAGTCGAGTGCAGTCCCAGAAAATATGCATCTCCGTAGCCCAATTTTGTCCATAGTTTCTCCAACATACTCCCTTAAGTGGTCCTGCATGGTATCCAGTGAACAAGGAGACCATAATTGAGCACTTACAAAAACAGTGACTCAGTTTTGGCACCTGTGTTCAGGGCTACCTGGCAGGGTAGCGACCGGATACCCGGGTGGACGAGGTAGGGCGACAGGAAGTACACGCATGTATCTGCACGCACATACGGAGGGGGGAGAGGAAGGGGAAGGAAGGTATTTGGGAGGGGGTGTGGTGGGCAGTTGCCAAGCTGGTCTGCTAGCGTGGTAAGGAATGTGGTCAGTTGGGAGGTGCAGGGTGCAGGGTTCAGGTCGGTATGGCGTGGTTCTTTGCCAACCCGGCAGCTTGTATTTTTTTAGTTATTCCCTGCCCCCGACATGCATCCCCTGAGTTAAGAATTCTTAGAATGGGGTTTTGACATGCACCCCCCCAGTAGAGACTCTTTAGTAGGGGGTGTGGGGTGCAGTGCGGTGGGAAGAGTCCCTAGCATTGAAAGGAAGCCCATAGATTTTGGGGGCCCTCTTCCCATTCGCCACGAGTGTGCATCAATGAAATTCATTTTCGGTGATGTATACTCACCCTAATGGTGATCCATTATCACATAGAACAGTCCTGCATATGTTGCCACTATGTCAGGGGCTTGAAAGAAGCAATACCTGCACTTCCGAGAGACACCATTACTGAATTACTAACTGTAATGAACTTGAGATCATTATCTTATGAATCATCTTCTTGACTTAGACGTGAAACCTTTGCAAATGGGCACTTGTGCTCAAAGATTTCATCTGAATGATGAAATAAATAAATTCTGCCAATATGCAGCAGAGGTCAGAATATAAGCAGGTATTGTATATTTATGCCATGTATCGATGGTGTGATTAGTCCCTAACTCAGAATTATATCTCTGTACAATTATGGCCATGGAGTCCAGTATGGTTTCCTACAATACTCTATATAACCGGCCAATAAGATGGGTCCAGGACTCCCCATATAGGTACGACATGAGGAGTTTGGCGAGCTGTGGTAACTTGTCTGGCAGAACGTAATGTATCTCATCTCAGTCCACTAGATAAAACCTGAGCTGCAGGTATCAGAAATGGTTGACTGCCAGGGGCTGGTAGCCACTTTGCAGGGTGGCAAATGGGAGAATGCCATGGGAATCTAGCATCTGAAATAAAACTGAAGGCATAATTTGCACAAGCCTTGTGTGGCACTGTCCATTCTATTTGAGAGATGAGCAGAGTCATGGGCGATAGCCCCGAGGTAGAAGAAAGGGATAGAAGATAGAAAGCTCTTTTGGGTCACTAGCCACTGCATGAACATTTTAAGGGGGAGACAGCCTATAGGATTACCAAAAAGAAAGTAATCCAAATTGTAAATATTGTTCAAAGCAAATTCTGTTTGCTTCCAGTGTAGCTGTTGGGAGGCAGATAGCTTCATGCACAACGTTCTCAGGAGTGATGCCAGTGCTTACCACTTGAGGTTCAGGAGGTTAACCCCCCCCCCAAACTTTAGGTAGATGAAAAACTGAGAACCAAATGCGAGGAGGAGTTCTCTGCCATGTACATCTGGAACTGACCTTATTCCAGGATTTAAAATACACTGGGGTTGGCATCATGAGGAGAATCTGTAGATAAGATGCTGGGAAGGATATTCTGGCGTATCAGCTTGATCCATTAAAAAAAAAAACAGGTACAAATGTGTCCACTTAGATAGGTTAAAAACTTGTGATTAAAGAAGATTTGACAAAGTGGAAATGGGAAACATTGAGACATTTTGTGGAGGAGTTGGTTTGTTATGTTTGCATGTGTATTGTAAATAAATGGAACTGTGAGTATCACATTTTTCTCGGCATCTTGTTTTCTGCTAGATATTCCTCTGGACCCAGATACTTCTGGGTTTTGGAGTCATGGAGGACTCCAAGAATCCCTTCTGCTGTAATGGGGGCCTGCAGACATTGTGCCCTGTCCTGTTCTAACTTGGGAAGGGGGACATAATGTAAACAGGCTAGGATCTGTGCCTCAGAAGTCATCCCTTCTGCATCACAGAGAGATTGATAATAACTGGAAAATTTGTCTCCAGTGCAGTATACCATGATGTGCACAACCACGACTGAGCGACCCCCGAAAGGGCGACTCAATCACGATGCATGGCACAGCGGCTACCGGGCAGCTACAGTGACTGGATTGGGTGGGTTGGCAACCGTAGTGACAGAAAGTCACTACAGGTACGCGCTTGGGAGGGGTGGAAGTGAGCACACTACAGGTACATGCATGGGGGAGCGAGCACGCTCAGCGAGGAGTGGAAGGGGATTTGACAGGTGGCGCTGTGGTAGGCTGCTGAGCTGGCCCCATGGTGTAATGGGTTGGCTCTTGGCTTTGGTGGCTAGGGTGCTGGGTTCAGATCTGGGTGCAGATTCATTTTTGTTGTGCCCAGCCTGAATTTTATTGTTTTTACATGTTGCCCCCCCGACATGCACACCCCTGGAGTTGAGAATCCTTAAGTGGGGGGGCATGGGGCACAGCCCCCCACATAAATGTAAAAAATGCAAGTCCCTGGCACCGTTTTGTTGTGTGCCAGGGAGTCAGAGTGCCGAAATTGGTTTTCAGCGTGCTGACTTTGCCTAACGGCAATTGCCCTTTGGTGGTCACCATTATCACATAGAACCCTCAAATACCATATGGTTGGGTAATGAAAGTGCCAGATGCTGGATCTCGCAGCTGCAGAACATTGGTCTGTGCATGACATGCATGCAGTCTGCAAGAAAAGTTTGTTGCTCCCCATGCCCCACTTGTAAAAATTATGTTTGGGGTAAAATGGCCTGTTCTACCTTGGCATCTAGTAATTTCTGCAAGTTCTGTTTTAGACATGCTATCTGGGGTGCCACCCATTTATCACCTTGCTACATAAAATTCTGCAGAGTGTGTAAAGTCTGTAGCGCTCCAGAAGTCAAGCTTCTCGCTCCTTTTTCATTCTAGATGAGTACGCAACAAGTTCATCCCATAACACTGTTTTGATCATGTCCCAGAGAATGGGGACCGATGTCTCCAAACCTGAATTCTCAGACATGATGCAAGGAAATATTTCCCTCATGGACAACTGGAATTCTGTGTCCTGGAGCAGAGCCAGGCTGAGCAGCCAGTGTGTGGTTCACTTATTTGGGCATGGTCTGATAAAAGAATGAGGCCATGGGATACATCTTGTAGGGAGTCAAGGTGTTCCACTATCATAAAGATATAATCTAATCTGGCCAATGAGCATATTCAGGGGATGCAGTAGGTATATTCTTGCCCAGTGGAAAAGGAATGTCTCCAAATAGTGATTATACTGAGATGTGCCAAGGCATTTTGTGTGTTTTAGGGCCAGTAACACTGAGAGTAGGAGATGGGGTAGTACTAAGATCCATTCCCATAATCAGCAGTCCCTACAAGAGGGATAAGAGTTTGTAAAAAAAAAAAAAAAAAAAAAACTGAGCCACTATTTCTTCTGAGCCCAGGGGGAGATGCACAATAGCCAGAGTGATCTGGGCAGTATACAGGGTGTCCATGGCTCTTGCAAAACAACCCTCCTTATCAACTGTCTGATCCTGTAGAGAAAAGGACTTGCCCCTGGGTACAAGGATCATGGTTCCCCATAGACAGCCTGATTTGTGCGACGACACCACCAATGTTAAGAAGCCCCAATTCTGAAATTGACCATGTTCTTCGGCTGAGAAATGGGTCTCTTGAAGAAACAGTCACGCATTAGTTGCTGGAGAAGTTGGTATCGTTTTACCTGACTGTGGATCCCACATATGTTGAAAGAAACTACCTTTGAGGGGTTAGTCATTAATCTGAATAAAGTGATCAGGTCAGTTTGGCAAGGACAAACCTCCCCACCCCCAAGGAGTACAAGTTAGAGAGTATAGTGGGAAAATATTGACTTCTAGTAGTCATATTGCCTTAAGTTTTTGGGCAATATAACCATTGTCATGGTCAATATTTTACCACTATATCCCTTAACTCTAGTCAATATTTGCATAATATACACCAATGAGTTTGATACTAGTAGTGCAGGAACTGTATATAGACAAAGACAGCAGCCAGTATACACCAGTGAGTTAGACACTGATAGTTCAGGGACTGCATATAGACAAACACAGCAGCCAAAATACAATGAGCCTGATACTGGCAGTGCAAGGACAGCACACAGAAAAACACAGCAGCCAATATACACCAGTGAGTTTGATACTGGCTGTGCAGTGACTGTATACAGATAAACACAGCAGTCAAAATATAAGAATGAGTTTGAAACTGGCTGTGCAGGGACTGTATACAGATAAACAAAGCAGTCAAAATACAAGAATGAGTTTGATACTAGTTGTGCATGGACTGTACACAAAAAAACACAGCAGCCAATACAGTATTTATTTTATTTATATTTTACCATTTTTGGGCAGGAAGGACACACTAAGCCAAGGCTTGTTTCCAGGTGCATCCTCGGAGCACAGGGAAGTTGGGTGACTTGCTTTTGGTCACACAACATACAACTGGTGGCTGTGGGATACAAATCCAGTTCTCCAGGTTTGCAGCTCAGTGCTCTTAACCACTATATTGCACTGTTTCTTAATATACACAAATGAGTCTGATACTTGTAGTGTAGGGACTGTTTACAGATAAACGCAGCAGCCCATACAAACCAATGAGTAAGTGCAGTACAGGGACTATATACAGGCAAACACAACAGTCAGTGCACGGCAATAAGTTTGATACCGGTAGTGCAGGGACTATATAAAGACACACGCAGCAGCCAGCATGCAGCAATGAGTTTGATTCTTGTAGTGCAGGGACAATACACAGACAAACATAGCACTCAGTATACACCAATGCATTTAATAATAGCAGAGAAAGGACTGTTGTAATCAATCAATCAATCAGTCACTCAAAATCTTTACTTATCCAGGCGATCACCATTGAGCAAGCTCATTTACAAGGTGGACCTGCAGTTTGCAGGGACAAATATACAGATACAAATAAGATATACATAAGACAATAGGAACACAATGTTTACAATAACAATATGAGCAGAATATATACATTCCAATGGCACATGTATAAGTAAGATATGCATAAAACAACAGTAGCATGATATATACAATAACCACAGGAGCAAGATGTGTACAGTTAGCATACACAATAAAATCCTTTGTAATGCTCTCCATCAAGAACATGATAATAGCCTGTATAGAAGTCCCTGAGATATGGAGGTGCGCATGAATGGAAGGCAGTGGTGCTGGTGGGAAGATGCTGGAATGCTTATGCAGACAGTATCTGGGGCATAGGATTATGCGACAGGTAGGGAGTGGCGTCCAAGGAAGGTGCAGAGGGTGCTAGATATAGGTGGGACTGAGAGAGGGGGAGTAATAGTGGCATAGAAGGGCTTAGATGAGCAGCAGAGACTAATGTGGATAAAAAGAAAATGATAGCCGGACTTCTAGGAGCGATGGAAACCATTACAGAGCTCTACAAATGTTTTGGCATACAGAGTTTTAAACATGCCAAGGCTAACAGGGGAGCTAAGTCTCAGCGATTTCTGTATCCTATTCCAGACCATGGGCAAGACAAAGTTTATGGCAGCCCTTCCAAAGCGGTGCTGGCCCTAGGTACTTTGAGGGAAACCTGCGAGTGGCTTCTCAAGGCATAATTCCCAATCGGACTTAGGGGGAGACAGTCAGCAACGTATTGCGGGAGTTTGTTTGTGAGGGCTCGGAGCGTCCATAGAGCTGCATTTCTACACCACCTGTATTGCAGGGAGGGCCACCCCATGGCTGCATATAAAGAGCAGTGATGGGTAGAAAACAGGAGGCCAGTTATAAATCTCAGTGCTCTATGGTACAATACATCCAGTTTTGCAAGGTGTAAAGCAGGGCATTGGCCGTAAATGAAGTCAGCATAGTCAATTACTGAGAGGAACGTAGATTGGTCAAGCTGCCTTTTGGCGTCTGTGGTCAAGAGGCGATTAATTCTGAAGAAAAGACTAAGTCTCTGCCTCAGCTTTTTCAGCAGTTCTTCTATATGTTCCACAAAGGAGAGTTTGTCTAGCCAGACACCCAGGTACTTAAACTTAGGCACGAATTCAAGGTGTTCACCTAGTAAAGTGGAGATAGAAGGTAACGGATCAGCGGTAACAGAATTAGCCCCTGAGCCAACTGGTGAGAACAGCCTAGCCTTGGTTTTTTTAGCTTTTAGTAGTAGTCTTTTGCTAAGCAGCTGGTGCTGCAGGATATTAAAGTCAGTTTGTAGGTCATCGCAGGCAGCTTCAGGAGATTCCCGGCTTAGGTAGAGCACCGTATCGTCAGCAAACAGATGGATACTTGCTTCCTTAATGCCTACGTCCAGGCTGTTGATATAGATAGCAAACAGTATTGGGTCCAGTATGGAGCCCTGAGGGACATCTTTTTTATCAGTTTAAGTGAAGAAAGCTCCCCTTCAGCCTTGATTTGTTGCTGCCTACCAGTGAGGTAGTCTTGGAACCATCCCAAGAAGGTTGAGTCAAGGCCTATTGTATTTAAGGTGGAGAGGAGTAAGCAGTGGTCAACAGTGTTGAATGCCTTACTGAGGTTCAGGAAGATGACACAAATGAATTTTTTGTTATCTAAGTCCCGTTGCTAGTCATTAGTTATTTTTGCCAGAGCCGTAATTGTACTGTGCTTTGCTCTGAAGCCAGACTGCGTTGGGTTTAGCAAGCTTGAGTTGTCTATGAAGGATCTCAGCTGGGTATCCATAGTTTTTTCCAGGAGTTTGGAGAGTATGGGGAGGAGGGAGATTGGCCTATAGTTATTTAGGTCACAGGGATCCCCTGATTTAAAACAGGGGGATGACGTGTGCAATTTTCCATACTTGGGGGAGGGTACCTTGCGTTAGTGACATAGGTTGAATAGGTGTGAGATAGGTGCGGCAAGGGTGAGATAAGCTATTTTCAAGAAGTATGGGTCAAAGAAGTCAGCCCCAGCACTTTTTCTAGTGTCCAACCATAGAAGAAAATCTTTAACTTCTTTTTATGGTGGTAGGTAAGCAGGAGAAGGCTACATTATTGATATTTGCTTCTGGAGACTGGGTGCTGATTTGTGGGAGGAGTCTGCTTACTGGTGCTTTATTGAATGCCAGGCCTGCAGTGGTGAAATGATTGTTGAAAGCCTGCAGAATCTCATTTTTATCATTGATGATATCATTGTCAGTAGTGATTTTAGAAGGAAGCACATTTCCTGGAGAGTGACCAGTCAGTTCTTTTATGATGGACCAGAACTTGGTAGGGTATTCTGATGCAGAGACTAGCTCAGATTGATAAAGGATTGACTTTGGCCTCTCTGACTATCTTAGTGCAGGCATTTCTAGCTGTCCTGAAGAGACACCAGTCTATGTCTGCATGTGATTTGCGGGCCTTTTTCCAGAGATAATCTCTGTTAAGTAAGGCAGCCTTCAGTTCCGCTGAAAACCAACGACAGGTTCTAGTTTTTATTTGTGCTTTGACCACGGGGGTATGGTTGTTTAGAGAGCAGGTTACGATTTCATGGAAGATATCATAGGCATCAATCACCGATTTAGCCAGGTAGAAGCTCTGCAAGATCAAGGAGTTTTTTAGATAACTGAAGTATGCAAAAGGATCGAAGTTCCATCTGGACCTTTTAGTGGAAAATTTTGATGTTGATAAGGGTTTGGTATCAGATCTTATACCAGCAATAAAGCAGTGGTTACTAACATCAGCTAAGAAGATTCCGGCATGGGAAAAGGAGTAAGGTTTGTTAACAAGTAGGGCGTCCAGTAGGGTGCATCTCATTGGGTTTTTCTTGTGTAATCCCCTCACAAATGGGGGTTCCTGGGAGCCTTCCCGGAGCTTGCCTTAAATACTCCCTGCCTAACTGGTGTTCAGCGCAATGCCACCTAAATGTGGGTGTTGTGAGTACTTCCAAAGCCTCCAGTACTGTCTCTTTAAAAGCTGCCTGCTCGCAGGCTCCAGCGGGTTGATATGGGGGGATGGTGTTTTCCTGTTCGAGTCCCGCCTGAGCTGCAGTGGAATCGCTCCCGTTTGGCAGTCGCTATATGCACAGGGGGAGCCCCTTTTTGGGCATAATTAGTTAGACTGTTGGTGGGGTTACAGTTTGTCTAACCTGCTTCTTCTGCAGCTGGGACTGTGTGTGCTGTGCCCTTCCATTTTGGACCAGGACGTTCTGAAGGGTCCAGTGGGGGTAGAAGGTGCCCCAAATGGAGTAACTGGTGACCAACCAGAATGAGGGTTCTCTAGGGAGCCGATAGACCAATGGAGATACTGCTAGTAATTGTGGGAAGTGAAGGCCAGACCAGGGCGCCTTTTTCGCACCACTGAGAGCAGGACTAAGTGACTGGCACCTGTAGCCAGCCAATGGGATCGGGTGGCACCTGAGCTAGAGGATTGCCCCACACTGCTAAGGGGCAGAGACATTGTGGCTGTGGACAAGGAAGGAGCTCTGGGCTCTTGCGCGCTGAGTTTTGCGTGGGAAGCGCGTGAGAGGCTGGATTCGGCCGTTTGAGTAGCCGGCAAGCTCCGGACTAAATCCGTGGGGCAGCAGTCAGAGGAGGCTGTGTAAAAGCACAGCTACCTACCAGGCTCACCCTGTAGAGGACTGGAGAATCTGCTGAATTGCGCTCAGGCTGTCAGGAAGGTGAAGCTGCAGGGAGACTCCCGAGTAACGGTGTGTTCGGTCGGGCCATTAGAGCAGCTGCCTGGTATGGTACCCCTCTGTTGCTTTGCATATAAATGTGTGGAGACGTGTCTGAAGCTTAGGCTTGGCCCTGCGAGTGGTGTGAGAGCGTTTTTCCCTCTGGAGTCATGAGTACTAAATCAGGGTAGCTCCCTGTTGAAGGTTCCTAGCAAGGGCAAGATCTTCTGGTTACTTTGCTGACTACATTAACTGAGCCTGCTGGCTCCCTCTAATCTTTGTAGGAATTAAAATGCTCATTTGTGTGAGAGCCCCAACCAGCTGCATCGAGGAACTAGCCTTTAGGGCTTGGGTACCCATAGACAGTAACTTATAGGTTAGGCCTGTGCACAGAGCCCTAGGTAGATACGCATATATTGTAGTGGTAAGCCAATCACCCTGATTCCCCACGGTCCTTGTTGTCTCCCCTTAAATAAATCAGATTGCTTGTTTTGCAAAAGCCCACTGGCTAGTTTGTGTATTAATGGTGAAATAATGCACAGTGACTATTGTGTAACTGTACCTTACTTTTCAGGGGGTCCCCGGAGTGAGCTGAGTGGATCGAGCCGGGGGGTAAGCGTCTATGGTAAGGACACTGTAACTGAACTGTGTGGGCCACTAGTGGGAAGAAAGGGGGGTTGCAGCTACCCAGAGGGCTGTGACCAAGTCAACCTTGACTGTTCTAACCCCAACCTCTGGGTGGAGGCACCCGCCAACGGATCTGGGCCCCTCACCCCATTACAGTTAAGGCAGGCAGGGATAGTAGCCCTTAGGATAGCGCCCCCTGGGGGTTACACTTGTTAATGTGAGTTGGCTCAATAATAAGATGTGTGAACCCATGAGAGTCACAGAATTGCTTCAGAGATAACGAGAACTTAGTCAGCCAATCATAGTTGAGATCACCCAATATAATTGTTTCCAAAGGAGCAGAGTCCAGAAGGATGACAGATGTGACAGGAGTTGCGGTCCTGCTGCGGGAGGTATGTAACAGCCTATGACATGGAACGCCACTGATGAGGAAAGTTCAGTTTTTAGGGACAGGCATTCAAATCCACCTGCAATGGAAGTAGAATCTAGTATGGACACTGTAAATTTGTTTTTGACATAAATGGCTACTCCGCCACCCTTGGTCTGCCTGTAAGCTCTGAAGAGGAAGTAGTTGGGAATGTTAACCTCTCTGTCTGTCTGGGGTGGATGCCTGAAGCCAGAATTCTAAGAGCACAAGTACATCTGGTGCAGTATGAGTTATCCAGGCTTGGACTGAGTCAGATTTCTTTAAGAGACTACAAACGTTTGCATGCATAAAGCTGACTCCTTTTAGACTTGTAAGTTCAGATGGCGATAAGAGCACTTTCGTGGAGCCAGGGTTAAGTTCGACATTGCCTGAACACAAAAGTAGAAGAAGCACAATTTTCCTCAGGGCAGCAAGGAGTAATTTGAAGGGACAAATCTTTCTGCGACTAGGATAGGTTTGAGTACAGGGGTCCGGAGACCGAAACTTCCCCTTGTGATGACCTAAGGATGCATAGCCTAAAGTCCATCCAGAATAACACCAAGCCGTACAGAGTTTTGATAGATAGGGTGTGAAGCCATGTAGAGGAGATGAAGTAGTGGTCCCACTCCGGGGAGATTCCACAAATTGAAAGGGGATCAGAGTCATACAGTGGCAGCACAATTTATTCATAGTGTTGATATATAGTTACATATAGTTGATATATGTAGTGTCAGTGGCTCAGTAGGTAGCACACTCACCTCTGAGACCGGTAGATCAGAGGGCTGTGGGTTCAGTTCCCACATCTGGTACTTGGGTTAATAACCCAGTACTGACATTGTAGTGCAGCATGAGAGGGGTGCTGCACTTCTGAGGTGCCGTCTTTCGGATGAGACGTTAAACCGAGGTCCCATCTGCCTGGATTGGTGGCAGTTCAGGTGGATGTTAAAGAGCCCATGGCACTTATCGAAAAGAGTAGGGGAATTTCCCCGGTGTCCTGGCCAAATTTCCCTCATTCACTAAAAATACCACCAACAGCTTAATCTGGTTCAAGGTAAGTTGGCATTCATCTGTATCCCCCTCCCCCGGGTCGTGCCTGAAAATAGGCAGGATTTGTCTAGTGCACTTACCCGGTCAACAAAAAATAAATAAATAAAATAAAAAACATATATGGAGTCTAGCAGTGTAGGGCATGACTCATTGTTGGGATCAATTCTGTTTGATTGCTTTGCCACATAGGATACTATGTAAAAGCTGATCAGTAAGCAGAGCCAGACAAAGAATCTCATGGTTGCCCTTTATGTTAACAGGGGGCGGGCTGCAACAGGAGTTATGTGAAAGTTAGCTGGACAGACCATCTGGGGTGGAGACTAGAGGATAAGCAGGAGATGGACCTATGGAGATGGTGGGTGGGGCAAGATGGGCTATATAATAACACCCAGGGAGGGGGATGGGCAGGATGGTGAAAAAATGCGGCTTTGCCATACCTCTGCTGCTGGAAGAGTCTGGGGTAGTGGTCTCGGGCGGTGGCTGAGGAAGCGCCATCCACCCAGTGGCCATGTGTCCTGCGGCCGAAGAGCTGGGAGCCCTGGAGGGTTTTAGCTAAGGAAGGAGACAGAAAGGGACACTATTAGTACTGATCTCTGGCAGGGGCCAAGCAATCCAGTGAGGGCAGCCAAATTAACAAGACAAAGGAGCCATTTCCTTGGCACCCTGAGGTCTAGCTTACGGCTGCACTACAAAGCAAAGAGGGGCTGTGAACGCTTTTGTTTCAAAACATTAAACAATCAGGCAAGGGCTCTTAAACAATATTCAAGTAGCTTACAGATAGTACAAACAGTTGTAATTAACTATTTCTGCAAACTGTTCCAAAGGAAACAGCTCTTTTTTTGCCCAGTTTTTGAATTAAGGAAGAAGGGGAAAGCGAGCCAATCTGAGCCCACCTGAGAAAGGCGCTTGCAATCCGATAGGCGGCGGCTTTGCCGTACCTCTGCTGCTGGAAGAGTCCGGGGTAGTTGTCTCGGGTGGCGGCTGAGGAATCGCCGTCCACCCGGTGGCAGCGTGTCCTGTGGCCAAAGAGCTGGGAGCCCCAGAGGTAATAAAAAAAATACCACCCCAATAAATACCTAAAGAATGGTTCAAGCTCCATCTCAGCCATCAGATAAATAAAATAAATACCCTTTCCCAAATAAATACTTAAATAGAAGTACAGTGTCAATCCCTGATAAAAAAATATGTATATAATTAAACCCTACTCAACAATATAGACATTTTCCTTTGGCCTGGCCAATGTCTGACCATTAAATTTTGGTGCAATTTTTCCGTTTCACTCAGATGGCTCATGTCAGCCAGCCCCCCCACACCCATCCCCATCGCTCACCTTCTCTGGGACTTATTCCACTGTCTGGTTCTACCTGGCTTGCTGCACCCAGGGTGGGGCCATCGAAAAGGGACACTGGTTCACCTTGACAGAGTTTAGCATGGTCAGCAGCAGGTGCCGTGGTCCTCAGTGGATAGCCTGAGGTGTGGGGCCAGCATCACACTTCTGCATCTGGGGCATTTCTTTTTTCCTTCCCTATCCACCTAGGATGAGACCTGCACCCTTTGGATGCAGGTGTGCACACATGTCCACAGCGGTGTACATCCTCCCTCCTAGCAATCCACAGCTCCAACTTCCACTGCCACCTGTGGTCTGTTGGCCCCTTCTCCCTCAGGAGAGTGTCCTCTGAGACACTCGATTTTCCTCCCCAGCTGGCTCTTCAATGACTCAAGCTTATCCCTGAACCCAGGTCATCGGTGTCACAAGCCACAGCACTACTTCTTCGCCAGTTGGCCAACCCCTCTTTTAGATAAATAAATAGAATACCTCCCCTCCCAAAATGCATAGAGATGGGCCAAGTGCCAATCTCTGCTGCCACAAATAAATCAAATAAAAGCACCCCATGACTACATGTCCCAGCTCAGCAAACGAATATAATAAAATAATTAGTACCCACAACTACACACAGGCAGCACCAGTACCTATTCTGGACCACTGAACAGCATTAAATTCAGTAAATATACCCCCTCTACCTCATGACAATTTGGATCATCCTTTCCAGTCAAACAAAGAAAATAATCTTAACCCTGTAACTACTCATACTGGCTCATCAAGTAAAGCCACAATATACCCCTGTAAGAATTTAAAAAGGTTAATCAGCTTGATGTATTTCTGCCTAAATTTGCTTTAATACTGGGGAGGGGAAAGAGGCAGGAGAGCAAAAATGGGAGCAGAGAGGGGATAGGTTGCAGAACATGGAAGGCCATGGTAACTAATGCCCGCAGCCTGGGAAATAAAAGCCTAGACCTGGAGGCCATGTTAGTGGAGGCAGACATGGACATAGCAGCAGTAACAGAGATGTGATACACTGCTAATCATGGGTGGGACATTAATGTACTGGGTTATGCTCTGTTCAGGAGGGATAGGGAGGGTAAAAAAGCGGTGGGGGTAGCCCTGTACATCAGGGAGAACATAAAGGCAACAGAGGTGCAGAATAGACAGTGAGAGGCCAAGGCACTGTGGGTCACCCTTGAACCTGGCAATGGCATAGCAATATGCACAGTGATGATCTGCAGCCCTCTGGTACAGGGGGAGGAAGTATACAGGGAACTAGTGGATGAGAAACATGTGATGGCAACTAAAGGTTAAGTTCTGCTGCTGGGGGATTTCAATATGCCAGACTTGGATTGGACGACCCAGGCAGCTGCTTAAACCAGAAGCAGAGGCATCCTAAATTCCCTACAGGGGGCAAGTCTCAGGCAACTAGTGCTTGATCCCACCAGAGACAGGGCAATTCTGGATGTAGTACTGACCAATGGGGACAGAATCACAGAAGTCCGGGTAGAAGGACAGCTGGGGTCCAGCGACTACCACATAGTGTCATTAAGCATGGAGACAGAGACTCAGTCAAGTCACACAAAGGCAAAGGTTTTAGATTTCAAGAGGACTGACTTCACTGAAATGGGGAGATATGAGAGTAGCCCTGGAGGAGAGGGAAGTAAGAGAGGGGCTTGAAGAGCAGTGGGGGCAACTAAAATGAGCCATAGTGGAAGTGACAAACCAATGCATCAGGCTAGTGTCCAAAGGGAAGAGAGAGTTTCAGGAAATATAAGAAGACCCAAAGGGATGAAGACAGGGAGGTGTACTTAGAGTGTCTAAGGGAAGCTGGGAAGGCTGTTAGGAGTGCAAAAGTGTGGACTGAGGAAGGATTAGCGCAGACAGTGAAGAGAGGGGACAATACATTCTATAGGTACAGCAGCAAAAGAACAAAGGCCAGGGGGATACTAAGGATCAAAAAGGATGAAGGAGAATATAAGGAGGGAGACCTAGACAAGGCAGAAATACTGAATAAATACTTCAGTTCAGTATTCACTGAAGAGGGGAAGGGTCAGGGACCACAGCTGAGCAACAGATGCAAAGGGGAGAGAGGTGGACACCAGT
Source organism: Neoceratodus forsteri (assembly GCA_016271365.2). Classification (NCBI taxonomy): domain Eukaryota; kingdom Metazoa; phylum Chordata; order Ceratodontiformes; family Ceratodontidae; genus Neoceratodus; species Neoceratodus forsteri. The sequence continues at coordinate 565,037,644 of CM028129.1, read as the reverse complement.
CCATTCACAGTGGAGAGAGTCCTGGAGGAGCTCACAAAACTGAAGGTGGACAAAGCAATGGGGCCAGATGGCATACACCCAAGGATATTAAGGGAGCTACGAAGAGAGCTACCTGTAGCAGCACCTCTAGCAGCCATGTTCACTGAGTCACTCAACACAGGAGTGATTCCAGAGGACTGGAGGAGGACACATGTAGTCCCTCTTCACAAAAACGGTAGCAGGGTGGAGGCAGGAAACTATAGGTTGGTCACCCTCACCTCAGCAGTGGGTGAGATCATGGAGGCACTGCTCAAAGAAAGAATAGTGGTACACCTGGAAACAACAGTGCCCAGGATCCAAGGCAATATGGATTCATAGCAGGAAGGTCATGTCAGATGAATCTGATAGATTTTTTTGATTGGGTGATGAAGGAAGTAAATCTGGGGGGGGGGGGGTGGACATCGCCTACCTCAACTTCAGCAAGGCCTTCAGCACCATCCCACATAAGAAGCTGGTTAACAAGATGGTCAGTCTGGGCATAGAGCACAGGGTGGCAAACTGGGTTAGGAACTGGCTAACAGACAGGAGGCAGAGGGTAGTGGTAAATGGGACCCAATTTGGGGAGAGGGGGTGACCAGTGGGGTACCTCAGGTATCGGTCCTTGGGCCAGTCCTGTTCAATGTCTTCATTAGTGACATTGCAGAAGGGCTAAAGGGAAAGGTCTGCTTGTTTGCAGATGACACCAAGATCTGTGGATACTCCCTGGAGAAAATGAGGAGGGACATGAGGAAGCTTGAAAAATGGTTGGAGGTGTGGCAAGTGAGGTTCAATTCAAAGAAGTGCAAAATAATGCACCTGGGGTGAGGGAACCTTGGGGAGAGCTACAGGGATGGGGGTGCTGATGATCACCAAGGAAGAAAGGGACTTGGGGGTTATCATTTTGGATAACATAAAGGTGTATAAGCAGACCACAAAGTCTGCAGGGAGGACCAGTGGCATGCTGGGGTGCACAAGCAGAGGTATCATTAACAGAAGGCGGGAGGTAGTGATGCCATTGTATAAAACTTTAGGGAGGCCTCACCTAGAGTACTGTGTGCAGTTCTGGAGGCCACACCCTTGCAAGGACATTGACAGGGTGGAGGCGGTCCAGAGAAGGGCATCAAAGAAGGTACAGAGCTTGAACCACAAAATATATGAGAAGAGATTAAAGGATCTCAATATGTACTCGCTGGAGGAGAGGAGAGAGCGGGAGGACATGATAAAAACATTCAAGTACCTCAAGGGCATAAACAAGGTATGGGGGGAGACATCTTCCAAGTTAGAGGGAGTACCAGAATGGGGGGCATGATATGAAATTGTTGGGAGGGAATCAGGTTAAGAGGAAATGTGAGAATGTTTTTTTCACAGAAAGGGTGGTGAACAAATGGAATGGCCTGCTACAGGAGGTGGTGGGAGCGAGCACAGTGGAGAGATTAAACATACCTGGGACAGGCATAAGGGAACCTTAGAGGTGGGACGGATGGATGAGGTCCAGAGAAGGGCGACAAAGATGGTACAGGATTTGCACCACAAAACGTATGAGGAGAGATTAAGGGATCTTAATATGTACTCGCTAGAGGAGAGGTGGGATTGGGGGGACATGATAGAAACATTCAAGTATCTTAAGGGCATTAACAAGGTGCAGGGGTGTAGACATCTTTCAATATTAAAAGGAGTACAAGAACGAGGGATGTGATATGAAATTGGCGGGGGGTAGGTTAAGGGGAAATGTGACAAAAGTTTTTTTTCACGGAGAGAGTGGTGGACACATGGAATAGTCTGCCACAGAAGGTGGTGGGAGTGAGCACAGTGGACGGATTTAAACATGCCTAAGACAGGCACAAGGGAACCTTAGTGGTGGGAAGTTGTGGGAAAAAGCCACTGACCAGATACAGTCAGAGGCCGCAAACAAGTATATGGTTTACGGGCAGACTGGATGGGCCTAGCAGTCCTTATCTGACAACAATTTCTATGTTTCTATTCCTTGGAAACAAAGGTATTACTCCTTAACTATAGTGTTCCTTTTACATTTATTTATTTATTTTACCAGGAAAAGCTCCATTGAGCAAGGCTGATTTACAAGGAGATCCTGGGTAGGACAGAATACAATACATTAGGAGAGTTAACAGCTCAGGGGCACAGGATAATCAGATGGAACAAGTACACAAAAGGGCAGGCTACATAACAGATAATATAGTATGGGAATATAAGATCAGCTTAAAGTGGAATGTACAAAGGAAAAACAATAGAATTCAATTATACCTAACTAGCACAGAATGAAAAGATAAACAGTATGATAGGGTACAGTGTATCAAGGTTGTTATAGGCAATACAGGTTACAAGTAAAGTGCTAATAGCAAACACGTTTATCTATACAATATTAACTAAGTAGAGTCTGGAAGAGCCGGGTGCTGACAATGAGGTCAGCTTGAGTAATTTCTGGAGGGCATTCCAGGCTGTAGGGGCAGCCCAGCTGAAAACCATCTTATATTGGGAGAGTGTTTAATTTATTTTGTTTAACAGGCTGATGGACAGGGATGGGCACCAAACACATCTATGGGTTGTTATGGTGTGTGGGGGATCTAATTAATATACAATATTTATTATCTTTGTCTGCCGGCTTGGATAGACACTGGACCCACTTCTAGATAGGTGCGTGGGAGGAGGGATTTTGAATTTATTTTTATTTCCACTTTTCGTTTTAAAACAAATCCATTATAGGCACAGAACTGAAGTCAATTTAATAATGATACTAGATCAAATTTGTAACAACAGCTCCCCATCTATACAACTGTTCCATAAAACAAGGTCAAGAGGTTTGTATAACACAAAAGTGAGAAGGTTTCATGATGTCCATTTCTGTATAATGATAATCTTGATCTGAGCAGTAGTTATATCGAACCAAGCCAGTTAGGTTACTTCCTGGGTATTCAGAAATATAAACCACTGATCTGTGACAATTGTTTGGAATAATGCCAAGTGGATTTTAACATGACTCCTGTCAAATTTTGTTGTGACAAGTGGTCTGTGACATTATTAGAATTACATGCATATACGATTTTCAAGTGTAACCCCTAGGTGGCGCTATCCCAAGGGCTACTACCCCCTGCCTGCTTGGCTAGTAGCAGGTTAAGGGGCCTGAGTTCTGAAACGGGTGCCTCCACCCGGAGATCAGGGTTGGTAGTGGTCAAGCTAACTTGGGCACAGCCCTCAGAGACACTGTAACCCCCCCCTTTCCTTACTAGTGGCCGGAACAATACACAATAATCACTTTCACAATACCCCTGATACACCACACAAGTACCCACACTGTTTGCACTTACCACCAGGGCTTTCCTCTGGCCCAGTCCTGGGGACCACCTGTAAAACAAGGTTATACACAGCAAATAACAGCAGTATAGTACTTTTGCACAAACTGGAACCACAGTCAGGGTAAATGCAAAAAAGAGTTAGATATGATTTATTTAAGGGGCCTGAACATGGAAGGGGTGTAATCAGGTTAATTTGCTTAAAGGCTCTATCAATCAAACAATTATGCATGCACTTCAGGGTCCATAAACAGTCACACACTCTGAATACCCAGATGGAGAATGGTGGGCTAGCCAGGAACGTTGCAGCTGGTTGGGACCCTGTGATGGAAGAAAACAACATGCACAACACGCACCATTTGTAATCCAGAGCCGGAGGGCTCAGTTCGTGAAAAGAAACCAAAAAGACAATCAGATGGCACACTTTTAGCTTAGGCTGTTGTTGCAGAGAGCTACCCTGATCATTACTCACGATACCAAAGACTGGACACAGGCTGGACAAAAATCAAGACAGCAGGTGGTTAAACTGGAGTGCCAGGAGAAGCAGGGCCCACACGATTCGCCGAGGCATCGTTCCTGCTCAAGCGTGGGGCAGGGGACTGATCCCCAGGCAGGTCTCTCGTCAGTGGCTTTCTCTGTGCATTGGGGTAGTCTGGCAGAGCCAGCGTGGCATGGCCCAGGCCCAACAGAGATGAACGCAGATTCAGTCCGATTAGGCTGGATAAAGCTTCCAGCAAACAGAACACGGTTCACACAGTGGGGAGCCAAATCATGACCCAGTTTCAATACACAGCACATTTACATGTAAGGAAATTCTACTGTACCAGGCAAATCGCTCTCTGGTCACGATCGCAAAGTCTCTGCACAAACCAGGGATTCAAAAGCAGCTGGAAATCCTGACAGGCCGATCGTGATTCAGCAAATCTTCGGTCTTCTTCAGGTTAAAGCCTGGTCACAGTCCAGTGGCTTAAATAGTCCTCACAACTCAGATTCAGTCCGAATAAACTCTGTTTTCCTCCTCAGGGACAGCAGGCAGACAGGCCAAAACTCAGCCCTTTCACAGTTCTCCCATGCAAAACTACACAGGACTGCTGCTCAAAAATCACTTGAGCTGTTACTTCACTTCTCAGCTCAAAACTGAAACTAGCTGCAGCAGCCTGGGAAATTCCCCAAGATCCAAAAGGTTCGGTTGGCGGATCCTCCTGTCAGTCACAAAAAAGGCTCCCCCTTCAGGTGCAAAAAGGCGCAAAAAGCCCAAAACTACAATTCCTACAGATTTTGACTCCAGACAGCTCCTGTAGTCTGGCTGTATTTTAGGTCCCACTAGTACTGATTGGCCCAATTTGCAGTCCAGGACCATGATAGTGGAGATAAAAAAAACAGTTCTTGCTGCAAAGAAGGCAGGTTAGACAAACTACATTATCATTATCACTCTAAATGATTTTCAGCAAATAGTTACATCTTTCAACAGAGCTCCTACTCAGATTACTTATGACTGCAATCCAGGCAGTTCTTAAAGATACAGTACACAGAGGCTATACAGACACTCTCTGGCAATCACATTTAAACTGCTAAAACTCAGGACCAACAAAACACAAAAGAAAACAGCACTTGCAAGTCAGAAATAAATACAAAAAGTCAAATTGGCAATGAAACAAACAGCCAGAGCCCGCGGCTACAACCCAGCGCTTCAAGTCCAAGTTGTGACTCTTCATCGGGGTGTCCTGAATGCTGGCCAATGATATTTATTTTAAAAAGATTTTAAAGTGACAGTACATAATAATACATCTCTTCTAAATTGTAAATTAACAAGCAAAATTATTCATACACTGAACAGTGTAGGCACAAATTTTTTATCACAACATTCCTAACCACTAGACAGACACTATATCTATACATTTAAATAATACAAATATCAGTTTTTATTAATTCAGTCATATGATAGAAATTTATTACATCTTAATAGAAAACAGCAGCATAAGAGGGTATGCACCCTATCAAGTACATTTGTACCAGCAATTTGTAAGGGAATCAAAATTAAAATCGTAATTATTATAAAAAAACTAATATCCAAGTTTTCATTAAGTCCTAGTGGGTATAGAGCCTGCATGGTATAAATCCATTTTTGTTCAAGTTTGGATAACTTATTTAATCTATCACCACCTCTAATGTTTTCTTTTACATGATCTATTCCCATAAAAGTAAATGCATTTGCATCTTTATTATGGCATAATTCAAAATGAAGGCCTATTGGAGTGTTTGGTTCAATTTTGTTTATGGCCCTGACAAGTTCTTACATACGCTCATGTAACATTCTTTTAGTACGGCCCACATATATCAAAGGACAGGTACATTGCACAACATATATTACATATGTTGTGGAACAATTAATGAAATGAAAAATTTCAATTTTTTTTATTTGTGTCAAAATTAGGATGTAAAAATGTTGTTCCTTGTTGACAAAATCTACACACATTACAGTGTCCATAATGAAAACAGTCAAGTGGTTGAGGGGGTAACCAAGTAAATCTGGACGCCTTCTTTTTTACATATAGACTGTTACTTAGAGAATTAGATAGATTTGGGCCCCTAGAATATGATATTCTGGGTTTATTTTGGATCACATCTTTCAGGTCAGGGTCACCCTGGAGCACCCCCAATGTCTAACCAAAATATGTGACACTTTTTCGGAAATTCTATTGTATTCAGTGACAAATGTAATGGGTTGGTGATTAATCAGCACTTCAATAGTATTTTTGGGCTGTAATAACACATCTCTTTTCATCTTTTTGGCCTTGTCATATGCCTTATTTATGCATACCTCTGTATAGCCACAAGACAGAAATCTAGCTTTTATCAATTTACTCTCTTTTCAAATTCAATCAGACTGGAACAATTGCATCTAATGTGTATAAACTGGCCATAAGTTATTCCTTTTATAGTATGTGCTGGGTGTGCACTGTCAGCATGTAAAATCATATTGTCTGATGTGTTTTTTTTTAAAGTTCTACTCTGTATCTTTCGCCCTTCTACACCTATCAAAATTAGATCCAGGAATGAGATTTCCGTGATATCTGTACTAAAGGTAAAATGTAGCCCTACATCATTGGTGTTAATATAATTAACGAATTCAGATGCTGACAGTGCATCACCCTTCCAAATAACAACAAGAGCATCAATAAATCTCCCCAAAAACGGATATTGGGAAGAAAAGGATTTCTGTTTTGATTATAAACACAGGTTTCTTCCCACCAAGGCATAAATAGATTGGCATACGACGGGGCCATGGTGGTCCCCATCGCAGTCCCTGTTGTTTGTAAATAATGTTTTCGATCAAACACAAAATTATTATTTTGCAGAATAAATTCTACTGCTTCCAGGATAAAATCCTTAGGAAAATTCTGAGCAACACAATTGTGATTGAGATGATAGTGTAAAGCTAAAAGGCCAAGATAATGTGTGATACATGTATATAGACTAGTAACATCAATAGTGAGCCATATAAATTCAGTGGACCAGACCAGCTCCCCAGGCTGTGATAAAACATCCATGGAATCCCTTAAATATGATTTCTGGACATTAACTATTTGTTTAAGATATGAATCTATCAAAACTGAAAGCTTTTCAGTAAGGGATCCAATTCCCGAAATGATTGGTTGGCCTGGGGGGTTGCTCTAGTCCTTATGCACTTTACACAAAATGTACATAGTAGGAATTGTGGGAAAAGGGACTGTCAGAAATTCCCTTTCTTGTTTATGAATGTAGCCCTTAAATTCAGCCTCATCTAGAAAATAATCCCCGTTTAATAACCTTAGTTGGATTAGTTTGTAACCTTCTATAACTTTTTTATCATCCAATTGCCTATGTATTTCATTTTCATATTGTTCCTTATTTAATATTACAACTTTCCCTCCTTTGTCCGCTTCCTTAAATTCAACATGTTTCATATTGTGCAAGTCCTTTAGAGCCAAGGATTCATCTATACTCAAATTTCTTTTATAACTAGGCCATTTAGATTCGAAAAGATGTTTGAAATCTTGCATAACTAATGATTCGTAAGTTTGAATAGCCGGCGAGATAGAGGAAGGGGGTTAAATGTAAATCTGGGTTTGAAAGTCATTGATTTGTTTTCAATCTTTGTTCATTCCCGATTATCATTCTGATGCAACGATTCCTGATGGGGGAGATAGTATTACGTGCCTCATCCCACAAACTTTCCAGCACATCAAGTGTTTCATTTAAGCCCCCAGAATTAAAAAGTTCAACTCCCATCACCAGTTCTTGAATAGCTCCTGAGGTAGCCATTGGAGCTGCATGTTCAAAACTATTAGATGGGCCAGTCGTCTATCTGTGTGTTGATTCTATAACAGATAAACAACCTATTTGTTCAAGTCCCACCAACAGCAAAACATTAGAGTCCCAATCAGGTGTAGCTGCTATTTCTAAAGTCTCAGTAATATTGCTTGGATTATGGCATTTCAGTTCAATCCATGGACATTCATTCACTACTGGCAAACTCACAGATGTAGTGTGTTTGATACTGAAGAATTTTTTTTAAACATATTTTACGGATGAATTTCTTGATATCAATATAAATGTTAAACTCATTCATTTTTGGATGGGGTACAAAGGAAAATCCTTTGCTGAGGAGTTTTAGCTGTGAGTTGTTAAGTTCCACATCTGATAAATTAATAACTTCATTTATTTCGTTTTGCTTCTCAGTTTGTCTAAGATGCTGCCTGTATCACCCTCCCCCTTCTGCCGCGTCTTGTTTTTCATCCTTTTTTGAAAGGACTCGAGTATTCTTGGCAAATGTAACTTGTTTGGTATATACTTCAGGACGACTTGCAGATTGTAATGTTTCAGATTCAGTATCATTAGTGCCAGATGGGGCATTAGATTTCTGTGAACCCCTAGAATAGTTGGATTTCCTGTAATTAACTTTACTGCAATTTTTAGACCTTCCTCTTGACTGTGATCGACTCCTGGAAAGGCTAGTATCAGAGTCATTATGTTTTCATCTTTGCCATGGAAAAATCTCATTGTGTTCATAATCACCTAAATCTCTTAGCGTTTTTGTTTCTTTTCTTTCCATAAATTCCTTCTCATGTGCAAGCAATTTTTTATTTAAATTAATTTCAAAATTCTGAAACAAAGCATTCTCTTTGAATTCAATTATTTTGGTGGTAATGGTATCAATTTCAGCAAAGACTAGATCATGTATTTCAATATCTTGGTCTGCTAATATTTCAACCAAAGTGTTAGAACACAAAGTGAGTGCAGTTTCCCATCTGGCCTGATATGACTCATTAAGGAAAACACCATTTGGCACCCTTTCAAATCTTAAGCCTCTAGGTGCCCATCCTTTAGTTTTGTAATCTAGAAGAAAACGTTTGTTGTAATAGGTATTGATTTCATTAAATTTTAACTTCTCAAGTTGCTGGAACAGTAATTTCATATTAAAATGTGTCTGACATATCACCACTCTGGGACTGCTGTTGTGTCTGTGGTTCATGTTGAAGATGGCGTTTCACTGATGCAGCCGCGGACTCAAGGCAGAAGAAGGCAATGGGATCCAAATTATCCTCCATATTGTTATGGGGATGTCTTTAAATTTGCACACATTGTAAATTACATCACCTCACACATCATAAATATTTGAAGTTTTAGTTCCAAGGAAGTTGCCATGCTCAAGATGATAGGATTCCCAATGGCCAAAACTCAATAACGCTTGCAAAAAGACACAACTGGCAAAATGCTATATAGTCCTGGCAGCTCCAAACATGAAGAAGACACCTTCTAGTCTCATAAAATAAAGCACAGGTGTTTGGAGCATCACTGGTAACAGGGTCGGTGCTTGTTGAAAAAGAGCAGAAGCAACAAAACACAAAAGAAAACAGCACTCGCAAGTCAGAAATAAATACAAAAAGCCAAATTGGCAATGAAACAAACAGCCAGAGCCTGTGGCTACAACCCAGCGCTTCAAGTCCAAGGCATGACTCTTCATCAGGGGGTGTGTCCTGAATGCTGGAGGGGATATTTATTTAAAAAGATTGTAAAGTGATAGTTCATAATAATACCTCTCTTCTAAATTGTAAATTAACAAGCAAAAGCATTCATACACTGAACAGTGTAGGCACAATCTTTTTATCACAACATTCCTAACCACTAGATACACACTATATCTATACATTTAAATAATACAAATATCAGTTTTTATTAATTCCATCATATGATAGAAATGTATTACATTTTTATAGAAAACAGCAGCATAAGAGGGTATGCACCCTATCAAGTACATTTGTACCAGCAATTTGTAAGGGAATCAAAATTTAAATCCTGATTATTATAAAAAACTGTAATATCCAAGTTTTCATTAAGTCCTAACATTAGAGGTGGTGATAGATTAAATAAGTTATCCAAACTTGAACAAAAATGGATTTATACCATGCAGGCTCTACACCCTCTAGGACTTAATGAAAACTTGAAACACATCAAAATCGGTGTTAATGGAATTATCCCTATGCCTAAAGGTTCTATGCAGTCAACATGAAACATGAACGTTTTTATACAGATTTTTCTTTGTTTACTATACCAAGTATAGAATCAAAGTATGTCCAGTCAATTTTCTGTACCCCTATACCACAGTTACATTCAGTGGATAAAGTGTGTGTTTTATTATACTCTGCCAATAGCACATTGCTAGTAACATTTTCAAATTTATATCTAACAAAAGCATTCCTAAGATTCTTGTCAATAAGTTCTTCCATGTAATATTGTAGTGGAAAGTTACTTTTAGAACTTTTAGCAAACCACGGAGAATAACCAGATTTTTAGATTTCTTCCATATCTTCTTTATTCCAGAAATTACTTACTTTTTTTACTATGTACTTCTTATATTGTGTGCAGAGAATTATATTTTGTTCTGTATATTTTTTTAAAGAATTGAAGGTGGTACTTATCTAATAGTAGATACAAATTGTGTAACCAGCCTGCTTTATAACATCCTCTATTGTACCAATTGATTTTTTCAAGTAGACATTGCTTGGCTACTCGTGTTTCAGGGAGCCTAGTCAAACAAAGCTAATAGCTTAGCTTTTTGGTATCAAAACTAACAATAATATATTAGCTAATCCCATCTCAGCCCTCATATAGATGGCAGGAAAAGACCGGGGTACTTCCATAGTTCTTCTCAATACTTTGTTTATGGGTACCATTAACTTCTTCCTCTGCTTAATGTCCCAAACCTCAGCTGCATAGGCAATCTGTGCCATATATTTTGCTTTAATGGCTTAATGAAGAGGTTTCATAGACATGCCTCCATAAAGATGGTTAAATTTATTCAACGCAAACGCTGTTTTTTTTTTGCCAATGACAAAACTATTTCACTTTGTTTACTCCAAAGACTGTTTGTTGGTAAAGCTAATCCCAAGTATGTATAAACCTTAGTACTAATAATAATTTGAGATCCCAACTTCCAGCGACCTGTAACTGTTTTATTGCCAAAAATAGAAATTTGTGTTTTTGTTATATTAACTTGAAGCTTTAGCTCTTGTGTTTTAGTCTCAAAATAATCTATTTTAATCTGTAGACCTTTTTAGTCAGTGAGAAGACAACAGTGTCATCTGCAAAAGCCATAGCAGCACAGCTATTATTTAATATTTTAGGAGAGTCTGATTGTAATACATCAAAATCCGATAGCATGGTATCTATATAAATTGAAAAAAGTGTTAGGGCAAGTACGCAACCCTGTCTTACCACTCTTGTAATGTGAAATGGTTGCATAAGTTGGCCATTTACACCCGTTCTAACTTTTGCCCATGAATCCATATATAAATTACTAATAATATAGATTAGTTGTTTATCTATTCCTTTTTTCCATGCTGTTCCTTAATATATGTCTGTTCACTGTGTCAAATGCAGATTTAAAGTCCACGTATAATACATAAAGATTTTGTTTTCTCAAACGAGTGTATTTCTCTATTAAGTGTAAAAAGATAAAACAATATCTATGGTACTAAAGTCAGTTCTAAACCCTGCCTACGATTTATTTAAACCACCTAGCCTCTCTAATTCCCCTTGGAGCTTCTATATTATAATTGTTGAAAAAGTCTTTAGGGAAATATCAAGAAGACATAGGTCTATATATTGCTGGGCCTGGAAACTGCCTTTTTTTATGCATGGGAACGATAATAGCTCCTTTCCGGGATTGAGGGATGTAAGATTCCTTAATTACCTTGTTAAACAAAAATCTGAAACAAATCAATCCATATATTTGAGCTAGCCAAGAACACTTCTGAGGGTATATTATCCAGACCTGGAGCTTTATTTCATCTCATATTCTTGAGGGCCATGTACACTTCCTGTCTGGTTACAGAAATGTTATTGTTAACGTACACGTATTGCTCACTACTTGTTCTCTCTTTTTCATTAAAAATTAAAGTACTTTATCCATTGTTCTTCATGGATGTATGAATTCAAGCAGGGTATAGAACCATTAGTACCCTTGGCCACTAAGGACCAGAAAGCTGTTGTTTTTTCCCAATTGTTTAACCAGGAGTGGCACACTAAGCTGAAAGCTTATTTACAGGTGCGACCTGGGAGCACAGGGAAGTTAAGTGACTTGCTCAGGGTCACACAGTATGCAAGTGGGAGCTGTGGGATTCAAACCCAGGTCTTCAGATTTGCAGCTCAGAGCCTTAAACCACTGTGCTATACTGCCTTATCTCCATCTCTAGCTCTATATTATCTCTACTTCAAATACACTGTAGCATTTCTATCCATTTATCACAATAATATTGCTCTTGTTTATTTTTAAGAAATTGTTTATATATTTTTCCTTGATTCAGCAATTTGAATTCTTGCCTATTTTCTGAGTATCTGGTTGCTCTAACATTTGCCGTAAATACTGCTTTGTATTGTTTACATTCTACATCAAACCTTCCATCCTTTCTTTTATTTATATCACTTTTTTGGTACTTGTTTATAGAGATTCTCTGCTACCATATTAAAAACTACCATTACGTGTGCCCATATTTCTTGAGCTATTTGGTTATGATGATAATTCTCTAGAATATTAAATAGACATGTCTCACTTTGTTCCACAATTTTTCTTTCCAGTTCAGTGCACCATTTAAGGTGTTTTTTTGTATCTTACTTCCTGTAGGCCTTGTTCCCTATATTCATAATTTCTATCTTCTATCTTCCCTAGTTAAATCTAGACTGCCCCATAATTAGACAAGGAAATGATCACTTCTGAATGAGTCAGTATTTGTAATGCTTGCCATTTTTGGATATTACCAGACCACAGGACTAGATCTAATAGAGACACACCAGTACTCTTGGTATATGAACAGTTCCCATGCATATCACCCTCCAATCTGCCATTTAGTGGATAAAAATCATGCTTTTTTAGTATCTCTATTAAGAATTATCCTGATTTGTTTATTTTGGGGTCCATAGTGTGTCTATGTTTACTTTCAAATAGTAAATTATATATAGAATTGTTTAGCATACCGTCAAACTTGCCTATTCTAACATTTTGATCACCTACAATTAGTATGTCAATCTGTAGAAATTTTAATTTAAGGTCAGTTAGTACGTTATCCAACTTCTTCCATACACTGTCTTTAGACTTTGGATTGCCTAGGGGCACATATATATTCAGAATAATCAAGGGTGAGACTTGATGTTCAAGCAATACTATAATAATTTTTTTCCACCTATAAAGTAATGTGTTTTGAGACTAATCCAAATTTAATGTACATTATTAACCCCCTGGATGATCTTCCTGATTTCTTTTCCCTTGTCGCTGGGGAGTTTATCATATCAAATCCATTTAACAGCTAATTATTAAGTGTCTTTGCCATGTTTCCCAAAAACAGAGTATATCTGCTGTTTTAATATATTCTAGCCAATCACTAGCACTCCATTTATTCAAAATGCCTGCAACATTCCAAGATATTATTAAAGGTCCCATCCCAGTGGGGATATCTATTGATGTTTCTATAATAACCTCCTCAATAGGTCAGGCTTGTCAATCTTTTAATGGTGACCTCTGGGTTGCAGATTGGTTAGCACCAGTAATCCTTGGCATATCATGATTTATAATAGAACTATTAGATCCAGTATGTCTAACAGGACTTGCAGTACAAATATCATAAATTCCAGTCTGACTATCAGATACTGAAACAAAAACATCACATGGGTCCACCAAGTGGATACTCAAAGTATCTAATATTGTATTGTGTTTCAGGAGATCTTGTGCAAGTTGTTTATGCCTAACTTCTATGTCAATCTGTGAAGAGTCATAGGATCTATTTACTCTTCTAATGCTATAACAACCCAAATGGACATTCAAAACATTGGCAAACAAGTTACAGATAGCTTCCTTTAATTTCCAATTATTTTCCCTATTCAGGATTGACTGACATTCCAAACATAGATAAAGTTACTGGAGCTTCATTCTTACTGGGTGGAAATCTCGGATTAATTGATCTCTATTAGTAAAATTAATTATTAGCCCCCTTTTTTCCAGTAAGTCAGCATTATACCACAAATGATTTGCAAGTTTTGAAGACTCTATATGAGCTTCAATGGCATTTATTCTCCCATCTTTTGTGGATCCAATCCATAAGATCTCTTGATAATTTAGATCAAAATCATAGAAATGCCTGTACTTATTTATTAAATATTCCTTGAGAGCTTGATCCAACAAATTAGGCCATTCTTCAAACCTAGTAAATCTCAAAATTGGCGTAGTTAGTTTTTCTTTTATTTGCCTGTTTTCTCCGCTCCAACAATTATAATACCACCATGGTTATTAGCATTTAGTTCCTTGTGTATATTTATATTTCCTGTAATTCCTTTGTTTGGGCACAATTGCTTAAGGGCATTTACTTCCTTTGCTAATAGCACTAAGTGATGTTCTAAATTACATTCTAACACTACTAAGTTAGTATTAGTAATTGATGCTTGCACCTTTCCATTCTCAAAATCTGTCTGGTTACAACCCTTTGATTCTCTTTGCTTGCTATCCTCATTTAACCTTTTTTCAGTTGCTGTCTTTTTTATTTTATTTTCCTTTTTCTGAGCTGGAGGAGGTTGCTGCTCAAGGTCTATATGTTGTTTTTTTTCCCTCCCTTTGTCCTTTTTACCCTTTTTTTTCTTTTTTAACTTATGTAGAGTAATGGGTAAATCGGGTATTGCAGTTGTAGTGAAATCTGGTCTTTTATAATCAGAAACCTCTTCATTCATTTCCTGAGGTTTTATATATATGATGGAATCTGAAGGTGGTGTTGGTGACATAGTCTCCAATTTATTTTCAGTTGGTATCAATTTAGCATAATTGGCAGCAATATCATATCTGGCATTCTCTGTTTCATTCTTCAATACAATTAATTGTTCCATCAGTATGAGGTTGGCTGTATATTGGTGTCCCAGACATGCAACTAAAGCCTCACTAATGGACAAGGGTATATACTGTGGCATTTCAGTAATATGCTTGCCATCAGCCTTTATTGTACCACCTGTTTGTGGGTAAACCCTTGAGGAGTCTTCATTCTGAGTAGGGGTTTGATTGTAGCCATGACTTGATGCTTTTATCCCTTTAATAGTTTTCTGTAATTTGATGTGAACTCGTCTGAGCTCTGACCCTGCTACCAGCACTATATCTTTTTGTACTAATTGATTTATAGAGGTCTCTCTCCCCTTATTAGGTGTCATCTCATTATTAGGCAAATTTGTATATTCTGCATCCAATACATAACTAGCATAACTATTATTCCCCGATGCTTCATACTCCAAGATTTCACTATCTCATAAGACAGGAGAATCTGTAACAGTGTCTTGACAGTCTGCTATACTGCTATTACTTATCGAATTTCCACTACAAGAAACAACACGGGTGGCTTCAGTAGAATTATCCTTGTGCTTGTTTAGTGATCTGTTAGGAGTGGAAGCTGTATCACTCTCCATTACTATATTTAATTTAATATGATTAGTAATCTTAGTTTGTCTTACTTTTCTACTCTTTCCCTATTTTCCAAGTATAGATTCACTTAAGAGAGGTGAGCAACTGTGGTTTTTCATCTGAAGCCTTGTATTTACCATAGTTTTGGGCTAAGAATTTTTATGCCAAAAAATGAGGGAGGAAAACCCACAGATCTTTCTCTAGAAAAAAGGGAAGAAAAAAAGTAGCATCACTAATTGGAGAATGGCAAGTAAAAGTTCAATAGGCAAAAATTCACAGCTCAATATATCAACTCAAAATAAAGTTCAATATGCAATAATTCACAGCTCAATATATCAACTCAAAATAAAGTTCAATAGGCAATAATTCACAGCTCAATATATCAACTCAAAATAAAGTTCAATAGGCAATAATTCACAGCTCAATATATCAACTCAAAATAAAGTTCAATAGGCAATAATTCACAGCTCAATACATCAACTCAAAATAAAGTTCAATAGGCAATAATTCACAGCTCAATATATCAACTCAAAATAAAGTTCAATAGGCAATAATTCACAGCTCAATATATCAACTCAAAATAAGTTCAATAGGCAATAATTCACAGCTCAATATATCAACTCAAAATAAAGTTCAATAGGCAATAATTCACAGCTCAATATATCAACTCAAAATAAAGTTCAATAGGCAATAATTCACAGCTCAATATATCAACTCAAAACAAAGTTCAATATGCAATAATTCACAGCTCAATATATCAACTCAAAATAAAGTTCAATAGGCAATAATTCACAGCTCAATATATCAACTCAAAATAAAGTTCAATAGGCAATAATTCACAGCTCAATATATCAACTCAAAATAAAGATCAATACGCAATAATTCACAGCTCAATGTATCAACTCAAAATAAAGATCAATACGCAATAATTCACAGCTCAATATATCAACTCAAAATAAAGTTCAATAGGCAATAATTCACAGCTCAATATATCAACTCAAAATAAAGATCAATACGCAATAATTCACAGCTCAATATATCAACTCAAAATAAAGATCTCTACAGAAAAAGTTTAGATAAAGTATAATGATCACAGTGAGCTTGTGTACTTAAGTACTTAAGTGTTTAGTTCTTGACAGTTTTCCAAGATTTTGAGGCAAATTTTCCAGATACTCTATAAGGATGGTAGAGCTGTACAGATGATAGAACTTCCAACTCTAAACTTTAAAGAACAATGTTTAGAATTACAAGTTCTTTTTTACCTTCTGCTTAATAAATTCAGTTCTTGTAGAGAGAACAGACCAGTGCCAGTGGAACAAAATATGGTTTCCAGTATGGTTGAAGAAATCTAGCAGAAATCGCCACTTCCTTTGATCAGCTGAATTACTCAGGCAGTTCCAGGATCGTGCACAGTTAAACATTGGCCCATCCATTAACAATGTCCGGGATTCAGGCAATGTAATTGGTGGTTCAAGGACTAAAATTGATATAGCTTCCCACAAAGGCACTGGGCGCACAAAAGGGAAAGAAGAAAAATAAAAAAAATAAGTGCACTGTGTCGTGAAACAAAATCAACACTCTACATTCATGGAAACATTTCAAGGATAATTATAGAGTTCAAACTCCTTTGTATGTTAGCTCTCTTCAATCCTTTGTAAACCTTAAGGAAATTACATAAGATCACATGAATATCTAATATCTGGTAATTCCCCTATGGTCTTTTTAATGCCCGCTAAGCACAACCACATCTAGTACATCTCTCTAAGATCTCTCAGCTGTATAGATATTAGTGCAAAGAAAAAAGTCATCTCACTTTTCCTTGGATAGCAAAGATGTCAGGTGGGCGAAAACAATTTCGCGACCCTGACAACCCCAGCGCACGGAAAAATGGTGCTGGGGACTAAAAATACTTGCTTTCTGTGGCGGGGCTGTGCACCCCCCACACCCCTCCACATGGAGGCCTTCACCCCCCACACCCCCTTACATAAGGATTCTCAACTCCAGGGGAGTTCAAAAGTAAAAAAAATAAGATTTTGGGCTGGGCGCAAGAAAAGCACAGTAGCGCCCGGACCTAGACCCGAACCCGGAACCCCAGCACTGTAAGTGGAGGCCAGCCCCTGATGCCATGGCACAGCTTGGCAGCTGACCACAGTGCCACCCCTACATCCCCTCTGCCCCCTCCCAGGCCATGCTCGCTCCCCCCTGCATGCGTACACATAGCGACATCCTGTCACTAGGGTCGCCCACCCCACCACATCCAGTCGCCCTCCCTGC
This sequence comes from Neoceratodus forsteri, assembly GCA_016271365.2. NCBI lineage: Eukaryota > Metazoa > Chordata > Ceratodontiformes > Ceratodontidae > Neoceratodus > Neoceratodus forsteri. The sequence continues at coordinate 565,020,073 of CM028129.1, read as the reverse complement.
CCCCTTGCCTTTCGGACTTTCACCATATCATGTCACCATTTTGGACAGTGCCATGATTCAGATGCCCATCTCATGTGCTACCAAAAATTAACATATGGCACAAAAATTTTAAATGGATTCTTTTTTTAAAAAACTTAAAAAAAAAAATGAGATGTGTATAGATTGTATATAAAAACAAATAAAAATGCTACTATCCCAGTGGCCACAGTAGGTGCAATAGTGGTACGCACCAAACAAAATAAACAACAAGCCCACTCTCTCACAAACAGCACCGTCCTAATAGCAGCTAAAAAGAATAAAAACAATAAAAGTATATCAAATATAACACAACGCCACTGCATATAGTAGAAATAAGTACAAAAGCGTACAGCCCTTAAAAGTTGTGGTGAAGATGGGTCAATTAATTCAATTCTTTGGGAATCAGAAATTCCTGTCGGTGCTGTAGACTGTTCCAACTAGCTTTCTGCTTGTTCTTGGTCTTGCTGTGCCTCGGGAGAGCCCCCAGATTGCCACATCACAAGCAGGCCTTCATCCTCTAAGTACAAAGCAGAAAAACACCGTGGGAAAACTGGTCCAACTGAGATCAGAAAATAAGAACTACTGGAAAGGAAACAAACTAACTAGGCAATGGTGGCATACCTTTTCCAAATTATAAAAAAGTGTTGTCTCCCTACTTCTCCACTTTACTCCACAAAGTGAAGAGCGAGTATTCTGCTCCAGTCACCTTCCACCTCTCTCTCACCACTACTCAGCAGGCTAGTGTAGAAATTGTTGAAGTTACTGGCACCCAGGAAAGCAAACCCTTCCTGAATTTGGGCACTCGCTGAAATGAAAAAAAAAAAATGAGGGTGTAGTTGTCCTTTAAGTATTTATTTAAACATGTTACTTGGAAAGGCCCACTAAGCTGAGAACAGCTTGTTTGCAGCATTTTCCTACAAGAAGGGTGTGACATAGACAGCCAGCTCTGAGTGTTCGAGTGCTGTATTAATTTTTTTATTAAATATAAAATATGTGATGGGAAACTCAGTTTGAGGAAACTACTGTCTTACTGGAACTGACACATCAATACCCCCCAGGAATAAGTTCAAAGGACAGGAGGTATTTTAAACTGCAGAGATCTGGGGTGCAATTACCTTGTCAATTTGCTTTCATCCCAGGAAACAATAAGATTAGCCATTCATAATGCATTCAGGGAGATCCTTTGACTTGCATATTTGCCAGGAAGGACTTGTGGGGGAGGAATGTCGGAGAGAGGCCAGAACAGACGTTGAAGAGGTTTGATGTCTGAGCCAGGGAGGACCTAGACAGATTTGGAAGGTCCAAAATACATTCCCGGGGAACCCTTGAATTACATCAGAAAGACCTGAGATGTCGATTCCAAGGTCCAGACAGGATTAAAGAGGCCAATACACTTTTGCTTTGAATATAGTGACTTAGAGCAAAGACACTTTTGAGATGTATGTGTAGCAAAACAAAAAACAGTTCTGACCAGTTAACCTGTGGAGAGGAAAGTCAGTGAGGTCATCTCATATTTTTTTTGAATATTTTATTTGGAGACCCTGTATTGTAAAATATAGAGTCTGATACACCAAGGCGGAGTTAGTGACCTCATAAGAAGGACGGCTCAGAAGTGTGTTTCATTGCTGAAGTGAACCTGACAGAGACACAAGAGAATATTATCTGACTGAGGGAGAATCATCACTGCACTGAAAGAGAGTAAGATAAGACCAGTCTAAATGTATGTATTGTAGGAACTGTACTTTTTCCTGTTTGTTTTAAGGCTGTATGTGCTGGGATGTATATTTTGTTCTGTAACTATTGTTCTGTTGATATTTTTAAAGTAAAGATATTTTTTTTACAAACAAAACTGCTGGAGTGCCTTGACAAATTATTTTTATTTTAAGTGGAGCTTTTAAAGGTTATAAGTACACTGTGTATGGGCTTATTGTATACCAAACTGGGAAATGGATAGAGTTCTCTAAAAGTCTTGCATTGAGTTCTAAGGGTTCATTTGAAAGACTTGGTTGGGTGTCCATAGGCAAAGATATCTGGCCCCCCGAAGACAGAATTATCTGAGCCTGATAATTGGGTACGCTAACAAGAGGTTATCAGTTTAAATCCCTTCAGAGTTTGAAACTAAGGTGACTTGAACCCACAAAACAGACAAGAGGGTTACCTTGTCTGTTCACTGTACACAAATCATACGCTCAGAGGTTGGCACTTTGGGAGTAGAGGGTTGACTGGCTGAGCAAGTTGGTGACAAAGGGTACAGGGGAGAAAGCAATAAAACATACAATAATACAAAGCTGTATGGTAAAGTAGAAAGCAATAGAACAACATAAAATAATATAATTGATTTAGCTTTTGTTGATCAGGAAAGGAGGGTTAGGCAACTATGCCTATTTTCAGCCTCATCCCGGGGGGGGAGGGGTTTACAGATGCAAGTTGGTATACTGAATCAGGTTAAGCTGTGGTGGTATTTTTAGTGAGTAGGAGGAAATGTGTCCTGGATACTGAGGAACTTTCCATTACAACCCCGGATCTCAAGTATACAGTATTTACAATGAGGAATTACAGTCAGGTAACAGACACTAGCTGGTTTCATGGTGTTGTGAACATGTCACTTGGGTGAACTGATGTTTGTCAGTAACTGTACCATACACTGGGTGGAGTAGGGTTTGTACTACATTTTTTCTCTGCCAAATTTTGTTTCTTATAACACAATATGTACACCCAGGAGGAAAGGAGAAAGAGAGGGGATATGATAGAAATGTTCAAATACCTCGCAGGTATAAATAAGGTTCACGAAGAAAGACTTTTTCAGAACAGAAGATGTTCAAGAACTAGGGGCCATGTTATGAAGCTAGAGGGGGGCAGACTCAGGGGAGATGTAAGAAAGTACTTCTTCACAGAAAGAGGAGTGGATACCTGGAGCAGCCTCCCATAGGAGGTGGTGGGGGCAAAAACTATAATGGGATTCAAGAAGGCATGGGAGACACATAAGGGAACCTTGTGACAGGGGAAGGAGGGAGGTAAAGCTGGAGATCAAATAGGGTCTGTGGTGTTACAGTAGGTAGGGAAAATGACTGCATGGGCCAAGCGGTCTTTATCTGCCATGAAATAACGCCAGAAAAATACAGCTACTTAGTGATTTCATGCAGGACACCATGCAGTTTGCTCTCTGTTACTATCACTATCTGTTTTTCTCTGTCTTGCTCTGTTGTCCTAATGGACAGCACAAGACAAGTTTTTTGCCATCCAGCTATCATTGCCACATACACAGAGACATGCCAAAGACAGGAAAACAAATGGATCTGAAAGTGGTGGACATGCGAGATTTTTTGTTATGCCACCTCTCACTTACTGTGATTATCTGCTTTGGCTCCGACTCCCTCGCACAAGGCAAGTATTTTGCCATCCAGCTATCCTTGCCCTGTGCACAGAGACACACTGAAGACAGGAAAACAGATTTGATTTGTGAGTGACGGACATGTGAGATTTTCTATTCACCCACCGCTCTCTTACTGTGACTATCTGTTTTTGCTCTGTCTCCCTCTCTTGCCCTCATCCTCATGGACAGCACAAGGCCATTATTTTCCCATCCAGCAATCCTTGCCCTGTACACAAAGATACACTGAGGACAGGAAAACAGAACTGATCTGGGAGTGGTGGACATGTGACATTTTCTCTGCCACCACCTCTCTTACTGTCACTGTCTTATTTTCTCTCGCTCAGTCTCTCTCTCCTATGTACAGTACAAGTATTTACTTTGCCATCCAGCTATACTTGGCCTGTACACAGAGACACACAGAAGACAGGAGAACAGAGTTGATTTGGGAGTGGTGAACATATGACAATTTCTGTGCCACAACGTCACTCTTTCTGTCACTAAATGTTTTTCTCCTTTTCCCTCTCCTGCCCCTATGGACAGCACAAGGCAAGCATTTTGACATCCAGCTATCCTTCCCTGTACAAAGACAGACTGAAGACTGGATAACAGAGTTTATTTGGGAGTGGTGGACAAGTTATTTTTCTGTGCCACCACCTCTGTCTGACTGTCACTATCTGTTTTTCTCAGTCTCACTCTCTTGCCACCATGGACAGCACGAGGTAAGTATTTTGCCATCCAGGTATCCTTCCCTATACACAGAGACACACTGAAGACAGAATAACAGAGTTGATTTGGTGGTGGTGGACATGTGATATTTTCTGTGCCACCACCTCTCACCTACAGTCAATATCGGGTTTTCTATGTTTTCCTCTCCTGCCCCTATGGACAGCACAAGGCAAGTATTTTGACATACAGCTATCCTTCCCTGTACACAGACAGACTTAAGACTGGATAACAGAATTGATTTGGGAGTGGTGGACACGTGACATTTTATGTGCCACAACCTCATTCTTACTGTCACTATCTGTTTTTCTCCTTCCCCTTCTCGTGCCCCTGTGCATACCTCTCAACTGTCCCTGATTTTCAGGGACGTCCCTGATTTTGCATCAATATTTTACTCTGTCCCTCTTAAAAAATGTGTTTCTGTGACCAAACACTGGGGGTTGTAAGCACAAAATAATGTCAGACATTAAAGTTACAGACTTGTTCTTCCTTAGAAAATGCATTTTACACTAAGCTCCTTATTCTACCAGCTTTATGAATGGATACCACCAATTTTGAAGATGTGTCCCTGATTTTGGTCCTTTGTCCCTGATTTTTTTAAGCCTTGTCCCTGATTTATGAGGCAGAAGGTTGAGAGGTATGCCCCTGTGGACAGCACAAGGCAAGTATTTTGCCATCCAGCTATCCTTCCCTATGCACAGAGACACACTGAAGACAGGAAGACAGAATTGCTTTGGGAGTGGTGCACATGTGAAATTTTCTGTGCCAACAACTCTTGTCTATCACTATCTGTTTTTCTCTGTCTCCCTCTCTTGGCCCTATGGACAGCATGAGGCAAGCATTTTGCCATCCAGCTATCCTTGCCCTATACTCAGAGACACACTGAAGACAGGAAAACAGATTTGATTTGATTTGGGAGAGGTGGACATGTGACATTCTCTGCACCTCTACCTCCATTGCACTGTCACTATCAGTTTTTCTCTGTCTCCCTCCCTTGCCCCAATGAACAGCACAAGGCAAGTATTTTGCCATCCAGCAATCCTTGCACTGTGCACAGAGACACACTGAGGACAGGAAAACTGATGTAACCCCTAGGTGGCGCTATCCCAAGGGCTACTACCCCTGCCTACTTGGCTAGTAGCAGGTTAAGGGGCCTTGGTACTGAAATGGGTGCCTGCACCCTGAGGACAGGGTTGTTAGTAGCAAGGCTAACCTGCGTACAGCCCTCCAGGACACTGTAACCCCCCTCTTTCCCATCTAGTGGCCTAGACAATATGCAGCTAACACTTTCACAGTAGCTCCTATTCAGCATACAAATCCCCAACTGTTTGCACTTACCACCAGGGCTGGTTCCACCAGTTTGACCCTGGAGACCCCCTGTAAAACAAGGTTAGGCACAGCAAATAACAACAGTACGGTGTTTTTGGTACAAACTAGAACCACGGTCAAATTAGATGCAAAAAGAGTTAGATCTGATTTATTCGGTGGACTTGAACAAGGGAGGGGCATAATCAGGTTGATTGATTCTATAACTGATCTAGTAAGGCAATTACGCATGCACTTTTTAGTCCCTCAACACAGTCACACACATGCTGGGTACCCAGTTGGTGAGATAGACTAGCATGATGAGTTGCCCGGGGTAGGCCGGCGTTGCAGCTGGTTGGGGCCCTGTAATGAAAAGAAAAGGCATGTACAACCACACACAGTTTGTAATCCAGAGCCAGGAGACTCAGTTCGTGATGATTAGACAAAACAATTAAATCAGATGACACACTTTGATTGAGTTGTTGTTGCAGAGAGCTACCCTGGTGTCTACTCACGCTCCCAAGCACGGGACACCGGATGGATGAAATGGAGACTGCAGGATGACTTGTTGGTTAGCCGGGAGAAGCAGGGTCCACACGATTCACAATGGTGTCATTCCTGTTTAGGATGTTGAGCCAGGGGGCTGATCCCCAGGCAGGTCTTTCATTGATGGTCTTCTCTGTGGCGTGAGTAGCTGGCTGGGCCAAAGTGTGGAGGCCCAGACCAATTGGAGAAGAATGCAGATTCAGTCCGGTAACTGCTGGATGCAGCTTCTAGCAAGCAAGGTACAACTAAACAGTGGGGAACCAAATCGCGACCCACTAGCAGGTTACAGTACATTTATAGTAAAGCAATCAACATACCACCAAATGGATAGCAGTCCGGTCACAATATCAGTGTCTCTGAGCAAAACCGGGAGTTCTATGGCGAATGGATGTCCTGACAGGCCGATCGCGTACAGCAAATCTTCGGTCTTCTTCAGGTTTAAATCTGGTCACTCTTCAGTGGCTTTATCACACTCCAATTCAGATACAGTCTGATTGCTAAGCCTTTCAAAGGATTCCCTCTCAAGGGACAGCAGGCAGGCAGGCCAGACTCAGCCTTTCCACCAATCTCCTGCACGAACTATGCAGAAGCTGCTGCTCGAATCACTCGAGCTGTTTACTCTCCATACTCTAATTCCAGACTGAACACACTGCAGCAGGCAGCTTGGGAATTTTCCTTCAGTCCAAAAGGTTCTGGTTGGTTGATCCATCAGTCTGTCAAAGTAAGGGGCCCCCCTCCAAGTCCATTTAGGTGCCAAAGTGCAAAAACTACAATTCCTATAGAAATTTTCTCCCACAAGACCCCTGGGGACAGATACCATTTTAGAGTCCCCAAAAGTACTGATTGGTCCCAATAGGCAGTCCAGAACCAAGATGGTGGGGCAATACTGAAATGTCCATGCTGCAAAGGAAGGCAGGTTAGACAAACTACAATATTATTATTATTAACACAGAGAAACAGTAAACAGTCACAGTTCCTAGCAGGGCTCCCTCTGCACAAATAGCAATGGCAGAATGGAACAATAACACTGCAGCCTGGGTGGGACTCGAGCCTGAAACTATTCGGTCCCTACCCAGATTAATTTTACACCACAAGATAGGCAGCTCTTAAAGAGACAGGCACGGAGGCTAACAGGGCATTCACATGCAAACACTTTTAAATCACTAGGATACAGGACACCAGCCTTGCAGTGGGCATTTAGGCAAGCCCAAGGAAGACTTTCAGGAACCCCCATTTGTAGGGGGGTTACACTGAGTTGATTTGGGAGTGGTGGGCATGTGATATTTTCTGTGCCACAACCACACTCTTACTGTCGCTATCTGTTTTTCTCCTTCCCCATTTCTTGCCCTTATGGACAGCACAATGCCAGTATTTTGCTATCCAGCTATCCTTCCCTGTGCACAGAGACACAGAGGACAGGAAAACAGGATTGATCTGGGAGTGGTGGATGTGTGACACTTTCTGTGCCACAACCTCACTCACTATCTGTTTTTCTCCTTCCCCTCTCTTGCCCCTATGGACAACAAAAGGCAAGTATTTTGCCATCCAGCTACCCTTCCCTGTACACAGAGACACTCTGAAGACAGGAAGACAGAGTTGCTTTGGGAGTGGTGGACATGTGACATTTTTTATGCCACCAAGTATATCTGAGTGTCACTATCTGTTTTTCCCTGTCCCTCTCTCTTGCCCCTATGGACAGCACAAGGCAAGTATTTTTGCCATCCAGCTATCCTTGTCCTGTATGCAGAGACACACTGAAGACAGGAAAACAGAGCTGATTTGATTTGGGAGAGGTGGACATGTAACATTATCTGTGCCACCACTTCTCTCGTACTGTCACTATCCGTTTTTCTCTGTCTCCCTCTCTTGCCCCCATGGACAGCACAAGGCAAGTATTTTGCCATCCAGCTATCCTTGACCTGTACACAGAGTTGCTTTGGGAGTGGTGCACATGTGAGATTTTCTGTTACACCACCTCTCTTTTACTGTCACTATCTGTTTTTGCTCTGTCTTGCGTGCTTGCCACTATGGACAGGGCAATGGCAAGTATTTTGCCATCCATCAGTCCTTGCCCTGTACATAGAGACATACTGATGACAGAAAAACAGGATTGATCTGGGAGTGGTGGACAGGTGACATTTACGGTGCCACCGCCTTTCTCTTACTGTCACTCACTCATTTTCTTTTGCTCACTCTCTCTCCACTATGCACAGCACATGTATTTATTTTGTCATGCAGCTATCCTTGCCCTCTACATACAGACACACTGAAGACAGGAAAAAAGTTGATTTGGAAGTGATTGACATGTGACATTCTCTGTGACACTATGACACTACCTGTCTATGACTGTCACTCTCTTATTTTCTCTCACTCATGTCTCGCTCCCCTATGTACAGCACAAGTTTTATTTAGCCATCAAACTGTCCTTGCCCCATGCACAGAGATGCACTGAAAACAGTACATAACTGTGACCAGTTGACATGTGACATATGTGTGCCCCCCCCTAAAATGACAATATCTGCCATACAACGTTGCCATACACACACAACAACACTGAGGAGAGGAATGAAAGGTTATGCATTGGTGGTGGAAATGCAGCATTTAGTGGGTGTCCACCTGCAGTCTGTATCCCTCTCCCCTCTGCGAAGAGCATGTTGCAGACACAAGATAGCCACAGTGACCCACCCTACAACACTGCACCTTGACCACAATACCACCTATAGATGTCTATGACACTGATGTCCTTGGCAGTAAGGTTCACTGCAATCTTCATATTGACACTGAAAATGGACATTTGGCAAACTTGGCATGATGAAAAAGCAGTGTCACACACATGGTTAGGGTGGACAGTAGCCAAGGCGCAGTGCAGTATGCAGGTTTCATCATTCATCTTGAACCTGTGTCATTCATAGGGGAGACAGATAATGCATGCAGGGAAGCACATACAAAACTGATGGAGGCATTGTCCCAAAGACCTGTGAGTGTGCCCTTTACCAAGACTGGCAGAGAGGAAAGCTCACGTCACCCAACCGTGATCAGCTGACAGCTGAACAGTACCAGTGAGACCACAGTACATAGTGAGAACATACACTGTGTGCTGTTCCCACAATGGTAGTGATTAGTTGGCGGCTGGATGCGGTCAGGGGATGTCGGGCTTGCTTACCATCTGAAGGAGTCGGGAGTGCAGTGCAGAAATAGATTTTGGGGCCAAGAGGACATACTGCTCTGGGATGGGGTTGGTGCAGGCATACGATGTGAAATGGGGACTATGAGCTGTCCCAGCAGTGGATTACGAGGGTGGGGGTCATCGTGTGCACAAAAATGGAAAATCACTTGACTGGGAGACAGATCCAATGTAAGGCTGTATGCCAGTTTGTGTAGGGGCTATGTCACTTTAAGACTTAGCTTAGCAATACAGGGTTGCTAAAGTGAGCTCAGTGGGGGATGCCTGCTGAAGGGCATTCCCGCTGGCAGGAAAGGTCAAGGAGTGGAAACAAAATGGCGCGGCTCACAGAAAGGGGACCAGGCAAGACACCACCTGAATCACAGCACCCAATACCAAAAGTATTAAATATTTATGGAATTTAGGTTAGCGACTCGAAAAAACAGCTAACAGGGAACAAAATGTGGTGTGCAGAAGCATGATGTCACGAAGGAGTGTGCTGTGACCAACATTTGCACTCCTTGTGGCTGAATTGGGCTACCTGTTGAGGAGAGAGAATGTCTGTTACAGTGCACAGCTAATTTGCATACTAAGAGCTCACAGCAAGTGATGCCCAGTCATGGAATGGCATGGTGCAGGGTGATAATGAAACAGCATGAAAAATCGATTAAAAGCTAGGACAGCTACCAAAAGCCAAGGAAGTGATACTCAGTGCCACTGAAAGCAGTATATCAGTAATACATTGGGCTATCCATTGTTTCCCTTTAAGTCCTTGGCACATTCTTTCCAGAAGGAGGCCACCTTTGGACAGGGCCAGAATATGTGGTGGGGGTCCCTCTTGTGGCCCATCTTCTCCAGCACCTGTCTGTGCTAGAGGTGCCCATATGTTTATTTATATCAGGGTGCTAAAGAAATGTGAAATTATTTTCTAGCAGTGTTCCCTCAAGTCATTTGCTACTGTAGTTCTGAACAGATTTTCGATCTGTTCCCAGGATTTCTCTCCCAACACTTTTTCCGTATCCTGCTCCCAAATTTGCTGCACCTCACTGGCCTTTTGGGGGTGGGTTTCCATTAATATTTTGGAGATTGCTGAAATATGATTTCTAGCACCCTGTCTACTTGGGACTTTATGTAAATATTGCTGCAGCTCATGTGGAGGTGCCAGAAGGGCCTCTCTGACCATCTAATGTTCCAGCTGCAGCACATCACGCTGCCATGCTAATGACCCATGTATAGAAGCCAACCCAAGAAGTCACGTCAGGAAACAGGCCAAGGGCAACACAGCTGCTGCTCAGCAGTGCATCTCAGCCAGGAGAGTTGGTGACAGTTCCACCAGGCAGCTTGCCCCTGCCCCAGGATGAACTATGGCTGTGCAAGGCTGACAGAGGCATCGCCCATGCCAGAGAAAGAGGGAAGGGGGAAAAACACATTAAAAAACAATAGCCATGTTAATGACAGCTGGGTTCAGCCTGATCAGGGCATAGCACTGTGACCAGGGTATATCCCTGAGACAAACTAATGGCCAGAGAGAAACACCTGCATGGGCAAAAAAAGTCCTTCCTATGATAATTTAAATTCTTATAGCAGTTCACCCACAGTTTAATTTTATCCTTACGCCAGAATTGAACCAATCCCTTGTATCACTGCCTCCCCCATCTATAAATGGCTGATTTTGGTGCTCCTCTGGTATGGGTAAATCTATAAATATCACTACTGATGCCTAATTCCTTCCTTGTTTCTTGCTATACCTACCCAAAAGATTTGGACCATGAATTTGTCAAATCCTGAACTTTTTTCCCAGTGGGGCTTCCATATGGCATCTGGTCCAACTTGAGATCAGGCAACAGCTATAATTCTACCTATCTTGTTTCTTCATTCTCTGACATTAGAAAGATGAAGGTTCCTAATGGGCAGGGGTGTAGCCAGGGATTTCAGATCTGCACACCAAGTGGAGTCACTACACCCCTTGTTAGTGTGGAACCCCCGGGTGTATTTTGTTTATTTATTTATTTTATTTAGCTTTTATTGACCGGGTAAGTGCACTAGACAAATCCTGCCTATTTTCAGGCACGACCCGGGGGAAGGGGATACAGATGAATGCCAACTGACCTTGAACCAGATTAAGCTGTTAGTGGTATTTATAGTGAATAGTGAATTTATAGTGTAGCCAGATAATATACAAATGTACATCAGGACCATGTTTGTTGCCTCATTTGGCACAGTAAATACAACTTTTGTATCTCATGACAATGGTTGTTGCCATGCATGGGTAAATACAAATGCCATGCATTGTTCCCTAAGACACCGACATACCAGCCCAGAGCCTATAAAGTTGTATTGTCCTTGGGATGCAAAGAGAGTATTAGTGACCAGTCCTTCTAGTTTTGACTCCTATGAATAAAATTACAGAAAGGTTCAGTATTTTCTTTGTTAGTTTTCATGGAAAAAGGAAGCAGTTCAGAGCATATTTGCTACCCCCTTAAATAAAATTGTACACCATGGAGTGCTTGGAGTATGCCTGCCTACACCCATGCTAATGGGGCTGCCTTGTAATATTTAAACAGGTCTGGGAGCCCTGAATTCCATTTAGCTGTGCTTTGCGTCAGTGTTTCATGTCTTGTTCCCACCCACACATCCACCCTCGTATACACATACTGATCATAGTTTTGTTTTCCTTCCATGTTTCAGTGGGTATTCACAGTGGGAAGTTAGAAAACAAAAACAAAAATCTGGGAATAGCATTCATTCTCACTAGCTCTACCTTCCCCAGTAATAACATTGGCAACATTGCCCATGTGTTCAGATCTGTCTTTAATGCCTTGATAATCTTTGGATAGTTACATTTGAATAAATGCTCTATTTTTACCACTGTTTGAATTCCCAGGTACTTATGCTATGTTTTGCCCAAGTGTATAGAAACAGCTTTATTACTTACAGTGTTTTGCTACCACTAATCATCAAACCCTCCAATTTTGCTAGGTTAATTTTAAAGCATATACTGTCTGTACAGCGCCACCTTTACAGTGCCACATCAATAGAGAGTCAGATTTTGGTGAATGTCATTTATGGTGACCTCTCTGTGCCCCCTCCCCGAGGTCTGCCCCCCCAAGAGTTGGTATATTTAGTCAGGGGGTGTGGGAGGGGCACAGACCCCTACAAGGGGGGGTGCAGAGGGAATAGCCCCCTGCAAGCAGAGAGGTTGCCGTAAGTGGCAGTCACCAAAATCTGGTGCTCTGTTGATGCAGCGCTCTAAACGCGGCTCTGAGATGTGGTAGAACCATTTTAAAGCATGTCATCTGTATAAAATCCTGTAAGGTTTTCACTGGGGACACAATGAAGTGAAGGGAATCTCACAGAAATATTGTTGTACTGTTTGCATACATACTGTACTTATTTTTTATTCACACCTACCCACCCTTATACCTGTGATTTGGGGATCCTTTCTGACCACCTGTGTGAGCAGTTTGATACTCATGGTGAAGAGGGGTGATGTGACAGAACATTCCCTGCCTAGTGCCTCATGTGATGTTAAACATTTCTAAAAGGGAGTCATTCACCCAAATCTGTGCTGTAGGATTTGTATAAATTGCCTGAACTCATGTCCTGAAGAAGCTTCCTATATTGGAGGCCTCCATAGTTTTCCACAAGGACGAGTGAAGCTTGTCAAAGACCTTCTCTGCATCTAGGCTCTTGCCACTTGTTGTGTTGTTTAGTTAGATGACCAAGAGAAGGCATTCAGCAGGGCCTTATACTGTTTATTGTCTATTTGGCATGAGTTGCCTTGTTCTGAATGGACAATATTCATTATGCTTTTTAACCTTTCGGCCAATATTTCTATGAATAGTTTGACATTAACATTTAGAAGGGAGGTCGGTCTGCAGTTGCCGCAGTCTGAAGCTTCCCTCCTTCCTTGGAGATTACAGTAATTAGCACCTCCCTCCAGATATTTGCCATTTCTGTTGAGTCCTTAATTGTATTAAAAGTCTGTGCAAATACCGGGAAAAATTGTTCACTACATTTTTTGTACAACTTAATTGTGTACATGTCTTCTACTTTTGAAAAGCTTGATAGCCTCCTCCATCTCTGATTTGCTAAAAGGTTTTTCTAGCTTTTGCCTGTCTGTTTTACTCCACTGTGGCAAGATAAGCTCATCAAGGAACTCTAAGTTCAGTCCCCCTCACCAGAATGTTTCTGGTATGAGATTTTATAGAACCTGGCTAATGCCGCAGCTACAGTATGTCTTTTGATCTATAAACCTTGGAGAACTTCCCCCTCATTTTCTTTCATTACCTTTACTGTTCTTTCTGCTTATGAAGTGTGCATGTTAAAAGCTTAACAGCTTTGCTCCAATGTTCATAACTGGACTGATGCAGGAACCTCAACTGGCCCTCTGCCTTTCTGTTTATGAGATCTTCTAATTCTCTTTAGTTTGTATGAGTTTACACAGGGTGTCCACCCCTCCCTGTTGTTTGTTACCTTTCCAATTCATTTAGTTCCTTTTCTGGAGCTTCTCTTATTCCTTTGTACCTTTGTTTCCTTTCTAAAGCATAGCTGATCATTTCCCCTCATAGTACTGCCTTGAGGCCTTCCCATACAAACTTGTGTGCAGTTTTATGGCCAGCATTGTGTTTTAAATAATCCTCAATATCTTCCTGGATAGAGTTTAAAGGGTTCTTGGTTCACCAGGGAGATGTTAAAGCATCACAATGTGCATCTCACCCCTAAGTTGTCATGGAGACAGGAGCATGGAAAGGGAACATTATTTAACCAGGAGTAGCACACTAAGCTGAAGCTTGTTTCCAGATGCAACCGGGCAGCAGAAGGAAGTTAAGTGACTTGCTTAGGATCACACAGTGTGCACTTATGGTCTGGGACTGTGATGAAGTGAATTGTACTTTTCAGTACTTTGTGGATGTTTTGTATCCGGGTATGGAGTTTGTCTGTCTGGGAAATTGTCCAGTTTGGGTCTAAGTAAAAAATGTAGTCTCATTCCACTTTGTATCTTTTCCTATGTCTGGTAGACCTACTTCCGTGCACAGTATTACCCAGACCTTTGCCACGCCTCTACATTGTTCCCTTGCCTGAGACAACTGGTCTAAAAAAGGGGGTGGTCACACAATTTAAATCTCCTCCAGTTATCACCTACCCATTAGAGGGCTCAGGGATCCTGCTGATGACCCATTTTACAAATTGTCTGTTATCTACATTACTGGCATGCACATTTAGTAAACTGATTACATTTCCATTTAGCCTGCCAGTGAAAATAAAACACCTTCCTTTTGTGTCCACTGTTACCATCAAAATATTCATGGTGTTAACAAGATCCTATGGAAACTTGTACACCCCAGCCAAACAGGTTTTATACAGTACCTAACAGACACCTCTCAGACAATATCAGAAGATGTTCAAATATTTTTCAGGAAGGGAACTGAGCCAGAGAACAACAGATAGTCATGACAGTCGATGCAGAAAAGGCTTTCGATAGGCTCAGCTGGGATGTCCTCTTTGCAATACTGACCAAATTTGGCTTTAGAGAATGATTTTGTTACTGGCTAATGGATATCTATCATCAGCCTACACCACAAGTCAAAGTGAACAATACAGTATTGCACTCGACGATAGGCAGGGGCACCAGACACAGATGTCCCCTTTCACTGTTGCCGTTTGCTGTCAGTATTGAGCTGTTTGTAGCAATGGTGGTGGCACACCCCGACTCAGAAGGCATTCAGGTGGGAAGGGAGGAAAGCAGGATTTCATTATGCACAGACAATACCATGCTCTACCTTCAGAACCCAATTCACATCTTCCCAACCTTGCAGAACATCCTACAGGATTATGGGGCTGTATCAGGATTTAAAGCTGATGGGAAGGCTGAGGTGGTCCTTATTAGTGAGGCACTAATGTTAGAGCTGAAACAACTGATCCCCTTCAAGTGGGTAACCACCAAAATCAGATATATTGGTATCCATATCCCAGTGGGGTTAGTGTGGCTCTACCAGGAGAACTGTGATAAACTGATCAATGAGGTCCTAGCAGCTAAGAAGCACTGGGAGGTGCTCTCCCTGTCCTTACTAGGAAAAGTGGACTCCATCCAGATGAATGTGTTCCCATGCTTTTTATTCCTTTCTCAAATGTTGCCTCTCAAAGTTCCCCAAACAGACTGGGTGAAACACTTCAGATGGTGGGGTAAAAAGGCCAGGATAAAATGGGGATACTTGCAAAGGTCAAGGGGGTTAAGGGGTGGGTTTTCTAATTTGAGGCCCTATTACCAGATGACCCAACTTCTATAATGGATAGCACGTAAAAAGATAGCCCAGAAAGTATGTAACAATGGAAAAAAATAGCAGCAAAGGAAGCAGCCCCCTACAGATGTTTGATACTCCCCTAGGTAAAATCCCTGCCCTTTCTGCAACAAACCCATGGCTTAAACAGCATTACTCCAATCGGGGTCAGGTCTGCAGAGAATTAAATATTACAGGATCCTTAACCTGTTTTACACAATTGGATAGATGTGTGGAATTTATCCCATCCAAGTCTGATACTGCTTTTCAACGATGGAAAAGGTTGGGCCTAGTTAGGTTCTCACAATTCTTGCACAATGGTGCTATCAAACTGTTTGCCCAAATGCAAACAGAATTTACATTATGCAGATCTGATTTCTTTTTAGGCATTTACTGGTGTCATCCTTCCTCCAGGAGGGCACCAGTCTAAGGGCTATCCAAAGTGAGCAACATCCATTAATCAGAGTGTTAGAATGCACTGGGGAAGGATAGATACTGACAAAACACAACTCTCTTTTACTTCAATGCTAGACACAACAACAGGAAGAGTCCCCTCCAGCCTACTAGGCGGCATGGGTAACTAAAACAGGCTTGATACTAACCCCTCTGGACTAGAGGGATATCTGGGAGGGTGTATTCCATTCTTCAACTTCCAACAACTGGAGGGAATTCAGGTGGAAGCTCACTAGCCGTTTCTTTCTCACACCCTTTAAGACTAAACACAACACCCAGGGCTGAAGGGGATGTGGAGATGTAGAGACACCTTATCACATCTTCTGAGATTGCCCAGTTAAATAATCCTCCTGGACAGATTTGGCCCAAAATTTGGAACAATGGCAGAGAAAGCTAGAATCCCTGGATTTGAGAATTTAGTGCTAGGCAGGCTACCCCCAGGCAGAAGATTTAACTGCCAAAAAGCATTTCTGGACACTCTACTAGTAGCAGCAGGTAAAGCCATCAAGCAAAGATGGCTCTCACAGACATGTTACTGACTGAAGGATTGCGTCTCGATAGTGAAGGGTATTTATCGGATAAAAAAATTTATTACTGACCTAAGACTCATAACAGACAGATTTATGGGGGTATGGTCATCCTTTATGAACCTAACTGAAGAGTTAGAGGGCAAATCTGTCCTACCACGGCAAGCAAAAGGGTATTAGCATGCTCTTGAAGAATGTGTTGGGCATCACGCCTTATTTATATCCATTCTCAAACTATGGATTTAATGTCACCCTAATTACTATTACCATACTTGGTCTGTTTACATGCACAATACATGTTCACATGTTGAATACATTTGATCACATATTGCATGTGTTATAGCCCAATTTATTTTACTGTTTGTACCTGGTTGAAATGGTCATGTATCCTTCTTTCTTTCCTTTTTGTTCCACAATGAATAACTATTCAAACACCATATGAAATACAACGCAGAGACAAATGGAGATGGCAGTCTGAACTTTTAGTCATGCAGAAACTAACATAGTTAACCATGGACAGTTATTAACTTGCATCTTCGTAACACCTAGTTATGGTTAATGTCATAGGTATTAGTTACTTATATCAGTTTATTTATTTGACAACTACAGCCAGAATGGCAACCATTCTATGTAATGTAATTTAACTTGTCTACTTGACTGTACTGTCTGTAACATGGAACCTGAATAAGGATGTTTTAAAAAAATTAATGGTTATCCCCCATGCATAAGGAAGGCCACTCCCAATTTTTTTCACGGTGGAAGAAGAGGCAAACACCTGTCCCACCCACTGTCTGCTTAATTTGAGATGTTTAGTTGGTGTCAGATGTGTTTCCTAAAGGAAACCTATGTTGCACTTTGCTTTTTTAAGTTCTGTCAGTGTTTTTGCCCTTTTAATGACTGTATTGATGCCTTTAATAGTGTATGATATAAATGTTCAAGTAGACATAAATTAGGCTTGTTGTTGTTTAGGGTTTGATGGTAGGTGTGAACTCCCTTTCCACTCCTGCACTTATCCTTTGGTTACCTTCTTCCCCCTGTGCCCCATCTTCCACATCTGGAGGATGTACCACTAAATTCTTAAATGGCCACATTTTATATGAACATATGAAAGTGTCAGCAGAAACAGACCGCCCAGTCTAAGTCTGCTCGAGTGTACAACTATCACCCCTAGTTTGCAGCTGCCCCACCCCACCTCTCCTTTGTCATCCCACTGCCACCCCCACCCTCACTCTCCCCTGTTCCCTGTCCCATGCTCTTTTAAAGCTTTTCACAGATTTACATACCACCCATTCTGGTAGTGCATTCCATTTTGCTACCAGCCTCTCAATGAAATAGTGTCTCCTCATTTCCCTCCTAAATCTCCCCCCCCCCCGATTCTTAGCCCATGCCTCTTGGTGTCCTTTCTTTGCTTGAAGACCCCATCTGCCCCATCCTTACTGATTCCCCTCAGATACTTGAATATCTCTATCATGTCCCCCTTGTCCCTTCTATCCTCCAGGGTGTACATATTCAGGTCTCCCAGCCTGCTCTCATAGTCTCTCCCCTCCATTCCACATATCATCTTCTTTGCCCTCCTCTGCACCCCTTCCAGTAGCCTGATATCACGCTTCAGGTATGGCCTCCAAAACTGCACACAATACTCCAAGTGCGGCCTTACCAGCATCCTGTAGAGGGGCAAGATCACCTTTCTTCACCTGGATGAAAACCCCATCGCTATGCACCCCAACATTTTGTTCACTTTTGCAGCCAATCTCCTGCACTGGGCAGTGTTGTTCATGGTCCCTGTTACCATTACCCCTAGGTCCTTCTCCTCCTCAGTGATCCCCAACTTAACCCCCCCCAGCCAGTATTCTCTCCTTGCGTCAGCCTGTAAGTGCATAACTCCACACTTCTTTTGCATTGAACCCCCAACTACAACCTCTCTGACCACCCTCTAGCTTGCTTAGATCCATCTGGAGCTGCTTCCATCCCTCCCCTCCAACCACCATTGCTCCCATTTTGGTGTCGTCTGCCAACAGACTCACCTTGCTCACCACCCCATGTGCGATGTCTGATATGAAGAGCCCAAATAATACTGGTCCCAGCACAGAGCCCTGTGGCACCCCATTCATCACCGGCCTTGGAGTTGAGAGCTCCCCTCTCACCACCACTAGTTGCAGCCTGCCACTCAGCCAGCTTGTAATCCAGTTCATCATTTTTGCCCCTACCCCTACACCAGTTAGTTTCCCCACAAGCTGCCCATGAGGTACCAAATTGAAGGCCTTGCTGAAGTCTGAGCAAAGAACTTCCACTGCATGACCCTTATCCAACTCATCTGTCACGCAGTCATAATATTGTATCAGATTGGTTTGACAAGACTTCCCCAAAATTAACCCATGCTGTCTCACATCCTGGAGGCCATTGTCCTCCAGGTCTGACACCAGTCTTTCCTTTAGTATCATTTCCATGAGTTTGCACACTATGGTAGTGAGACTTACCGAATGATAATTACCCAGTTCATCCCTTGGTCTGCTCTTGTGTAATGGCACTACATGTGCCATCCTCCAGTCCAGTGGCACACATCCCAACTCCAGTGAGGTGCTGTACAGATCCGCCAGCAGCTCCACCAACACCTCCACCATCTCCCTCAGCACCCTGGGGTGGATACCATCTGGCCCTGGTGCCTTGTCTACCCTCAGTGCCCTCAGTCCCTCTAGGACTCTACCTCACTCAATTCTTCCATCTGTCACCTCTTCTCCCCCCCTGTCCCTACCCTCCCAGCCTATGGTGGTAGCGGTCCCCCCTTTTATTTCCATGAACACTGAGCAAAAGTATTCATTCAGTGCTTCTATCTGTTCCTCCCCCTTCGTCCTTCCCACCTTTTTTATCCTCACTATTGTCTCCTTGCACTTCCTTTTCTCTCTGATGTATCTAAAAGTCCCCCCCCACCACCGTTAATTCCCTGTGCTAATCTCAGCTCCCTCTGGGCCTTGGCTTCTCTCACTTTTCTCATAATCTTCCTGGACCATCTTGCATACTCCTTCCTGTCCACTTCCTTCCCCGTCCTCCTATACCTCTGGTGCACCTCTCGTTTTGCCTTCACCACCTCCACTATTTCACTGTTCAGCCAGCATGGTTTCCTTGCTCTGCTCCTCTTACTCTGTGTCTTGGTGCAGGTTTCTGTTGCCTCTGTAACCCCCCACTTAATAATATCCCATTTCTGCTCCATGTCCATTTCCTGCCTTATGCCCTTCAGTTTCCCATTCAGTACTTCCCGCATCCTCCCAAAGTCTGCTCCCCTGAAGTTTACCACCTGAATTACTGATTTCTCTGGCTCCCCACACATCATGATATTAAACCACACCGTTTGGTGATCGCTGTCGGCTAGTGGGTCCTCCACCCTTATTTCCCTTACTGCCTCCCCATTCAACAATACCAGATCTAAAGTGTTCTTTGGCCTAGTAGGTACACTGACCAACTGTGTCAGGAGACACTCCTGGATGGCATCCAGAAGCACTTGTTTCCTAGCACTGGAGGTGACTGGAATGCTCCATTCAACTCCCAGCAAGTTGAAATCCTCCACGATGACCACCTTCCCTTTTCTACATACCTTTTTGATTTATCCTGCTAATTCCCTGTCAAGCTCCTCAGACTGGGACGGCAGCCTGTATACCACCCCAGACGTCAGTTTCCTACCCCTTGAGTCTAGAAGCAGCAGCCAGATTGCCTCTGTTCTCCTTTCTTTCCCCTCACCCCTTGTGCATTTGATCCTGTCTCTCACATAGACTATCACCCCACCACCCTCCCCTCCTTATGGTCCTTCCTGTATACTTTGTATCCTGGGATTGCCAGATCCCAGTCCCTGTGCTCAGTTGCCCATGTTTCTGTGACAGCTGCAATATCCACCCTCCACACTGCCAAGAGTGCCTGTAGCTCAGCTGATTTGTTGCCTAAGCTTCTCGCATTCAGCAAGACCACCCTCCATCCTGCCCCCTTCCCTTCATCACCCTCAATCTCCTCCTTTCTACTCCCTCCATTTTTGGCCACCCCGAGTCCTTCTCTGCTAGCCTGGGGGGGAGGGGTAGGCTGTGACTCCACTCTGTCAGATCCCTGCCTATCTGCCATCCACTTGCCATCCCCCATCTAGTTTAAATCCACCTTTGTCGCAATATATCTCCCCAGTCGTTGCTTTAATACCTCCTTCCCTTCCCCTCCCCACTCAGAAGCAGCCTATCCCTTGCAAACATATTGTTATTATCCCAGGTACTGCCCCAGCTGCCCACAACCCCATGCCCCTTAGTTCAACTCCCTAATCCTCTCCTTTCTCACTGTGCTTGCGCAGGGTATTGGGAGCACTTCCTAGAAGACCGCAGACTCTCCAGTCTCCTCACATAACCTTCCCACTTTCTCAGACTTCTCCCTTGTTACCTCCACCATTTCTCCCGCTAGGTCATTTGTCCCCACATGTACCACAGTGTGCGGTTTCCTCCTTCCCCTCCTTGCACACCTTAGGATTGCCTGTTCTACCTTGTCTGCTTTTAATCCCAGTATGGACTCTACCCATATCCAACTGTGCCTCTCCCCCTTGCTGCCCCATCTGATCCCCTTGAATATGGAGTCCCCCAACACCAGTACACCCCCTTCTCTTTCCTTGTGCCCGTCACCCCCCCCACCCAAGTTCTCATTCCCAGGGCTCAAGATGGTGCTTTTACCATTTGCCCAAGTGTCTTCCCCCCCCTCTCAATTGAGACCCTCTCCGTCCTCCTGTTTAACTGCCAACCTCCCTCCCTCTCCCCTCCTCACCTCTCCCAGTATTATCCCCCCGCCACACCATGCTCAACCTCTCCATTAGTAATGCCCCTCACTCCCTTCTCTTTGTAAATACTAGCTCTTGTGCAATCTCCTTCTGCATCCTTTTCCACATGTGTTGCTAGTACAGCAAACATGTCCCCTACCCTCTTTGCCTTACTATGTGTTTTCTTCTCCCTCATGCCTACTGCTGCTCCTCTTTTGCTAGGTCCTACTAGAGTCCACCCATCATCAGATGGCTTCCAGTCTAGTTTGCCCAGCCCCCTGAACTCTTCCTTGATCCACTGTTCCTTCTCTGTGGTGCCCCCCCGATACTCTCTGATGTCAGCCCTTCTACCAACGAAAGACTTACGAAGAAAGGATTAAACTTCTGAACATGTATACCTTGAGCTATTGAAGACTGAGGGGAGATTTGTGTTTTATTTATAGTTCATTAAGGGATTCTGCCCTTGCAACAGAACTAGGGCTAATTAAATCGGAACTTAGAGTCAGTCACCGGAAACATGACAAACGACTGTTGATGAGCAAGTGGCACACCCATAGAAGGAAATACTGGTTCAGTTTAAGAAGTATTCCAATTTGGAATAGCCTTCCAACCCTAGTGGTAGATAATCCAAGTATGGACTGTTTTAAAATGAACTTGGATTCGGTGATGACTAATTCTACCAAATTTGGTATAAACGTTTAGTAAACTTAAATGGCAGGCATTCTGGACTTTTGTCTTGTGGCTTATAGTAACCTATGAAACCTGTGAAACCCTACTCTCACCTCTCAATCTCCTCAGCTCCCTGCCAAGCCAGTGAACCTCTTCCTCAAGCCTCTTTAGCCTGTGGCATATTGGGCACCCTCCCAGCCTCCACAGTATGTTCATCTGCATTGCTGCCCCACAACCAATGCACCCCACAAACCTACCCATGGTTCACACTACCTATACAGAACAGTGAAATACAGTCTCTCTCTATACTGATTGCAGTTGTTTACGAACACAATTACAAACTCACAAATAACATTCCCAAGTCTCACAAACACATACAGTCCAGAAATTAGACATTTGCCCCAGGTCCTCTTTAGACCCCTCCCCCTGGCTTTAAGTGGGGCTGTTGTGCCCCCGTTGAGCTTAATTCCAAAAACACAGCCATGGAAACCTTTAAGCTAAATTCAAAAGACACAGCCACAGAAACCTTTAAGCTTAATTCAAAAAACACCGCCACAGAAACCTTTAAGCTAAACAGAAAAAAAATAGCAAAACTTACAAAAATCCTCTCCACACTAACGCTCTCTACAGCAAGTAGAATTAATTAATCCTAGCCCAGCCGCTAACAAAAAATTGTAATACTAAATGCTCTTGCATGCAGCCTAAGACAGCCAACTACAGTAATAACTGGAAACCACAATCCTACTCATAAGGTCTACAGCCCCACTCATAAGTTATATATATATATATCTTTAAGAATTAGCTCATATGGCCGGCCGTTCCTTGTTTCCTCTCTCCTGACCTGCCCAGAGGGCTCAGGTCAGTTTTCAGCTCTGCATGCTTCTCCCTCACAGCCTTCAAACCCAATCCCCAGTGGCATGTCAGTATTTAAGAAAGGTTGGTGGAACACGTGGGTGGGAGGGAATTTACAATCCCTCCAGCCACAGAAACCTTTAAACTAAATTCCACTTTAAGCTAAATTAAGGAAAAAAAATAAAACAATAGCAAAACTTACAAAAATCCTTTCCGCACTAACTCTCTCCACAGCAAGTAGAATTAATTAATCCTTCTCTCCTGCAGCTTAAAAAACAATAGCAAAACTTACAAAAATCCTCTCCACAGCAAGCAGAATTAACTAATCCTTCTGACTTTGAGTCTCTTCTATGACTGCCTTTTAACAAGTCCATAACCATTTGAACAAATAACTGTAACATGATCCACACAAAAATCTGTGTGGGCCCTTTAAGCTTCTTAATCTTGCATTTGGTCCCTGTTAGACTTGCAGGTTCTGAGTCCATATATACGTACTTCAAGGTGCAAGTGTAAATAGGGACCTGTTTGCTTCAACTCTCGTGTGGATGTGGCAGACCCTCGGGTACTACACTCCGAGAGGTGTCCCGCCCTCAAAGCTTAAGGTAGGGAATATGCCAACCATGGCAAAAAAACGAGGAGTCGCTGAAAAGTTAAGGAGCTTCACTCTTGAGGTCACAGGGAATCAGAACTCCTCTGTGGCAGAGCACACTGCTTGTGCATAGTTGCCCATCCACTATTCTCAATATGTAGTTTGTGGCCTCCGCCCAAGTCCCCATCCTGAAGTGACCCAAACTCCCTTTTATAAAGAACCCTCTCTACTTCTGAAATTGTCAGGGTACCTGTGAGTGTCAGGGGGAGTAAAAAGCTTGCCTTCTAAGCCCTTTCATTATGAGGGAATCAGAAGGTGTGTGTGTGTGAGAGAGGGGTACATGTGTTATAAAACTATCCTTTTTTTCAGTCCTTGGTGGTGCTTTATTTTGGTGAGCTAGTGTGGTGTCCTCTACACACACACACACACACACAAAACCATCCATCCATTCTGGATTCTGCCCCCAAGGCTGGCTGTTGTGCAATAGAATATATGGTATGGCTGCTTGTTGTTGTTTCATATTTGCGTGCAGTGATTCAGTAAGGCAGGCAATGAGGGCAGCTTGTGGCCTAGGTTCATAATGTTATTACTATTTCCTTACAACTGTGTGGTTCAACAGCCGACTGCTAGAGGGGGAGAGTGGTCAGATGGATGTCCAGTCCCCATAAGGTCCTGGTATGCCAATTCAGAGGTATATGTTCCTGATTCAATACCAGTCATTGTGGTAAGCCAGAATACAATCACCCTGTGTGAGACAACACTGAACCTGTGAAACAACCACAGTCAGTGTCAGTGTCCCTCAAGATGTATCTCTACAGAGATTGTGGCAATGCCATTACATTCTGCTCTGTCATTGCTTCACCATGCCTTAAGGGCATCATGTTTTATTCACCATCCTCTCACACAGTAGCCCACCATTTTCCATAGTATTCTGCTGAATTAAATTTTTCCAGTTACTAGGTTCTAGCCAATTTCTATGACCTTAGGTCTGTAGATATGTCCAGTTAGATGCATCTCTTTATCATGGCCAGGTCTGTAATTTAGTTCCACCATGCTCAACTGCCTTTCCTCCCCCAAGACCATTGCACATTCCCCTGCAGCTGTCCACCAGGTTGGATCCCATCTTTACATTGGTAACTCAATTACTGGGAGATGGGTAGTGGAATCAAAGGTCCCTCTCACCACCACTCCTCCCTGGCAGCACCCCCTTCAGTTTAACAATTATTTTTACACCATCCTAAACTGTCCATATGGGAGATAAATAGAACTGTTACACTGATCAGATATCAGCCCCTAAAGTTCCAGTTGTTATCACAGAAAATTAATTATAACAACTCCTCAGCCAGAGCAAATGAAGTCTCCTTTGTGTATTAAAATGGCGCTAAATTGTACCTGCCCAAACTGTCCTTGTACTTAGCCTGTCCATGTTTTTGCCCAGTATATAAAAACCTGTGTAACTAATTTCTCTGTACAATGTATTTGCTGTCTCTGTGATGTACCTAATGTTTCAAACTGTGTTTATTACTTTTTAAGAGCAGCTCAAAACATATTAGCACAACAGTCCATAACAGTAACATGGTAATCACAATTCTTACATTAGGATATATGACAGAAACTGCCCAGGGTAGATCATTATCTGGGAGTGAGTAGGATTATATTCAACACTGTCATTCGTATTTATAACAACATGAGCCGTCTTAGAATCAACAACAAAGAGGATCTAGTTTCCCAATGTGATATCTCTTAGATTCCTTGATTGATAGATTAGTCAAAAGATCCCTACAATAGATGCATTGCCCCATAATGATAAGCTTTTTTTCCCATACTTCAGCACCCCCTAGGGCTCCAGCCGAAAGGACTAAGGACCCACCATAGGCATTATGTGAATGTCACACTACGGTATTAGCATACCACAATCTGGCCCAGCTCTGGCTAGCTAGTTACAGGGGACTGTGGGGGGAGGAGCCCCTTATATAACAAAATAAAAACTAAATATGAGTGTTTTTTGTTAGAAATGGGGGGCTGTGCCCCACACACCCCTGATTTTCTTTGGGGTAATGGGTCACTTATCTCTGCTAGGATCGCTACTGCTAGCACAGCAGCACAGCAGCACAGCATAGTGCAGCACAGTGTACATTTACTAACTGCCCATAGTACAACTATAGAACTAACAGACACTGTACTACTAGTTGTATGAGTACTATGGGTACTAGGGTCCTCTGCCTATGCCCAGACTGGTAACCATCATAAATGCATTTTCTCTAATCCATCCCCCCCAACATTCAGTCCAAAAAATGTGTAAACCCTAGGTGGTGCTATCCCAAGGAATACTACCCCTGCCTGTGTGACTAATCGCAGGTTGAGGGGCCTGAGCTCATTGAATGGGTGCCTCCACCTGGACAGTAGGTTTAAGGGTAGCGTAACTGCTCTGGGTAGAGCCCTCCGGGACATTGATACCCCCCTCTGACCCCTCTATTGGCTTACA
Organism: Neoceratodus forsteri; assembly: GCA_016271365.2. NCBI lineage: Eukaryota > Metazoa > Chordata > Ceratodontiformes > Ceratodontidae > Neoceratodus > Neoceratodus forsteri. The sequence goes on along the minus strand of CM028129.1, from coordinate 564,994,315 downwards.
CTTGTCAGTAGATAAATCATCACAGTTAACAACAAGACACAATACTGAACCCACACTTGGAACAGTTACCACCAGGGCTGGATCAGCTGCACGGGAATCGAATCCAACAGATAAACAGCGCAACACTACGAGCGGGTGCTCACAGCGTGAGGTGCAAACCTCAATAATTCACACAAAAGCCAAGGTAATGAGCACTCCAGGACACATAAAAACATACTGCAAGTGATTTTAATCCAAATGGCAAGTCCAGACCCCTGGGCTTCGGCTCTACGCCTTCAAATGGCATGAAGCCGAAGTGCAAAGTCTGGACTTGCCGCTTGATTAAAATCACTGCATATCTTCTGTGCCTGGAGTGCTCATTACCTTGGCTTTCGTATCAGCTGCATGGGCTCTGGAGACCCCCTGTAAAACAAGACCTGGAATAAAACAGTGTAGAGGCAGTACAGTATCCCCTCCACAAAGGTACGCAATAGCCAGGTTATATGAAGAAGAATAGAATCTGATTTATTCTGGGAATGTGAACAAGGGTGGGGCAGTAATCTGCTATTTGATTCTAGATCTGATTTAGTCAGGTTAAACATGCAGGCACTAAGAGTCCCTCTAGCACAGTCATGCACACTCTGGGTACCCGGTTGTTATGCAGGCTAGCCTGAAGCGTTGCCTGGGGTAGGCCAGCATTGCAGCTGTTGTTGGGGCCCTTAGGAAAGAAAACAACATGCACTTTAACCCACAGTTTGTAATCCAGAGCTGGATGGCTCAGTCCGAAATGATTAACTACAACAATTAAATCAGATGACACACCAATGATCTTGAGCTTTTGTTGTAGGGAGCTACCCTGATGTTTACTCTCACTACCCAGACCAGGATGCAGGATTGACAAGATGAAGACCGCAGGATGGAAAGCTGGTTTGCCAGGAAAGCAGGGCCCACACGACACACTGTGATGATCGATCCTGTTCAATGGCGTTGAGTAAGGAGCCAAATCCCCAAGCGGGTCTTTCACGGATGAATCTCTGTGGCATGAGAGGCAATCTAGGCCAAGATGGAGAGGCTCAGACCAGATGAAAGGTCCAGATCTCAGTCCGGTTAGTTGCTGGATGCAGCGTCCAGCTCATGTGACATAATCAAGGGTGTGGGGAACCAAATTGCGACCCACACTACACATTCAGCAAACTTATAGTAAGAATAGCCAAATACCACAGTTCGGATGACAGTCTGGTTGCAATTAGACAGTGTCTCTGCGTATGCTCTGCAGTTGTCTTCAAGTCCTGACAGGCTGATCGCTGCAGGAGCAAGTCTTCGATCCACACCAGGCGAAATTCACTCTCACAATTCAGGAATCCGGTCACAACAGCAATTTCAGAAAGAGCCTTCCCACTGATTCCCTGCACTACCACATAAGAGCAGCTGCTCATATTACTTGAGCTGTTCTCTCTCTCAACTCCAACTATACACTGACACCCTGCTGCAGGCAGCTCTGGGCTTTCCCAGTAATCCAAAAGGTTCAGTTGGTTGATCCATCTCTCTGTCACACAAAGGGCTCCCCCTCCAGGTCTATTTAGGCACCAAACAGTAAAAACTACAATTCCTACAGAAATTCACTCCCACAAGACCTCTGGGTACAGTCTCCATTTTAAGGTCCTCTGAGGTTCCGATCGGCCCAAATTGGCAGTCCAGGACCAAAATGGTGTCTTTTAGCAAAATAGTCCATACTGCAAAGGAAAGCAGGTTAGACAAACTACTATATTATTACTGCTAAAACAGATAATCAGCAAACAATCACAGATCCTAATAGGGCTTCCTCTGCGTACTTAGTGATGGCAGAATGAAGCAGTTGAATTGCACCCCGGGTGGGACTTGAGCCTGAAACTACTTGGCTAATAGGACACTTGCATGCAAGCACCTTTAAACTGTTTAAACACAGAACACCAGCCTGGCAGTGGGCATTAAGCAAGCCCAGGAATACATTTCAGGAACCCCCATTTTGTAGGGGGGGGGTTACATCCTTCCCTGCCTGGAAAGAACTTGGCGTCTACATCAAGTCTATACTCACAATGACTTTAAAGACATTTTCACTGTGTGAGACATATATGTTCCATTCATATACAAGACAAAAATAAAGACTGATGCATCAGTAAATATAAACTTATAACATTACTATAATTATCCATGTTTTACTCTATATTCTATAATGACAACAGTTATGCATTTACCATATATATTATTTCACTATGCTTCAACAGACAATAACATTACTATACTTATTCAAGTTGGTACTGTTTCCTGTAATCTAAATAACATAGATGGGGTACATCCCTATCAGCTAACTTGAGGTGAGATGAGGCAGGGGCACCATGTTCTGACGGATGAACAATTAACTTGGAAGTGGCAGACAAGCTCAGTTTGGGTAGTGAGCTCTCAGAAATATAAACACCTTTTTGGACAACATTCAAAGGGAGATCCATGGGTCTCCCAGGAGAATCATAACTGAGATGTATGATTGGTTTAGTAGCTGTTCCAGACTTTCTTGGGGGCACAGACACAGGCTCTGGTGTATCAACAGTGGTGTTAGCTTCTTCTCCGGTAGGGAGGGGTACCTCTGCACTGGTTGAAGATTCCAGATTGATAACATTGTCAGTTCCTTGCTCTACTGATTCTGTTTCCGCATTATCAGATTCCCCATTGAACTCTGCAGAAGGCCCAGATTTATCATCCAGGAAAAACTCCTTTGTGGCACTGGAGTGGTACCTTCAACACTGGAGGATGCACTATGGTCATCCAGTACAACAGGGTTGGGACCATCACTTTCACACTGCTCATCAGATTCTGGTATGTCACCAGGAAGGTTCATAGCATCAGATTCCTCCTCGGGCAGTTCAAACAGCTCCACTAAGCACAGTGAATCAGCTACTTCAAACGTTATACTCTGCACTTCACTTTCAGTGGCATTGGTTCTAAGAAGGAAACTGGAGGGTTAGGCAGTCCTGAAGGCCCAGCTTCATCTCCATAATTACACATAGGGTTACCCTGAAACAATTGACTCAGTTCATAGGAAGGGTAATAAGATGTCTCACACTCACTGTTGTCAGATTCAGACTGTCAGTCACTGTCATGTTGGGCCTGTCGGACAGAAGGCCTTGGTTCTTGGGCAAAAGGAGAAGGCTGACTCTGTCTCTTTTTGGCAGCAACATGAGTCACTGGCCCAGGAGGGGCAGCATCTGATGGTTCAGCATCAATAATTACTTGTCCAATAGGCAGCAGGTGGTTCTTGTGCATGGTTTTGACAGCTCGAGAGTCATATTCAACATGTACTTTATACACAGGTAGGTCACCCAGTTTGCTGATTACTGTATGCGGAAGGTGATGCCACCTAGCGGCAATTTTATGTTTCCCATGCAGTCCCAAATTGCACAACACACGGTCTCTAGGCAACAACTACTGAGCTTTTTTCTGCTTGTCATGCCTCTCCTTGTTGGCAAGATTTTATTTTTTGCGGCCATGGTCTGTGCCAGTTGATATGCATGATTTAGCTGAGCCTTTAGTTTCCGAACATATTGCAAGTAGTTTTCAGCATGAACCCCATCCAGGGACACTCCAAAACACACATCTATAGGCAACCGAGCTTCCCAGCCAAACATTAGACAGTAGGGGGAAAACCCGGTAGCATCACTTTTGGTGCAGTTGTAAGCATATACCAAGGTGCTGATCTATTGGCTCCACTTATGTTTATCTTTAGGTTGAAGCATGCCCAACATGTCCAGGAGGGTCCTGTTAAAACGTTCAGACTGGGGATCCCCCTGAAGGTGGTAGGGAGTGGTTCTAGACTTCCGCACTCCCCACAGGGAGAGCATCTCTTTTATGAACCGGCTTTCAAAGTCCCTTCCTTGATCAGAGTGAACTCTTTGGGGTGCACCATAATGGACAAAGAATTTTTCTACCAGAAACTTGCCCACTGTGGAGGCTTTTTGATCTTTTGTGTGATAGGCCTGGGCATAACATGTAAAATGATCTTTCACAACTATCATGTTCCCAATGTTTTTCTGGTCAGGCTCAAGGCACAGAAAATTGATGCACACCAACTCCAGCTGGTGGAGATATTGACTAGTGGGGCAGCTTTTTGAGGCAAGACTCTTCTTTGAAGGCAACAATTGCATGTTTGAATATGGGTCTCAACATCAGCCCCTATCTTCAGCCAGTAGAACCAGGAGTGAGCCAAGTCAAGTGTCCAGTCATAACCTAGATGTCCCATGTGATTATGAAGGGACTGAAGAACTAACTGTTTGAAAGCTGTGGACAACACTAGCTGCTGATTGTCCAGTTGGCCTTGGTGATTTACTGTCTCTCAATATAATAGTTGGTCACGTAACTTAAGCCTAGGGCCCTCCCTGAACAATACAGCAGTTCGTGAATCAGAGGAACGGAGTTTGGATATATCCTTTTTCAGCACACAGGGCATTAAGCACAGACTTGATCATTGGGTCTTGGGATTGAGCCCACTGGATACTTTCATTGTCAAACTGAGGTAATGTACTGAGGTCTAACACTGTAAAATGGCAATAAGCTGCGTGGACACAGGTTTTGGAAGCCCCAAGCAGTCCACCAAGCAATTAATAGTGTCTGCAGATGGGTGGTAATCCTTATCGAATTTTTGGCACAAGGCTTTGATGGATGGTTCAGACAACCTCACTCAGTTGTCAGTGAGGTTCGGTCATCTCAAGAGAGCACCTGCATCTATATGGTTCAAGCCAGGTCAGTACTCCACCGCACAGTCATATGTAGACGGGGCAGAAAGCTACCTGTGCCCGGTGGCATCTAGTTTTGCTGAGGTTTGTACATAAGTCAATGGGCTGTTATCAGTTTTCACTAGAGTCTTATCCCCATAGAGATATTCATGGAACTGGTCCACCACAGCCCACTTGAGGGTGAGGAATTCAAGTTTATGGACTGGGTAGTTGCACTCAGATGGTGTTAAACTTCTGCTGGTGAAGGCCATGGGTCGCAGGCCCTCCTCATATTCTTGATATAGCACTGCCCCTAGCCCCTTCAAGCTGGCATCTGTATGCAGGACATAGGGTTTGGTGGGGTCAGCATAAGCAAGCACCGGTGCATGAGTGAGTTGATGAATTATCTCGAAAAATACAGACTCACACTCAGAGGTTTACCGGGTCCCAAACAGCAAATTCATCCTGAAATATGCTTTCTCTTCCTCCTTGATGGAACTTTTTTTGTATTTTTGGTTAGTAGGGGGATAGCCTTGGGTAAGGTTGAGTAAACGGCGGATGACTTTTGAGTAGTCCTTGCTGAATCAGCGGCAATAGTCTCAGAACCCCAAGAATCACTGTAATTCTTTCAAATTGGTCGGCTGAGGCCAGGTGGTCAGGGACTCCACTTTGCTGGGGTCTGTCTGAATTCCATCTGCTGACACTATATGCCCAACGTACTTCATGGATGTTTGAAAGAACTGGCACTTGTCTATAGACAGTTTCAAACCGAAATCCTCCAAACGATCAAGAACTTTGAACAACCGGGCCTTGTGCTCTTCTAAGGTTCACCCAAATACAATGACATTGTCCAGGTACATGAGGCACTCCAAGAAGTTCACATCTCCCATGGCACATTCCATCAGCCGCTAGAAAGTGGCGGGTGCACCCAAAATACCTTGAGGCGTCCGCAGAAACTCATAGAACCCCCAGAGGACAAATGAATGCTATCTTCTCACAGTCCTCTGGGGCCATCGGGATCTGATAATACCCACTCCCCAGGTTAAGCACTGAAAACCACTGGCTGCTTCCAGCTCCACCACGGACAGCTAGGCAGCACACCTGAGAAACTCCCTACCTAGCTTAGCAAAAATAACGAGTTTAAAAACCTCATCCGGCAAGTATAAAAAAAATCTCCTTAAATATGTCTAAAGAAGCATGCAAGAAAGACAGGGGAGGTTTGCCAAAGAGCAGATCTGCGCAGAAGCCTGGAGACATAGATCGATTTGCCTCGGGGCATAGGCCACACAGCCGGAGCCATTCGCCCAGTAGCGCTCGGGGATCTGACTACGATACAGAAGGGGCGCAAGACAAATTGTCCCAATCATGCTATGAAACAATTTTGAGGGAGATCTACACATCTAGGCTGGAAACTAAAAAAGATTTGCAGGGTCTCTCACAGCAGCTTTCGAAGCCAGACACTAGAACCGAAGAAGCAGAAACAAGGATATCTGAGGTAGAAGACATAGCTACTTGCATCGGCCATGCTGTGGGTGCCCTAATACAACAGTCCATGGCATTACAGGCCAAAAGCATTGACTTGGAGAGTAGATCCCGACAAAACAACCTGAGGCTCTACAGTTTAACAGATGGCGCAGAGACAACCCCAGTGGCAGCCTTTGTAGAAAATCTACTATGAGACATATTAGAGCTCCCGCCAAACTATGAACTAAAAATAGAACGCGCCCACCGCTCATTGAGGACAAAGCCTTAGGACCCAAAAGAGCGTCCACGCTCCATAATATTTCTAGTGTCTAGTTACCAGGTGAAAGAAGATATACTTTGCAGAGCATGGTCCAAAAAAACCTTACATACCTCTCATCAAAACTATCACTGGATCATGATTATCCAACAGAGATTCAGCAAGCAAGGCAGCAATACACCCCAATCTTGTGAGCACTGAAGGAGAAGGGGATTCATTTTCAAACCCCCTTTCCTGCGAAATTGAGGGTGTTCTGACAGGAGGGAACACAAATTTATGGGTCCCCATACAAGGCCTTGGAAGCACTGAAACAGAAAGGAATCATCCTAGCGACTGAGGAGGCGGAACGAATAAACAAAAGACAGGTAAATCTGCCGGACTGGTATCAGATCAGAATGCAGCAAAGGGGAGCAACAACAAAGATACTTCAGGAGACCTTCGAGAAAATAAAGGGCATGGTAAGGAACAGAACACAACGAGACGCTCACACAACTCCAGAAAAAGAGGGATGAAAAAAGACTGGTTGGATGGTGACAGTAGAACTATACTACGTCTTTTTTCCCCCCTCCACTATTTCTCGCATAAAGAACTCATCTAAAATCCAGAGACTGGACAGGTTTAAATAAAAAGAGACGGGGAGGATATAACAAAGACGATCTCTTCAGAACTGAGCAGGACAATATATACCCCCTTTTTTCTTTTATTTTTATTATTATCTTAATTTTTCTTTATCTTGCAGGAAGGTAAAGCAGAAGGAAAAGGGATGAGATCAATTGGGGAGGCTCTGGAAGGGTGATTCATCCCTAGAAGGAGGGAACCTTAACTAATGGTATGTATGGGAAAAACGGAGATAACAGGGAATGGGTTAGAGTTCCCAACATAAGAGTTTAGGTGGATAGAAATAAAGGAAGGGTCAACCGGAGAGACTGAAATGGAGTGATAAAGGGAAAGAGGGAAGGGAAAAATACCCTATTGCAAGTGGACAAACTTAAATGGGGCCCTTATTAGTGACCTGAAAGTAGTCTTGGGGTGGGGGGGGGGAGTGGTTGCGAAACATGAACAATAACCCAACTCAGTAAGGGTGAGGTGACTGAAGACTTTTGAACCTCCCCAGAGATGAAGATAAATGGTTACTGGAGCTTGACAAGTAATGAAGGGGAGGCCACTGAGATAAGAAATAAATGAGGGGTGGAGGGAAGGAAAGATAGAGCCACATACGCCTATTCCGAGCTGCCTAGCGATACTGAGGCGTTAACACATGTAAAGCCACTCTTAAGGAAGACTTTCCCGTGAGGGAAATCTCTGTGCAGAAGAGATTATTGCCTCTCGTAGCTGTCCGCATTCCAATCTTGCAAGGGCAGACTTAGGGACCCACGAAGTTGGGATCCCCTACCTTGGAAGTAACAAAGTTCTAAAGTTGTTACCTAAAGAGATTTTCTCGGTTTCGTATTATATAATCTGGTTAATAAAGAGTTGGAGTTTCTTATTAGGGGTACCCCAGTTGTTTAAGGAAGTGTTAAATGGTTATTCTTGAGTTTTACAAGCCTAAATCACATGGAAACAATATGAATACTAATGTATATAAACAAAGCTGCCTAAGAATCATTTACTATGAGGTGTTGCAAATGAGGGACTATAAGGGGAATGATATAGAGCTGAGGGATGATAAAACAACACTAGTCTGCTCATTCAATGTCAGTGGACGTACTAACCCGATTAAGAGGAGCAAGGTACTAGCTGCCATGAGAAAGGAGGGCCCTGATTTCATTTTGCTACAGGAGACACATATCTCCCTTCTAGAACACAGTAAACTGGGGAAAATGGGCTTTAATTATGAGGTTAGTGCCTCCTGTGGGCGGGGAAGATGACGGGGGGGGGTTCCATATTAATACCAAACAAAACAATATTTGATGTTATAGATAAACAAACTGATAAAGAGGGGAGATATGTGTTCCTTAAAGGCAGATTTCAAGGGAGAATGCTAACATTAGCTTCAGTGTATATACCTCCAGGCTCAAACTACCAGACATATAGAACAATGTTGCTTAAATTGCAGGATTGGGCGGAAGGACAAGTTATTCTGGGGGGGGGGGATTTTAATACAACTTAAGACTCGAATATAGATAGTACGGCTCCAGGAGGTCGAAGGGAGAGGGGGACATCAGAAAAATTGACCAAACTGATGGGAGAGGTAGGATACGTAGATGTATGGAGAGCAGGCCATCCTAAACAAAGAAACAATACCTTCTTCTCACCACCACACAAGAGCTATTCGAGGTTGGATTACTTTTTTCTTCCAAAGGAATCTATGACAATGGTCAGAGACAGTTGGATAGGTAATGCAGTGCTGTCTGACCATGGCCCAATATATTTCCAGATAGATTTGGGAGACTTTCAGAAAAAAACATTTTGGAGACTAAACGTCTCCCTGTTGCAGGACAAGGAGGTCAAACAACAGGTGATAGATACCATCAAACAGGCTGTAGAAGAAAATACCACACCTGATATAACGGCAGCACTCTTATGGGACACGATAAAAGCTATACTAAGAGGGAAGTTGATTTGCATTACAGCATGCAAAAAAAAGCAAAGAGAGAGAAAAGTAGAATCCCTAAGGGGGAAATAGATAACCTAGAAATCCAATTGAAACAGAAGTATAACAGACAGAGTTTAAAAAAATTAAATAAGCTTAAAAAGAGCTAAATGGGGAATTGGACTACTATATAGAACAAAAACTGTTATTCATTAAGCAGAGACATTATTAAGGAGGGCCAAGAGCCACCAGATTGTTAGCAGCTAGACTACGTATACAGAGGGCAAAGGCCCATATACCCAAGATAGTACATCCACAAAACAAGGAAACTTTACAAAACACACCAGACATTGTAGAGGCCTTTAGAATGTATTATAAGGAATTATATATGGCTCCTCCTGCTCGGGATGATGTGGACACGGAACCATATCTACAGGACATCCCACTCCCCAGAGTCCCAGAAATGGTAGGAAAACAGCTCATAAAACCTGTTACTAGGGAGGAGTTGAAAGAGAAGATAGCTCGACTAAAAGCGAACAAATGCTGTGGAACAGATGGCTATCCAGCTGAGATGTATAAGCATTTCCAAAAGCAACTTTCCCCTTTACTACTTAAAGTTTTTAATGAAACCCTCACACCTGAAGGACGCCCCCAGGAGATGTGGTCACAGGCAATTATTTCTGTAATACCTGAAGGGGGAAAAGATCCCAAACTATGCCCCTCTTATCATCCCATTTCTCTTCTTAAAACAGACTACAAGCTGTTTATGGCTATACTGTCTCATAGACTACAACAAGCCCTACTATTATTGGTGCAAACTGACCAAACAGGATTTATCCCGTGCAGACAGGCACATGATAACTTAAGATGAACTACACATATTTTAGACCATATAAATCTCACTCAACAACCTGCAGTCCTTCTCAGTTTAGATGCTGAGAAGGCTTTCGATAAAGTTTCTTTTGCATTTCTGTGGGCAGTACTAGTATGGTTTGGGTTTCCTGAACAGTTTGTTAATTTAATGAAAAAAATTTGAGGCATCTAAGGGTTATGTACGAGCAAATGGTCATCACTCAAAAGCATTTGTGCTGGAGAGAGAAACCAGGCAGGCATGTCTGTTCTCCCCACTACTGTTTGCCCTATACCTGGAGCCCCTCAACCAGGGAATCAGAGATAATCAGAATATCAAGGCATTCAACTCGGAGGGGTACAGCAAAAATTAGCTTTATATGCAGACGATATTTCACTCTATTTGTCCCACCCAGAAGAATCTATATCAAGTCTATTCGAACATCTTAAAACATTCTCAACCTACTCTGGATATACATTAAATAGTACTAAAACAGAGGTGTTAAAACTTAACTTTACCCCGACTCCTACACTAAAAGGCCGAAATCCTCTAAGATGGAAACTACCCTCTATGAAATACTTAGGCATTAAACTGGCAACGACATCTACTCATTTAATCCCTTTAAACTACCCCCATTGGTGAAACAGGTAAAAAATGATATGCAGAGATGGATGCTTCTGCCCATGTCTATTTCTACTAGGATACAGGCAATCAAAATGAATGTATTGCCATGTTTTCTATTTCTTTTTTCAATGTGTTCCAGACCCGATAAAGCCCAAACAATTGGGGAGCTGGCAAACAATGTTATGTAGATTTATTTGGTTGAATAAAAGACTCAGAATTAGAAAACAAATACTATACCTCCCCAAGAGAACAGGAGGATTTGCGGTCCCCCTACTGGCTGGATACTGGATAGCAGCCCAGACTAGAATAATATTATTACTGCAGCATGCAGAATATATAGCCAGATGGAAGGAGATAGACATAGACACTGTTCTGTCTCCTTCACTGCTGGCACAGTGCACTACATTTTATCCTAAATACAATTAGCTGACTACACCTTATCTAGGGACAGAAACAGCTATACAGGGATATAGACAGGGGCTCTCAAGGGGAGCAACGAGAATATACATGTGGAAGTATATGTGGTGGTCCACAAATATAGAGAAGAATCCTGCAGTTGCTAACCCCTGGTATAAAAGGCAAGAACGACAAGGATGCAGGGCACCGTGGCAACTCCTTAGAGGAGTCAGAGTTATCTCATTCGAAGAGGCACAAACAAAATTTGGATGGATAGGGGGAGAATTGATTCATTATTATCAGATTAGAGATGTTATAGGGACACAGCTGACTAGTTCAATTCAGAAATCTAGAGGTTGCCTACCCCCAAATGCATTCGAGACAATATGGAGCTCTAACAAGGGAGAGGGGACTATCTTGATTTTATATCAGAATTATATAAATGATTTCCAACATACAACAGATTATATCAAACTAAAGTGGGAACAGGAATTAGAAATTAAATTAAATGATAGGGATTGGGCAAGAATTTGGCAAAACACTTGGCGCACTACATCGTCCCCAGGGTGACGGGAATTCACATGGAAAGTGAGAACCATATACTTTAGAGTACCGGCACAGGTGGCCAAATGGCATAAGTTAACAACTAGTTGCTGCTGGAGAAAATGTGGGGCACTACTAGCCAACCGGGCACATGTATTTTGGAAATGTCCTGGACTAGAGGGATTTTGGAGGGAGATACAGAGAAGTGTAAGGACAATATTCACCCTCACTGGTCCATTAGGCCCGGAACACATGAACCTAGGGTTGTACCCAGATGAACTCAGAGGGAGGAAAGGTGGCAAGGTACCTCTGGAATATACTATAAGCTGCGGCTGGAAAGGCAATCACTAGAAAATGGCTTTCCCCGACTGCCCCCACATTAGAGAAGTGGAAGGGATTGGTGAAGAAGGTAAAAACGTTTGAGAGAGTTACCTACTCACTTAGACAGATTCAACCACAGTTTGAGAATAGATGGACAAGATGGGAATTGTCCATGGGGGGGAGAGTAGAGGGAAAGGCGACTTGAAAATAAGATGATATTCAACCTAAAGGTATATGGGAGAAGCTGGTTGATGAATACTGGTGTAACTACTGAAGTCATTTATTATGCCCTTACTTGGCTTCCTTGCCTCCCTTCCTCCTTATGCACCTCCACCCAGTTGGACGCAAGTAAACAAAAATAATGGTAGAAAGAAGAACAAAAAAACAAAAACATAGGGGATGGAAAATGGTGAATTTTTATTGCAAGGAATGAGAGAAATGTGAGACAAAGCATTGACAATCAAGGCATGGGAGGAGATGAATGGATGGAGAGCGGGAGCTGATGAGACATCCCTCTTCGCCAACAACACCTGTAAGAAGGAAAAGAACCAAAGGTTAAAGGTAGCAGAATATAAGAAAAATAACACATGCTGGATGAAATAAAATGCATTCTGTCTTAATGATGATTAATATGGACAAGATATGAGTTAAGGATAACAAAAGTGCAAAAGTCACTCTCACAATTCAGGATTCCAGTCACAACAACAGCAATTTTGGAAATAGTCCAATATTAGATTGCAGGCCAGACACAGCCTTCCCACCAATTCCCTGCACTACCACGTAGGAGCAGCTGCTCGAATTACTTGAGCTGTTCACTCTTTCAACTTTAGCTACACACCGACATCCTGCTGCAGACAGTTCTGGGCTTTCCCAGTGATCCAAAAGGTTCGGTTGGTTGATCCATCTATCTGTCACACAAAGGGCTCCCCCTCCAGGTCCATTTAGGCACCAAACAATAAAAACTACAATTACTACATAAATTCACTCCCACAAGACCTCTGGGGACAGTCTCCATTTTAAGGTCCTCTGAGGTTACGATTGGCCCAAACTGGTAGTCCAGGACCAAAATGGTAGCTTTTAGTAAAATAGTCCATGCTGCTAAGGAAAGCAGGTTAAACAAACTACTATATTATTACTGCTAAAACAGATAATCAGCAAATAATCACAGATCCTAATAGGGCTTCCTCTGTGCACTTAGAAATGGCGGAATGAAGCAGCTGAATTGCAGCCTGGGGGACTCGAGCCTAAAACTACTCAGCCCCCACCCAGTTTAATTATAACTTATGAAACAGATGCCTCTTAAAAGAGACAGGCACAGAGGCTAACAGGGGACTCGCATGCAAGCACCTTTAAGCTGTTTAAACACCAGCCTGGCAGTGGGCATTAGGCAAGCCCAGGAAGACATTTTAGGGGGGTTACAGATTACAGATGGGTAGCAAACTAAGTTCCCCACAACAAACTATAATGTTCAACATGGATTAATAATATCTCAGTTCAAGAATTAAGTTTGAAGACTAACAAGAAAGTATCTTTGAGTAAGTCTATAAGGACCTTCAAAAAGTGTTCAAATAATTGTTACAGTAAGATGTGAACTAAAAGAAATGCCCCCAAACAAAGGGCACTCCACACAACATATCCCAATACCGTAACCTCAGCGATGTAGTTCATGAGTTGGGGTAGGTGCGGTCATGCAGTCAGCACTATTTTAGATAGAGAGGACATATCCTCACTATCAAGTCATCATTTTAAACATTGACCAAGGAGTTATCTGTGATTGTTTGCTGATTATCTGTTTTAGCAGTAATAATATAGTAGTTTGTCTAACCTGCTTTCCTTAGCAGCATGGACTGTCGCCAGGATACCCCCTTCAGAGCTCCCTCCAGGAGCGAAGCTACACGCGGGCGCCTTGAGGTAATAAACTACCTCCATCTGCAGCACCCTTGTGTGGGGGGATTTATTATCTTGCATCTTGGGGATATGTACTGACTGTCTGCTGCTTAGAAACAACTAGAGGCTGGCTGTGCTGAACACTGCTGTAATGGTGCATTGTTAAATGGTGAATGTTAAATCCTTAAATTGTGCTGCCAGATTAAACCTCAGATTCAGGGGGGTACACGGTCATAAATGACTGCTCTTTATGGTTCTGTGGACTCTGTGCTGTATCTGTAAACCTAGGAACCACTGTCTTACAAGTAGAATCTCAGTTTTTGCCAAGCTTACTGCATCATATCTGTTGTTTCCCTGTTCTCCCCTTCAGTGGCTGCTAGAATTGGGATAATTATCCTGCGCATGCACAGTGAAGTGACCCGGTCTCCCACTGCATATTAACTACTCCCTTTGTCTCCTCTCAATATAGGCCTGCGATCTGCCTCCCCGACCCCCCAGTCGCCAGGATACCCCCTTCAGAGCTCCCTCCAGGAGCGAAGCTACATGCAGGCGCCTTGATGTAATAAACTACCTCCATCTGCAACACCCTTGTGTGGAGGGTTAGCCCGTCGACACGCTGCATGCGTCGACTGCCCCACCCACCCTGGCTCAGCATTACCTTTATAGGCACTGTCTACTGACATCACATCCTGTTGTCCATTTTTACTAAGTCCCCACTTCTCCATTTGCAGGTTATACCTACTAGCCACTAGAGGGACCCTCTTTCCACCTCAGTCTCCCCACCTGAATCCCCTCCTACTTCCTGTAACCTCTTTACCTGATTAGGTTACTAGGTTACTTCTCTCCCTACTCCCTCCTCTACCTCTGCCCACACCTCACCCTCGCCCAGCCATCTGGCTAGACAATCGCCTGACCCACACCCAGCCTTCCACTAACCCCAGTAACTACTAGGAGTCGCTATTTTAACACTGTTTTCTGGCCCAAACCCAGCCACTTTAAGTCACCTAGAACCTGGATCCCTGCTCTCAGCCAGGCCCTATCCCAACTGCCCAGCAAGGGTCTTGAACCTTGTACCCTGTCCACCAGAGTCCGTGACAGTACCACTACTCCAAAGTGGTATCTACGCTTTCTGAGGGGCAACCAAGATACTTGAAACTCACCACCCTGCTTACCTAGGCACTATGCTTGGGCACCTCTTCCCCAAATCTGGTAAAATGTCCCCATCAACAACCCTTGTACTACTGATCTCCTCCATCTTACTCTCCCTTCCCATTTTAACTCCCCCCCAAGTGGCTACCCAGCACCCACCCCAACCGGCTATTCTGACTCATCCTACAAATGCCCTCTATAAGTCCACTGCATCCCTCCCAGCTATCTCCTGGTCCTATTTCCCTACGCCCCCCCACCTCCTCGGTCTATTCCTTTGGCTGCCTTCTGGCCTCTCTCTTCCACTTCAGTACCCACTCCCTCTGCTCAGCCCATCCTATTGCCACCGCCAACCTGCGCACAGCAAAATCCAGGTCTCTCTGTGTTCTACGCTGCCACCTAACCATTGCCCTACTCCTTCTGGCAGCAGGGTATATACACCCTAACCCCGGCCCAACCCTAAACTCAGGCCCTGACCACCCCATACCAAACCCCTCAGCCAAGGCCACCACTGGCACTCGTTGTGGCTACCTTCCCTGAGGCTTATGCCTTCTCCATCTAAATATTCATAGCCTAGCCCCTAAGCTCAATCAGCTCCAGGTCCTAGCCGCCCACCATGCTCCCGACATAATCATCCTATCTGAGACCTGGCTAAATCCCAGCCTTCCAGATAATACCATCGCTATTCCAGGGTTCACCATCACATGGCAAGACCGGCCCTCCAGAGGCAGAGGGGTGGCTATCTACATCAGATCAGCCCTACACTTCACTGTCTCTCTTACTAAAGCTGAACCCAAAGCTTACAAGCTTCTTATGGTAAAACTGTCCCCTCCCTCCTCATTACCTATCTTTGTGGCTGGAATTTATTGCTGCCCAGGCACGCCAACCACAATAGTCACTGACCTCCTGGGCCAGCTCCCATCTCTTGCACAGTCGGGTGAACTATATGTCATGGGTGACTTTAACCACAACTGGCTAGCACCCACTTTTGACAAAACCCAAATGGAGATAACCGCTCTCAACCTTAGCCAAACCATTACGAAACCCACACACTCTAAATATAAATCTGGTAATCACTCCCTCCTAGACTGGGCGCTTACATCCCATCCACACTGTGTCGTCAGTTCAGGCCTCCTCCCTGATTCCATTAGTGACCACCATCTAATCTACTTGGTCCGCAAGATCCACAGAGTTAAATCCCCTCCCAAATTTATATTCCAATGGTCATACAAATCCCTCAACCTCTCCCCCCTCCTGGAAGATTTATCTCACTCTAATTGGTTCCCGAGCTCAAGCTGCTCTAACATGGATGCGGCCCTAACACACTTTCGGAACACCTTCCTCACCACCTGGGACAAACATGCCCCCCCCGCCCTGGGCTAGAGTCCGTGGGTCTCACCTACCCTGGATTTCACCTGAGCTGATAGCTTGCCAACAAGCCCGTGACAAGGCCTGGCAAAACTACAAATCCACGCTCCTCCCAGGCAACTATATCACCTACCGCATGCTCCGCAACAAGTGCACAAAGGCCATCTGCTTAGCTAAGGCTGAATATTTTAATAACACCCTAAATGCAAATCTTGGGAGACCTTCTGAATTCTGGAAAGTCATTAACTCCCTTATCTCCCCCCAAACAACAAGCCCCCCTCCTCTCCTCCTCACCCAAGGGACTCTCCTCTCTGACCCCCTGAAGTTAGCCTCTGAGTTTAATTCCTATTTTACTACCTGCGCCCAGGCCCTCCTAGATTCCCTTCCTCCTGCAACCACACCCGCTCCCCAGACATCTATCCCCCTACCGTCTGGTAGGAGCCCCTTTTCCCTCAGACACATCTCCTCCACCGAAACCCTAGATGCCCTTCACTCCCTGAACCCTTCCAAAGGCAGATCCCCTGATGGTCTTGATAACAAACTCCTCTTCCTATCTGCCCCCACCATTGCTACTCCCCTCATGGCCCTACTAAATCTCTCTTTCACCACCTAGTCACTCCCCTCCGAATGGAAGCATGCCACTGTCATACCCCTTCCAAAACGTGGTGATCCTACCTCCACAACTAACTACTGTCCCATCTCCCTCCTCCCCGCCCTCGCCAAACTCCAGGAACACCTAGTGCTATCCCAACTCTCCCACTTTCTCTCTGAAACTAACTTCTTCACTCCATTTCAGTCCGGTTTCAGAAAACACCACTTTACCACCTCCTCCCTACTAAGACTCACAGACTCCATCCTCACTGGGATGGATAAAGGACTAATCACTGCCGCTATTTTCAATGACCTAGCAAAAGCCTTCAACACGGTATCCCATCATCTCCTACTATCCTGCCTATCAGGGGCTGGGTTAGCAGTGTCCGCCACAAACTGGTTCAATGCCTACCTATTAAATAGAACCCAATCCACTAAAATAGCTGACCACACCTCTCCCCCCATCACCACCGGCATTTCCCAACGCTCAGTTCTTGGCCCCATCCTCTTCTCCATCCTTCTAAATGATCTGCCTAACTCTTGCTCCACTACCGCAATCCATATGCATGCAGATGACACAGTCCTCTTTACCTCCGGCTGGACCCACGAAGAAGTCTCCTCCAAACTTCAAACCAATTTCAACAAAATCCAGCACTGGTTCAATACCAGCCAACTCTCCCTAAATGCCAAGAAAACTGTCTCTATGTCTTTCGGCACTAGACAGCGTCTAACCAAACTCACCTTCCCTCTGATCTTCCATACCCTAAATAACACCATCCTTGATGAAGTGCCCTCCTTCAGGTATCTAGGGGTTTGGCTTGATTGCCACCTCTCCTTTTCCACACACGTGGATGCCATCATTTCAAAACTGTGCCCAAAACTTGGTGCCCTCTATCGAAACCGCACTAGTCTCCCGCTACCTGTCAGACGTGAATTAGTCCAGAAAATTATTCTACCCTCCTTCGACTACTGTGATGTCATTTACAGCTCTGCCTCTAAGACCACCTTAGCCAGACTTGACCCCCCTTTAAAGGAAAACTACACCCAAAACTTGAAAAAATATATGTTGTGCAGAGTGTTTTAATTTGTATGTGAAGTTCTAGTGTTTCCTTCCTTCTGACTGGTATTAGGAGTTTTTCCTAAATTAGCCTGCTAGCTTTAGGGTAGTTTTACGACCCCTGGAGATCACCATATCAAATAGTTTTATTGCATTTCTTTGTCCTACAGTGCACCTTGTTTCATGTAATGGTGATGTAGCAGAGCCCATAAATCCAGCAGAGAGCATTGCATTACAATCAGTTCACAACAATAGAGATGGCTATATTTTAAAATCTGTAGAATTCAGCTTGGTGACCACCTTCGTCCTAAAGGTTTTACTGTCCTGAAAAACTTTGCTGCTGGTAATTTTTGTGCAGCTTGTAAAGCTTCCAAGATATTTAGTGTGTTTGGCATGCATGTGCTGAATGTTGGGTCTCTTTTACATCACAGTCACAAGAGACAAAATGCACTGTGGGAACCAGAAATACAATTACACTATCAGGTATGGAGATCCCCAGGGGTCGTAAAACTAGCATAAAGCTAGCAGGCTAATTTGGGAAAAACTCCTAATACCAGTCAGAGGGAAGGAAACACTAGAACTTCACATACAAATTAAAACACTCTGCACAACATATATTTTTTCAGGTTTTGGGTGTAGTTTTCCTTTAATGCTTTCTGCCGCTTTGCCTTCGATGTTCCCCCCCTGCTCACATCACTGCGAGCTCTACCGTTCACTGGTCCTGCCATCCCTGAGCAACCGGCGCCTAATTCATAGTACTAAATTTGCTTCCAAATTCTGGCTTGGCTCCCTCCCTCTTTACCTTGTATCCTTCCTATCTTCCCCTCCTACCCCCATCCATGCCCTCAGGTCTACTGACTCTAGGCTGTTAGTCATCCCTCACCGTAGGACCACCGCCGGCCAATCAGCCTTTTCTTACCTCTTCCCTAAACTCTGGAATGGCCTGCCAGCCCAGATCCACCATTCATCATCCAAACACTCCCTATCTTCTGCCCTCACTAACTTCCTTGCACCAAATTGCAACTGCCCCTGACCCCCCCGATAGCCTCTCTTCCCCCATCCCCCCTTAGCGCCTGACCAGCGGCTTGGCCTTCACCTAATTGTCTGGCTTATACACTGCCCTACGCACTTACACTCTCACTCCCACTCACTCTTATTCCCTCCTAATCTCCTCCCTTCCTTCCCCCTCCTTCCTAAATAACCCACGCTCTTCAGCCTTACTCACTGCTACTGCTCCCCTCTCCTTCCCCCCCACCCCACCTTAACCACCCCCCATCTTCTCCTCCAACTCCTACTGTCAACTTGGTGCATCTCGCTTCAGCTCAAGTCCTGTTACTGTCACTCAAGTTCTGTTATTGGCACTTAAATAATCATGTATTGCCCTCGATGAGTTCCCATTATATTTATACCTTGTCCTTGATGTTCATGTTCTGTACTGTACTCCTTATGTAAAAAGTGCTAATGTAATCCCACCCAACTATGTACATTATCTGTATTGCGCTATTTCTAAATTCAACTTCGTATGTATACCTGCCTCCATTGTAACCCCTCCCCCCAGGTTGCACCATGAGACGAGCATCTTTTTGCTCAGTGTGCCTTTCCTGGTGAAACATTTTCAATAAATTATAATGCCTGTGTAAAATAGGCTACTGCAAGGATTTACCTTGCAGTACACATATAGTGCTCTAGGAGGCACAGGCACTCTCCACCTCCCCCACACTCTCTCCCCCATTCCTTTCTCCCTACTCACTGTTTTAGATGGTCAATAGAAAAGTCTCAGTCCTCCACATCGGAAGTCACAAGCTCAGCCTAGGTTCCAGAGTCTGTCTTTATTTTATTCACCAAAACTCCTACTTCTATGGGATCTTGGGAGAGGTACTGCATGCTAGAATAAATTATTTTGAGTCTTGCAGGGTACAGCAGTACTGTACATAACTGACTCCAAGGGACTGCAGGGTAGTATGCAAGGCATCAAATGCCCTCCTGCTGTCCCTTGTGTCAAAGCTCAAATCTGGAAAGATGGAGATTTTGCCCTCTTCCATCTGCATAGGTCCTTTTTTCCAGGCTGCTTGCAAAAATCTGTCCTTTTCATGTGGGTCCCCCACTACTAGCAGCAAGGTCTGCGTGGAGATGGCCCCCTCCCACGTCTTCCAAGGGGTAATTTGGTAAGCCCGACACACTTATGGTGCAGGATCCAATTGCAGTTTCTCCCCCAGCCAGTGTCCCATAAAGTTAACCAGATTGTCCATTTCCATATCTTCAGGGAGTCCCAAAATTCTAAGATCAGAGACCCACATCTGATTTTCAAGGGTCTCCATTTTAAAATGCAATTTTGTTTTCCTTTACTAGTCCTGATGAAGTTGTGGTGGCCTGAGATGCAGACCTGCCACCTCCTTTGTATCCATGACTGCCTGCTGTGACTGAGCTTTGCATGCTGGTAGTAAATTCTTGTCCTTTGGCAACTAGAGCAACTACTTGGGCATCCAGAGTCGATACAGCCCTCAGTAGGATCCTGACGGTGGACTCTCCTTCAGTTCTCTGGGGTGGAGGGTGAGGGATCCAGATCCACTGGAGGGATGAGCATGGAAACAGCTGAGGCAGACTCTAGCAGTAGATACCATGGTAAAAGGGGAAGGGAGGAGATGAGGAGTGGAGAGGGAGGGGTTTCAGTGCTGTGGGATTCCATACTTAAAGGGATAAGATGGGGTGACAAGGGGGAACAGCATAGTCGCATCTGGGTGGAGTCCATACCTGGCTTAACTGCAGGCAGGATGGGGCAGGCAATTCTTAAGTGTGCTAGGAGAGGTAGGAGGAAACTGCATCTCGTGGAGCATGTGGGTATGAATGACCTGGAAGGGGAGATGGTGGAAGTAGTGAAGGAGAGGTTTCAGGAACTGTGCAGGCTGGGTGAGGAGATGGGGGAATCGGTGGCTTTTGTAGAGGTGCCCCTGGTACCCTGAACTAGTACGGAGAGGAAAGTGAGGATGGGGGAGTTCAACACCTGGCTGAGGGATTGGTGTCAAGCCAGGAGACACGGTTGGTGGGGGGCTGGGACAGAGCCTGAGACAACAATGAACTTTATGCAGGGGACAGCATACATTTGAGTGGAGTGGGGAAGGGGGTATTAAAGCAGAGAGCAGGGGAATACATAGCTACAAAGGTCAATTTAAACTAGGTGGGGGGGGAGGCAAGTGGACAGATGGTAGGCAGGAAACCCAGAGAGGGGAGCCAAATGAGCCTACCCCCCATGCTGGTAAGGAGGACCTAGAAGCAGTGGCACAGGGAGAGATTAGGAGAGGGATTTCAGGAAGGGGAGGGGGCAAGGACAGGCTGGAGCATGGTCTCACTGAATGCAAGAAGCCTTGGAAACAAATCAGTGGAATTACAGGCTCTTTTGGCATTAGGGAGGGTGGACATTGCAGTCATCACAGAAACATGGACCTCCCAGTACCAGGAATGGAATTTGATGATCCCAGGGTATAGGTTATTCAGGAAGGATAGGGCTAAGAAAAAAGGGGGGATGTGGCAATATATGTACAGGAGGGGATATGGTACATTAGGAAGAAGGAAGAGGAAGGCAGAACAGAGGCCCTGTGGATGCTGTTTCAGGACTCAAAAGGTAGGACGGTGCAGTTGGGGGTGGTATATAGACTGCCAGCCCAAGGGGATGATCTGGATAGGGAGTTCGCTGATCAAATCAGGAGGGTCTGTAGGAAAGGGAACACTGTGGTGGTGGGGTATTTCAACCTACCGGGGGTGAAGTGGAGCATCCCAACCACCACGAGTGTAAGGGAGCGGGTCATATTGGAGGTATTTCAGGACAGCTTCCTGGTACAGTTGGTCCTTGAGCCAACTAGATTGGACAAGACCCTAGACCTGGTTCTATCAAACGGAGAGGCTGTAAGAGATATGGAGGACCCTCTGGCTGGGAGTGACCATCACACAGTATGGTTCATACTTAACATGGGCAGGGAAACAGGAGGTACAGGGACCAGGGTGATTGACTTTAAAGAGGTGAACTTTAAAAGGATAGGGGAATCTAGGGCAGGCATCTGAGGGGGAATTTAACCACACATGGATGCCAAGCAAAAATGGGAGATTATTAGGGAAGGGCTGGTGGAGGCGACAGAGACATGTGCAAGAACAAGGAGTAAGAAGGGAAGGGCAAAAAAACCCAGCTGACTGACACAGGAGGTGATGGAAGGGGTGAGGGCCAAAAGAAAGGCATTTCGGAGACTCAAGAAATTGGGGGGGGATAACAGGGAGATGTATGTGAAGAAGTCCAGGGAGATCACCAGGCTGGTCAGAGCAGCCAAGGCTTCCAGAGAACTGAGACTGACACAGGGCATTAAGAATGGAGAAAAGGACTTCTTCAAATACATTAGTGAAAAACGGAAAAGCAAGGATCATGAGGATTAGGAAGGATGGGGGCTGGGTGGAGAAGGGGGTGAGCCAGGCAGAGGCACTTAATGGTTACTTCTGCTCTGTGTTCATGAAAGAGAGAGGGCAGACACTCCTGGGAGAGAAGGAGTGGGCGGGGGAGGGGTGACTGATATAGGGATTACAGAGGATAGGGTGCTGAAAGGATTAAGGGCACTGAGGCGGGAATAAGGCATCCGGTCCAGATGGTATTGACCCAAGGGTACTCAAGGAACTAGCAGAGATTCTAGCAGGATCACTGGTTGACCTGTTCAATACCTCCTTGGACACACGATGCATACCACTGGACTAGAGGATGGCCCATGTGGTGCACATACACAAGAGTGGTCCTAAGGATGAACCAGGAAACTACAAACTAATGAGCCTCACATCAATTGTGGGAAAACTCATGGAGATGATCCTAAAGGAGAGGCTGGTAACCTTCTTGGAGAATAATGGTCTAAAGCAGTGGTTTTCAACCGGGGGTCCGCTAGCACATTCAAGGGGGTCTGTGGAACTGTCAGCCACATTCAGCAAACATAAACTGTAAATCATGCTTTTAATTCTCTTTACAGTTTAGGCACGTAACAGGTCAAA
The DNA here is from genome assembly GCA_016271365.2 of Neoceratodus forsteri. Lineage (NCBI taxonomy): Eukaryota > Metazoa > Chordata > Ceratodontiformes > Ceratodontidae > Neoceratodus > Neoceratodus forsteri. The sequence continues at coordinate 564,971,521 of CM028129.1, read as the reverse complement.
CGCGAGTAAGCACGAGCAAAGCTTTGCATTATCAAAACCTGCAATAAATAGTTTTTAAGGACCCCTAGCCAGAATCAAAGGTTCAGCATTCAAGGCAGTCCAGCACCTCTGGTATAAATTACCTTAATGTCATGCCTTCATTTCAGTTTATGTTTGCTGAATGTGGCTGACAGTTCCTCGGACCCCCTTGAATGTGCTCGCGGACCCCTTTTGGGCCGCGGACCCCCGGTTGAAAACCACTGCTTTAGACCATTATTCTCCAAGAAGGTTACCAGCCTCTCCTTTAGTTGGTCAGATCACTACACTGTGAGATTCAATTTTGGTGCCCCTCCTTGTAGGCCGACCCCTGTGGAGATGGTCAAGTACCGCTCTTTGCGGAACATTTCTTCCAGTGGCCTTGTGGCAGTTCTTGACCTATCACTACTTCCTGTGCATTGCAATGATCCAGAAGCACTGATTATGGCTTATAATACTGCCATTACTTCTGCCCTGGATTCTATTGCTCCAGTTCACGTGCATCCTCTCTCCCTGCGACCTCGGGCCCCATGGTTTGATGGAGTCGTAAGGGAGTTGCGGCAACTTGAACACAGGTTAGAACGTTGTTGGTGGAGGTCTGGCCTGGATGCCGACCACCTTAGACTGTTAGAACATTATCAATTCTATCAGTCAGAAATCTCCCGTAAGAAGGCAGAGTTCCTGTCCGGGGAAATTTCTGCCGCTCAGAACCAACCTGCTCAACTATTCAGAACTGTGGACAGATTGTGCAACCCAACCTGTCTATAGCTCCATAGAGCATTTTCACAACTACAGCATGATGAGATTGCTCGGTTCTTTGCTGACAAGGTGGCCGACATTAGGTCAGACATCTGTTTGACACATTCTATGCTAGTTGCAAGTGGCCAGGATCGGGTCACTATCCCCTCGTTCTCCTGGAGTACTTTCAACTGCCCGGAAATCGTGGATGTTATGCAGATTGTCCAGGGGCTGCGTCCTATCTCCTGTAGTTTAGATCCAGGTCCCACTCCCCTAATTTTAGGGTGTGGAGAGTCCATTCTACTGGCTCTAGCACAGATAGTCTGATCTTCCCTTGACTCGGGTGAATATCCCTGTTCCTTGAAAGAGGCAGTGGTGATACCCTTGTTGAAGAAATCATCTTTGGACCCAGACTGTCTTGCTAACTACAGACCTATCTTGAACCTTCCCTTTGCAGGAAGGTGATCGAAAGTGGTAGCAGCCCAGCTGCAGAACCATTGACCATCCATAGCATCTCTGAACCTCTCAATCAGTTTTTCCGTAAGAGGCATAGTACGAGACTGTGCTGGTTGGTGCTCAATGATCTCCTGATGGCGAGACCAGAGAAAATGGTCCATTTGGTTCTATTGGATCTGTCATCAGCATTTGACACCATCAACCATGGGTACTACTGGAGCACCTGAGATGTATTTGTGGACTCTCTGGGATTGTGCTCAGATGGTTCACATCACACTCCCGGAAGAACTCAGAGGGTGGTGTCAGTGGTCTTTTCCTCTGATCCCATCTCTCTATTTTGTGGGGTTCCTCAGGGCTCTACATTGTCCCCTATGTTGTTTGCGGTGTACATGCTTCCCCTCGGAGACATCGTGAGACTGTATGGGTTGGGATTTCACTGTTATGCAGATGATATCCAACTGTACCTGTCTTTTGCACCCAACCAGGAAGGAGCTATCTCGGTATTTAATAGCTGCCTAAATGAAATCCAGGATTGGATGAGGTCCAGTTGGTTGAAGTTGAATTCTGGGAAGTCTGAGGTGTTGGTATTGGATCCAGATTGCCGGATAGGGGGACCTGTGGCCGGCTCCCCATCTGGGGTGTTTTGTGGGGATGTCGAGCTACCGGTCTCTGAACAGGTGCGAGATCTGGGGGTGATCTTAGACGTGGGGCTGACTCTTAGTTCCCAGGTGTCAGCAGTGGTAAAATCTTCCTTTTATCATCTGAGAAACATTGCCAGAATCAAGCCCCTCGTTCCATCCAGCAATCTGCCAACTTTGATCCATGCCTTTGTGACCTCACGCCTGGACTACTGCAACTCGCTTTACCTTGGGCTTCCAGGGGTTGATATCCACTGCCTGCAGCTGGTGCAGAATTCCACAGCCCAAGTACTTACAGGTACTCCTAGATCTTTTCATATTATGCCGGTGCTGCGGGAACTGCACTGGCTGCCAGTTCAGTGGCGGATCACCTTCAAAGTCAGATTACTGACTTTTAAAGCCCTGCATGATCTGGGCCCTGACTACCTGAAAGAACTCCTGATTCCTTACCGCCTTGTGATGCCGCTTCACTCAGCCGACGAGGGGTTGCTAGAGATTCCTAGGGTTACATTAAAATCAGCTGGGGCCCGGGCTTTTATGTTCGTGGCCCCCTCCCTTTGGAATTCTCTACCCCGTCGGATAAGGGAGTGTATGACCATGGGAAGCTTTAAACAGGCTCTCAAATCCTTTTTATGGCAATGGGCCTATGGTGGTTCTGATTAATTGCTGTATCTGTTTTAATAGTTTTTGTATTACTGTTTGTATATTTTGTTTGTATTATATTTTACTGGAATGCGCCTTGGTATTCGAAAGACACAATACAAATAAAAAAATATTATTATTATTATTATTTTGACTGACTGTCAGCGGTGGGCATATGTCCCTTGAACTTGTAATAATGTCAGATAGGATGGAGAGGTGCGAGCTGTGGTTTGCGCTGTGAAGGAGTTAATGCTTCAGATTACTCTGGGCAAAAACAAATTGAAGGAATCAGTGTTGTCCAGTGTTAAAATTCTCAATTAATTTTAACAGAGACAGACTTTTTTTGTACTAACAAACTAGCTTTCTAAACTTACTGAATTAACTATTTTTTACGGTGTTTTAGCCTTATTCAGATCCGGTAACATGAACTGATAATTGCTCCCCAGTTGTTTTCAATGTAAAATCACTTGCAAATCCATTTGTAGCTGCTGGGTTTGTGTCTGCATTCAGTCTCTCCCCTCCTTGCTGACCGATTGCTGCTCGCTCACTACAGTCTCTCGGTTCACTGCACCAGACCAGTCTCTGCACTCCTCGATACTGACAGAACACGTTTGGCTTGGCTTGGTAAGCAGTTATTCTGCTAGAGCTTTTTATGATTCTGTAAGCTGATTTTGTGATTCAATTTGTGATTATATAAGCAGGTTATGCTTATCATTAGTCATGCAGTGGCAGATACTAATGTATTTTGATGTTTGTACTTATTGCTGAGTTTCTCAGTTAGGTTCCCCGAAGGCCTGAAGTGTTAAGCTGCTGTGGTGAAGTACAATAAGATGATTAAATCTGTGATTTTATATTGTTCATCCCCCCAGCACCAAGCAGCTTAATAAATTTCACATAATGTTGCTTATCATTAGTCATTGCAGTGGCAGTTACTAATGTCTTGTGGATGGTTAAGCTAGTATGGAGCAGTACATTCAGATGATCATACATTTAAATTGGTTATTGCTCAGTTAGGTCCCCCTCCCCCATAGAGTATAGTCTACTGAGTGTACACGGTACTAAATGCGGAACTGTACATACAAACTTTGGGTAAGGGATCCCCAACATAGCTGACAGGTGGCCAGGGGGTCCCTGGACAGAAAAAGGTTGACAACCACTGGTCTAAAGGATGGTCAGCAGCACAGGTTTGTTTCAGGTAGATCCTGCCAGACAAACCTGATTGAGTACTACAACTGGATGACAAGGGAACTGGACAAAGGCTATGCGGTGGATGTCCTGTGTTTGGATTTCAGCAAGGCCTTTGATTCCATGTCGCATGGGAAACTGGGGGCTGGAATATATAGGGGTGGGAACAAAGATGGTTAAATTGGATCACCAAGCTGGCCCAGTGGCGCAGAGGGTTGAGGCTCTGGATGCCACACCTCGTGCCACACCGGCGACCCGGGTTCGGGAATGGACTCGGGCCATCGGGGGTCGGCAGGGAAGGGAAGGGATTGAGCATCCAGAGGACTGCTCTCCCTTCCCATGGAGGGTTCCAGGGTCTGTGCCACTCCTGGGAGGCCCCTGATGGCAGTCGAGGATAGCGCAATGGAACATGTGGTGCAAGCGAATGTGGGGGCAGAGCTGCAGTGGATGTTGGCACATTGTGCCATGGACATCATTGCACATCCGCGCTCTGGGGGCAACAACAAGCAGAAAATCCCCCTAGGATTGGGAGGTGATGAGGAATCCAGTGGACTGCACCCACATCCCCAACACTGGGCCAACTCCCCAACAGCTGGGCCGAGCCCCTCACTGGACAGACCATCTAATCTCAGAAAAGCCGCCAGGTAGGAGAGGTGGGACCTCCCCCTGGGGGTGATCCAGGGGGCTGGAAAGTCCAGTTGGAGGGTGCCAAAAGGGAGGAGGCTTCAGGCAGGGGAGCAGAGGCACCAGTCCGAGTGATCACCTCTGAGAGATGCCCAGTACTAAGGAGCATAAAAAGAATTAAAAAAAATAAAAATTGGATCACCAGTTGGCTGAAGGGAAGGCAACAAAGGGTGGTGGTGGGTGGGGAACTCTCATCTCCGAGGGATGTGATGAGTGGGGTGCTGCAGGGATCTGTATTGGGACCGGTGTTGTTCGGGATATTCAGGATCTGTATTGCTACCGGTGTTGTTCGGGATATTCATAGCTGATATCCCCTACGGGGTCCGGAGTAAGATCAGTCTTTTCACAGATGGCACAAAGATGGGAGCGGTGGTAGATGACATTAAAGGGTGGAGGAGGCTGCAGAAGGACCTGACCAAACTATAGGAGTGGTCAGATGCATGGCAGTTGGGGTTTAATGCCAAAAAGTGCAAGGTACTGCACTTCAGGGCTAATAACCAAGGGAGGAGCTACCAGCTGTGGTGGGTACAGTTGGAATGCACCGAGGAAGAAAAGGATCTAGGGGTGCTGAAAACACAGAGTATGAACAACTCAGCGCAGTGCAGAAAGGCGGCAGCAAAAGTAAATAGGATGCTGGAGTGCATAGCGAGGGGAATCTCCTCCAGGAACAGGGAGGTGATCCTGCCCCTATACAGGTTGCTGGTCAGGCCGCACCTGGAATACTGTGTGCAGTACTGGCGCCTGTTCTTGAAGAAGGACATCAGATTGTTGGAGGGTGTACAGCGGTGGGCAACAAAGATGATCCAGGGATTAGAGGGATACTCCTATGAGGAGAGGCTGTGCGAGCTGAACATGTATTCCCTGGAGGAGAGGAGGGATGGGGGGCATGACTGAAACCTTTAAATACTTAAAGAGGATGAACAAGACTAGGACAGAAGGGATTTTCCAGATTAGAAGGGAGAGGATCATGAGGGGCACCAGCTGAGAGTGGAGAAGGCAGATTCAGGAGGGAAGTCAGGAGAGATTATTTCACAGAGAGGGTGGTGCATAAGTGGAATACTCTGCCTGAGGATGTAGTAGCCTGTAGCATGGTAGATGGTTTTAAGAAGGGATGGGACAGAGTGGGGGGAGGGAATAATTATGAAGAGGGGAGGGGTGGATGGGGCAGCTGCAAACTGAGGGGCTAGCTGCACAATTGAGCAGACTAGATAGACCATGAAGCATGTTTCACATGTTCGTAATCAGGAGGTCTGCAGCTGCAGCTTTTCCTGCTCCACTGAACCCAGCTGCCTGCTGTCTTTTTCTGTTGCCACCATCACCAAGGTTTTTCTTTGGGTTCCCCATACTTAGAAGGCTGAAAATTGAAATAGTATGCTCTGTAGACTTCCTGTACTGATAAGTCTGAAGAAAGCTTGGCTATAGTAACACATTTTTTTTTATTAAAAGGAGCTCCACAAAGGAAAGCTCACAGGAAAAATGTCTTCTCATGCTGGCAGTTGACTCTGCCCCATGTACCTAACGTTTATGTGCTACGTTGTGCTGTGTTCTGTAATCAGTTCCAGATAACCCCTAAAAATGTGACCTCATTCCAGTGGGACTACCCAGTCACCAAAAACAAATAAAATAAATTATATATCTCTCATGTCCAACTATTATGTTGGGGCAGGGAGTTACTCACGGCTTAAAATGTTGCATGTTTCTCTTTTTCCCTCAGTGTCAAATTTATACAATCTTACCAGCTTCTGCATGAGCATCATATCATCATATTTGGGTAACTTCCCAAGCATTCAGTCTGCCATCTTTGGACTACCTGCCTCCAAGAGATCAAGTTTCTCCGCAGTTTATCCACAGTTTTTGCTGTGCTGATGCTCTGTATGTATTCTTTTTTCCATCTTGGAACATCTGTTTTCAATAAGTGTCTGATATCTTCCTGAGTTTACAAATTTTTGGGTTGATGGCATTAAAAACATAGAAATATAGAAGATGACGGCAGATAAGGACCATGTGACCCACCTAGTCTGCCCCTTTTCCCTACCTAATAAAAAAACGCAGACCCTAGTTGATCTGTGGCTTACAAACTCTTCCCTATTGCGAGAGTACTCTTATGTCTGTCCCATGCATTCTTGACTTCCTCTACTGTTTTGGCCCCCACCACCTCCTCAGGGAGGCTGTTCCAAGCATCCACTACTTTTTCTGTGAAAAAGTACTTCTTCACATTGCCCCTGAGCCTACCACCCTCTAGCCTGATATCATGCCCCCTTGTTCTTGTACACCTTCCTTTCTGAAAGATGCTACCCTCCTGTACCTTGTTTATACCCCTGAGGTACATGAATGTCTCTATCATATCCCCCCTCTCTCTCTCCTCTCCTTCAGGGAATACATACTGAGGTCCTCTAGGCTTTCCCTCATATGACTTTTTGTGTAGTCATTGCACCATTTTTGTTGCCCTTCTCTGGACTGCCTCTATTTTGTCTATGTCCTTCTGGAGATGCAGCCTCCAGAACTGGACACAGCACTCCTGATGAGGTCTCACTAGTGATCTGTACAGTGGCATAATCACCTCCTTTTTTCTGCTGGTGATACCTCTCTCTATGCACCTTAGCATCCCATTGACTCTCCCCACAACCTTCCCACAGTTTTTGATTACCTTTAAGTCATCAGACATGATTACTCTCAGATCCCTTTCTAGATTGGTGGCCATCAGTACCTCTCCTCCATCTTGTACTCCTCCCTTAGATTTATGTGCTCCAAATACATGATTTTGCACTTCTTTGCATTGTAAATTAGCTACCACACTCTAGACCATTCCTTAATCATGTTTAGGTCCTTTCTCATTTTCTCCAACCACCCCCCCTCCCCCCACCGAGTGTCAAACCTGTTGTTGCAGATCTTAGTATCGTCTGCAAAGAGGCACACTTTCCTCTCCAGTCCCTCTGCAATGTCAGTATGAAGACTTTAAAAAGGATTGGCCCCAGCACGGATATCTGTGGCACCCCACTGGTCACCCCCCGTCCTCGGATTGAACGCCATTTACCACCACCCTCTGTGTCCTGGCACTCAACTAATTTCTGACCCAGTTTACCCCCTTCGGGCCCACTCCCAGGCTGCCCAACTTATTTACCAACCTCCTATGTGGGATGGTGTCAAAGGCCTTGCAGAAATCTATGTAGGCCACATCCACCACCCCTCTCTGATCAAATTCCCCTGGTCACCTAGTCAAAGAAATCTATCAGGTGTGTTTGTCAAGACCTTCCTGCTGTGAATCCATGCTGCCTCAGATCCTGTGCTCCACTGGATTCAAGAAATATCACAATCCTTTCATTTAGCAGTGATGCCATTAATTTCCCTACCACCAAGGTCAGGCTGACTGGCCTGTAGTTGCCAGCCTCCTCCCTGTTCCCACTTTTGTGGACAGAGACTACATTCACCCTCCTACAGTCCCTGGTACCACCCCTGACTCTATTGATTTGTTGAATAGGACTGTTAGTGGTACTGCCAGCACCTCTCTAAGTTCTTTTACAGTAATATTTTGGGATGTATCCCATTCTGCCCCATAGCCTTGTCTCCTTTCAGATTCTCGAGTTCCTTTAGGACCTTTTCCTCCATAAACGGGCTGATGTCCACCTCTCTCCCATTGGTGCTCCTGTCACCCAATGGTGGTCCTTCTCCTTCCCCCTTCTTCTGTGAATACTGAACAAAAATATTTGTTCAGGATTGTTGCTGTTTCTAGGTCCCCCTCCGCACACACTCCTCTCTCCCTTTTTATCCTCACAATCCTACCCCTGATCTTCTTTCTTTCACCGATGTACCTGAAAAAGGTCTTGTCTCCTTTCTTTAATTGCCTGGGCTATTTTTTCCTCAGTTTGTGCCTTTGCACTGCTTCTGCTTTTCTAGATGCAGTTCCCGGCCCCCCCCCCAATGTTTCCTTGTACATCCTGAAAGTTAGCCTTTCTTTTTACCTTCCGGCCACGTCCTTTGAGAACCATAGTGTTTTTCTTTCTCTTTGTTTTGTAGTTGCCTAATACAAGGCTTGTTGCTCTCTGCTATGGCTCCCTTAAGGTTAGCCCATTGTTTCTCTACATCCCCCCCCCTTCTTCTTCCCCTGCCAGGGCTTCTTGAGACATTCCCCCATTTTGCAAGGTCTGAAATCCAGCACCCTTGCTTTCGTGTGGTTTGACTCCTCCACTTTTCTCACATTGAACCACACCATATGATGATCACTAGATTCCAAGTGGCTATCCACCATTACATTAGTGATTCTGTCCCCACTGGTGAGTACCAGGTCCAATATTGCTCCTTCTCTGGTGGGTTCTGCCACAAGCTGCTTGAGGCACGCCCCCTGCAGGGCATCCAGGATGTCTATGCTCCTGGCTGTGGCTGCAGCCTGTGTGCTCCAATCCACATCAGGCAAACTGAAGTCTCCCACCAGCAGCACTTCCCATTTGGCTGCCATTTTGTGAATGGCTTCTACTAGTACCCTGTCCATCTCCTCCCCTTGTGCTGGAGGTCTATAGATCATGCCAGTTTGAATGGTGGTGCAATTTCCTGTCTCCAGGGTGACCCACAGTGCTTAGGCTCCCTCCTGCATTCCCTGAACTTCATTTGCTTTAATTCCTTCCCTGACATAGATAGCCACCCCTCCACCCTTTTCTCCCACCCTGTCTTTTCTAAATAGAGTATAACCTAGTATGGCTATATCCCATTCATGGTTCCCTGTGTACCATGTCTCAGTAACAGCAACAATGTCCAGGTCTGCCTTGCCATCAAGGCCACTAGGTCTTGTATTTCATTTCCAAGGCTGTGGGCATTTGTGCATATGGCCTTCCAAGTTTTGCAACTTCCCCTTCTAGTAGTTCCCCTCCTATCCCTATGTATTCCCTCTCTTCCCTCCTGTTTTTACTCCCATTCTTCCTTATCTCTGCCATTCTGCCTATCTCAGTTTTAGGGTTAATTTCCCAACTCTGGGGTCCTTCCTACTGACTGTTTTATCCTGTAAGGGGGGGAAGTTAGCTTCTTCCTGACTACTTTTGCCTCCCCCTTGGCTAGTTTAAATGCTTGCCAATGAAGCATTTAAACCTCTCACTGAGGATCTTGGCCCCCCCCCCCACCAGAGGGCAATCTGTTTGCCAATCAGGTCCAAGCCACCTGCCAAAGGTCTCTTTCCAGCACCACCTCCTCCCTGACTGGGACCCTGACCAAGAGTTTTTTGATTGGTTGGGGTAGCTTCCAGAAGGCCATAGAATGCCTTAATCCCCTCTTTAAACTCAAGGATGACTCTGGCTGGGGAGGTCATACAGATTTTAACTACTTTCCATTTTAGTTGTCAAAGCATACTCTGCATCTCCTTTCATCGCATAAGGACTCATTTGGTAAAGTCATGGTCTAGTGCTCAGTGACTTGCATACTGAAGTTCTTTATTTACCTAGGCCATTTTAAGGACGGTCCCCTTTTTGTTTTAAACTTTATTGATTTTGCATAAAACCCTACAGATCAAAATTAGTAGTGGAAGATACATACAAAGACATAGAGGCAGTTTCAAAACATGGGTATCAAAGGTCGCTTCTAGTCCTTACATCTTAGGAGGATATACCTAATGTAGTAACTATAGTATAAATTTTACATATTATTTTCAGACCCAAGGAACTCAACCGAGGGTGTTAAGAATAGGTAAGGATACCCCTTCAACCATTAAGGCTCTATTGGCCAAACAGGCACCATAAATTAACAAAAAACAAAATAGCAGTATATTTAACATGCACCACTGAGACAGACCTATTCTATAGTAGAAAACAGTAATGAAAATAAACTAATACATTCTCACCATTTTCATTGCAACCTGTTTATACCCAGTCCCACTCTTGTGACAAAAGTGGGGTACATAACCCCAGCATGCTAATCACGTAAAACAATAGTATTGCCTGTAAACATTTATGAAGTGAAAGTCCCATAAATAAAGCTGTATGGAAGAAGATGTTAAGACATAACTCTCTAATGGTGGGCTGGCAGATAATATGCTGGCATTAAACATTGCATGGTGGTATAACAGATATCTAACTTTTATTCATTAAATAACATGCACAATAAAACTAATGCTTTGAAACAAATATCAAAACATTTAATCAATAGATCTCCAGTTCTATAATCCAGCACAGAGCAGAAATATAACAGTGCAAAGTCTAAAACAAGTTAACTGGCAATAAGCAGAAAACGAGAAGCAGGAACCAGTCATGAGGGAAGACCATGTGCCTTTATGAACTATGGCACAACATGTAATGTCAAAGTGGTCTGCAAATATAGCCAGCTCTAAAAAACATGCTAGCAAAGGCCCAAACCAAGGAAAAGATAGCCAGCTTGGTTAAGAAGGGGGATAAAACCTTTTATAGGTAGATTAGGGAGCAAAGAAAGACTAAGGCAGGGATACTGAGGCTGAATAAAGAGGAAGGTGGTTGGGCAGAGAGTGACAGTGGAAAAGCAGGGATACTGAACAAATACTTATGCTCAGTATTTACAAAGGAAGAGCAGGGGGAGGTACCTAATCCAGTCAATAGAAGCACTCTGGATGGGGGGGGGGGTTGATATTAGTCCTTTCACAGAAGAAAGTGTTCTGAAAGAACCCCTAAGACTGAAGGTAGATAAAGCAATGGGACTTGATGGGATTCACCCCAGAATTCTAAAAGAACTAAGGGAAGAACTAGTAACACCACTGACTATCCTTTTTAATAAATCATGGGAGGATGGTGTGGTACCTGAGGACTGAAGGAGGACAGATGTGATTCCCCTTCACAAACGTGAGAGCAAGACAGACGCAGGAAACTACAGACCTGTCAGTTTGACCTCAGTGGTAGGGAACATGATAGTATCACTTCTGAAGGAAAGAACTGTTGAGTACCTAGAGGCCAGTGGGGCACAGGACCCAAGACAGCATGGATTCACAGCAGGAAGGTCATGTCGGACAAATCTAATTGACTTCTTTGACTGGGTGACCAAAGTAGTAGACCAGGGAGGGGCTGTGGACATGACCTACCTAGACTTTAGCAAGGCATTTGACACAGTCCCACACAAAAGATTAATAAACAAATTAGCCGGCCTGGGAGTGAGCCCCAGGGTGGTAGCCTGGGTAAAACACTGGCTGGACAACAGGAAACAGAGGGTAATAGTAAATGGACTCTACAGTGAAGAAAGGGGGGTTACTAGTGGGGTACCGCAGGGTTCAGTACTGGGGCCAGTCCTTTTTAATGTCTTTATAAGTGACATTGCAGAAGGACTGGAAGGAAAAGTATGTCTCTTTGCAGATGACACAAAGATCTGAAACAGGGTTAATACGCAAGGTGGGGTGGAAAGGATGAAAAGGGACTTGGCAAGATTGGAGAAATGGTCAAATGTATGGCAGCTTAGATTCAACGCAAATAAGTGCAAAGTAATGCACCTGGGAAACAAAAACCCAGGGGAAGAGTACACAATGGGGGTGAGATACTGACAACAACAAAAATGGAAAGGGACCTGGGGGTAGTCATATCAGATGACCTAAAGGTGGGCCGGCAATGTGAGAAGGCTGTAAGCAGGGCTGAGGGGATACTGGGATGCATAGGGAGAGGCATCACCAGTAGAAGGCAGGAAGTTGTTGTCCCTCTGTACAGACAGTTGGTAAGACCACATCTGGAGTTCTGTGTACAGTTCTGGAGAGCCCATCTCTGCAGAGACATAGACAGGGTGGAGGCTGTCCAGAGGAGGGCAACTAAAATGGTGCAGGGTCTACACCAGAAGACATATGAAGAAAGACTAAAGGAGCTTAAGATGTATAGCCTCGAGGAAAGAGGGGGACATGATAGAAACTTTCAAATACCTCAAGGGACTCAACGAAGTCCAAGAGGGTAGCATCTTTCAGAAAAAGATGTGCAAGATCAAGGGGGCACAATTTGAAGATAGAGGGGGGATGGCTCAGAGGTAATGTGAGGAGGTATTTCTTCACAGAGAGGGTTGTAGATGTATGGAACAGCCTTTCTGAGGAGGCCACAGAGTATAAAAACAGTGGGGGAATTCAAGAATGCATGGGACAGACATAAGGCAATTCTAGTAGGGGGGGTAGGAGGAAGTAGGCTGTTGGTTAACTGGGCTCTGCAGCTTATCCGTTAGGTAGGAAAATGTGCAGACTAGGTGGGCCACGCGGTCCTTATCTGCTATCAGATTCTATGTTTCTATATAACTGCTCCCTAACCCACCATCAATACAGGATTGGATGAATATCAAAAAAGGTATTTACCATATAGAAAAACTTACAGCAGATTTATGCTTGCAGATGGAAAAATTCACAGGGGCATGGCTCCCCTTCATGAAGTTTATTAAAGAGCTGGAGGGCATATCAGTTTTCTCACAACAGGCTCAGGGATACTCAATATATACTAAAAAAAAGTAGCCACCCGGGGTTAATTCTTGTCACAACCCAGACAGGAATCTTTAGGAATTGAGCAATAAGCACAAAAAGGATGCTATGATAACATAGATAATGAATTTGTTCTAAGAAAATGCCACACAAGTTACGTTTTTCTTTTCTTCCCTTCTTTTTATTTAATTTATAGTTACTGTTGACTGTTTTCAGTCCTCTGATAAAGGAAAGACAGGATCCGTATTACTGCCCAACATGACGCTTACCGACTAACAACTTCCCGTCATCGAGATCCCGACTAGGTTGCATTACCGACTAATTATTTCCCGTAACAGTTACTACCCAACTCACCCATCAGCAGGAACAATGAGATACAGAGCAGTGCACATGTATTTGTTTCTGAAAAATTTAAAACCGAGCATGGATAGTGCAACATGACTTCAGGGGCAGTGAACATGAAAGCATTTTCCTGTATTTATTTCTTGACTTCAGGAGCAGCGGGAACCGTGCTATACAGAGCAGTGCACATGTATTTGTTTACAAAACATTTTAAACTGAGCGTGGATAGTGCAACATGACTTCAGGGGCAGTGAACATGAAAGCAATGTTTCTTTATTGGAAAAAGGTTTTAAAACATTTTCATTACTTCAGGGGGATAGCACATGACTTCAGGGGCAGTGAACATGAAAGCAATGTTTATTTATTGGAAAGAGGTTTTAAAACGTTTTCATTACTTCAGGAGGATCGCACATGACTTCAGGGGCAGTGCACATGAAATTAATGCTTCTTTATTTATTAAAACTTTTAACATTTCACAATCTCAGGTTGTGTGCAATTCTGCGGATGTATTGAAACATCGAAAAAGCTGCTCTATCTTTTGTGATGTTCTGCATTTTCTCTTCTCTCTTTGAGTACTGTTTTTTCATAGGCGACTTTGGGAGGCTACGATTTCTCTCAGTTAAAGTGTTTGTGTTACTCTGTTCCTGATGAAGTTCTGACACAAATCTAAAGATGCCCACATGTGAGTTGCCAACTAGTGCACCCAATCTCCAGTGCCAAGCCTCCACGTTGTTCTGAGTCTGAGGGTAGCCAAGCTCCATTTGCTTGTGCACAGACCAGGATTCGAGAGGGAACAGTGGTGGGGTTTGAACCACTGTATTATTTCTCATTCTTCTCCTGACATGGCCTAGCATGCAGTTCTCCTCGAACCACTCCATAATCGGGGCACAGGACTGTCACATTTCCTCCTTTAGCTCAGCAAATGCCTGCTCAATTTCAGTAGGTGGCAAGAATGAGAGGGGAACTATGTGGTGAAGCTTTAGTCTAAAGTTGATATCCTGACCATACTTTGTTGCTAGCCCCACACTTTGTATTTTTCTCCATACAATTTGCCCAAGGTGAAATAAACAACATTTGCTCAGTGCATTTGGGAATTCTGCTTTACACGCATTTATAGCAGCCTGTTCGAAATCTGTTAGTATTAATTTTGGGTCCAAATGTAAGTTATTCTCATCTTGCAGGCATTTACACTACTTTTTTCCAGTCAAGGTTAACTAATTAAAAAAAACAGTGATAACTGATGCGTGCTCTCAGTACTCAGTGTGGCTGTGTGGAATGTGAAAAGTCAGGAAAAATGCAGTCAGCAAACCAAACCGAACCATAAGTTGGAATACGGGAGCTTGAAGTTGGGCAGTCAAATGTCGGCAAGTAGAAAGACGGGCAGTCATACCACACCCAGAAAGACAGATTTTCTGCATTAGGAGAAAATTAAGGACATAACACTGGTATCCCATGGGGAAGGGCGTCGTCCGTATTGGCAACTCCTTCCCAGCACAGTTCCTCACGGCAATGGGAGGGTAGGCAATCGGATGAGGGTGGGCTACTGGGTGACAGGATGTCGTTCTGTGCACATGCACATGGGGGGCGCGAGCACAGCGAGCGTGGGCTGGGGGCAGACGAGCTGTAGGGGGTGGCGCTGCAGTGGATTGCTGAGCTGCGTCGTAGTGTCAGGGGTTGGCTAGTGGGTGAGGTGGGTGAGGTACCGGGTTTGGGTCCGGTCGCTAGTGCAATTTTATTGCGCCCAGCCAGAACCTTTATTTTTTAATGCTTTCACCTCCCCACCCCCCGACATGCACCCCCGGAGTTGAGAATCCTTTAGTAGGGGAGTGCGCAGTGGGGGGGCAGCGCCTCACAGAAAGCATTAAAATACATGCCCGCACCGTTGTCCTGTGCACCGGGGTTGTCAGAGTGCTGAAAATGTTTTCGGCACTCTGACTGTGCGATAACGGTGATCGTCTTTAGGCGTTCGCCGTTATAACATAGAACCCATAGCATT
This sequence comes from Neoceratodus forsteri, assembly GCA_016271365.2. Lineage (NCBI taxonomy): Eukaryota > Metazoa > Chordata > Ceratodontiformes > Ceratodontidae > Neoceratodus > Neoceratodus forsteri. Next base: position 564,956,445 of record CM028129.1, on the reverse strand, counting down.
TGGCCCAAGATGTTTCTCTGGTTCCAGAAAAGACAATATTAATGATCAGGTCTCAACAAAGCTTTATAAATTATAGTTAGGGTTCCCCCAACTGGAGGACAGCAGAATGAGGAAATGTACGATGTCTGAATTTATTTATAACTTGAATTATATATACTGTATGGAAACTATATATTTTCAACAATATGGGTGTAACCCAATAATAAAGAAGTTAAAAAAAGAAAAAAAGAAAACAGACTATGAGTAGATATTCTAATCACATAGCTAAAGAATTAGATCCTGGTATGCCCCAAACAGTATATTCACAGCCTGGTGTTGCCTCTGATAAGCCTGTGTTCAGTCCTCCACTCCCAAACTTTCCATCTCTTCATCCTCTCTCCATCACACTTCAGATGCTCTTTTTACCACATACTTCACCGCCTCTTTAGGGTCACAAAAAACACAGGTGCCATTTTCCTCCATAACCAGCAGTTCAGCAGGAAGAAGCAGCTGGTGGTGTACCTTCAAATCCCTGAGATCCCTGTATATCAGGTCAAACTGCTTCCTTCTCAGTTTGGTGCCATACACCGGGTCAGAGTACAGGGAGACTCCACATCCTTGTATTTGGCCCCCTTGCTGCTGTCAGGCTTCTCAAAATATAATTTCCTTCATGCTGACTGCACACAGAACACCAGCAGTGTCCTGGGAACCTCCGTTCTAGCAACCTCTCACTACGGGATGACTGTAGACTTTTTCAAAGTTCAGAGGGAAGGTCAAAGTGTCTGTGTTAAGGGTCCAATGCAGCCATGCCTCCACAAAACTTTTAGGGTCATCTCCCTTCACTCCTTCAGGCCGGTCCAGCAGGCCCAGCCTGATGTTATTTGCCCTTGATAAGTTCTCTATGGCCTCAAGTCTTTGCTGCATGCTTTGCTGCTGATCTGTATGTATTCTTTTTTCCATCTTGGAAAATCTATTTTCAGTAAATTGTCTGATATCTTCCCGGGTTTAGAATTTTTTGGTTGATGGCATTCGATTTGCGAATCAGGTCCAAGCCACCTGCCAAAGGTCTCTTTCCAGCACTGCCTTCTCTCTGATTGGGACCCTCACCCAGAGTTTTTGATTGTTGGGGTAGCTTCCAGGAAGCTAGGGAATACGTTAATTTCCTTTTTAAGCTCAAGGATGACTCTGGCTGGGGAGGTCATCCAGGCCTTAACTACTTCCCATTTTAGTTGTCAAAGCATACACTGCATCTCCTTTCATTGCTTAAGGACTCATTTGGTAAAGTCATGGTCTAGTGCTCAGTGACCTGCATACTGAAGTTCTTTATTTACCTAGGCCATTATAAGGACGGTTTCTCTTTTTAACTTCATTGATTTTGCATGAAACCACACAGATCAAAATTAGTAGTAGAAGATACATACAAAGACATTGAGGTAGTTTCAAAACATGGGTATCAAAGGCCACTTCTAGTCCTTGCATCTTAGGAGGATACACCTAATGTAGTAAGTATAGTACAATTTTTACATATTGATATCAGATGCAAGGAACTGAAAGTGCCAGTGGTGTTAAGAATAGGTAAGGATTTATTTATATTATTTATTTTTAAAATTTTGATGACCGGGTAGGCCTACTGAGCCCCAAAGGTCCCTTTTTCAGGGGCAAACCGGAGAGGTATTACATGGAGAAATACAGAAAATGGTTACAGAGTACATAACGGTAAGTAATACAGTAGTTTACAGTTGTTCTTGGCATTGCTGCTGAGCATAAATGTGTATCAGCTGAAAACAGCATGGCAAAAACCCTAGTACATTGGTTAGTTAGTGTGATTAGAGACAATGCTGTACCAAGGTTGTGCAAGTAAAGGGGTTAGTATGAGAAAGAAAGAAAGAAAGAAAGAAAGAAAGAAAGAAAGAAAGAAGGAAAGAAAGAAAGAAAGAAAGAAAGAGGGACTTTCAGGTGTCATGACAATGGCAAGTGCTGGCTTCAAGCATGTGGGCCTTGAGCCTGGTATGGAAGTTCAGGAGAGATGGAGCCTCCTGTACCATGGGTGGGAGTTTGTTTCGCAGGTAGGGGGCTGTGAAGGCAAATGACCTGCCTCCCACATTGGTCTTGACCTTGGGGGTTTCCAACAGAGTTCACCCTGAGGTCCTCAGGATCCGAGGGTTGTACTTGGCGGAAATGGTAGCTGCTAGGCTAGGTGGAGCGGATGGACTGAGTAGCCTGTACGACAGGCATAAGACTGAGTATTGGAGGCATGCATCAAAGGAAGGCTACTGTATTTCGGCGAGGGTGTCACAGTGGTGGCTTCTGGGGGGTAGCACATCAATTCGCCTCAAACATTTCAGCGAAAACAACTCAGCGCATCATTTATCACGAATGGCAACACAGCACTCTAATCATTTCATTGTGAAACCGAACCAGTGCATAAAAAAATTAAAGGACTTAAAAAAGCTGGAATCACTGCAATGCAACACAATACAATACTTTTTCACACACCACCAGAGAGAGAGGGACAGAGGGACATTCTGGCTCTCACTGTGTGTGGCAATCATAGCTTGTAAGTTGGGACCATTCACAACCGAACAGTGCAGCAACTGTTCTCTCTCTCTCTCGGAACTTGGAAGAGGCGCAGGAATAGCACGGGTGCTCAGGGGTCCTTTCTAGCTTTTGGGAAGCTCAGCATCCTGCTCAATCGTACACTTCAGGTGATCCCGCAATTTTGAATTTCAACTGCTTTGTAGCACTGCCTATGCTCAATGATAGTCAATTCTGATTGGCTGCAGGTCTTCAAAGAGACACATCAACAGCAGGGGCACTGAGGGGTCCATTCTAGCATTTGAGGTAATCACCTGTGGGTGATCCTGTGTAATCAAGCGGCAAGACTGAGTATTTAATCTTCTTTTTTCGAGTTTGCATTTCAGTGGGTTTTATAGTATCACCCAATCTCGATGATCGATGACTGAGATTGGGTGCAGGCTTTGGAAGAGGCAGAGTAAAAGCAGGGGAGCCCAGGATCAATTCTAGCTTTTCTGATGTGATTGGGTGCATGGGATGACACAATTTTAACTAAAGGAGCTAACTAAATTGCGATGTAAATGCACGTGATGTAATTGGAATGCGCTGTAAATGCTAGCGCTGAAATGTACACGCTATAAATGCTCATGCTGAAATGTTTTGCGCGCAGTTGACGTGGAACCCTTCTGGGGTGATCCTGGGTAGTGAACCAAACTACCTTGTTGTACAGGATCTGCATCCGGGTGACCTCCTGCTTGGCCATTCCCTGTATTACAGGGGCAGCATAGATCAGTGTGGGGAGCAGGACGCTTGATGCAATGGAGAGCCTAGCTTCTAGGATAAGCTTGTCCTTTATCCGATACAGGAGGCCTAGTTTACCATGGATGGACTTCGTCACTTGTTCCACATGGTTCTTGTAAGTGAGACCTTGATCAAGCATGAGCCCTAGCTATTTTAGGGAGGCCACTACCTCAATGCTGGTCCCATCGAGTGAGTTAAGCTGTAGGGAGTTGATCCTGTCTTGTCCCAGGGATCTGGGTCCGAACAGCATGACTTTGTTTTTGCCTGCATTCAGAACCATTCTGTTCATTTTTAACCAGGCCTCCAGTGACGTTAGATCAGCTTGAAGTGAGGGGCCAGTCTCTGCCAGGTTGTTCGAGGAGCGGTAGATGACTGTGTCATCCGCATATTGTACGACCAAGCTACCCCCGCATTGGAGGTTTATGTCATTCGTGAATAGTGAGAACAGTAGGGGACCAAGGATTGAGCTCTGCAGTACTCCTTCTTTTAGGGGAAGGGGGTCTGATCGCACGCCATTCCATATGACCCTCCGCATGTGGCCAGATAGGTAGCTCTCGAACCATTTGAGAGCCAGTGGGTCTAGACCTATTTTGTTCCGTTTGACTAGCAGGAGGTTGTGGTCGACAAGGTTGAATGCCTTGGACAGATCTATGAATATTGCTCCAGAGGGGGTCCGCTTGTCCACAGCACTAAGTACATCTGTCGTGAGGTCCGTGAGGGCAGTGTCTGTGCCGTGGTTGGTTCTAAAACCATGCTGGGAGGGGGCTAGTAACTGATGAGATTCCAGGTAATCACGGAGTTGGTTGTATATGAGCCTTTCCTGGAGTTTTGCAAGTAAACAGAGCAGGGATATTAGTCTATAGCTGCTCGTGTGTTCCCTGGAGCCACCCTTGTAGATGGGTACCACGTTTGCCTGTTTCCATTGGACTGGAATGGTTCCTTCCCATAGGGATCTGTTAATGAGCCAGGTCAAGGGTCTGGAGAGGGATTGGGCTCCATCCTTAAGTAGCCTGGGATTGATCCCGTCAGGTCCTCCTTGGCCTTTGGTTTTCAGGGCCCTCAGGAGAGTCTGCACCTCTTTTGTCTTGACCAGCCTTAGGTGAAATAAGAGTCTGTTCAGGCTTGGGGCACAGTCTTGTTTGGTGCCAGGGTGGGAGGGGGTAGTCCATCCTTGTATGCGTCGAGGTTGGTGAAGTATAGGTTAAGGGCTGAGGCTACTTGTGGGCAGTCGCTCATTAGTTTGCCGTTGACCTCGATAGGACCAATTTCAGCCTTGGTTTTTCCTCTGATCAGCTGGTTTATGTGAGACCATAATAGTTTTGGGGAGCCTAAGCTGTTTTTTTGGAGGCCGGAGACATACTCTTTTTTTGCCTGTTTAGCGGCACTTTTGCACCTGTTTTGCAGGGTTTTGTATGCCACCAGGTCAGCTGGGAGAGAGGAGTTCTTAAACCTCTTCCATGCCTTGTCTTGGCTGATCATCAGGGCTTTTAGGGTTGCATAGATCCATTTGTAGCAGCTGCCTTTAGCCCTGAGCTTCTTCAGTGGGGCAAAGAGGTTGGCTGCCTTGTTTATTGAGAAGTGGAAGTATTTTAGTGCCTTGTCCAAGGTAGGGAGGACCTGACAGGGCTCCAGTCTATGTTGAAGAGGTAGTCGTCGTATTGCTCCACCGTGAAGTTTGAGTAGTCATGAGCGGTCAGTATTCTGGGCAGGACCTTGGGCCGTCTATTCTTTCAGATGCAGAATATTAGGGAGTGGTCACTCAGGGTGTCGGCCATGACTTCGGCTTTCTGGTTCTTGATCCGGTTTGACACTAGAGCCCAGTCTATGATGGTGTGGTTCTCCATCTTATAGTTCAGTCTGTTGGGTTCTGAGATAACCTGTACCAGATGCGCCTCTTGTGTCAGGGACACTAGGTCTTTCTTGGGATTGTGGGCCCAGTTTAGGTTGAAGTTCTCCAGAATAAGGAGCTCAGTTGAGACATCTTTGGCTGTGGTTCTGGTAATAGCCTCAAAGTTGGAGCTGTCTTGGGGTTGAACACATCCTATTATGAGGTATTTGTGTTGGCCAAGGTAGCCCTTATAAATATGGATTCACTGTCTGGGCAGGAGTCCAGCTTCAGGGTTATTTGTGACACAGTTAGGCAGTTCTTCATGTAGATTAACACACCACCCCTCTCTTGCTCTCCCTGTCCTTGAGAAGGTGTTGTATCCTTGGACCATGATCTCATGGGCGAGGATGTGGACCATAAACCAAGTCTCTGATATGGCAAGAATATCTGGCTTATAGAGGTCAAGCCAGGCTTGCACCTCTTGAATTTTGACCTGAGGCTGCAGACATTCATGTGCAATCTTCAAGCCCTTGGAGGATATCCAATGATGATCCTGAGGAAGATATTAAGATATTGTCAATAGGAGGGCCAGGGTTTAGGTGGATGTCACCTGCCAGGAATAGCGGAGCAGTAGCGTGCGCCAGCAGGCCAAGTAACTGTGGGCTGGCAGATAGTATTATGTTACTTTGGAGTCTCCTGCTTCTAAAGTGGAGTGACTCATAGCATACTCCCATTCTTACTGGCTCGTGTGCTATCAGGAGGGTTTGTATGCATGGGTGGGGCATGATGTTATAGAGGTCCAAGGGAGGGGTGTCATTGTCCTGAGGTCCTCTGATGTCTGGGTCTCCTTGGCATATTATCCCATCCCCCCAGAGGAGGGACAGTATGTAGAGTGTTGCCAGGAGTACTCCCCTGTTTGGGAGTGGGGCACAGGGCTTTCTTATACCACACAGCCCAGGGCCGGGTGGACCGAGGTCAGTGGTCAGCCCCTCGGGAGACATCTATGGAGAGCGATGCAGCCCTGTGAATTTACATACTAAATGTCAGCAGCGCTGTCTTGGTTGTGACACTCTTCTGGCACAGTAAGGGTTACAGAGATTGTAACAACAGTGTTATACTGACATCAAGAAATGCTACTGGAAAGCAGTATGAAAATACTTTTACTAACTCAGCCTACTGTAAATGTTAGTAATATGCACTATACTAGAGCAATTTTTAACACACTTTAGTCTGACATACTGTAATTCTGCTTAATCAACCTCTGCATCCTGTAGAACTTGCTGGCTATAGATACTTGGTCAGGTTCCCACAGTCTGAAATAAAGGTTTCTACCTCTGCCTACAGTAGAGGATACTAGCAATATGAACTATACGAAAGCAATTGTTAACACACTTTAGACTGTCATTCAGTGATTCTGCTTAAGCAATCTCTGCCTCCTGTAGACCTTGCTGGCTATGGATACCTGGACAGGCCCAGACTGAGAGTTATTATCCTGACCTATTCAAGGGAAGGGGGTCCCCTTTACATGTTGTACAGGCAGTGGTCCCTGAGCTGGAAACAGAAACAATTAATTTCAGGAACCCTTTGAAATAGCAACTATACAGGCAAGCGGGATAATTAATTGCACTTATTCTTTGCACTAAGTCTTTGCTTGGCTATTTTGTGACCTCTGAGGGGCGGGAGCCACAGTACAAGTTAGTGTTTGTTGTCCTGCTCTGGGAGAGGCCCTTCAGTGCTAGTGGGAGTGGACACTGAGCATTTAAGGGGAGGAGGGGAAAAATTATGCTCCCCTGTATGCTGCTCCTTCTCAGCACTGGAGTGCTTGGTAGCTAAAGTTCTGTGCATATCTTGCTTTCTTTCTGACAGTTTAGTCAGTGCAGGGCACATGCCTGCATCATGCAGGAGATGAGTTCTTTAGCCTTGGGAGGGAGGTCTGCCTAGCTCTGGACTGTGAGCCGGCACCTCTACCTCAATCACGGGTCTCTCAGCAGTTGCGTGGGGGGCCCACTTGTGCAGAGGTCGCCCTCCCTACCACTGTTCGGTCTGCAGCTCCATCTGTTATGAGCCACTGGGCTCTGCTGCAGTTCTTTTCTGAAGCTGAGGTATACGTCACCGAGCGGCAGGGGTCTAATCTGGAGCAGTCATTGGGTTTTTGAAGTTCACGCCCAAAAGCTCGAACAAAGGACGCTGCCCTGTACACTGTTCCTTACCCCTTCAACCAGTAAGGCCCTATTGACCAAACAGGCACCATAAATTAACAAAAAAAAAACAGCAGTATCTCTAACATGCACCCCTGAGATAGACCTATTCTATAGTAGAAAACAGTAAAGAAAATAAGCTAATACATTCTCACTATTTTCACTGCAACCTGTTTATACCCAGTCCCACTCTTGTGACAAAATTGGGGTGCATAACCCCAGCATGCTAATCACGTAGAACAATAGTGTTGCCTGTAAACATTTATGAAGAGAAAGTCCCATAAATAATGCTGTATGGAAGAAGATGTTAAGACATAACTCCCTAATGGTGGGCTGGCAGATGATATGCTGGCATTAAACATTACATGGTGGCATAACAGGTATCTAACTTTTATTCATTAAATAGAACATGCACAATAAAACTAATGCTTTGAAACAAATGTCAGAACATTTAATCAATAGATCTCCACTTCTGTAATCCAGCACAGAGTACAAATGTAACAGTACAAAGTCTAAAACAAAAAAAACAAGTTAACTGGCAATAAGCAGGAAATGAGAGCAGGAACCAGCCATGAGGGAAGACCATGTGCCCTTATGAACTATAGCACAGCATGAAATGTCAAAGTGGTCTGCAACTATAGCCAGCTAGAAAACAGACTACGAGCAGATATTCCAGTCACATAGCTAAAGAGTTAGATCCTGGTCCGCCCCAAACAGTATACTCACAGCCTGGTGTTGCCTCTGATAAGCCTATGTTCAGTCCTCCACTCCCTAACTTTCCATCTCTTCATCCTCTCTCCATCACAGTTCAGATGCTCTTTTTACCATGTACTTCATCACCTCTTTAGGTTCGGAAAAAACACAGGTGCTGTCTTCCTCCATAACCAGCAGTTCAGCGGGAAGAAGCAGCTGGTGGTATACCTTAAAATCCCTAAGAACTCTGTATATCGGGTCAAACTGCTTCCTTCTCATTTTGGTGCTATACACCAGGTCAGAGTACAGGGAGACTGCCACATCCTTGTATTTATTTATTTATTGAATCTAGGAATTATTACCTTTGAGCCATGGCTCTTTTACAAAGGTTCCCCTTACTGCTGCCAGGCTGCCCAAAGTATAATTTCTTTTATGCTGACCTCACACAGATGACCAATAGTGTCCTGGGACCCTCCATTCAAGGAATCGCTCAACTTGGAGTGACTGTAGACTTTTTCAAAGTGCAGAGGGAAGGTTGATGTGTTTATGTTAAGAGCCCAACCCAGCCATGCCTCAACAAAACTTTTAGGGTTATCTCCCTCCACTCTTTCAGGCAGGCCCACCAGCCTGACATTATTTGCTCTTGATAAGTTCTCTATGGCCTCAAGTCTTTGCTGCAAAACATGGTTTTCTTGGAGCAATTTGATGGAGATATCATGGGCTTTTCCTGCACAAGATTTGGTCTTGTCCACTTCCTATTGCACAATGTTTATACACTGTTCTAGGACAGCTACAATACCCATCACACCATCTAAATTTTTTGTCCATATCTTGGCTCAACCCACACTGTTGTATGTCGGTGCGATTCACCACTGCCACCGTTATTTCCCCTTCAGCCTGTTGCTGTAAAGATAGCAGATCCATGGCCTGTTTGCTCAATGCATGGGGGTTAAACTTTGGCTTGAAAAAGTCTGATTGTGGATCAGAACCTGTTAGACGACCCATTGTGATTGGTTGACCATCCATGGCACTCCAGATATTACCTCATGGGTTTTAGCCCACCTGATAGGCTAGTGATGCACATGACTCTAGGATCAAATTTCTAGTATATCCAGGTCCCAGAAACCCCTATTCTCCAGTTCAAATCGTGCATCTGATCAGGCAACAAGCACACCAGGATCCCTGTTGTTCCACACAGAAAGGTAAGCCTCTGGTTACAATGACTATAAGGAATATATTGGTGTTACAGAATCAAAACGCAGCACATTGTTCCAATCCAGCAAAGCCAGCTGTGTGGCTTTAAGTTTGTTTAAATTGCCTTGAGCTCACTTAAGCTGTAGTCAGGTTTTATTTAATCTAGATTCAGCAGGCCTAGAAGCAGAAATTATAGGCTCTTCCGTAGCCTGCAATGGTGTCATAATCTCGATCGTTTTGCTAGGAATGGAGAAGGCTCCTATGCCATATGTTATATGTTCCCTACCCTAAGATAAAGCCGTTTTAGTTGTTTACACAGCCCGCTTGCTAAACTGTTCTGTTATCTTGGCCATCACACCACAAATGTTTTTTTGTATAGAGAGATCTTGTATGGGATTACACCTTTCTTAAATTGTATGTGCTATCTGCATTACGCCATGCTAGTCGCGTGTTCTGGCCAACTTTGATCCCAGCACCGCATCACACGGCAGAAAAACAAAGGAAGTCACCCACCGAGGGCCTTCTCCCTCTCCTCCCTTCCTCGAGGCCACTGTAGGCGTTCGAGAGGCGCTATGCAACGTGGGGGGGTGTCCCCCGTGCAAGCAGAATGCCGACTCCCTTACAGCACGCTGCCCCTAGGCCTTTGGCCTACCTCTTGCTACAGCATCTCGCCCCTCCCCAGCCGCGTGGTTGGCCCTGGTCTCCGTGACCCCACAGTCCAAGGGGCTCCTGTTGGAAGGCCGCGGTATGTTACAGGTGATTACAGATGCCTCCCTTTCTAACAGAGGATCACTCTGACCACGCGGCCTCACGACTGCTCCACTCGCAGGCTCGAGGAGCGTCTACACCTCGCAGCCTACCTGTTTCAGGCCTCCTTTCTATGCGTCTCCCATCAGGGCCTTCCCACACAGCATGGCAGTACCATGGTAAGCACCTGTTTTGTCGCGTCCTCGCCCTGAGGCTAGCAGCCAGCGGCGGCACCAGGGGCCGACCGCGGGCCTCCTATGTTGCGACTCTGGTCGAGGACCTCAGCAAGACCCCATGATCTCCTGGGGATCGTGGGTTATGGACTCAGATGTTCCTGTTGCCATAGGATTCAGGAGCACAAGCAATGGGGAAACATATCCACTCTGGCCAGGGGACTCCTAGCCCCCAGAACCATAGCATTAAAAGGATCAGCGCTGCAGGGCCCCCCATTCCAAGGGGGCACAAGGGAAAATCGATTTACTGGGGGGTAAAACACACAAACAAGGAAATAACATCCGATACAAGCCCAAGGCTCCCTCGCACGTTTATATGGGGTCCCTCACACAGCGGCCTCTATACACGGGCCACGAGTTACAGAGCCTCCATCATTTTACACTCAGGTCCCTCTCCATAGCGACCTTTGTTGTACAGGCAGTGATCCCAGAATCACCCCAGTTACCATTGAGGTCCCTTCCACAGTGACCCTACATGCTTCTCACCCTATACTGGAGGTCCCTCCCAATAGCGACAACCAAGTTGTTGCGCCTATCCATGAGGGGTCCCTCCCACGGCGACCCCACATGATACCAGAAAAATGGGATAGCGCAAACCTACCAAACCCCCCCCAACTACCAGATACGGCCACTCTGCACCTACGGTTCTCCCAATACGGTGCTAGACCCACATTATGTTGGTAACTATGGGGCAAACATCTGTCCGTGGACCTTGCACTAGCCCTAACTATACACTTGCCTTCTTCTTCTTTCTTCACCAGATCATCAAGGCCAAGAAGTGCTCCTCTTGTAATGCTACCCTCCTGCCCCAAGCTCCATGCACCCTTTGTTCTGCCTGCCTTCTCATCGATGACAATTTATCAATGGAGCAAACTTCTATCATAGTTCCCAGCAATCCAGGGCCCAGCGGCCCCACTTGGCTGGATCCTGGTACCCTCCTGATTCAGAACCAACAGGCCACAGTTGCAATAATGGAGAGCCAACAGAATTTCATGCTGAAGATAATGGAAAAACTCGAAGCTCTCACACAGCATAGAACAGCAGCACCGCTTCCAGAGCCAGACAATGCAGGGGGGCCCTCTGAGGAACACCTAGACCCTGAGAACCCAATGCCAGACAATCTTCGTCTGGACTCCGGAGATAACAAGGATGTACCAGAGGAAGAAGATGGAGTGGATACCGATGAGGAGGACATGGAACCACAAGCCGCACCTTCCCTCACTTCAAAATTGTGTTCCTTCGACATGTTCCCAGGCCTCATGAAAATTATCAAGGCCACTATGGGGTTCGACATCGGGGAGAGTAAACCTGAATCAAAGTTAGACCCCATGATCCAGCAAAAGGCGACCACCTCTGAGACCTTTCCAGTATGCCCAGCAATAGAGGACATCTTCAACAGAGAGTGGCAATCCACAAAACCAAACAGAATGTCAAATAGGAGAAACTTGGACAGGATGTATCCAGTCCAAGAGGACAAGGCCAATATCTGGTGCAAAGCCCCAACCATTGACCCCCAGGTAGCGGCGCTCAGTAAGAAAACCATCTTACCCTGCGGAACCATAGCATTAAAAGATCCAATGGATAAGAAAGTAGAGGACATGCTAAAAAGGGCCTTCAAGATTGAGGAACTGCCGCAAAAGCCTCCACAATGGCCATTTACACAGCTCGTGCTCAGATCCGCTGGACGGAGGAGCTTCTAGAGCAAGCAAACCCGAAGTCCAAAGAGGCAGAACTTTTAGAGTGCACTCTCAATCCCGCAAAATACCTGGCGGACGTGGCTGTGGACACCCTGCGACTGCACGCCAGGGCCACAGCCATCACCAACCATGCCAGGAGAGCGTTGTGGCTCAAGTTATGGGACGCCGACAACGAATCAAAGACACTATTACAAAATTTACCCATGAAGGGAAAACATGTTTTTGGGGAGGGCTTACAGGACTTTCTAAAACAAAAAGAGGAGGGCAGAGACCTTCTTAAGAACAAGGCTAAGTACACCTACCTCCCTTCAGCAAGGTGGAGGTTTCGGGGAGGAAAACAGGTCATACCAACCTCGCAGGGACACACACTCCCAGAACAGCTCCTTTCGAGGCAGAGGAACAGTTACCGTAGTTTGTTCCCCCATTCTTACCCACCGTCCTCCTTTAGAGCCCATGACCCAAAGTTTGGGGGAAGTGGTAGTGGGTACAGGGGGAAACAGCAATGACTACGTACCCAGACCCATTCAGGGACAAGGGTCCTTCCCCCCCCGTGGGGCAAAGACTGTCACTGTTCAGACGTCAGTGGCTCAACACAACCTCAGACAGGTGGGTCCTAGAGGTGGTATCAAGGGGGTACTCTATAGAGCTGTCCCACTCTCCCATCACACACAGGTTTCTAAGTTCCCCCATCACCAAAAGGAAGACAACCCTGCATCAGGTCCAACATATCCTGTCGGAACTGCTACAAAACAAAGCTATCCAACCCTTTCCCACACACGAGCAGAAGCTAGGGGTGTACTCCATTTTCTTTCTCGTGCCCAAGAAATCAGGAGAACTTCGCCCCATCCTAGACCTGAAACACCTCAATGAACATGTGGTGTGCCACAGGTTCAAAATGGAGACCATAAGGTCAACCCTACACAGCATCCGGGTAGGCGATTACCTCACGTCCATAGACTTGAAGGACGCATACCTCCACATCCCTATCATACCAAAACACCACCAATACCTCAGGTTCCACATTTTATGCAATCACTACCAGTATCAGGCCCTGCCCTTCGGTCTAACCTCAGCGTCAAGGGTGTTCACCAAGGTGTCCATCGTCCTAGTAGCCAGACTCCGGGAACTGGGTCTGGATATCATATCCTACTTGGACGACTGGCTCATTCGAGCATGCTCCGAGGAGCAAGCGCACCGAGACGCATTGACCACCCTACAGGCACTCGAGGAACATGGCTGGGTAGTGAACCAAGCCAAAAGCCATCTGGTACCCACACAGCAGATCGAACATCTGGGGGCCCTAATCAACACAGCACAGGGATGGACAAAACCCTCTCAGGCAAGGGTGCTAAATCTGATGACCCTGGCTCGTCACATGAGGTCTTGCCATCAGACAACCATGGGATGCATAGCCCAGTTGCTAGGTTGCATGGCATCCTGCATAGACCTCATACCCTGGGCCAGATGGCACATGCGACCCCTGCAGACTTATGTACTCACTCAAGGATCACCAAACGAGTGCAACCTACAAGTCATAGTCCCACTACGACCATCGGTGAGACTCTCGCTAGCATGGTGGACACTGAAGTCCAACCTCACAAGGGGGGTACCACTAGAGGCATCCTTCACTGCCACAATAGAAACGGACGCGAGCCTGTCCGGCTGGGGAGCCTGCTTGGGCAATTTGACAGCTCAGGGACTATGGACTCCAGCAGAAGCCAAACTTTAGATAAACATCCTAGAAATGAGAGCGGTGGCTCACGCCCTGGAGGATTTCGGATCATTCATCCGCGGCCAGTCGGTTCTTATATGCTCCGACAACCAGGTCACGGTGGCCTATATCGCAAAACAAGGGGGCACCAGGAGCAGAGCCATGCTGAGGGAGGCAACATCAGTCCTCAATTGGGCACAGACCAACCTCAGACATCTCGGCGCGGTGCATCTCGCAGGCAGACTCAACGTGTGAGCAGACTGGCTCAGCCGGCAACAGGTGCACCCAGGGGAATGGTGACTCCATTCCAACCTCTTCCAGATGATCCAGGAAGCCTGGGGACCAGAGCCCATGGACCTCATGGCCACAATGGAAAACACACAGGTTCAGGCATTTTACTCACGGTTCAGGGAAAGCCAGTCCCAGGGAATTGATGCCCTGTCGCAACCGTGGTCCCGGGAGCATGCGTACGTGTTCCCACCCCTTCCACTACTCCCCCAGGTACTAAGCAAGATCCGAGCATCTCGATGTACCATCATCATAGTGGCCCCCTACTGGCCACAGAGGACATGGTTTGCCACGGTCCTCGACATGATATTAACCAGCCTCAGATTGCCCTACCGAGTGGATATGCTAACACAAGACCTAGTACTCCACCCGGCCCCGCAGACTCTGAAACTCACGGCCTGGCTCCTGAGAGGAAGAAACTGATGAGAGCAGGATACCACGAGTCCGTCATATCGACGATGCTACAATCCAGACGGTCCTCGACCACATCCACTTATGGTTGACAATGGTCTCTATTCGCAAACTGGTGTCAAGAGCATGGCAAGGACCCAGAGCAACCGGACATGTCAGCCATCCTCTTATTTCTCCAACAAGGAGTAGACAAGAGGCTGGCCCACTCATCCCTCAGAGTACAACTCTCAGCCATTGGAGCGGCCATGGGCCCCATCGGTGGATACAGCCTGGGAGCACACCCCGACGCTCTACGCTTCCTAAGAGCAGTGGAAGTGCTCTGACCCAGAGTCCGGCCTGCCATCGCACCATGGGATCTCCCACTGGTACTGGACTCCCTCAGTTCAGCTCCTCTTGAGCCGCTCTACGAGGTGGACCTATTCTGGGTCAGCCTCAAGGCTTGTTTCCTTGTTGCCATCTGCTCAGCTCGACGGATCGGAGAGCTAGGGGCACTATCGTATAAGGAACTGTACACCATGTTCACCCCTCAAGGAGTCCGATTGCGGATGGTTCCAGCCTTTCAACCGAAGGTGTCTACAACCTTTCATAGGGAACAGCCCATCAAGTTGCCTACCTTCTCTGGAGACACGCAACAGGGCGTTAGTCCGATCCCACATTACCTGGATGTGGGGATCACCCTCTCCGTCTACATAGCCAGGACTCTGCCCCTACATAAGACGGAGGGGTTATTTATCGTCACAAGTGGACAAAGACAAGGTAAGGCAGCCTCTAAGACCACAATTGCTGCCTGGCTCAGAAGAACCATCCAGGAAGCTTATATAACCAAACATATGACACCCCACAAGGGCATCAAGGCCCATTCCACCAGATCAGTAGCCACATCCTGGGCAGAAAGGGTGAACGTGTCTTCAGAAGACATATGCAAAGCGGCAACATGGACTTCCATCCACACATTCGCCAGACACTATAGGCTTGAGCCCCTATACAACATACAGCCCACTTTTGCCACACAGATCCTCCTAACAGCTGCATCCGCCTCTCACTCATAGACCACTCTGTCTCCCTCCCTAGGGTACAATACTGATACTTATCTACCCATAAGGTAATGTCTGAAGTGCCATGGATGGTCAACCAATCACAATGGGTGTTTACTCACCTGGTAAAGCTGATTGTGTTGGTTGACATCCATGACATTCCAAAAGCCTCCCAATAGAGTACTCAGAGTGACCAGGACCAGAGCTTTGTTTTCACAAACATATCTGACGTGGGAGTAGGGTATATGCCATTACGGCCTCAACCACAGGGGTGGAGGATTCCGGACGTTGACCTAATACAGGTCGAGATTAGATTGTAAATAATAGGGAAATGAAAACAGGCCCATTGGCCACATGAACTTACGTCTCAGGCTGCATAATTATGTACAATGATTGTATTGTTTTTTCTTGCATTTGTTCTTTCACTTTACTAACCTTGATTTCAGCTACGTAAGATTCGAACTGGAGAACAGGGGTTTCTGGGACCTGGATATACTAGAAATTTGATCCTAGAGTCATGTGCATCACTAGCCTATCAGGTGGGCTAAAACCCATGAGGTAATGTCTGGAGTGCCATGGATGTCTACCAACACAATCACCTTTACCAGGTGAATAGACACCCATTTCTAAAGCTTGGCTGCAGTCATGATAACATAGATGCAAGGACTGGAGCACTAAACAGATTTTTTAAAAGCAATAAAATGATCTAGTTTAAACAGACTCTCTCAGGAGCTGATCTGGGGCTCCTCTCAGCATCCAAGCCACACCCCTGGTCTCTTTTTGTTTTCCTGAAGAAAATGAATTTGGTCACAATAGAGCTGGGCCTTACTTTTGGGTCAGTTGTCCTGGGTCTCACTTCTCAGGGAAGGCACTGCATGGTTAGATTTAGTGAGGGTGAGAGCTGCTGGGCCTCCTTTAGAAGCTGTTGAAGAAAGTATATCATAGAAGCTGTTTTGATCTCAGTACACTCTGGGGTTCCATAAATGTGAATGTTTTTATGCCTTCCTCATCCCTCCCTGTTGTCAGTTTTCTCTATTAGGCCCTGCTCTTTCTTTAACAGATGAAGATGCAGGCACTCTGACATAGCTGTGTTGTCCATAAAATCATTCATCTGGGGTTCTACCTCCAACGTCTGTTTTTTAATTCGTGCTAGTTTGGGTGACTGGTTTCTCTTCTGTGAATTGATGCAGAGACTCTGGAGACTGTTTTTAGTTATCAGTATAGTGTGAGATGAATTTGTGAGCCCATTTCCTCTCTGTGATTCATGGCATCATCTTCCACTGAGGAGGACTGTGAGCCAATTCTGTCATGCGGCATTCTACTTCGGTCCCTGCCTGCTTCAATCATTTCTTTTAAATTTTTGACAGGGTTATTGAGATCTCTATTCTTTCCTGTCATCCTGAGTTATTTAGTTTTGATTGCCACTTTTAATGATGGATGACTTTAGATCTAGATTGTGGGGTTGAGACCCCCATGACTAAGCTGCTCTTAGGTCTGTGATGTCCCAGCGCTGTGTTTAAATTGGTGGTCTAATTTTGTTATTTAGAATCTCAACCATGTGTATAGAAAAGTCCCTTAAAAGATGTTGTTAGTGAAGAGGGCTATGTAAATTTACACCATTGGCATTGCTGACAGTGGGAACTGGCAGCTACTTTTGACAACACGATGGCCAATCCGTACTCCCCACTGCACTCCCTGTTAAAGCTGTCCATGTTCCCAAACAGTTCAAAGATATGTCACCCGTAGCTCACCATGCTCTAGAAATACAAAATTACACATAACCCAATAATGCAGAGCATCATGGGAAATATACAAAAGTCACCATTAATGAATTTAGACTGTTCTGCTTTAAGAAGAACTGTACAGCGCAAGACAGACTCTCAGTCTGCAACCTGCAGACTACATGAGAGGACCATAAACTCCTGCTTAAAGCAGTACCAGTCTGACCTCTTTCACAGTAATTGATGCTTTGCATCAGTGGGGTATGTGTAATTTTTAATTTTTTTTTAAACCTGACTTTATTGCCAGTGTCCTTCCTGGGTAACCCTTGCCGCAGTATTTTTGTTCCAAGGTTCTTTGCCTTTTAGATTGCTCACGACCTTCTAGTTTATCCTGCCACTTCTCTGCGGTGCTGCAGGATCACTGTTTGTTATTCTAACCTCTTTAGGATGAAATTGTTTATTTAAATGTATGGAGTGTTACTTATCTTTCTCAATAGACTAAATAGTGTGCAACACTCTAATGAACTGTTAAGAGAGTTTAACGATATACAAAGGCAAAGTCATTACTGAGATATCAGCCCCAAAAGTAATCCTACTTTTAACAAAAAAAGCAGCAAGGAGTTAGCAGAAATAGGGAAACAACTGATACATATATAGTACAAGTAGCTTTCATGTAGTTTCATGTTTCATAAATGAATGTGGGCATTATGAAGCAACATATTTTTAAAAACATACTGACACAAGGCTGACCCAGTGGCGTGGAGGGCTGAGGTATCACTGCCTTACCTCCTGCCATGCCGGCAACCCGTGTTTGTGGTGCGAGCAGGTCTTCAGGGGTTGGCCAGGGAGGGAGAGAATTGAGCATCTAGGGGATAGCTCTCATCTCCCAGGGAGAGGCAGGCCTGGAGACTGGAGCATGCCTGGCTCCTAGCAGCAGCTGGGGGCTGGCACCCAGCTCCATAGATGTAGGTGGCAGAGGTGGAGCAGACACCAGGTGTGCTGCATACAGAAGCATGCGTGCCTCAGCCATCGGCATAATTGCACACTGCCGTGCCACACTCGGGAAGGGGAAAAATGGAGGTGAGATGAAGCCAGTCCCCTGCGGGCTCCACACTCGGCCAGCTGGCACCTCAAAGCCACGAGGTGAGTTCTGGTGGACAGCAGGGTGACGGGGCTGGGGAGCCGGC
Source organism: Neoceratodus forsteri (assembly GCA_016271365.2). Taxonomy (NCBI): domain Eukaryota; kingdom Metazoa; phylum Chordata; order Ceratodontiformes; family Ceratodontidae; genus Neoceratodus; species Neoceratodus forsteri. The sequence goes on along the minus strand of CM028129.1, from coordinate 564,938,209 downwards.
TGAATAGGGGCCGGTCGGTGGAGGAGGATAAACAAATGTATAAAAAAAAAGTAGAAACATCAGGCAGACTCTAGGGACTCCGTTTTTTCTGTCCTTAGCCATCGATGAATGTATCTGGGTGAATCCACCCACCCCTACTCTCACAATAGTCATATAGAAATAAAGGTTATTCTTAAACATGTAAACATGCATCTTCATCAGTAAGATTTACCGAACATATTACACTGTTGCTGAAAAAGGCAGAAATGCTCAATGAATAATCTAGATATTTATGAATCACATCAGCTGTAGTGAGAACACAAGCTGTCTACAGTAGAATAATGAAAAGCAATAATTAGCTTAGCTGCTTTTCAGCACTCCTGTTTGCCAAGTACTGCTAAAATGCCACTTGGGAACTGAAGAGTGGTTAGAAGTTTCGCCCCTTCCATACACTGAAAAACTTACATTTATTTATTTATTTTCTTTTGGTAACTGTGTAAGTGCACTAGATAGAACTGCCTATTTTCAGGCACGACCCGGGAGAGTACAAATCAAGGAAGAGGTAAAAACAAATACATATAAAGTGTTGTACAATAGGAGATTCCAAACAGTTATACAGAGGTGCAAGTTACATAGTACATAGAGGAGGTACCTATCACACAGTATAATAGGAACAAAACAGACAAAAAGGCACAGTTTACGGTTAATAATGTACAAAACATGACAGTGCTGTTGGTAAGTCAGCAAGGAGACAATTCCCAGGCAGAGGCAGGGAACAAAGTGCATAGCTGCAGCGGAGGAAGAGTGGGGATGGGAGGAATCAAGAAGCCACAGAGAAATTTAAGTGCAGGACAATGGTAGATTTGCATGACTTGTGAAGCTAGGGGCATTTGCAAATGTCAAGGGAGGCAAGGTAATTGTAATTAGAGAGGCCATTCTTGAAAGTGGGGTGGGATTTGGAGTGCCTAAGATCAAGTGGGAGAGAGTTCCAAAATTTGGGGGCATAGAAGGAAAAGGCAAGTTCACTCATCCTGGTAGAGCATTTTGGGACAGATAACAGAGCTAAAGACATGGAACGGAGGGAATGAGGGCAGTCCATGGGGGTGAGCATAGTAGCGGGTGTGGAGGGGATAGAAGAACAAATAATGTTGTCAGTCAGACAACCTAATAAATAAGCCCGATGCAAGGAAGGAAGCAACCAGTGGAGGACAGAGTAGAGAGTACAGTGGTGCTTAGCTTCATGACAGACAACAATTCTTAAAGAAAGATACAGACAAAGAAAGAGAAAGAGAAAGAGAGAGGGAGAGAGAGGATGGAAGAAATCTATGTCAGTTTTTAAATGATAAATATGTATATAATCGACATTAAATATTTTGCCATCCTAAAGCAGTCTATTAGTCTTTTTTTTCATACAGCTGTTTGGTCTTCCGCGCCTCCTCCTGCCAACTGGCGACAGGGACACATAGGGATTTTACAAGTTTTTCTCCCCTACCCCCCATGGCCCTGGCATACTGTTGAGCAAGCATGTGGAGGCATGCTACACACCCCGTAGCGCCAGCTCAGCCCCTTCCACCTCCCGGAACTGTTTGCCACCTCCACTCTGCCTACACTACCCACTGGACCTCCACCCGGTAGGAGCGGAACTACAGGGGGGTGCCAACCCACCGTCACCACCCTCAGAAGAGGAGAGCTGCCCATTAGCATGCTCGATCCTGCTCCGCCCTCCCCCCCACGCTGGCACCCTGAGGTCATTCCTGAACCCGGGTCACCAGTGTAGCATGAGGTGTAATGTCCAGCATCTCACTTCTCAGCACCACTGGGCCGGCTTTATTGGTCACTTTATATATTCAGATATCACCTATGGAGTTAATTTCATTTTATGCTTTTTTTTTTCACCTCTAGGCCTAATCTAGGAACCTCCTTCCATCCCACTCAGTGTCCCATTTCCCACCCGTGGAACCCCCAGAATCAGAAACTCCATTCCTGCCTTTGCTTCCTAATAACTTTGGTCCCGGGCTGATAGGCTACATCTTGTCCCCCATAAGCGGGACCTCAGGGGAACATGCCTCCAAGAATACTTTGCTCAACAAGCCTGGGATACCAGAGGGAATAGCCAGCCAGAAGAAGATGGGCCAGGCAGCCCAGTTGGGAGTAGTAGGACATGGGCACTTTATCTGTCCTAAGTCTATGTTTGTCTTTTGTATATTGTGTATGTAACATTTTTGTAAAATGCTGAGAAGGTCACCATTGTAAATGAGCTTAAGCTCTATGGTCTTAACCTTAAATATAACAAACAAAACAAACAAAAATAGTCAGCCCCCTTATATTTTGCCCTGTAGCCTCGCCCCTTGTCCCACCCACAGGGCATGCTCCTGTTGAGTTACCTGGACTTCTTCCTATCATGGCCTTTGGAATGATAGGGGAGCCCCTCTCCTCCTACGAAACTTCCCTAGTGTTCCTGCTTTATGTATGTAATGCCTTCTTTAAGGAACCGTCATTCCTTCTTACATGACACCACTTCCCCCTGGGCCACCAGGGGGAGGTCCAGCAAGGGAAGGACCCACTCTCCCTCCCTGTGGCAGGAGGCACTGAAGATGGATACCAGAACCCTGCCTTGCTGGTCTGAACCAGATGTCCCAGGCTCAGGGTGAAACAGTGAAAATTTTCCTTTAGGTTCTCTTTTTTTTTTTTTTTTTTTTTTTTCTTTTTACTGCTTAGACTGGTGTGCACTGTCCCTATTTCTCCCTGAGGTCCACCTGTAAAAGGTAAAAGAAACAGACAATGACAGCAGAAAAAGGCCACTGGTACATCTAGTCTGCACATAACACCCTGCAATACCCTGATACCTTTTGTCAATGTTTTTGTCTATACTAGCCACTCCCTTGCTCTGTCTTACTACTACCCCTCTGAGTGACTACTAAGCCCTTATCTTTGTCCAAACTGTGCTTGAAACCATTAATAGTTTTGGTTCCCACCACCTCCGCTGGTTCCATGGTTCAGCCACTGTCTCTGTAAAATGAAACTTTCTCACATCCGTCCTGAATTTCCACCCCCACCATCATCCATGCATGTCCTTGTGCTCTAGATTCGCTACTGCTATTGAACAGTTCCTTGTAGTTCACCTTGTTTGTTCCTTTCAGGAACTTGAAGGTCTCTATCATGCTACCTGTCTCTCATCTAGCCTCAAGTGAGTACGTTTGGTGCTCTTCATAGGATCTGCCCTGCTTGCCCTGAATCATTTTGATTACCCTACACTGCACCATCTCCAGTCTGCTCTTGTCTTTGGTTAGGGGAAGACTCCAGAACTGGGCACAGTACTCCAGGTGTGGCCTCACAAGTGATAAAAATATAGACAATGATGGCAGAAAAAGACCAATGGTCGATCTAGTCTGCCCATAACACCCTATCATACCCTGAGACCTTTTGTAATTTCGGGGTCTTTGTTTACACTATCCCCCACCCCTGCTCCCTGTTTTGCTACTCCCCTCTGGGTAACTACTAAGCACTTAACTGTCCCAATCATGTCTGAAACCAGTAATGGCTTTGGTACCCACCACCTCTGCTGTCTGACTGTTCCATGGCTCAGCCACTCTCTCTCTCTCTGTAAAATAAAACTTTCTCACAACCTTCCTGAACCTCTTCTCAACAGCTTCCACTCATGACCTCATGTTCAAGACTCGTTACTCTTGTTGAACAGTTCCTCGCAGTTCACCTTTTTCATTCTTTTCAGGAACATGAAGCTCTCTATCATATCAACCCTCTCTCATTTGGCCTCGAGTGAGTACATGTTCAGTGCCCTAAACTGATCCCATACACTGCACTGTCTCCACCCTTTGCTTGTCTTTGCTTAGGTGAGGACTCTAGAACTGGGCACAATACTCTAGGTGTGGTCTCACTAGTGATCTACATAGAGGCAGTAATACCTCTTTCCTCCTGCTGGCTGTTCAGAAGGACTGACCTTTGTGGCACTCCACTGATGACCTCTCTATCATCAGATCTGATTCCATTTATCACTGCCTTCTGCTGTCTCCCTTCCAATCTACTTCCCACCCATCTAACTATGTCCTTTGCAGCACCCAGATCCTCTAGCTTCTTCAGCAACCTTATGTGTGGCTGAAGTCAAAGTAGAGTAAATCCACTGCATGACCCTTATCCACTGCCCTAGTTACCTAGTCAAAGGATACTGTCAGGTTGGTTTGAAAAGACCTCCCTGCTATAAACCCATGCTGTTTACTATCCTGGAGTCAGTTTTTCTCCTGGTAGTCTACTAGGTTCTCTTTGACTACTGCCTCCATTAGTTTACCCACAATGGAGGTAAAACTGACAGGTCAGTTGTTACACAGCTGCTCTTGTTCCCCATCCTTGTATAGCAGAACAACATCCGCTACCACCAGTCTTTCAGAACCACCCTCCATCTGATTACAGCTACTGACCCAGGGGCTCAGCTAATTCTGATGCCAGTTCCCTAAGCACTCATGGATGCATCCCATCCGGCCCCAGGGTTTGATCTATCTCTGGGGCTGCTAGCACTTTTTCACTAGTAAATACCTGCTGTCTCATTTCCAGGATCCTGTTTCAGCAGCCTTTATGCCACTCCCTATGCCAAGGCCTGCTGTTCTCCCTAGTGAATACTGAGCAGAAGGGCTCCATGTCAATTCAGCGAAGATATTTCAGCAACGACAATTACGGTGATGGCAAAATCAGCAACTGGCAATACAGTGACGGAATGTATGGAGAATACAGTTACGGTGACAATTGCTTTCTGTGGATGCTTTGCTCCCTATGCCCCCTGGCTTATATATCCAACTCTAAGACTGTAGCACCTCGGGAAGGGGGGGGAGCAAATGTCACCATAACATTGTTCGCCGTACATTCCCAGTCACCGTAATGCCATATTGCCAGCCGTCAATTTGTCATCGTCATAATTGTCTTTGCCAATATTCCGTCACCAAATTGATATGCTACCAGAAGTAGTTATTCAGAATGGCTGCTTCCTGCTTGTCCTCTGTTAGTCTAACAATTCCACCTCCCATCTTTCTTTTTTCCCTTTTATTCCTAAAAAATTGCTTTTCACCACTTTTCATACCACCCACAATACGCAGCTCTGTGTGTGTTTGTGCATCTGTATTTGCCCTCTTAGCATCTCTAGTGCTTATTTGGTGCTACCCCCCCCACATTCTTCAGTCCCCTGCTTCACTTTGTACCTGAGGAAGGCCTTCTTTTTGGCTCTGTCAACCTCCCTAACCTTTCCACAGAACTATATTGGTCTTTTGTGCCCATTTCTCTTCATATCTGTTCTCAAGCCTGACTTCATTGCCTCGAGAATGACCCCTTTTATTTAACCCCATCTTTCATCCACTCCCTGATACTGTCCGCTCCAATTAACCTGTCCAAAACTAATTCCATTATCTGGTTTAAGTCTGCACTTCTGAAATCCAGAACTTCAGCCTTTGATGAGGGCTTACTGGCACCAAGGGACAATTTGAATCATATGATGTTATGGTTGCTGGACCCCAGTGGTTCCCTACCCACACTCTGTCTACACTTTCTGAGATGGTGAGCACCACACCAAGAATGGCAGACTGCCTTGTGGATTCTTTGATCAGCTGCACCAGCATGCAGTCCTGTAATGTATCTAGCAGGGCCTGACTTCTGGTGCTCCTAGCTGCTGGAATATCCCAGTCCATGTCGGTGGCTCAGTAGGTAGCACACTCGCCTCTGAGGCCGGGAGATCAGAGGGCTGTGGGTTCAGTTCCCACATCTGGCACTTGGGTTAATATCCCAGTACTGACACTGTAATGCAGCATGAGAGGGGTGCTGCATTTCTGAGGTGCCGTCTTTCGGATGAGACGTTAAACCGAGGTCCCATCTGCCTGGATTGGCGGTAGTTCAGGTGGATGTTAAAGATCCCATGAACACTTATCGAAAGAGTAGGGAATTTCCCGGTGTCCCGCCAAATTTCCCTCATTCACTAAAAAAAATACCACCAACAGCTTAATCTGGTTCAAGGTCAGTTGGCATTCATCTGTATCCCCCTCCCCCGGGTCGTGCCTGAAAATAGGCAGGATTTGTCTAGTGCACTTACCCGGTCAACAAAAGCTAAATAAATAAATAAATAAATAAATGTCTGGCAAGTTGAGATCCCCCTCTACTATCACCTCCCCATTTGCAACTGCCCCGCTCTACTTCTGCCACCAGTTCCCTATCAGTCTCATCCCCCTGCCCTGGTATTCTATAGACCACCCTTATATGCAATTTGTTACATGATGCCATCATGAGCTGAACCTGCAAAGATTCTATTTCCCCATTTCCTCTCCAGATGCAGCCATCCTCCACTGCCTCAATGTCTTCTTTGACACAGAGAGCTACCATTCCTCCATTACCTTTCCCCATCTTGCCTATACATGGTCTAGCCTGGGACCACCTGGTCCTAGTCATCATTCTCTGTGGTCCAAATTTCCTATAATGGATATGATGTACAACCCTGCATCTGCTACGATCAACTGGAGCTCACTGAGTTTTGTTTGAGCAGCTGGCATTAAGGCAGATTACTTTCACCTTCATGTGCCCAACCCCTTTTTTTTACAGGTCTCCATTTTTCTCTAGTCGCCTTAATTTCTTGTTTTTCCCATTTCTTGCAAGCTTAGTGAGCTCCCCTCCCTGGCAACTTTCTGTATCCTTTTATGAATTTGTGCCTTGCTACCTCCCTTCCTCCCCTATGTTTCTAGCCCCCATTTCAGGGAAAGCCATATTTAGGTTCCCCATTTCCTCTCCCTTCTCAGTAGTTTCCTTAGCCTCCACCTCCCCCGCAGTAAGTTTGTCTGTACACCAATGCAGATGTCAAACTTAGGCCCCAACGCAATGGTCCTCCTCTTGTTAGGTGAAAACCATCACCCATGAAAAGCCTCTTTTCTCAGAAGTCCAGGAGAAGGAGGGCATGGACTTATGAATATTTAAATGTCATGAGCCAGAAATAATTGTCTTTAAGGTACACTTCTCCCATTGCTTTCTTTCACCATTGATGTGCTTTGTTATCATTCGGAAACACCACTGAAAAGGAGATAGAATCATGAATAGTCAAATATGATGACAAACCAGAGAAACATATTTGAAGCCAAACTACTGCAAAGATCAAGACACTGGCACATTGAACAATGACTCTATATTAATTGTGCAATATAAAGAAATTGTGCATTGTGAGTGAGCTCAGTTGATTTGCTGTATTATTCAAAATATATACATTAAAGAATTTATTTTGATTAATGGAATATAAAAGAAAACTGTAATGTAATATGTGTGTGTGTGTGTGTGTGTGTGTGTGTGTGTGTGTGTGTGTGTGTGTGTGTGTGCTCCAGATATGAGAAGCTCCCTTCTTGCACAGCAGCCAGGTTTGAAAGTCCAGCTGAAACTGGATCTCACTGGAAAAGGCAGAGCAGGAGCCAGGGATGGGACCAAGATTGCTGATTTGAGGTTCATTTCTTGCTATAGTCTCCTTATACTAACATACTAACATACTAAAATGCCAGCAGAATAGGCCTAACCGTCTTTCATGTCTGCTCGTTTGGTCAGCCCCCACCCTGGGTGCTGACCTTGCTGCCCCCCTCACCTTCTCTGGCTTCTCCCTTCCCAGTTCTGGATATTCTTGCTGCATTGCATTTTGCTTCCAGAACCATCCCTGTACCTGTCCCACCCCTCTTGAACCCCTCCACCGTCTCTGCCTCCACCAGCCCCCTAGGCAGCGCATTCCATGGCTCCACCACCCTCTCAGTGAAGTAGCACCTCCTCCTTTCTCCCCTGAATCTTCCCCCCTCCAGCTTCCACCCATGCCCTCTAGTTGCCCCCTCCTCCTTCCTTCGAAGCACCCTGACTGTTCCTCCCCTATTTACCCTCTTCATGTACCTGAAGACCTCTATCATGTCCCCCCGGTCCCTTCTCTCTTCCAATGTGTACATATTTAGCTCTTCGAGCCTCTCCTCATAGGTCCTGTCCCCCAAGCCCCAAATCATTTTGGTTGCCCTCCTCTGGACCCTCTCCAGGATTAATGTCCCTCTTTAAGTGTGGCCTCCAAACTGCCGCAGTACTCCAGGTGCGGCCTCACCAAGCAGTTATACAGAGGGAGTATCACTTCCCTCCTTCTGGAGGTGATCCCCCTAGCGATGCATCCCAGCATCCTGTTGGCCTTGGCTGCTGCCCTCCTACAAGTCTCAGAGTTGTTCATCTTGACATCCACCACCACCCCAGGTCCCTCTCAGCCATTGAGACTTGTAGTATTTTCCCCAGGGTGTACACTTGGCCTGGGTTTCTGGCTCCCAGGTGGAGTACCTTGCATTTCCCTGCATTGAACCTCAGCTTCCACTTTCTAGACCATCTTTCCAGAGCCTCCAGGTCCCCCTGCAGGGCCACCCTCCCCTCCCCATCCACGCCGCCTCCAGTTTTGGAGTCATCTGCAAAGAGACTCATCTTACTCCTGATTCCTGTCCTTATGTCAGATCGTGGGTTGAACAGAAGGGGCCCAAGGACTGATCCCTGTGGGACCCCACTAATGACCCTCCTTGGGGATGAGACTATCCCACCAACTACGACCCTCTGGGTCCGGTCCTGGAGCCAATTGCCTATCCATCTGATCCTCTGGTTTCCCACCCCCATTTCTCCTAGCTTATCCAACAGGCCCACGTGAGGAACAGAGTCAAATGCCTTGCTGAAGTCTAGAAAGAGGACATCCACTGGTCTACCCAGGTCCAAGGCACTTGTCACCCAGTCATAGAACTCCACAAGGTTTGTCTGACACGATTTCCTGGGATGAATCCATGCTGTCTATCGTCCAGGCACCCTGACTTTTCCAGGTCCCCCCCTAGCCTCTCCTTGACAATGCCCTCCATCACCTTGCCCACCACCGATGTCAGGCTGACAGGCCTGTAGTTCCCTGCCACCTCCCTTGATCCCCCCTTGTGGATAGGCACTACATGTGCCACCTTCCAGTCCTGGGGCACCTCAGAGAGATGGTGAAAAGCTCCACCAGGGGTTTCGCCAGGACATCCGCAAGTTCCTTCAGCACTCTGGGATGTAATTTATCCGGCCTCGTGCTTTCTCCGTCTTAAGGAGCTGAGGCTTCCCTCACTCTCTGCTGTGATTTCCACTTCTGGCACCTCCTCTGCTTAGCCCTCCCCTCTCCTGCCAGTGATGCCTCCCCTCTCCCCAGACCCTTGATCGTTAAGTGTCCCCCCTCCTCAGTATCTCTGTCTCCTCCCATGTATGATGTAGCACCCCATTTTCCTTGGTGAAAACTGAGGTGAAGTACTCATTTAGTACCTCAGCCTGCTCCCTCCTTGAGTAGTTGAGTTTATTCTCATTTTATTGACGCTATTGTTTTCCTCCTATACCCCCCAGGTCAGCTTCATTCCGCTTCCTCACTTCTGAGTTTTGGCCCTGCTTACCCCTTGTTGCAGTACCTCCATGAATCAGACTGTTTCTGCTGTCAGTTTTACCCTGCTCTTAAACACCTTCTCGGGACCATTTGCTCCTCCTGGCCTTGCTCCTAGTATCTCTCTGCTTAGCCTTTGTATTTGTGCTTTTCTGCAGCCAGTATAATGGGTCAATTGTTATCTTGTTCCTATTCATTTGTATTATTTGCATTTTGTTTTGCACAGTTTCAAGAATTGTATTTCCTCCATTCAGCTTTCCCCATGTCATACCAGGAAACAAGTGTTTGTTGAGCATGTTTTCCTGGTAACCATTTTAACACAAATTACATGCCATTATTCACTTTCAGTTTGCTGCATTCTTTCACAAAGCATCCAAAACTTGACATTTAAATATAGTACATTTTAAGATTTGCTTGAGCCTCCCCTGGAACCGGTTGGGGCCTCCCCTGGGAGGCTGGCCTCACCATTTGAGAAACCCTGATTTAGTCACCTTAAGAATTCAAAAACCCAATTAGTATTCTACATATAAAAAATAATAATTCTAGAAAAGAGGTCACTGACACTGAGTCGATTCTAAGTGTTTTTACTAAGTACTATGCAGAACTATATAAGGAAGAAATTAGCAAAATATTTGAGGTGAGCTTCACTAATTTCTTTCAGAATCTTCATCTCCCTGGATTAACTGAAACAGACAAATCATTATTAGATGGGCCAATAACAAAAAATGAAATACATACAGTGATCTTCTCTGTAAACATACAAAAATCTCCTGGTCCTGATAGGGATCCCATAGACGTTTACCAAACTTTCTCCAAACAACTTACACCCACACTTCTTAAACTATTTAATGAATTACTACAATTTATTAAAGATAATTATAATTCCAAGATTGCATAAATGTAATATAAACTAAAATTAAAAAATTACTCACAGAAAATGCCTCCTTTAACCTTCTAAACAAAAGGCTAATCACGCTTATCCAAAAGAAAGGTAAAGATCCTGATTTATGTTCAAACTATAGGCCCACTTGCTTATAAATTCAGATACGAAAATATTAGCTAAGCTACTCTCCATGAGACTTGATAAAGTCATTCAAATATTAATAGGCCCACACCAGACCATTTTTTTACATGGGAGACATGCAGCCAATAACGTGAGGAAGATACTACATATTGTTAGAGCCACCAAAAGTGGCTTTGATTTCTCTTGATGCAGAAAAAGCTTTTGACAGGGTTAACTGGAAATACCTGTTCAAAGTACTGCAGTGATTTAATTTCCCTGTAAGTTTTATTAATTGGATTAAGATTTTGTATGCCAGCCCAAGATCAGCGGTCTTAATTAATTGGGACTACTCTCCCTATTTTGATATTCAAAGAGGAACCAAACAATGATGCCCACTATCCCCTGCCTTGTTTCTCCTATCACTTGAACCACTACTACATAAAGTAAAATATGCTCAAGGTTTGTTGGGGGTTAACATTTGGGGGGGAAAATATATCTGCATGGGTTATGCAGATGACATTTTAGTAACAGTATCTCACCCACAAGAAACTATTCCTAAAATTCCTAAAATCTTTATAGATATATATATATATATATATATATATATACCACATTTTATACCCACTCCCAGCCGGGGGCTCGGTGATGACTATGCCAACTATCTGGGGCTCTGTCCCCCCCACCCTTTGCAGGGGATCATGCTGCACAGTAGTGGCAGCTGGATTATTTCATTGCTTGTCTGGTGTCATGGTCCCTGAATCCTCACACCTTCAGGATACCGGCACAAGGACCATAGTCCAGGCTGTAGACATGCAGATGCACATCTCAGCCAAGCACCTAACAGCATCCTTACCTCACCACACCACTAGTTACACTTACTGGGAGTGGTAAATCAGCCCTCCCCCCTGAGGTGGAGAGCATCCTATGGGACACTCAATCCTCCTCCTCAGCCACCCCCTGATGACACAGGCTCATTCCTCTCCCAGGTTACTGGCGTCAGAGGTGGTGGCACTACTGCCGCACTGACGGGCCAGACTCTATTCCTAAAATCTTAATGATAATCCAAGAATATGGATGCATTTCTGGCTACAAAATAAATAAAGAGAAAACTCAAGTTCTTTTCTTAAATAGTAAATTCACTATCGGCGAGGAGGAAGAAATTGGTCTACAATGGACTAATGGTGAAATACCATACAGTATTTAGGAGTCAAACTGACCAAATCCTATAGACATTTATTAAAACAAAACTTATATAAAATAAAACCAGGGCCATATTAACAAGTAATGGGGGCCCCTGAGCTATGTAAAATAGTGGGCCCCCTGTGACCTGATTAATAGGTCAGGGATTCGGGGACCACCTAGGCCCTCGAAAGCTGAATGGATTTTAATTCCTAAAAAGGCATTTGGAGGGATTTCTAGGCACTCTGAATGCCCTGTCTTGTAGTGGGGAAAGGAAGGTTAGAATGTCTGAAATTGCATGATTACAGTACATTTACACTGAGTGTCCGTGGATGGACCATAATCAATGCCATCAATTATGGTCCATCCACGAACACTCAGTGTAAATGTACTGTAATCATGCAATATTCAATGGCAGGTTAGAGATGATGTACAACTTAGGAGCATGCACACAGAAGACCTTTTTAGATCTGAAAGGGGGAAACAGTTTAATCAGGAAAGGCACACTAAGCCTAGCTGGGATGATAAATTCAGTATCAAGCTTGGTGTGAAGCAATGAATATAATAGGCAAGGCAATAGTGTCAACTTACTGGACTAGATAGAAGCACTACTGGTACTGAGTCACAGAGCACAACTTACAAATATGCACTACATATACAACAGAAGCTAACCTCCTTTGTCAAACTATTTTAATAAAGAATACTTTCAACATTGGTGCACATACAAATTACCATACGTTGCTGCCACAAAAATGTTATGTCCAGGGTTTTAAATAACTGCAAACTTGATTAGCATATTCACAAGTAAAACTGCTTATCAGTTGGAATAATGCATAGCTCGTGTCTCGGTTTGTAACAAAAACTGCTAGAAAATGAATATACCTACCTTTTGGCAATTGATTACAATGAAAGTGCTAATCAATTTTTGCAGTTATTTAAAACCCTGATGTCAGTCTTTTGCAAACTTGACATGCAAACCAACCTGGTGTCACCGTCAGGGCTTATATTGCCATCCAACTGAAAATCTGAAAGAGATCAAGATCAGAAAGTAAAACCAGCATTACTCAAAATTTCCTTGCATTCATGTAAAAATATCTAGACAAGATAGGCAACAATCACCAAATGTGGAAAAATTACACACAATGAAAATCTTACCTTTTAAAATGTCAGTTTCTTCTGAACTTTAAGGTAGGAAAAATCACAGATGAGGACATGGAACTCCATTTCTCGTACCAGCTCTGATTCGCCTGCCATGAGAGACAAGGCATTCAGATGATACTGATGCATTGTTGGTCTCAGCTCATTTTTTTATCCTTGAAATCTTTGAAAACGTGCATTCTCCTTCACAGTTCGTCACTAGCAGTGTCTGGAAAATTCTAAGGGCAATGTCCACATTAGGAAACATTGATTGAAGGCCATTGTACCTTAAATCTTGTAGCAATTTGGCTGGAGACTTATCTGGCTCATCTTGTACAAAGAATTTAAATTGTAGGAATTCAGCAGGAAATATCTGATTATCCAAGTCCTGGGCGTAAACTGCAGCAAGGTTAGCAGCAAGCTTGGAATGCCGATGATGTTCAATGAGCTTAGTTGAAACAGAACTCCAAAGCGGTCACAAAGCATCTTATAGGCATTCAGTCAATGATGAAAACAAGCTGACAATTTGTCAATTATGACATAGAATGTTTCAATACAAAATTTTTGGCTTCCTTCAAGTAAGGTGTCAGGCTCTCCGGATTCAACTGCAAGTTGTTTTCTCTTTTGAATATGGCAGAGATCACTTTGATATTTTTGTGAGATAGCCTTGCATGTCTTCTTAACAGCATTTTTAAAATTCTCAAATTGATCTTGCAGGGCAGCCACAAATTATACCAATGAATGCAGTAAGTGAACTGCTGTATTTTTTTTTTGAACTTTATATTTATTATTTTTTCAATAACATACCATTGAAGACACATATAGCATACAGACCATAGTATTTTCCCAACTGGTAATCAAGTACCTTAATACAAGGAGACATATGCATATGCTAGATTGAATTACGACATTGAGGGAGTTACTAAAGTTCAACAGGTTACAAAGTAAGAACAACCTAGATTTTGCTGCAGAAAAGAGTCCAAGAGCAGCATGGCTTGCACTAAAATTAGTAAATGTCCAGCATCCAATCCCAAAATTAGCCTCGCTCATATTGAGCATATGGCGCCATGCTTCATATCTAAAGCAAACTTTTAGACTCTGAGATATACATCTGGAGCAAGAGACTTCTACTAAAAAATTTTAAATTTGAGAGATTTTACAATCGCTCTCAATATTTCTCCGAAACACATAACTGAAACAGCAACATGTTAGAACATTTAGGTCAGCAGAGAAAAGAGTTCAAAGAACACTGTGACTTGGTGGAGTCGTCACCCCATGATTTATTATGCTACGTAGGTAGCTAATATCAGTGGGAGAAAGTACAAAGAAGTGTAAGTCAATTATATAAGTTTCCCCATCACGCTCATCCAGAGTGCTATCTGATTGTGGGACAAACCTGGCTGACCATTTTCCAACTTCCACCGGGTCTCCAAAAATGCAGACTTTTCCCTCGTAGATGATGAGAAGGTGGGCTGGAAACAAGGTTGTGTACAATGCCCACTTCTCTGAGGGGACGCCTCATACCATTGAACTTCTTGCGACGTTGCCGTGCTGCAAAACTGAGATTGGGGAATAAATAAATCTACCTGTCCTCAACCAGAATAGGGGCCGCTCGTCAAGCTAGTGACAAAATTCTGTCTCTCTCCCCAATACCTGATGTTACCAGCGTAAGGGTACGGGGCTCCTCTGTTTGACAGCGACCTCTGAGTGTAACTCTATACACTTTCTGCAGCCCTTTAATTGAATCTTGGCCTGATGGAACCAACTTTTCATTGAGAAATTCAATTAAAGCCATCATCGGATGATCCCCCTCGAACCCTTCAGTTAAACCCAATAAACGTAAATTCACACTCCTGAGCTGATTCACTGTCATTTCTAGCCTGGTACAGAACAGCTGTAACTCTCTGGACATTAACGTGGTGGCCCCCAGTGGCTGAATCAGCCCATTTAGTTACATCCCCAAGTTCCGTTTAAGACCCTCCACCAAAGCTTCCAACAGAATCACCCGGCCATTGAAGGAGTCCATTTTCTGGGAAAGGCCAGCCACCGAGGTAATAAGGGTCTGTATTTTTGACCCTAGCATTGCAAGGGATTCATCCGTACTTGCCGAGGTTGTTGCAGGATCCTCCAGGCCCGACCGCGAGGTCGGGGCCATGGCAGTACTTTTCCCATGTTCTACAGTGCCAGCTCTTCTATCCCGGTTGGGGTTCCTCATTTTGGGTAATTCAGTGTTCAAAAGACTGATCCAGCTGTCCAAAAATGTAAATTCTGCACCCAAATGTAATTTTTTTTTGAGTTTTGGTGAAAATATAGCAGAGCTGTTTGTTCCTGCTTCCATCTAGCTCGGGCTCCACAGCGCCCCCCGTGAACTGCTGTATTGAGATCGATATGCATTTTCTGTAGCTGCATGCTGGTCATTTTAAACCGCTGAAGCACAGTGTCCCAAAATTGAGCCATGAAGGCTGTTTCCAACTGCTCCATTTTGCTCTGAAGGGAAGCCACTTCTTGTTGGGTCTCAGCTGACTGGTTCATATCTTCTGACAGGTTTTGTAGGGCTTGCCAAATTCTTTCATAGTTCTGCCACAAAGCTTTCGTAGAATCAGCACAGCTACTCCATCTTGTGTCAGAGAAAATACTTGGCTTATTGCAGTTCTCTGGTTATTGAGTTTTTAACTTTCTGCCCCATCAAATCAATGAATTCATCACAAATTGTTGATGACAGATAGGCGGTATTACCTCTACCCTTGTATCCAAACTTAGCCATATGATCAGCCAAAAACAGATCAAACTGAACGATCAGCTCCAAAATCCCCAAATAGTTTCCATTATGTGGTGACCCTAACAGCCCATCTTCACCTCAAAATGCAAGTCCACGCTCACTTAAAAACTTGATAACTGCCACAACACGTTTAAGAACATCTCACCAGTACTGGCATTCTGACTGAAACTGCCGAGCTAGATCTGCATCTACTGTACCTGTCGCCTTTACACGCCCTATCCACGCTAGCATACAGTTTCAGTGTTCCAGGCATTTCTCATCTTCAGAAATGCACTTGAGGTGTTTCCAGTCACTGTACCCTTCAGTAAAGGCATGCAATCTTGTTGATAAAAGTTTGCAGGCAAAACAGTAAACATTTCCAGCAGATGGTGAGTAAATAAGCCATTCCCGCATAACTACTTCACCATTCTGCAGCTGGCATGAAAAACAGATCTCTAGATAGCGTCCGAGTCTTCCCAGCAATCACCCAAGCAGAAGCAGAGAAATCTGGTACATTTTTATTCTGACAAGCAGCAGAACACTTAGCAATCCAAAAACTCCTGAAACTATCATCAATGTTACTCCACAATGCAGGATCACTGGTAAATCGATCTGCTTCAATAACATTTTTCTTGCCTTCACTTGAGCCCAACCCTGAGTCATGATCCTCTTCCTGAGAGTCATCTGTAGCCAGTGCCACCACCCCATCCATATTTTGTGCATCTGGACTACTAGTAGGCATGTTAACTTCTACAATACCTCCTTGCGGCTGCATATTGTCAGACTCAGAAGCACCATTGGCTGGGCTGGGTTCATTGGCGTTGCTGTCATCATCAAATAATTGTTGCTTCTCAGAGTTCTCTGGCTCCTTGAAGAATTGTCTTATTTTTGGGATCTTCCCCAACAAAGCCACTCCTTTCATCTTCCTTTCTTTGTCAGGAGGTGGATGATGGAACTGCTGTCAAGCTCCTGTTGATTTCTCACTATCCAAATTAACAACATCAACCAGACAATGACCAGAAGTAGCATTATGTAGTAGTAGTAGTCTACAGAACTGTTCTCTGTTGTCACTCAGTTCATTGTCACTGTCACACACTGTAGAAGAATCTGATCATCTACTGAACAGAATAATCACAGGTCAAGCGACACACTTGACACACAGACACACACTCAGATCTCTGGACTGCCTGGGTGCCTGCTGCTGCCCACTGGCTGCTGGCTGTAAAGTACAGCAAAAAACCACACAAATGGTACCACAATCTTCTGACAGATAGCATAAGCTTCCCTTCAAATTGCAAGGTTCAAGCTTCCTGCCCTCTGCCCTGCATGTGACCGTGACATGACGTGACTCTATTGAGTGTGTCAGCTGACTCAGGCTGCCTCCTCTGCACTGCAGCCTGCTGTGCTGCTGCCCTTTGTATTAACTAAGTATGTCTAATAAAAAACATTGAACAAATATTACCAAATCCACCAGAAATGGAACCAGTAACCTGGCCCTCCCTGCTGCTGCAAAGGCTTGCCAGGATCATCCATAACTATATAGCAAATACGCTGCCAGCCGCTGTGACACTGTGTCACAGTGTCAGGAGTGAGGTCCGAGTCCCACACAATAATACCCCCCCCCAGTTCTTTAGCTCCGAACCATCTCAAGCTCAAAACAAGTTTGACTGAAAATGTATATATCACTCACCGCATGTGTGCTGTTGGCTGCTGTCAGTGTCATGGCTTACCTTACTCTTGATCTTGACATTGAAGTCTTTTTCTTTGCTGCACACTTGACTTGCTTCTTTGACTACTGCCTGCCTGCCCTGCCCCATAGTGCGCCACCACTACTGCCAGGCTGGTCTGGCCTGGCCCCCAACCCCCAAGCCCAACTAAAAGCCCAACTGATAGGACAGCTGACAGAGAGTTCATGCACTCAAGCAGCAGTGTAGCAGAGACTCTGACTGATGTGCTGCTGGCAATATAATCCTTGGTCGGTCAGCAGTTGCACGGTGCTGGTAAAACATGCGGCAACAATTTCCATGCTGGCAGCCAGATCTCTAGTGAGACCCACCCCCCCCTGTCCATTTCATTAACACCTCCAGCTTGACCCACCGACCCCACCACAACCTGGCTGAACAACTGACTCAGTCAGTCAGTGTTGATGACTACACAGCAGCAGCCAATCATTTGGGGCACATTACTTAAATAGACCTCGCCTCCTCCCTCCTCTGGCTCCTGGCATTTTCAGTACCTGCTGCCCGGGTTGAGTCATGGACCCTAATTTTCCTAGGGCCCCTGGGCCCGTGTGTTAATCCGGCCCTGAATAAAACATACTTGTGACGCTGATCTTGAGAAATGGAACAGACTCCCCTTGAACATATGGGCTAGAATTTAGTCAATCAAGTTGACCCTCCTTCACAAAATATTATAGCAACTTATGCTTATTACTAACTGCATTCCCCCCAAAACTGGTTTACTGCTATTCACAATGCCATCAAGAAATGTATATGGTGTAAAAGATACCTTGTCAATACTATCAAAGGCTAACTAATACAAAACAACAGGGTGGTTTAAAATTGCAAGACTTCTATTTATACCACTTAGCTTGTAGAGCACAACAGTTCAGTAAGTGGGTCCGAACATGGAACAAAGATTCCCTTTACATACCTGAATGGCCACTATCAAGAAATATATTATGGCCAGTGGACAAACTGATATTAGATCCCTTGTATTTCTTAATCTGAACTTAAAAAGAAAACTCACCCAGAACCACATCATAATCAATTTTATCAGGTAAATTCGGCTACTAAGCTCCATCTCATAACTCAAATTAAGCAAATCCCCACAACTGCCAGTCTGGGGCAACCAAAATTTTAGGGTTAACAGTAGAACAGTATTTGACATTCACATTCAGGAAAAGGGTATCATAAAAGTCCTTGACTTAGCAGAGAACAAGTGGCTCGCTAACAAACAACTGGTTGGAAAATATGACTTAACCCAAGAACAACTTATTCTAATATCTACCATTAAACAAAATATATCCAACCCCTATAACATAGAAGTTGATGGCAGATAAGGCCTGCAAGACCCATCCAGTCTGCCCATTTCTTTTTCTACCTTATAAATGTGCCATCGTCCTTTGCTGTCAGTGGCCTATCTATTCATACTCATCTGTATTGCTCCCTTATGCCTATCCCATGCCTGTTTGAATCCCAGCACTGTATTCATAGCCACCACTTCCTGAGGTAAGCCATTCCATGCATCCACCACCTTTTCTATGAGAAAGAACTTCCTCACTTTACCCCTTAATCGGCCTCCCTCTAATCTCATGCTGCATCCTCTTGTCCTGCTATTTTTCTTATATTTAAACATGTTAGACTCTTTCACCTTGTTAATGCCCTTAAGGTGTTTGAATGTTTCAATCATATCACCTCTCTCCATCCTTTGCTCTAGGGTATACATATTGAGCTCCGTTAATCTGTTTTCATATGTCCTCTGATGTAGTCCCAGCACCATTTTGGTTGCCCTTCTCTGGACTGCTTCAATTTGGTTAATGTCCTTGTAAAGGTGTGGCCTCCAGTACTGCACGCAGTACTCCAGATGGGGCCTAACCAGTGTCTTGTAAAGAGGGATTATTACCTCCCTCTTACGACTTGTGATACCCTACTAATACACCTAACATCCCCCTAGCCTTACCTACTGCTTTAGAGGCCTGCTTGGATGATTTCAGGTCATCGGTGATGATGATGCCCAAGTCTCTTTCTTCCTTTGTGACTGCCAGCAACTCCCCTCCCAACCTATAGGTGGCTTCAGGGTTTCTCTTCCCTATGTGCATGATCTTGCACTTCTTTGGATTAAATCCCAGTTGCCATTCTTCCAACCGTTTTGCTAGTTTATCCAGATCTCTTCTCATTCTGTCCACCCCATCTGGATTATCTACTCTGTTGCAGATCTTAGTGTCATCTGCAAACAGACAAACCTTACCTTCTAGTCCATCTGCAATGTCACTGATGAAGATATTGAAGAGGACTGGCCCCAGGACTGATCCCTGAGGTACCCCACTTGTGACTTGCCTCTCTTCTGACTGCATACCATTTACCACCACTCTGTTTTCTGCCCATCAACCAGTTTGCCACCCAGTTGACCAACTTCTGACCCACCCCAAGCCTACCCAGCTTGTTTATCAATCTTCTATGTGGAACAGTGTTGAAAGCTTTGCTGCAGTCAAGGTAGGTGACATCAACTGCTCCCCCCTTGGTCCACCACTCTGGTTACCCAGTCAAAGAAATCTAGGAGATTAGTTTGACAGGGCCTTCCTTTTGTAAACCCATGCTGTCTTGGATCCTGTGCCCCTATGGATTCCAGGTGTTGCACTATCCTTTCCTTAAGGAGTACCTCCATACTGTTGCCCACTACTGAGGTAAGACTGACTGGGATCACATGAGCCCTTCTCCAGTCTTCTGGGACCTCTCCCGTGCTCAGAGACTCAGTAAACAGTTCTGCTAATGGCTCTGCTAGTTCCACCCTTAGCTCCTTTAGCACCCTGGAATGTATGCCATCAGGTCCCATTGCCTTGTCCACCCTGAGCTTATCAAGCTCTTATAGGACCCTTTCTTTTGTGAAGGGACTAGTGCTAACATCCCTCCCCCCCCCCGTGTCAATGGTGCTGAGCTGTGGGCCTGCCTACCTTCTCTTCAGTAAATACTGAGCAAAAGTATCTATTTAGGATAGATGCTTTTTACAGGGTCCTCCTCCTCCACCGCCCCTTTTCTCCTTTGAGCTTAGCAATACCCTCTGGACTTTCTCCTTTCACTAATGTATCTATAGAAAGTCTTGTCACCTTCTTTTACTGTTTGTGCTAGTGTTTCCTCAGTTTGGGACTTTGCCTGCCTTCTGCCTTCCTGCTTCCCTAAAGGCAGTTTGGTATGCCTCCTATCTTCATCCCGCTGTGTTCCCTTATATTTCCTGAAGGCCAGCCTTTTGGCTCTGACCTTTTCTGCTACTGCATTTGAGAACCAAAGTGGTTTCCTTCTTCTTTTGCACTTCCTTTTCTGTCTAACACAATGGGATGTTGCTTCAAGTATTGCATCCTTAATGCTTGCCCACTTTGCCTGTACCCCCTCACCTGTGTTTCTTTTTGCCAGGGCTAGCTTAACTCTTTTGGCCATCTTATCAAAGTCATTTCCTCTGAAGTCCCATATTTTTGCCTTGGAATGGGATGATTTAGTTATAGTGGCCAAACTGAACCATACTATGTGATGGTCACTGGCCCCCAGGTGACCTTCTACCTGGATATCTGTGATCCCTTTCCTGTTAGTCAGTACTAGATCTAAGATAGCCCTGTCTCTTGTGGGTTGTTGTACCAGTTGTTTGAGGCCCTCTCCCTTCAGTGAATCCACCATGTGTCTAGTTCTGGCAGATGTTCCTGCTGGTATTGACCAATCTGTATCCGGCATGTTGATGTCTCCTATTATCAGAACCTCCCCTTTAGCTGTCATGTTTTGTATATCTTCTAACAGTAATGTGTCTATGTCCTCCCCCTGGTCTGGGGGCCTGTAGACAACCCCAGTTCTTATGGCTGTCCCATTTCCTGTTTCCAGGGTGACCCACAGTTCTTCTGGCTCCTATGTGTATTCTGAATTTCTGTAGCTTTGATATTTTCATTGACATAAAGGGCCACTCCACCCCCTTTTTGCACCTCGGTCTCTTCTGAACAGTACATAGCCAGGTACTGAAGTCTGTAAGTGTGGTTACTGGTAAACCATGTCTAGATTAATTGCTACTATGTCAGTTTGGCCTCTGACATTGTGCCTGCAGGTCTGGGATCTTATTTGCCACGAGCATTGTGTACATGATTTTCCATTGGCCAGATTTCGGTGTTAGTTGTTGGGTGAGGTCTGGCATTTCCCCTGTCGTCATATGGGGAGACGGACCTTTTTCTTACCTGGTGATGCAAATGAACTGCAAACATGCTGAATTCCTGTTTGACCACTAGCTGAGGGGGGAGGGGTGTTCTTCCAATTTGACATATGGGGTGCTGCACCCCTCTCCACCTTTGCTAGTTTAAATATTCTGCAAAGACGTCAAACTTCTGCCCCAATGCACTGACTCCCTCCTTAGTCAGATGCAGTCCATCAAATTTAAAGGACTTTTGCTCCCAAAACTATTGCCAATTCCCTACAAATCTGTGTCCTTTTTCCTGGCACCAGCCCTTGAGCCACATGTTTAGCTCCCCTCTCCCCCCTTCTCTGACCTTCCGTCCATCTTCCCCCCTCTCCCAGACTGGCAGAATCTCAGAGAATGAGATGCCAGATGATATGGATGATAATTTGTCACCCAGCCTTGTTAGGTGTTCCTTGGTCTCCACAACTGACCGGCTGGCGAGATCATTTGTCCCTATGTGTACCAGGACGTCAATGTTTTCTCCTGCTTCCTGAACAGTTTTAGCAATGCGGTCAGTGTCTCTTCACGCTGATGTACCTGGGAGACATCTGGCCATTACCCCTGGCTGGAGATAGGCAGCAACTCCCTGAATCATTGAGTCTCCTATGATCAGAAGTTTTTTGGATTTCCTTTTTGCTTTTTCTGTTTTAGTTCCTGATTTACGCAAGTTTTGTTGTGCTAGCTCCTGTGCTGCAGTGTCCTGCTCCACAGTATCCTCTGCCCCTTTATTTGATTTCGGAGATAGAGGCTGATACCTGTTTGTAGCGTTTATATGGTTTTTGGAGGTAATATGTTGGAGAGTATCGAGTGATGGGGCCCCTGATTTGCCCCTCCTAACCACCTGCCAACCTCCCAGACCAATTACCCTCTGCAGTCGAGGCTCTTCTGTTGGATGTTGGGGAAATGGCGGGTGGTTTTTATAATGTATTTCCTCTTGAATATGAAATTTGAGGCACGCAATCTCTGTCCATGCTGCCCGGAGCTGAGCCCTAAGATCTCCAACGGCCCAGCATGTAGGACAGTGTCCTAAATCTTGTAAGACTGTCCTTCTGAAAAGTGTTCCACAGTACCTGCAGTTAATGATATCCATTCCAGATAAGTTGCTGGGTTTATAACCTGGTCAGAGTAATTAGAAGGAAGAAAATGCAAGTGATGTTTTGATTTTGTGTTTTGTTTTCGTATAACTTGTTATAACAAGTTAAATTACTAGTGCCCCTGTAAATGAGCTCACCTTGTGGATGTCCCACTGATACGCCCTTCCTGCTTTGCCACAGGAAATGTCATGACTGTGGTGCCCTATAAAAGGAGTGTAGTGTGGCGTGGTTGGGGATGGGGGTGGGTGGCTGGGCCCTTCCCCTGCTGAAAAAGAAGAACCACGGACGAAAGAACAAGGAGGTAAGAGCAGAAACAATCAGTCAACAACAAATGCAATAACCCTGAAAGCTTATCCTAATATTAGATAAAACTGTAAACCTGTAAAGCACCACCTGTAATAATTTCAGAGAAGATATACCCTGTAAGAAACACTTTGCTACAGCGAAAAATAAAGCAGTAACAGAAGATATACCTTGCAAAAGATAATTTGAATCAGAAGATTACAGCAGTACTCTGTTAGCACACACCTGTAGGCACACCTTGTAATAATGCAGAAGTTGGTATACCAGCAACAACAATTTGAATCAGAGAAAAATAAAGCAATGAAATGTTAGCAACAAACAGTAGCAATCCCTGTGAATACAAAATAAAAATAACAACACACAGTAAATCTGCTTAGCCAAAAGAAGTCTTAATCCTTTCCCTTGCTCTGGTAAGGTTATCTGCTCTGTCCTTTCAAGCAATCTAGAAGGAAAGAGCTGAGGTGAAGCTAGGTGCTTTGGCCAGCAAACTAAGTCTTCTATAATTAGAGAGTTTATTTTCTAAACGAACAATAACACTAAGGGGTTTCTTTTAACTTGTAACATCAAACCCCGAATTTCTTATCTTTGCTTTCTCATCATGAATAGTTTGTAAAGTGGATCCACCTGTTCATAAAAACTATTGGAACAGAGTGACTAATAAAGAGGCTGAATTCTGGAATTGGAACGAAATGTTGACATTACCTCACAAGATCTATTCTTTGACAAACCACAGGTTCATACAGTACAGATTACTGAATAACCTCTTTTATATACCCTCTCAAAGAAATAAAATGCAAATTCAACTGTCTGACAACTGTGTTAAGTGCGATGAAGAAAAAGCGAACCTTAAAGAGCTACTGATGCCTCAAAGAAAACTTTAAAAAGCATAATAATTAGATACAATTCTGCCTGCATTCCATTTATATTTTATATGTTTCTCCTCCCTATTATTTATTACTAAGGAAATTTGCATGAATATATGATCTTTATCACTTAGAGTTTCTTTAGAGTCCATCTGCCTCTATAACTTATTCCGTACTTCAAGTTATAATCCTCTGTTGTGACGTCACATCCTGTTGCCATGGGAGTAACTGTGATATCACAAGCAGTGCCCTGTGACTTCAGGTGGGGAGAAAGCAGCAGGAATAGACAAACTCTTTAGGAGCAAAGATCCTGTTTTCATACAGATGACCTCAATAATAAATAATGGGGAGGAGGAATACAGCACTAATGGGAAATACAAGCTGGACTGTGTCTAAATATTAGGTTTTGCTAAAGTTCTCTTGAACGTGTCACCAACTCTTTAAACATATGATGTGGGATTATCCATATGTCAAGGCCTCTTGGGAACCTATACAAAATCACCTGATTGGTCTTCCCAGAATCTATGCTAACCTTAACTTCTGTACTTGCATTGTTGGTTTCTTTCAGCCTCTTTCCCACTGTGAAAATAGTATACTTTCTCTTATTTCTATTACGGCTAAAAACCTCAAACTTAAATATTGGATTGATAGGAGTTTCCCTTCTTTGACTGAATGTAAAAATGCAATTAGGAAAGCTTTCAAACTTGAGAGGCTTGCTCATGGACTTATGGACAAGCATGTCAACTTCAATAAAAAATGGGATTTTGTTACAAAAATATGTACCAGGACTTAAATCACACCAAGCAGGTTTTACTCTTCTTCATTGCTCACTACTCCTGCTTTCATATTACCACACTCCTTTCTATTTCTTTCTTTAGTCTATTCTTTTTCTCTTCTATGGATTTCTCTTTCTCATAATATTCTTCTCTTCAAAATCTTTATTTCATCAATGTCTTGTTTATATCTATTACCATCCTGTTTACCTTGTTTTGTGTATTTTAAATTTGCTTATTTATGGATATGTTTATTGTATTATACCTTAAGGATTTACTTAAAATATGTGTAAGTTTTATGGTTGTTTCCTATGGTTTATGTACATTGGTTTTCTGAAAATTTAATAAAAACTTGTGAAAGAAACAGTTTTATCATTCAGGGAGTGTGTGATTTTCTTCATTTTATAGATCTGGTTAACTATGGTATGCCAGGTGATAGGGGTGTAAGCCAGAGTATGGTGATATTTTTTTTTTTTTTTTTTTTTTGAGGTGGTATTTATGATGCCCAGGCAATATCAAGAGTTTGGGTCTTTTAGGCCTTGTGAGAGCTGAAAAGGTAAGAATAGTTCTGCAGTCAGAGGCACGGGCCTGTCATACAACTCCTCCAATTCCATTTGCAGGGCCTGAAAGAAAGGGTGTGAGACAGGACATGACCACATTTTGCAAGGGTGTGAGGTGCAGAAGCCTCTCCACAGTGCCTCCAAGAGGAGGGATCTCTGGAGGGTAGGTAGTGGGCTGTGATAGTTGGGGTGTGAAAACAATCTCACAAGCTGTTTCCATGAATAGACTCTCC
Organism: Neoceratodus forsteri; assembly: GCA_016271365.2. Lineage (NCBI taxonomy): Eukaryota > Metazoa > Chordata > Ceratodontiformes > Ceratodontidae > Neoceratodus > Neoceratodus forsteri. The sequence continues at coordinate 564,912,978 of CM028129.1, read as the reverse complement.
AGTGATGGGAACGTGTCATCTTAGAGGATAGTTGACATGGCCTGTGCCCAACCTTTGTTTTAATTTGTGTGCCCATCTCCTCCTGCCATTTTAAGACTATTTTTCTTTCATATTCTCCCTTGCTGACTCTGCTAGCTACTTGTAGAGATGGGATATTATGTGGTTTAACATACCAGTCCTCATAAATAATATTAGAGAGCACATGATCACCAAATGTGCTTCCAGATTACGAGCACCTGTAGGGAGGGAAGAAATACAGTGTCTTAATTGCTAGAAGTGGTAAAAGTCTGCTTGTCTAAGGGCATATTTGGTCTGGACCTCTGTAAAGGAGGTTCAGACTGAGTGACTCCCAAAATTAGTTGGCAGAGATATTGCAAAGAATGACGTTCCCAGATCCTGAAGGCTGCATCTGTTTGGGCTGGGTGAAGTGCTCTAAGAGTGCTAGTGGGCATGAGAGAGAGAGGAAGGGAAATAAATGTAGTAATTTGTGGACTGAGTGTTAGATTAAGACATGCTGTCAGAACCAGGGGTTTATGCTAGTTGTTAATAAGGATGTGGTTCCGTATGATATATAGAGAATATAAGATCTTTGTTGGGAAAAAGTGAGACTTTTTTTTTCCTTTGACAAAGTATCCGAGGTGCACCTAGGTGCCACAGGGCTATGAATCTAACCTAGAAATAGTTTGAGTTGTGGGAGGGCAACATTGCCTTCCTCTTTAGAAAGTGTCAATGTTTGTAGCTTAATCTGTGGATGCTGTCCAGCCCAGAAGATCCTGGAAATCTCTATTCCACTACTGAAAGGTGGACAGGGAAAGGGAAGCCAGGATATTTTGAAACAAGTATAGCACCCTGGGCAGTGTGACCATACAGAACATCTCCACCCCTCTAGAGAGGCTCGGAAGGAGTGTGCCCCAGCATGATAGGTCCTGCACAAGCTGTACAGAGAATGGCACACAATTATCCCTGTAGGCTGTGTTGGGGTTTCTAGATAGGGAGATACCTAGGTGTTTTAATTTCTCCAAATCCCAGAGAAAGGGATGCTGCTGCTTTACCCCTGAGACAGGAGGTAATGAAAGGTCAATGGTTCGGTTTGGTGGTGTTTAACTTATATCCTGACACTGCACCAAAAAGGCATCAGGTATTCTGAACACAGTGGAAAGTGACTGCTCCAGGTCATTGGACAGAGGAGCATATCATCAGCATACAGTGCTATGTGGTGTCCAACCCTCCCACCAGATGCCGAGAAGGTTGTAGCCTCTCAAATGGTCAGAGCCAGAGGTTAAATATAAATGGTGAAAAGTAGGGGGGAGGGGGGTCACCCTTGCCTGGTTTCATGGAGAAGGGAGTTGTCCTCAGAGTGGCACCCAGAGACCTTAACACAGCCCTGGGAGACTCATAAATACCCTGTAATAGCTTAATGAGGGAGACCAGGAATCTCAGCCATCCCAGAACAGTGTATAGGAGCAGCCACAAGACCTGGTTGAGTGCCTTTTTGGCATCAAGGCTGAGAAGTATGGAAGGGGTCTTGCATGTCTACATTTCATGTATGATGTGCACAGTGCACCTGGGGTTGTTCATTGTTGTCCATGTCCATACAAAGCTTGTTTGGTCAAGCCCCAACAGTGAGGGAAGGACCTTATCCAGTCTATGGGTGAGGCTGGACATAAAGTATTTATAATCAGTGTTGAGTACTGATATAGGCTGATACAAAACACACAGAAGAGAGCTTTTGCCCAGTTTTGGAACCACTGAGAGTGCAGCATAGGACCAAGTTGGGGTGGGGGGCAGCAATGGGCATGACTTCATTAACTGCCTGTAGTAGCGGGGAGAGGATTTGTTTTTTTCAAGATCTTACAGAATTCTGCTCCATACTCTGGGCCAGAGGCCTTTGTGGTCTGTGAGCATCTAATAGCATCATCTACCTCCTCAGCTGAGACTAGAGTTAACAGTTGTGCCTGCTGCTCCTCAGTAAGTTCAAAAGACAACTTCAAAAGTATTGCTGCGACTCGGCCAGGTCAATTCGGTGCTCACTACAAACGAGCAGCCAGCTCGTAATGATAACAGACTTCCAAATATAGTGTCACTCAGGTCTCTCTTTGTAAAAGAAATTGTAAGACTTGTTAGAAGTTGAAGCGCTGGGTGAGGGAGTTCCTTTTGTTGCTGGTACTCTTTGTCATTAAACTTTTACACGTTTGCATTTGGCGTGTCGGTTACAATTTCTTTTACAAAGAGAGACCCGAGTGACACTATATTTGGAAGTCTGCTCCTCAGTAAGTTAGGGAGAGTCAGGTTAACCAGGAAGGCATTTATGGCCTTTGTGGGCACATTCTGCTCCAGCGTGTAAATGGATTGGTAATAGGTGCAAACGGTATGGGTAATATCATGCAGCTTTGTTGAGCAGATCCTGGTTGATGGGTGGATTAGGGTGGAAATCACTGCAGCATGGTGTTGTTTTAAAGCTGATACTGCAACAGACATGAGGACCTGGTACCTACTTCAAAGTATCTCTAGTGATGGAAAGCTAGGGCAATTTCAGTTTGGTAAAGGCAAAAGGCATCTAAGTCCACTTTGCCTTGTTTAAGTTGTGAACTGACCGAGGCATCACCCTGCTGGTGGGCCATCTGCAGGAAGCGCAGTGTGCCCTCAGGTTGTTGTTGGCACTCTTGACACAACCTAATCTGGGTGGAGGTATATTTACTGGATGCTGAGTCCATGTAGAACAGTTTTCAGTATGTCCCAGCACATCGAGTGAGGCACTTCCTTTTTTTATATTTATTTTTATTGATTTGCAATTATTATTACAAGAGTGGCAACTGGTGTTTAACGCAAAGAAGTGCAAGATCATGCACATAGGGAAGAGAAACTCCGAAGCCACCTATAGGATGGGAGGGGAGTTGCTGGCAATCACAAGGGAAGAAAGAGACTTGGGCAATGTCATCACAGATGACCTGAAACCATCCAAGCAGACAACTAAAGCAGTAGGTAAGGCTAGGGGGATGTTGGGGTGTATTAGTAGGGGTATCACAAGTCATAAGAGGGAGGTAATAATCCCTCTTTACAAGACACTGGTTAGGCCCCATCTGGAGAACTGCGTGCAGTACTGGAGGCCACACCAGCACAAGGACATTAACCAAACTGAGGCAGTCCAGAGAAGGGCAACCAAAATGGTGCAGGTATTGCATCAGAAAATATATGAGGACAGATTAACGGAGCTCAATATGTATACCCTAGAGCAAAGGAGGGAGAGAGGTGATATGATTGAAACATTCAAACACCTTAAGGACATTAACAAGGTGAAAGAGTCTAACATGTTTCAATATAAGAAAAATAGCAGGACAAGAGGACACAGCATAAGATTAGAGGGAGGCCGATTAAGGGGTAATGTGAGGAAGTTCTTTTTCACAAAAAGGGTGGTGGATACATGGAACAGCCTACCTCAGGAAGTGGTGAATATGAATACAGTGCAGGGCTTCAGACAGGCATGGGATAGGCATAGGGGAGCAATACAGATAAGTATGAATAGATAGGCCATTGACAGAGTACAGACCTCTGGCACATTCATTAAGTAGAAAACAGTGGGCAGACTGGATGGGCCTTGTGGTCCTTATCTGCCATCAACTTCTATGTTACTGTAACCATATCCAAGACAGACCACAACAGTCTTACTATACAATATACATTATTTTATTTATTTATGTATTTATTTCGGTCTAGGATTACAAATACCTTTGAGCCAAGGCTCATTTACAAAGGTTCCACGTCAGGTGAGGTGCTATACAAGGGAGGACATTGTGACAAAGTTAACAGGTTACGGTAGTTTACAATATGACAGGATAACAGGCTACAGTAGTATATAATCACAAGAGTACATATAGTTCGGAGGTACAAGGTTGTTGACAAAAGACTGGGTACACAATATTAACGAGAATTTGGTGATACACACAGAAATGCAGCCAGTGGCTAGTTGTCAGGATCAAATATAACAGAAAGTGCAAGTAGGAAGAGCAAGTATGAGGGGGTGTAGGGGAAGGGGAGTAGGGGGGAGGGGAGTGAGGGCGGAGAAGAGGAGAATGGGATAAGTGCTAGAAAGAAAAAGATTAGGGGAGACAGTCACATGTGCTGGAGGTAGATAGCAGCAGGCGAAGTTTAGATTATACAGTCTTTGGAGAGAAATCCCTCTCCTTAATCTAAGAATAGATGCATCTAGGATATTGTGATATCACATGGGGGGATTCTAAACAATTGAGTCCAACCTAGAAGAAAATATTTTGCTGTTATTGTTACCTAACTCCACCCCATTCTCATTTGTCACCTTGGGTACTGGGGTCCACCCTACATGGTGCACTTCCTCTCAGTTTCACTTCCTCATGTCTAACCTTCTCATCCTCTATTTTCCCTCTTCTCTTTCCTGCATAAACATAGCTACCTCCTTCTCTCTAATTCTATATCTCCCATCTCTTATACCATTTATACTACTGCCTCTACACTCCTCTCACCTTTCCTCCTGCTCCCCTTTCATCTATTTCTGCCTGACTTGTCTCGCTCTCTTACCACTTTATCCCTTATTGTAAAATCACTGTCTGGATGCTTTAATTTTGCTTGCTTGTTTTGTCTTGTATAACCTGAATATTGTATTTTTGGTGTATCAGGTCCTACTACCTAAAATCCTTGTCTTAATTACCGTTGTTATGCTCAGATATCTGCATGTAACTTGTATTATGTATTCTTATTTGTTTCTATCGAAGTTTGTCTCTGTAGTCTCCCGGGTCGTGCCTGAAAATAGTCTTTCTGGCTAGTGTACCTACCTGGTAAATAAAAACTAAATAAAAAATAAAATAAATAAAATTGAAGCGCCCATGAGCAGTATGACTAATCTTCGATTACTTAAGTTCCAAACTTGAGAATCCAACATTGCATGCCCTTATAGAAGAGCTTATGGTGTCATACTTTCTACCTAAAAGAAGAACCATTTTATATAGCTATTTTATAAAGCAGAAAAAAAATCAAGGGACTACACACCCTCTACCCTTTTTCCCCCTAAATAGGAAAATCTTCCATAGATAATAACTTTATTTAACTGAGCTGCAGTCTCCCCAAAACTACCCCAGAGCTAAGCGCTCCTTAAAGAAGTTTAACTAACATCATACATATTCCTAAAAAAGTTATTGGGGATATGTGACCACAGCCCTTTATATGGAAAGTTTGTATTGTAGTAAAGAGTACTTAAGGCTCAGCATCTCAGTCTTCAGCTGAATCCTCAGGATCACTGCCTGTAGCGCCAAAAGATCGCTGTTTTCTGCCGAAATTAGGTGTCAACTGAGAGACCCACTTTCCTGCTTCTACTGGGTCTGAAAACATCCAGACCTTCCCATCATGGACGATTCTCAGATGGGCAGGGAACACAATTGCTTGAGAAATGGCGGCCTCTCTGAGTATCTTCCTGACTTTATCAAACTTCTTGCATCTCATGCGCGTGGCATAACTGACATCAGGAAACAAATGAATAGTACGATCATCCTGCATTATCGGTCCCACTTGCCTGGCCATCTTCAAGATTTTATCATGGGTCCCCACACCACCCATCACCATTAGTAAGGTACGTGGAAATTCTGCATTTTCACGATATCCCCTGGGAGTGATACAGTAAGTTTTTTTGGAGGTTAAATGCAGTTTGCTGACCTGCAGGTACAATTTTTTCTTTGAGCCATTCCTGCGGGAACACAAGGAGATGATCCCCTTCTATCCCCTCAGGGAGACCAAGGATCCGCACTTGAGAAGATCGAGCCTGATATTCCAATGTATCTAGCCTGGTCCTGAGGTGTGTATTTCCTTTTACCCCAAGGGAGGTGGCAGCTGCAGTGGTTTCTGACTGCCTTTTATTTATCGTCCATCTCCATCTGTAATGATCCAACAGTGGTTTCTACCACCGAAACTCTAGCACTGAAAGTGTCTAACATAGAATTTGACAGCAGATAAGGACCGCTTGGCCCATCCAGTCTGCCCATTTCCCTACCTAATGAATAAGCTGCAGATCCTAGTTAACCAGCAGCCTACTTCTTTCTACCCCCACCCCCTAGAATTGCCTTATGAATGTCCCATGTATGCTTGAATTCAACCGCTGTTTTTGACTCCACAACCTCCTCCGGAAGGCCGTTCCATGCATCCACAACCCTCTCTGTGGAAAAAATACTTCCTTACATTACCTCTGAGCCACCCCTCCTCTATCTTCAAATTGTGCCCCCTTGTTCTTGCACACCTCTTTTTTTGAAAGATGCTACCCTCTTGGACTTCGTTGATTCCCTTGAGGTACTTGAAAGTTTCTATCATGTCCCCCCTCTCCCTCCTTTCCTCAAGGCTATACATATTAAGCTCCTTTAGTCTCTCTTCAAATGTCTTCCAGTGCAGACCCTGCACCATTTTAGTTGCCCTCCTCTGGACAGCTTCCATTCTGTCTATGTCCTTTCGGAGATTGGGTCTCCAGAACTGCATGCAGTACTCCAGATGGGGTCTCACCAGCTGTCTGTACAGAGGGATAACAACTTCCTGTTTTCTACTGGTGATGCCTCTCCCTATGCATCCCAGTATCCTCCCAGCCCTCCTTACTGCCCTCTCACATTGCTTGCCCACCTTTAAGTCGTCTGATATGACTACCTCCAGGTCCCTTTACATTTTGTTGTTGTTAGTATCTCACCCCCCATTGTATACTCTTCCCCTGGGTTTTTGTTTCCCAGGTGCATTACCTTGCACTTCTTAGCACTGACTGTAAGCTGCAATACATTTGACCATTCCTCTAACCTTGCCAAGTCCCTTCTCATCCTTTCCACCCCACCTTGTGCATCAACTCTGTTGCAGATCTTTGTGTCATCTGCAAAGAGACATACTTTTCCTTCCAGTCCCTCTGCAATGTAGCTTATAAAGACATTGAAGAGGACCGTTCCTAATACCGAACCCTGAGGTACCCCACTAGTAACCCCCCTTTCTTCAAAGTGGACTCCATTTACTATTACCCTCTGTGTCCTATTCTCCAGCTAATTCTTTACCCAGGCTATCATCTTGTGACCCACTCCCAGGCTGGCTAACTTGTATATTAATCTTTTGTGTGGGACTGTGTCAAATGCCTTGCTAAAGTCTAAGTAGGCCATGTCCACAGCCCCTCCCTGATCTACTACTTTGGTCACCCAGTCAAAGAAATCTATTAGATTCGTCTGGCATGACTTTCCCGCTGTGAATCCATGCTGCCTTGGGTCCTGCACCCCTCTTGCCTCTAGGTACTCAACAGTTCTTTCCTTCAGAAGTGATTCCATCATTTTCCCTATCACTGAGGTTAAACTAACAGGTCTGTAGTTTCCTGCTTCTGCCCTGCTCCCACTTTTGTAAGGAATCACATCTGCCCTCCTCCAGTCCTCAGGTACCACCCCATCCTCCCATGATTTGTTAAAGAGGGTAGTCAGTGGTGTCACTAGTTCTACCCTTACTTCTTTTAGAATTCTGGGATGAATCCCATCAGGCCCCATTGCTTTGTCCACCTTCAGTTTTAGAGTTCTTTCAGGCCTTTCTTCTGTAAATGGGCTGGTATCAATTCTCAGTATCCAGAGTGTTTCTATTGTTTGTTTTAGGTACCTCGCCCTCTTCATTTGTAAATACTGAGCAAAATATTTGTTTAGTATCTCTGCCTTTTCACAGTCACCCTCTGCCCACCCTCCCCTTTATTAAGCCTCACTATCCTCCCTTGGTCTTCCTTGCTCCCTGATGTACCTAAAAATGTTTAATTTCCTTCTTAACTGGGTTGGCTATCTTTTCCTTGGTTCGGGCCTTTGCTGTTCTGACTGCCTTCCCAGCTTCCTTTTGCTTTGACTGATACAATTCTCTGTCCTGCTCCTTCTGTGATTCCTTGTACTTTCTGAATGCTTTCTTTTTCTCTTGAACCTTCACTGCCACCTCCTTTGAGAACCATAGTGGTTTCTTACATTGTTTTGTTTTGTTTATTTGCTTCACACAAAGGCTTGTTACCTCTGTGATGGCAGTTTTTATTATTCCCTATTGTTCTTCCACCCCTCCTTCCTGCCCATTTGCTAGTGCATTCCTTAGGCACTCACCCATTTTGGCAAAGTCAGCCCTCCTGAAGTCCAGTACTTTTGCCTTTGTATGGCTTGACTCTATTGTTGTGTTTATTGTGAACCATACTGTTCGATGGTCGCTAGTTCCCAGATGGCTACCCACTTCTACATCTGTGTTCCTCTCTCCATCTCCATTTGAGAGAACCAGGTCTAAGATTGCTCCCTCTCGAGTGAGGTTCCAATACTAGTTGTCTAAGGAATGCCCCCTGTAGGGCATCTAGAATAACCCCACTCTTAGAAGTGGCTGCTGCAACTGCACTCCAGTTAACATCTGGCATATTCAGATCACCCATCAGCAATATCTCCCCTTTTTCTGCCATTCTAAGTATACTTTCTATCATTTCCTTGTCCTTTTCCTCCCCCTGAGAGGGGGTCTGTATACAACCCCTGTGCAGATTGTGGTGCCTGTCTCCAAATTGACCCACAGTGCTTCTCCTCCCTGTTTATCCTTTTGTTCTGTTGCTTTCATTCCTTCCCTTATGTAGAGAGCTACTCCTCCTCCTCTTTTACCCTCCCTGTCCCTCCTGTAGATAGTGTATCTTGGTATGTTTATGTCCCAGTCATGGTTCTGTGTGTACCATGTTTCTGTGACTGCCACGATATCCAGATGTTCCTCCTCCATCAAGGCCACTAATTCAGGAAGCTTGTTACCCAGACTATGGGCATTGGTACTCATTACGCTCCATTTTTTGATGGCTTTACCTTCTGTAGCAGCATCCCCCACTGACCTTTATACCTAGGTATTTTTCTCATTTAGTACCCTGTTTTGTAGTGGGAGGCTGGGATTTTCCTGTTACTTATCAGTTCCTCCCCCCTTGACAAGTTTAAAAGCTTGCCAATGAAGCATTTAAACCGATTGCCCAAAAGACTTGTTCCCTTCCTGGACAGATGCAGACCATCCTGCCAGTATAGGCTGGTGTCCCTCCAGGTGGAACCCCAGCCCCCAATGAAGCCAAACCCTGTGCTCACACCATTTTTCAACCATTCGTTAAACTGCATGGTGCAAAGTACCCTCGCCTCACCCATGCCACTGACAGGCAGCGCACCTCTGAGAAGGATACTGTGTGTGCTACTTGTCTTGAGGCCCCTCCCCAGCTCTACAAAGTCCTTCTGCACTGCTCTAATCTCATGATAAGCCAAGTCATTTGTCCCTAGATGGACAATGACGTCCAGCTCAGACTCCTGTGCAACTGTTCTCATGATCCTAAGGATGTGCTTCCTGTCCCTCCAAGCCATGGCACCAGGCAGACACCTTACTTCAGTTTTCCCTGCTCCCCCCAGTTCTATCTCCCTAATAACTGAGTCCTCGAGCTGCTTCCTTTCCCTGTGGTGTCCTCTGCCTCCTTCCTGAGGGCATCCCTTGTGACAGTTGTCTGCAACCTCCTTAGTCTCCTCTCGGGTGCATCCATGGGAACTATGCTCCCCAGAATGGTGTATGGATTGTGGTGGAACAACTGACTTGGTGTGCCTCTGTTCCACCACCCTTACCCTCCCTGAGCCCACTGTGGTCCAACTGCTGTGCTTTCTTCACAACCTCTGAGGTAGTGGTGGTGGCTCTGGTGCTCCCTGGATAGGGGAGGTTCCCTTACTATTGTCCAGTGTGGCTTGGGGGAAGGTTCCCTTACTACTTTCCAGTGTGGCCTGAAGACGGGCAACTTCCTCCCTCAGGGCAGAGAGTTGTCTGCAAACAGGGCAGCATCTTAGCCTCCAGAAAGACTCCCAGAAGACTGCTGCCCCACAGCCATTACATTGCACTACTCCCCACATGTCTGTCTACCTTCTTGTTTATTTTTTTGTTGTTGTTGTTTTTTTTGTGTGTGTGTGTGATTGGTTTGTTATATAGAAATATATATATTATATAATGTGTATGCTTATATTGTCAGTGCAGTGTGCTAGAGAGGATATGACAGTGATATGCACCTTGCCGTCTTGAGGAAATGATGTCAGAACCCCAGGTATAAAGGAATTATTTCCAGGGGTGGGAAGGGTTTGGGCCTAAACTGTGCCCTCATGAAACAATCAGCTAAAAGCTCTGACCTACCGCTGCGATGAGTGCCTTCCTGTCAGCAAGATGTCCTACACGACAATTTGACAGAGAAAGTACCCTGCTAATCAAACAGAGAAAAATCCAAACATCCAAGTCAGACACAGGTAAACCTCCCCAGCCCAAAAACAGCCTGCTGACTTGTGCTCTGAAAGCAGTCAGCCCCAAAACACGTCAGCTGTGCACAAGGACAGACACAGTAAACAGTATTCAGTCCCTCTGGGTTTAAGCTCTTCCTACACTGAAAATCTTAACAATTGTAACAAAAGTAAAGCAAGGTCCACCTCCCTCTGTTGATTGAAAGCCTGCCTTTTCACCTTTCAGTTAGAAGTAGCCTCCACCTGAAGAATGTTAAATTTCCTAATGAATCTGCTACAAACCAAAGACAATTGTAAATTGCAAAGTTTACCTCCCTCTGTTGTGAGCACAACTCGCTTTCTTGCAAATCCTAAGTCCAGTGCTGCAGCTTCCAGCCAGAGGTAGCTTCACCTGAAGAATATTAGGTTTTCTAATTAGCATTCATATCCGACACTGAGTAGATTAGACATTGGAGTTTTATACCAATGGAGGACAGTTTCCTCTGAGTCTGGCACGGTTGCGGCCTGTGTTTCCACACCAGACCTCAGAGGCTGTGAGCTGCCAGATGCTTTTCCTCCCATTCCAGTTCCCTTATCCTTTTGAGGATTCCCCATCTTAGACAACTTTGGTTCCTCTTTCCAACAAGATTGCTCTTTTTCCAAAGCTCTAAATCTGAAAGGGTGTATTTGGTAAAAATAGATTATTTTTTCAGAGCTACAAAATTTTGCTGCCTTCAAGCTCAGGCTCAACAACCCCCCCACCCCCCACTTCTGATGTGGCATTGTCGCTGAGTATCTCCTCCACCTTGCCTTGCAGGAAGATCCTGAAAGCCTATCTTCTCAGATAATATAGTTTAAGGCATCAATGGGTGTTGCACCTCTCCAGGCCGAGATTCCAGCAGCTGACTACTGGAGCATGGTTCAAGCAGGCAATATCCCCTATCCTGTAAGCTACCAGACTAGTCAAGCTTTTAACTTGTGTGTAGCAGTGGTCAATTTTGGAATATGTTCCATGGACCAAGGAATAATACATGTAGTTTCGGGTTTGTGGGTATAGGAAATGTCAGGTGCTTGATGGGTTCTACCACAACATGGCTAAAACAAATGCCACATGATCGATCACAGCACAAGCAAAATGGTGACAGCACAACCCACACATCATAAATACTGCACACTGCACTGATAGCACTGGGAATTAGGTCACTTGGGGGGAGTTGGGAAGTGGATTTACTATTGTAACTCTGAGGGGGGAGATGCAACTTGGGGAGGGGAGAAAGTTGGACGGGTGGATTTACTATTGTAACTCTGGGAAGGGGATGCAACTCAGGGAGGGAAGAAAGTTGGGGGGTGGATTTACGTGACAGTGGGCACAACAGGCACCAAAAAAACAAGCATTGCCAAAGCGGAATGTTGGTTTGCTGGCATTGGCACTGATAGTGCAGGAGTTGGAGAAATGCATAACAGTAGTGGCAGTGAAGTATTAAACTAACACCATCACCCCCCCCTGCAGAGACTGAAAGGTGTTGGGAGTTTGCCTTTGGGTCACCAGCCATAATGCTTATGTCAGTCCACCTCACCCCACCCTGCAGACACCGACAGGTGTTGCAGTGCCCTTTGGGGTCTTCAGCCCTTATGCTCATCCCATTCCATAAGGAAATAAGCTGAGAAGGATGCAGTATAGGAGAATGGGGTGAACGTTAGGGTGACAGAACCCAAGGCACACCTCAATGCCTGTCAGTGGCTGTAGGGTGGGAGGGAGTAGAATGCTGTGAACATTACGGTCGACGAACCCGAGTTACGCACCTGATGCCTGTCATTCTCTACAGGGTGGGTGTATTGCTGGAAACCTTAACATCCCAGGTGTTTGTTAGTATTTTCACTCAAAATTTTCAACATTGGCTTTTTGGGACCCCACCTCATGAACAGTAGCACTGTCATTTTGTTACTCAATATTGAAAGGTGATTTCATGCCCCAACCGCGCCACAGGTTCGGAAACACATTTTGGGCAGGATGTGAAAAATGACAGCTGTACTGTTCATGAGGAGGTGTGAAAAAATTACAATACTGAAAATCTGGAGAGAAAATATGAAAAATTTGTGAACTTACGAGCATGCGTAGATACTGCGCAATGCACGCCAGTAACATGGTCATTTTTGGGAATTTTTTTACCAAATTTTTCAACATGGGTTATTTTGAGACCTCTCCTCATGAACAGTGGCACTGTGATTTTGTTAATCTGTCCCAGCAGTTGATTTCACACAGCGATTGTGCCCATTGTGCTCCACAGGTGCGAAAACATGTTTTGGGCAGGATGTGAAAAATGGCAGCTGTACTGTTCATAAGGAGGTGTGAAAAAATGGCAATGTTGGAAATCTGGAGTGAAAATATGAAAAATTGGCAAACTTACAAGCATACATAGAAACTGTGCAACGCATAGTTATGATCATTTTTAAATTTTTTCACCAAATTTGCAACATTGGCTTTTTGGGACCTCCCCTCATGATTAGTGCACTGTCATTTCATTACTCAGTCCCGAAAGGTGATTCCATGCAGTGAGAGCGAAATCACCTTTCGGGACCAAGAAACAAAATGACAGTTACATGTTCATGAGGTGGAGTCCCAAGAACTCCATATTGAAGATTTGGGGCCCAAAATTCCTAAAATGGCTGAAGATATCAACCTAAGTTGAAACCCCCCTATAAAAGCTTACATCATTTCTTCAATTATGGTCGGCTTTGAAGTGGCAGACATGTCCCTTCAGAAGATCGCAGCTCCTGACCTCAAAGGGTAGTATGGGTAAGGAGATTGCAGGGAGGTGGGTGCGCAGAGGAGGGTGGGGATGGGGAGGGGACAGGGAGACATTGGTGGACTGCTTTCTGCTTTGCAGGGAAAACAACAGACCGCAAGGGAAGGTTTTCTTTATTTACAGGTTCGGACCACTTGGCGCTTACACACAAAACAAAACTGGCACACTGGGGTGGGCTCCTAGTTTGCCACAATTCAGGGGGGATGCCAACATGGGTATTGGGCACCCACACCCCAATGTCGGCAAACCGAATAGACGGGTTGGGGGTGTTGCATCCAACACCGGAAGTGGGCATCCCAGTGGCAGAAAAGGGAAGCTGTTTAACCAGGGAAGACACACTAAGAGGGGGGATGCCGACACGAGGATTGGGCACCCCGATGTCGGGATTGTGTGGCGGATGGCAGGAGCCGATATATGTATTTAAATGTTTCACCAGGAAAGGCACATAATGGAGGCGTGTCAGATCTGCCGCTGTAATGACAAGCCTGTCTCTGATTGCAGTGGCAGATTCGTTTCAAGTTGGAGACACTCTCTAAAACTGCTGTCTTTGGCAGCATGCTCAGATTGGTGGCTGAGGGACACACTGACAAAAGCATCCCCTGGATTCACCACAACACCGACACACCTCTGAAAGTGCTACTACTCCAATATGTTGTTTGTGCGTGCGCATAAGCCAACATAAAAAGGAACCTCTCAGAGTCAAACCCAGGTCTGCTACATGTAGCCAGTCCATTCAGAGGTTGTGAGCCTAACCTCTACGCTGCGCTGCTAGCATGAGTATGGAGAACACACTAGTGGACTTACAGTAGTCTGCATGAGTGAAAACAGCTACATGTACAGTGCTATAACATCCATGCTGTTATATCAATGTAGGTGTTTTCACTCACTCTCACTTCGTCAGCATGCATTTCATTGCACTGACACTCCAACATGATGTTGACAGTATACTGTCTGACATCTCACTTCATACGTGAATCATTTAAAGAATTGAATGGCTACCGGCTGCTTTGTTGCTGATGGAATGGAAGAATCCCAGATAGGGGTTGTAGCTATATTGAAATTTCCAACGAGCAGTAGCTGCCCCTTCATCATTGTCAGGATCCTGTCGAAGAGTCTTTTTACTGTAGGGGTGTTGGTCCCCGATGGGAGAAAGAGGTTAGCTAATGTAACCTTAGCATTGTTGAGGAGGCCTTGCACAATGACCAGGTGACTTTCCTGATTTTGCCAGGTCTGAATTGCCCGAAAGGAGTGCAGCAGGGGACAAGGATTGTGAGTCCCTGCCTCCTACCCCACAGGACAAGGAGAAGAAAAATGCTGAAAATCCAAATTTTTAGAGCTTTCCATGTTCTGCGGGGGAAGATATAGGATTCCTACACATAGAGGAGGTCAGATTTTCTTTTCATAATAAGACATCATCTGAGCACTTTTTATGGAATTGGTGAGCTCATTAACATTTAGCAAGAATAAATAAAAGCTTTCTGCACTCATCCTTAGTATTAAGGGAAACTAAGTGGCCAGCTGGTTTTTGGTGAAGCACCATTTCTAAGGGTTGACCAAAACCCTCTATGGAGGGCTGCATCTTAAGTCTTAATCAGTCTAGGCCAAGTGGGGCCCTGAAGATAAGATTATCAGAATAAGGTTCTGACTCAGCCTCATAACTGGAGACTCAATGAGTCCTGAGCAACAAGCGTTTACCAGGGGAGGATTCAATTACACCCCTCTGTACTCAAGAACGTGGAGTGCAATCCCCTTAACTCCTGGCTCTATGTGGATCAGAACTTTCAAGTTGTTAGGGGTTTGTAATCATGTTACCACTCATGATGATCAAGCACACCTTGGCCCACAATCCAAGCACTGTGGCGTACCTGCACTCCACGGCAGGCCCAGGACCCCTGCCCCCTCCAAAGCAACCCTTCCTTCCAGGAACCCACCTGCTGCACCTGACTTCCCTCCACAACCCCTTCACCCTCAATCCGCAATCTGCTAGTGGCTTATGAGTTATTAGAGTACTTGTCTCCATTCTGTGCTGCTTCTCGGATCCCTGTCTGTCATTGTGTTAACGGGAGCTCCACTTAAACCTGCCAAGTTATTTCTGCCTGATTCTAAACTGATCAGTGTGAGGTACAGGTGCCTCCATGTGTCTGGGTATCCCTGAAGGGCAGGATTCAGCAGCAGAATCCTGAGGGGGTGCCAGTCGACCCACACCCATGGCGGACATGCAACTGCAGCACATATGGCTGCCCTGTGTGGCAACCACATGATGCAGGCCCCAGCACTCTCCCTTTGGTAGCAGCTATAAAGACGGGTAGTACAGAGGAGATGTAGACTGCTCAGACTCCCTAGGTGGAGACAGTGTCGCAAGCCCTCCCGGCTTAAAGAGGGAGTCTGGCCAAAATTTCTGTCATCAATAAATTCAGAATTTAGATCAGCATATCCCCACTCAGCACCATGCCAAAACCAGATCTCCAAGTTACTTTGTTTAAAAGTTACAAGTCATTTTGTAACCCTTAATTCAACACCTGTTCAAAAAAGCCAGTTTCAGAGAAGAGCTACTGATGATGCCATAACCTAAACTTGCAGCCTACTCCTCCCTGCAAGCTACCTTATGTGACTTATTTCTACCATGTTACATGAAATTGCAGCTGTAGTAAATATCTCAAAAAGGAAAACTGACACTGGGTGGGTCAGCGCATGTACTTCACAATGTGCAGATCCAAGGTACAGTACTTCAGAATGTGATGGGGGTTGGAATGCAGCAGCAAACATGGCTTTATAATTACAAAATTGTGTGCAATTTTTAGAATACTGCAGGTATGAGATTTTGAAATGTCACCAGGTTGCAGTTGTGGGATGCAGCAATGACACAATCTCATAACATAGTTGGGACACATAATGTTGGAATGAGGCAGGAATGCTAAAATTCATAATGTGGTGGTGTCATATATTTTTAGAATGTGGCAGAGACAGACAATTTTGAATGCAGGGTACACAAAGTTACAGAAAGTGGCAAGGATATGTAATTTCATAACATGTCATGGATGCATAAATTTGGCATGTGGTGGTGACGCACAATTTCAGAATGTGGTTGGGATGATAGATTTCAGATTGTGAGGGCAACACTCAATTTTACAATGTGGCATGGACACAGACTCTCAGAATGTGGCAGTGACAGATTTTCAGAATGTGATGGGGATGCACAATTTTGGAATATGGAGGGGCTGCACATTTTCAAAATGTGACAACGACCGGCAATTTTAGAATGTGGAAGTTTACACACAATTTCGAATGTGGCAGGAAGATACAATTTTAGAATGTGGTGGTGAAGCACAATTTCAGAATGTGGTGGTGATGTAGTTTCGGAATGTGGCAGTGACACACAATTTTGGAATATGACAGTAACACACAATTTCAGAATGTGGCAGTGATGCACAATTTTGGAATGTGGCAGTGACACACCATTTCAGAATGTGACAATGGTACACAGTTTCAGAATGTGGCAGTAACACAGTTTCGGAATGTGGCAGTAATACACAGTTTCAGAATGTGGCAGTGACGCACAATTTCAGAATGTGCCGTTGATGCACAATTTTGGAATGTGGCGGTGACACACAGTTTCAGAATGTGGTGCTAACGCACAATTTCGGAATGTGGCAGTGATGCACACTTTCGGAATGTGGCACTGAAAGACAATTTTGGAATGTGGTGGGGATGCACAATTTTAGAATGTGGCTGGCATGCACAATGTTGGAATGTGGTGAGGATGTGATGCACAATTTTGAATTGTGGTGGGTGTGTACAATTCTAGGATGTGGCAGGGACAAGCAATATCATAATAAATGGTGTGTTCTGTCATATTCCAACAGTGTGCAATCCTGCTATATTTTGGAATTTCTAGGTGCTGCAAAATTCCTCAATGTGTGTTTCTCCCGCATTCTAAGATTGAGTGTCCTACCATATTTTGAGATGGAACATCCCTGCCACATTCCAAGACTGCTTGACCCCTCCCCCAACATTTTAAAATTGTGCATCACCTTACCATTCTGTACTTTGGTTCAGTGCTGCATTCCAAAACCACCTCCTGACACATTCTAAAGTACAGTACCATGCATCTGAACATTCCGGAAATGCAAGCACTGCAGCCAACCCTATGTCAATTTTCTTTAAACTTTGGAGAAACAGGCCATATAAGGTTGCTGACAGGGAGGACTAGACTGTTAGTTCAGGTTATGACATCAACAGTGGCTCTTCACTGACTCAGGCTGTTTTGAACAGGTAGTGAAATCAGGGTTAAAAAATAGCTCATAACTTTAAAATGAAGTAACGCAGAAACCTAATTTTTGGTATGAGATGTATTGAGCATATGTTTATTCTAATTCTGCAATGTAGCATTTTTTGGCTGGATTCCTTCTTTAACAGTCCCCAGAGATCGAGAAGAGTCTCCAGCCATGTGGAGGACAAATCTTTTAACTGGAAGAGACAGGTACATTGTTTGGGAAGCACTGCAGACCAGTGGGAGGGGGAGGAAAGGGAAGCCCAGCGGAGCCTCAGCAGTGGGGGGGGGGGACCCAGAGGAATTAGCAGGAGCAGGGAGGGGGCAAGAAAACCAAGGTCATAGCTCAGTAGTGGAGAGATCTCAGGTAATCCAGGCATCTTTTGTCGTTGGCTTCTGTGAAAGGTCAGTTGGGGGCTGCTTATTTTTCAGATCTGCCACTATTTTCTGCAGAGCAGCTGCTCTGTGTTGGTGAAGTTGTTCCCTCTGAGACAGTTTCTTAGCCAGGGACTGGGTGGTGGTTGGGCTTTGTGGGAGGGAGACATCTATGTTCCTCTTCTGTAATTCCTGGTTGACAGCTTCTATGGTCTTAAAGGTTTGTACCCCATCAGGAAAGTAATGTTGAAGGGATAGGGGGTACAGAATCTCAGATGTTGGAGCCTGAGAACTTTCAGCAGCAGTGCCTGTGCTCTCACTGGGAACCATTGCTGGGGGTAATCATTATCAAAAAACAGTTGGGAGTCCAGGTACATCACAACTTTTTTCTTTCAGGTGGTGTGCAAGATAACCTACTCCTGATAATGCAGGAGTTTTAAGACCACAGATCGTAGTCTGGAATCCATGTTGGCCAGTTTGGGGCCTACTGTGTGGTGGGCATGCTCGATTTCAACCAAGCAGGATGGAGGAAAGGCAAGTTCAGTTCAGAGCAGCCTCTGTAGAAAGGGAATAATTTTTGACCCTTCTACCCCCCCCCCACAAGCCATAAATCCACACATTGTTGCAGCAATTGTGGCATTCAGCATCTTCAGCTTTCTTGTAGGGACTGAATTGCCTGATGCAGCTGTACGATCACCCGCTCAGTGGTGTTGAGGCTGAAATCCACAGCCATCATTTGTCCTTCTGTTTATCCAGTCATTTCCCCAGTTTGCCCATATCAGTTCCTAGGGCCACAGCGGTGAGGCGCATCTCCTTGTGGAAATCACAGAGCTTTGATATCATTACAGTTATCTGCCTCTGGATAGCTTTTACTCATACGGTGTCAGCATGGGAGCACCTATGGCAGGCTGAGGCCTGAGACCCCTAGCTGTCCATCCCGCCACTGAAGATTCTGTCCCCAGCCACCGAGTCAGTGGAACAGAGCGCTCTATTAGCCCTTCCAAGTGGCATTAGGAAGCTTCCTGTGAGCTAATTTACATGTTTTGTAGATAATATTGGAGTTTTCAGGAGGTTATTGCTTGTGTAGAGATGGAGCTAGCTTTTCAGGCTGCTTCCTGAATCATGACATCACCAGAAGTCAAGTAGGGGCTCTTTGAACTAACCACCCATCCTCACTGAAGAAAGTTCACTTGGCAGGCAACTAAGGAGCTGCCACTGGCAGCACTTTGGATTGCTGCTCAGTGGGCAGTTGAGGAACCACCACCTGCAGCATTAAGCATTAAAGATAAACTTCAAAAAATGGTAGCACTCCTGAAGAACAAAACAACAAGCAGTCTCTGGCATAATTCAAAATATTTATGGGACTGGTAGCAAACGGCAGCTAGCCAGTCACCTCAAGTGAATAAGTCCTCACCTAGCGCTTTGCTTCCAAAACAGAGGCCTTATCAGGGGTCTGACCACAGAAACAAAGTGCAATACATGATAGTGTCATAGCTTGTGACATCATCATATAAAGACACAGTCATTACTTCATTAAAAAAACAGCAAACACAAATTAAGCAAAGGCATCACTTTCAATATTAACTATCTATCGGTCTGTACTACCTAATACCAATAGTGGCCTTGCTAATGACATTTACAAGCTAAAATTAAAACCAAAAAATGTTTTTCAAAAAAGAAAATACATAAAACTGAATCACTAATTGCAGACTAACTCAGGAAAGCTGTACTACATATTGACTAAAGCACAATTTAAATATACATTATTAATATTTCATTACTTAAACAAAATGTGTTCCATTCATTTCCATTTATTTGAAATGGTGATCTACCCAGGTTGAGGACTTATTCACTTGAGGTGACTAGCTAGCTGCCATTTGCTACTAGTCCAATAAATATTTTGAATTATATCACAGACTGCTTGTTGTTTCGTTTTTCATGAGTGCTACCATTTTTTGAAGTTTATCGAGTTCTTGGCACTGGCTATCCTTTGGTTGCACCCCCAGGCATTCTTAGCACGCAGAGGTAATCTTTGGAACTGTAACACATGAACGATCTGGATG
This sequence comes from Neoceratodus forsteri, assembly GCA_016271365.2. Classification (NCBI taxonomy): domain Eukaryota; kingdom Metazoa; phylum Chordata; order Ceratodontiformes; family Ceratodontidae; genus Neoceratodus; species Neoceratodus forsteri. Next base: position 564,893,225 of record CM028129.1, on the reverse strand, counting down.
TCATAGCCCACCTCGGTTCTAATGACCTGACCAGGGAAGGAGTGGGAGTTGTGCAGGGGCTATTCAGGGAGCTGGCGAGGGATCTTAAACAAGTAGCATGAATGGTGCCATTCATTGAGGTGCTACAGTACTTGTGTACAGTCGAGGGAGGCTAGGGCACTCCACACCATGAACTTCAACAGCTGGTTAAAGGCATAGTGCAGAGAAGAAGGATTCAGATCATTGGGGACTGAGGTCTGACCTGGAAGGATGCGGGCCTATACAAAGGTGATGGCCTACATACTTATGTGAAAGGAAACTCAGTACTCAGTGGGAGGTTTAAAAGTTACATGAATGAGCATTTAAACTGACAGAGCGGGAGGCTATATTGCAAAAGGGAAGCATAAACTGCCCCCCTCCAAGCAGATTAAAGCAACAGTGAGGGAGTGCCCAGGGTGGAAAATTCCCCCAGAGCAGGGGAGCAGGATTAAGTGTGGATGGATAGGGTAGAGGACAAAGGTGATATTAACAATAAATGCAGAAGGACAGAGGTAAAGTTGACAAGGAAAAGGGGGAGTAAAAAAGGGGAAGGGGAAGTTGGATGAAGCAGTAGAAAGCGCCACAGGCAGGAAGGAGGGAGGTGGGGAGTCTGCAAGCAGGGGGGAGCAAGGTTTGGAGAGCCACGTGTGCCAACGCAAAAAGTCTAGGAAATAAAATTTTTTACCCGGAGGCCATCATAGCAGAGATGTTTCTGGGTATAGTGGCCATAACTGAATCAGGGTGCACTGAAAAGCATGCTGAGATATGGCCATACCAGTATACACTCACTTCAGAAGGGACAGGAAAGGGAGAAGGGGTTCTCCTGTATGTGAAGGAGGGTATCAGTGCTATGGAAGTGCAAGGGAAACTAGAGGCAGGAGGAGGGCTAGAAGTTCTTTGAGTCACACTAGAGACAGGAGCCGGGATCATTATTTCAACTGGAGTGGTGTGCAGGCCTCCAGCACAGGGTGGAGGAATTGAACAAGGCTTTAATGGAAAACATCGACAGGATGGCAAATAAGGAGGAAGTGCTGCTGATTGCGAACTTCAGTCTCCCTGATGTGGACTGGAGCCTTCCAGCAGCAGTTTCGACTTGAAGCAGGGCAATCCTAGACTCTCTATAGGGAGCATTTCTCAGGTAGTTAGTGAACCCACAAGGGATGAGGCAATACCGGTCCTGGTGCTCACAAACAGAGACAGAGTAACAGATGTCACAGTGGGCAGTCCCCTGGGGGCCAGTGATCACCGTACAGTGTGGTTCAGTATCAAGACAAGGACAGAAGCAAACTACACGAGAACAAGGGTCCTGGACTTTGGAAGGGCAGCCTAAAATAATGGGAAACTGCCTTAGAAACAGCCTAGCAATGGCCAGGGTGGGATAGAGGAACAATGGAGACAAATTAAGGAAGATATAGTGAATGCAACCAGCCTAAGTGTAAAAGAAGTGAATAAAAGCAGTAGGGAAAAAAAGCCACTATGGTACTCTAGAAAGGAGGCCACAAAAGTGAAGGAAAAGGGTGTCATATGATGCGCCCGACTGAGTAGCAGCAGGAAGGAATAGCTCTCAGAGCACTAGCCTTAAACTTCTTAAAAAGACTTCCAATCGGACACCGGTATTTTCATGCGAGAATGACAGCTGAACTGGACTTGGAAGCTAAAATGGAAGAGCTGCAGTGTGAATCTGTTACTCCACCACTGTCATCACTAGAGCATCACATTGGGGCCTTAAAGACACAAGTCTAATGATCTGCCTAGCAGATCACCTTCTCCACCGGACCCTAAACTGCCTGAATCTCTCACATTAGACTGCTTCCTCTGGAAATCAGGTAGTGTGAAGGAGGTCATTCTAGAGATCTCTAACGATGTCCACACCTACAAGCCTGCCCTAGAGGAGCGCAACAGATGAGTCAGATGCTGAGACTAGGGTGAGCTCGGTGGAGGATCAGCAGGCCTGACTGGAGCTTGAGCTTATGGCATTAAGAAGGAAGGTCATGGGGGGGCTGTGGAGCCCGAGAAACATGCCAGCTTGAATTAGTACATGTGTACCTCACCAGCTGGAAAACAGCAATAAAACTCTGTTTTTGGACTAAACTAGATATTTTATCGATGGTAATCGGTGGGGAACCTTTCAGCTTTAACATGGGCAATCCATGCAGAGACAAACAACAAACTCAAGGAGATAATAGCAAAATCTGTCCCAGGCCCACCGACCACGAAGTCTGCTTCTGGAAATGCTATGGCCACCTCGCCTGCAGATAGTGAAGAAACACTTCAGATTCTGGGGGTACAAATTACCTGTCTAATCCACACAGTCTCTGGACTTTCTGATAAATTTGATTATACAGTGGGGTCCTACAATTCTCAGACCTGATTGGCTGACTGGCTCCTTTCAGCCGTGGTAAATCCCGGCATTACCAACAGAAAAGGTGCCAGTCAGCCAGTTCACAATGTAGACAAATCCGCCCCCCCCCCCGCAAAACAAAACACTAACTCCACCATTTAAATGATCCACTAAACCCCAACGCAAAACTGCAACATTCAAAGGTGCACTCTATTCTCAACAGACCCCCACCAGTCCCCAAAACCAATGTAAAGATGAATAAAAATATTTTCCTTGTTAAATTAATGTATGCAGTTTCAAATCTTCAAAATGTGATGTACTTGGCAAAACGTAATGTAGCCCAAAGTCAGAACACGGCTTTGTCTTCCACCCAATGGGTACAGACGACTGCTAGACCAACCCTCCACATTGCCTGGTTGATATACCCAATACATAAACTCCCTTAACGGATCACTCAGTGTCAGCAACGAATCCTGGCTCTGTGTTTGTTTGGCTAATAACTGTCAGTTCCAGTTTAAAGCAGCAGTACTACCTAATCAGGAAGTGATCCATTTTCAGTTCTTGCAGCGCTACAGTAAATATGGCGGCTGCATATAGTACTGCAGCTTTTAACGTGGCGGGTGGCAGAAACGTAACCAAAAACAAAGGATAACTGAGCAAATTACTCGGTGACAGTACAATGCCAGCGGGAAAGATTACCAGGTACATGTTCAGCAGAGCACAGGGAGTAAAGTGTCGAAAAAGTGCAAATTTTTTTTACATTGTATTGCTGCTTTAAAAAAATAAAAGCACTTGGACCCACTCTAGGAGCTTCAACTGCCCCAGGCCACAGCAGTTCACTGAAGTTCTGGAAGCAAATGAGGTGGTAGTTACCAAAGAGCACTGACGTGCTGCCTCTTGTTCCCCCAGCTGCTCATGTCTGCCATTCAGATGGGGGGAAAATGAGAAGAAAAAAAACAAAACCAGGACACTAAAAATGCACTCCCGGTCTCATAAAATAGATGCTTGGACCCACTCTCTGAGCTGCAGCATCCCCCAACCAACATTCAGCATCACTATTGTACCTGCTGAACAGCAGTGAAGCTGATGTACTGCATCTCGCTCTCCCTGCTGCTCATCTCTGCTGGCAGCCATTTCTTATATGTGATTAGATGAAAACAACATGAAACAAACAACAAAAAAAATTACTCTGCACTAAACATATAACTCTCTCAGTTGCAGGGGAGAAAAGGCATCTTCTCAATATTCCACCTATCAACAGAGAACCAATTTTTCTGGCGCAAGAATAAAATCAAGCAAATTAGTTAAGCAAGCAAAAACCATGTATTTTTCTTTCATTTTTTGATGCAAAAAGTATAGTGGCCATTGTATAATCACAGTTATACAATGGGTCCCAAAAACACTGTTCTCTGATGGGCTGGTTGGCATTTCGAACCCGTTGTAAATCCTGACTAGTACCAATGGGAAGAAGTGCCAACCAACCGTACCACCTAGCCACCTGGCACATATCAATGCAATGCAGCCACACTCATACAACGAACGCTATACCTACTTTTAAGTCGCCAACCAGAGATACACAAAACCGCAGGTAAATATAAAAAAATAAAATCCTTGTTCTGTCTAATTGACTTACACAAACTCGAGCAAGTATTCGCTGTGCCGGCTGACAGCTCTGATACGGAAAACAATGATATAAATGACATTCCTATAATAATAAACATAAAAAAAAGTTTAAAAATGTTAACAAAAGTTTTAAAATACTGAGAAATACCTGTTACTAATTCAAAACAAAAAATGCTAATAAAACTATCCAACTACTTCTCACTACACTGAAAAGCACCAGGTAACTACTTTTCCTTGTGGACCAATATTAACATGAAAAATACATAAAATCATAGCTAAACACATATAAATCCCCCAAAAAAATCTACAAAAAAAAAGAAAAAATTATAATGGCAATTTAATATTAGAGCGGGGTGTAGTCACGCTTAGATTTATAATCTGGTGAGGTAGCTTTTGCTCACTCAGCCTATAGGCCTCGTGACCAAACACCACCCGTTGTAAATCCTAGTATAACCCACACCCTTCCCTTGGTAAATTGCTTATTATACGATGTGGTAAATCGAATGAGCCAAATCATGTATTTTCATTGTCTGGCTGGCACCTTTTCAGCGTTATAAATCCTCCAGTGTACCCACTGGAAAAGGTGCCAGCCAACCTCTTTATCAAGATCAGTACGACCCCCCCAAAATCAAAACATACACCCACCATCTTTATTCCCCGCTAAACTGCTCCACAAGTCCAGTCCGCAACTCAAGTACATAAACTACTCTGCTCTCCCGAAACAATCAACAGAAAAAATACTCGTCAAGTGAAAAAAAAAAAAAAAAAACAGCACCTTGTACTGAGCCTAAATCAGTTCCTGGACAGGACAGTCATCCTTGCCGCCTCCCCAGACACGTTTCTCCCTGTAGCCCGAGTCCCTTCTAATTACCCGACACCACGTTCCCTACAGCTCACAAACCGCAGCTCTGTACTAAAACGCTCATAGCTGAAGCCTTGCTCCATGTCTCGTCCGATACTGCTCACCACATACCTCTACACTTTCCATTTTTTTTCTGCTCCGGCTCCAGTACCACTTACTACCCAACTCTCAGAGTGCCTTCCTGCTCTCTCTCTCTCTCACGATTGCCCATATCAGAGGACTATTTCCTCCCACCCCCGCGCAACAATAAAAATATTTAAAAAAAAGATTTAAAATGAAAAGAAAAAAACATTTTTTCTTTTTCCAAAAATGAAATGGGGACATTGTATAATAAAAATTATCCCTCCAGGGTGTGGGTATACTGGAGTATTTACCACAACTGGTGGTAAATCCTCAGTATACCCACACCCTGGAGGATAAACTGCTTAAATAAACCACTCCAGGGTGTGGGTGATGCTGGGTTAACCCACCCCTGGCATGGTTTGGTCACGAGGCTGCAGACGTGGGTAAACCCAGCATCACCTACGCCCTATTGTGGTTTATTGCTTAACTTCCTGACAAATAGAGTCAGCTCCCTGGAAATGGATATGGTAACTGTCAAAATGGTGACGGTGAATAGCAAAAAACTATCCAAAGCAGCTCTCAGAGCTACAACCAATCTGGTGAAAGAAGAAATACACCAGAAATCATGTCTTGAATCACTTAAGAACCAAACCAGATCGTCCAACATCAGAGTGGTAAATCTTCCAGAACGCAGTGAAGGGGATCACCTTCTATTGTTTATAAAAGAGTTGCTGGAGTAACAACTTGGTGAACCCCTTACTGTTTGGCCATTCCACATTTAAAAGGTCTACAGAGTGGCAACCCATGGCAGACCAGAGAATCCGGAGGCACCTAGAGCAATAGTACTGGTCGTAGATGGAGTGGGCTCAAGGGACTTTGTGCTGGAGCTGGCTCACTGAAAGAAAACTGTTGTGTGAAGATCAGCACGTCCATTTATACCCGGACCTTTGTTATGCAACCAGAATAAAAAAGAAACGGTTTGATGGAGCTCGGTCAATCCCCCGCACGCAGAAATACTGCATGAAATGTTTTTTACTGCCTGACTGCATATTGCCCATGAAGGAAACATTTTTATTTTCTCTGATCCAGCAGAAATGTTAAAATGGGCACAATGACATGGACCAGTGCACTCCCAAAGGGATGAAGCCTCAGATTCCAAACAGGAGAAGGAAGCTCCTGCCTGAGGACTTTGTCACACCCTAACTCAGGTTCTCTACATCTTTTACTTTAGCAGACTTTGACTTGTACCACTGATTACTTGTTCATGCCTTTCTAGTTGTCCATATCATATAGTGTTCTTCGATGAGACTGACTTTAATTGCTATTAACAAGGCCTCATCTTCGTTATTTTTCTTGCCTCTTATTTAGGAGTACAGTCGGCTGCATCACCTATGGATGGTGACAGACATTTTAAGACACACATTCAGTCTCTGGGGCTCTGGCAATGTTTTATTTGATGCCATACAGTGTTGGTACTGTTTTACATCAACTGTCCCTGTTTATTCTTATTGCTCTGCTCAATGATTTCCATCTACTTATTTGAATGTTTCTGATTTTTATATCAAGCCATAATATTATTTTTTTTTGTCCTTAGGGCACCAGTTTTGATAAATAACATGTACCGCTTGTTTCCTTTTATATAAAGAGGAGAACGCATATATTAACTGTCATTACAGTACTCATTTTTATACATGCTGCTCTTGGACTCACTTACATGGCAATCGGAATGATTATAACTACATTTGATAGCTTTTATATTATTGTTGTACCTCCTAAAGGTGCATCTTATGGACATGACACATTTTATTTGATCTGTGTGTATTAAGAGGAGTGGTGCCTTCAGTGCATTGCTATGCATCCTTATGTGCTGTGTCACTAATTTTCTGTATGTACTTTGACAAAACCTATAAACATATAGTAAAGAAAAAAAGAAAGACGGTCACCAGATTAGAGGAGAGACTCAAGGACCAACAGGGCAAAAGTAGAAGAAATAACCTTGTGTTAGTGGGGCTCTCAGAGAAGGGGGAGGGACCGAACATCCTGCAGTTTATTCAAAAACTGGTCACGAAAATAGCAGGACTTTCTCCCCAGAATTCATCCTACATCACAGAACGGGTGTACCATCCTCTCCATCCGCCCTCCCCCCCCAAAAGAGACAGACCTCACCCTATTATCTTCCACCTCCTTAACTACCTAGAAAAGATGCATATCTTGGCAAAAATTAAGGAAGTCAAACAACTACAATGGGAAGGCAGACACATTTACATTTTCCAAGACTTGACTCTGCTGGTGCACCAGAAACAAGCAGCTTACAGAGCAATAAAAATGAAAGTTATATGCAGACCAAATAACATTTAGGCTGCTTTGCCCAGCAAAGCTTGTGCTTCAGAAGAGGCAAGGAGAAAAGCAATTCCATTCAGCAGAACAGACACAAAAGGAGCTACCTATATTTTTCCAGACTTGTTCCTGGATCGACATTGCGGAGGAGGACCAGGACCGTGAGAGCAAGAGGTCATTAGGACACTTGCATGAAACAGCACTATGGTCTGAAGTTCACAGCTGATGTTTGTTAAAATGTTATTATGGACTTGTTTTTAATGCTAAAATGCAGGTATGACAGTGGGGGCTACTGTGAATAAAGGCATGTTTGGCTGATGGGGCCTGTCGGGGGGTGGGGGTGGAGTATGCCTGATACTTTTGCAGACTAAGTGACTACATTTTGGTGGGGGAACATCAGTCCTAGTGGCAAACTGGGAGGGGAGGTGGGCTTAGCTGTGTGGATTTCCCAGTGGCCCACCAGAACTTTTTGTCTTATTACTGGACGTCAGAATGGCAAACTGCTGCATCTCATGGAGCGCTTCACTCCCTCCAGATAACCAAGTTGCCAGTCCATACACTTATTCTTCTAACAGAACACCTCCCCCAGTCAGGCTGCCCTAAGTGTCACTCTAGATCAGGCTTCTCACTTAAGGACACAGAAGTGCCACTGCTTAGTGGGCAGGCAGGTCAAGAGGAAAACTTGTTCATGGGATTTCTATCATGGAGACACCGGCCTCCCACTCGAGTTATAATTAATGGGACTAGGTATAATGGTCATATAGGAACTGATAAATTGTGCAAACTCCTACAGATAGTAAAGTGTCTTTATTTGGGGGGGGGGGGGCTTCTTGTACCCATGCCAGTGCATGGGGATGATTGTTTCAATGGAGTGGACATTAGAGTTTTTGTGTGATCCCTGGCACATGGCATGATCTTTAAGGTGCCTGGATCATAGGCATTGGCAGGCATACTCAACATGCTAAGTACATTAACATCTGGAAAATTCAGAGGCAACACAAGCCTCGGCCTGGGGCAATAAACACAAACAGCCAGAGTTAAATAATAAAGCTGCCTTTTCCATTCTTGTGCCTGGGTGCCATTAGTCAGATCCCATGTGGTTTGTTCCTTTGGACCTCTGTAATGCTGGCTACCTTGATGTGCTACACAGGCTTATTATAATGTATACTAAACACTGTAACCAAAATCCAGTACCTTCTGTCTGATTGGTAGTGTGTGAGTGTTACATAAAATTAAATGATGTGAATCTTAAAACATTGGCTTACCACACATTGCTGACTGAAATGAAGTATGGGGCAATGTTTGCGCGACAGGGGCAGAGCAGAACATCTTTTGGTTTCTGTTTATGTTGTGGGGGCAACAGTTCCATCAACTCTCAAGTACAAGTTTAAAATTTATGGCTATACCCCTAGCCTGGATTAGATGGGTCTACGGGTGTCTTGCCCCCATTAGGTTACTTTTAAGGGCTGTGTTATTGCAGAGTATAAACATGGCTTTGTCCTATAATGGTTATTGAATGTAGTGTGATCTGGGATGAAAGGCTGGGCACAGCTGAGGCAGCAACATAGTCTTTTTCTACAGCTTCTTACCCTTTGAGGGGGTGATGCCTGTTCCTGCCTAGTGCAGACAGGGTGGACCTCTTTGATTTCCATATCTGGCTTTTAGTCAGGCAGTGGTTCCCTCTTCCGCTGCAGCTACTCCCCCCGACCCCGCCAGACCACTTATGGTTGGAAATTTCACTTAGTTTAACAGGTAGGATATTTGTATCAGAAGTCACTCCCAAGCTGCAACTTGCCTCTCGTGGATCTAAAGGGGTTGGTGAAGGGTCCCAGGGACCTGGAAGAGGTGGTGAGCTTGCTGTTCTTTGTTCATGGTTGTATGATGTTACTGCATTTCATGTTCTACATTTCTGGGGCAAGGGGGGCAGTCTGAGTGGAGCAGGAGAGCTTAGGATCTTAGGATACAGCAGGTCAAGGCCCACAGAGTGCAAAATCAGGATCCAGGGGTACCCAATGGCTAGTTCACACCATTTTGTGTCCTGGAATATAAGCGGGGGCCAACCATGAGAAATGCACTACTGTGTCCTAAAACATCTTAAGAAACCTGAGACTGTCCTTAGCATGTCTGCAGGAGACACACCTGAAGCGGGACCAAATATTAGCCTTTAGATGAGAATAGGTTGGGCAGATATTCGGGGCAGGTGACAGCACTAAATAAAGGGGAGAGATTATATTGGTGACCAGAGCAGTTGCCTTTCAGCTTCAGTGAGATATGGGATCCTGACGGGAGAAATATTATTGTACATAGCAGAACAAGTCAGACAGAGGAGGTGCTAGGTTCCATCTATGGACCTAATGATGATTCTCCATGCTTCTTTACCAACCTGGCCTCTCTTCCAGACCCCTTTGCCAGGCTTCTGATTTTTTGGGGAGGAGACTGGAACCCGGTCTTCCAACCTGATTTTGACAAATCAAGGACTATGAAACAAGGCGTATACCCAGGACAATGTGCATTGAGAGAATTAATGGATGGACTAGGATTCTCTGACCCCTGGAGAATGCCCCACCAGGAAGAAAGGGCATATTCTTTGTACTCTTAAGCACCATGATTCCTTCTCCAAGACTGATTATTTCTTGCTGACTACTGAATCCATTCCCATTATTCTGTCCTGTAAAATGGAGGCCATGGTGGTCTCTGAGCATGCCTCAGTTTGTCTTCAGTTAGTCCTGACCACAGGAGCAGAGGCCAGTTGCTCATGGAAATTCAGCGCACAATTCCTCTGAGACAGAGATAGTGGGCATAAAATCAGGGATTGTATTACTTTTCTGTGGAAAATCAGGGCTCAATGGACAAGGTAGACCTTTTATGGGGAGCGACCAAGGGCTGTATACATGGGGAAATTATCCAGCTTACCACTATATGTAAAAAGAAAAAGGGAGTGGCAGCATCTGCCCTGCTTGGAGAAATTCAACAAATGCAACATTGCTTAAATCCAGGCACACCTGAGGAGACCTGGATCTCAGCTTGCAGCCCAAATACGCAGAACTCCTAAATGAGAGGGCTGAACAGCCCATTTTCTGGGCAAATGTCCACTGTATTGATCAGGGGGATGAAGCCAGCCACCTTATGGCTCTGAGACGCTGCCAGTAGGAGACTAACAAGGTGATTCAGGGTATCAGGAGGGAGGGGGAGATACATATCAGGACAGAGGCTAGGCAAGTAGCAGATTGTTTTAAGCAATTTTACCAGGCACTTCACTTGAATGACTCTAGAGATCCAAGACATCAAGGCAGCCAGTAATGCTTTTTTGAGTAACATCCAGCTCCCCCAATTCACTGAGTCCCAACAAAAAGTCCTGGAGTGCCCAATCAGAGTGGGTGAAATAGGAGAAGAGGTCAAGGGTATTAAAGCAGACAAGGCTCCGGGCTCTGATGGGTTCTCGACACAATTTTATGAATTCTATATGAAGGAGCTGGCAACCCCTATGACAGCTACCTTAAACATAATGTATGAGGAGGGGCTTACTGATGTCACATTGATGGAAGCCAGAATATCAGTAATAATAAAACCCAGGAAAGATGAGGTGTAATTGAATAACTACATATCTATTTCCCTCATCAGTGATTACATAAAATTCCTAGCCCATTTCATGTCAATGAGACTGAATCAGGTTTGGGGGGACCTGATTGGCCCTGAACAAGTGGGATTCATGCTGGGCAGGGTCTCCAGTGACATCCTTAGGAAGCTAGATTTCTGTGTTCAGGGAGACCAGCCCCATCTGTGACTCGGGTCTCCCTGGACACAAAAAAAGTGTTTCATCAGATGGACTGAGGATTTCTGTACATGGTCCTGCGAAGCTAGGCATTCCACAGTCATTTTTCTGTTGGGTGCAATTACTGTACCATTCCCCCCACAGCTTTTTTTTTTTTGTAATGGGGTTCTATCAGAGCCAATCAAGCCCTTGAAAGGCACTAGGCAGGGGTGCTCCCTCGCCCCTTTATTCACCTTATACCTGGAGCCTCTAATTCTTAAAATTAAGCACTGTGAGGTAGGATTGACTAGAGAGAGACTAAGAGAGCTTAATATGCATACCCTTGATGAAAGGAGGGACAGGGGGGACATGATAGAAACTTTTAAGTACCTCAAGGGAATCAACAAAGTCCAGGAGGGTAGCATCTTTCAGAAAAAGAGATGTGTAAGAACAAGGGGGCACAATTTAAAGTTAGAGGGGGGATGGCTCAGGGGTAATGTGAGGAAATTCTTTTTCACGGAGAGAGTGGTGGACGCATGGAACCGCCTTCCTGGAGAGGTTGTGGGGTCTAAAACAGTGGAGGAATTCAAACATGCATGGGACAGACATAAGGCAATTATAGTGGGGGGTTGCAGAAAATAGGCTGTTGGTTAACTAGAATCTGCAGCTTATCCAGTAGGTAGGGAAATGGGCAGACTGGGTGGGCCAAGTGGTCCTTATCTGCCGTCAAAGTCTATGTTTCTATGTTTCTGGATTGTCAGAATTAGTTCTAGAAAGATTCGAACCCTGTTTGAACTCTGGTGTTCGAGTTCTAAATTAGAACTCGAACACCAGAGGGTTCGCAAAAGGGTTCAGATCTTTTTTTTTGTCCTTTGCTGTCCTCCACATCCTCCACTCATGCCTGTACAAATTCCTGACTCACTACTTCTGACTCTCCAAGTTGCTGCCCCTTGTGCTGACATCATGCAACCACCACGCTAATATATCCCCCATTGAACAAAAACGACACAGTCCCATGTCTGATGACTGCCGCTTCCACTTCCACTCTTGCTCACTACACACACGCTTGAATCGATAGTGTCAACAAAGAGCGGGAGCAACCAGAGAAGTGAGTAAACGGCATCAGTAGTTTGTTCACACAGTAGTTTAACACGGGTCAGTTTGGAGCTTATTTCATTTAGTTCAGAGTCCAGACTTCATATGGAATTTCTGAATTTCAACACATTGCAACATCCAGCTACAGCTAAGTTATTGTGTTTATGTGCCAATGCTATAGTCATTCCTACAGTGCACGCTTCAGTTACTCAATCCAGAATATGAGTTTTACAAAATGCATTCACATCTGAACGGGGTCACGGTTATTTCTGGGGAAACATATTGAACAGTTTTTTTGAGATAATTGGAAACCTGGTTTGTTGAGCTGCCTAACATTTGATATGAGACATAATAGCTGTTATCTATGTTTATGGGGTCATAGCCAGGGGCGTAGCTACAAGGGTGCAGGGGGTGCAGTGGCACCCGGGACCATGAGGTTTGAGGGGCCCAAATTATAATTTTGATGTTTATTCAAAACTGAGGAGGGGCCCTGTAACATCGCCTTGCACCCTTGCCCTCTAGGAATTTGCTACGCTACTGGTCATAGCTGTTGTTAGTGAAAAGCAGTCTAGCAACTTTTGGTCACTAAAAGACATATGACTTGTGATAGCAGTATGCTACAGAATATAACAGCCTTAGTAAATCTTGTAAAGATTTGTCCTGGACCTGAGCATTTACCGACAGCTGGTTTGGCATAGTGGCTTCTAGTTTGGTACATAAAGATGCACAAGTCTAAGGTGGTCTATCCCCTATTAATGGAGTTAATTATTGGTTGCATATGACCCTTTGTAAACCATTTCTTACCTTCTGATGTCCCCCCAGCTGAAGAGAACTGATTTGGACCCTTGCATCTTCCTGATAGACATGATGGATTTCTGATGCTGGATGTATCTTTCTGCTTTCTTCTTTGGACATTAGTTATTGAGTACATGATTCTAGCACCACACATGTGTGTCACAATATTTGTGCGAAAGCAGTTTTTCTTCTGGCACCTGATTTATGGATTTTATGAGATGTGAACTCTCTTTAGAATACTGGATACTCAATTGAATTATATATATGCATTTCATTAATTTGGTGATTGATTTCTTTTATACACCATGAGCCTAGTGGATTTAATTGCATGTAGCCTTATACTGTTTGTGAGCCATCAGGCAAAAAATGTAAGAAATGGGGCAGGGAGTGAACAGATACTGTATGTGAAAACTGGGCAAACTGAGAACTAGGGCTTGAAGCGGAAGAAATGTGAGAATTAGGGCACAGAGAATGCAGGGACATGAACTAGGGCAAGTAGGGTGGCAGCAGATTGTGGAATCCCAATGATGATAATACTGTACAGGGGCAGGGTGTGAAAATCAGTTATTTAAAAATATCTTCAACTCCTGTGTGGTATACTTCTTACCATGTTTGCTGTGCTCTTGGGGCGCCACTGACTGACTATACCCAGTGTGTGCATGTGCCACCCACCATTAAATGTGTGGTATTTCACAAATAAATAAATCCTAGAAATATTTTAAGTGACTGGAGAGGAGAGAAAAATCCATTATTCATTTAAAAATTATATGGGACTCCTGCATGGTGTACTTGCCATTTGTGCTGCTGTGCACCATTTCGCTGCACTGTACCCAGTGTGTGACCGTGAGCCAGCTGGCAACTAATTGTATGGTATCTCATATGTGTGGGTGGGTCGGTGGTACTGTAAGCACCTGTAAGTGGTTGGCTTTTACTACTAGCAAAGGAGAGGAAACCACAGATAACCCTAGCTAGAATCCTGTCAAAGTCACTCATGATCTTATTTCTCCCATTATAACGAACAGATTTATTTGTTTTTGCCCATAGTTTCTTGACAGTATTTCACTATTATCTTCATTTTGGGAGCACAATTAAAAAATAGGGTTCAAGTTCTAAAAAGTTCTAAAAAAGATTAGAACCATTAAACTTTTCAAAAAGTTCTAGACTAGAACTAGAACCCAGAACTTCAGAGGGCTCTGACAACCCTACTGTGAGGGGATTAGGGGGTTATGAATTGGTAGGCATGAGTACACATTACCTTCTTATGCTGACAGTATTTTGCTGCACATTTGAGACCCTCAGAAATCTCTTCCTGAATTACCCTCCATCATATTCAAGTTTAGTAAACTCTTGACATATAAAGTCAGCATCAGCAAAATGAGTGTGTTACCACTCAATGCGCAGGTAGATAAGCAAGCTATTCTAAATTTAGGCCTGAATTGGGAGCCCACACAATTGCCATACCTAGGAATACAGATTACATGGCTCAGGCATAGATTAAAGGACCTTAATCTTGGTAGTCTGCTTACCAGCATAGTGCAGGACATAAAAAGATGGATTTACCTACACCTTTCTCTCTGTGGGAGAATAAATACCATTAAAATGAACATTCTCACCAAGATACTTTATTCGATGGGTATGCTTAATATGCACCAGCCCCTCTCCTGGTTTAACCCTTGCACTATGTGTTTAACACTTTCTTGTGACAGGGTAAATTTGCCAGAATGTCATACTATAAGCTGACAGGCCCCCCAAAATGGGGGGGGGGGGACAACAATTACCCAGCTTTTTGTTATACTACTTTGCATTGCATGGGAGTAAGTATCGCCACTGGAATTCTCTGAGCAGATTGAACCCACTGAATATAAGCTGCAATGGCTCTGCACAGAAGAGGAACTCTGCAGCCAGGCAGGTATCACGCCACATGCTTGCTCTTCTTGTCCCCGGCACACTTACCCAAGGGGCTTCAAAAGATGGCTGTGTTCTGGTTTCCCGACAGATGTGGTGGATAATGAAGATTAGCATAGATAAAGATATAGCCCAACCAGTCTCTGGCAACCTATACCTCAAAATAGATAACAGACCACTAGGTAATCAGTTTTGGCCAGGTCTCCACTTGCCCTCTGTGACAGGGTTGTGTAAGACCCTATTCCATTTGTGAGGAAGAGAGAGTTAAAAGCAAGGATCTATTTTTCTCCTCTTCTATTCTGCCACTTGCCTATCTCTTTCCAGTCTTTTTTTTTTAAATTTAATGTACTTTATTAAACCTTTTAAGAACATGAGTACATACTGTACAATCAATCAACAGCTTCCACCTAAGTTGAAATAAGAGCAAAAAAAAACGTACAACAACATGGAAGACTGTGACAGTAAACCTACAAGGCATTGCAAGTACATGACCCATAATCGTCAGTGATAAGGCCTAACTGATTTAAAAGATCTACATCCTATCTACACCCCCCCCCCAGAGCACCTACTGGGTTAAAAGCAAATTGGAAGCCTGTCCAGAATAAGCCTACCGGATAGGTACCAGACAGACAGGGGTTAGAGCAACAACCCTATTCCTGCAACCCCCCCAAAAAAACATGTGGGGAGCCACATTCCCCCATGTAAGTCTGGGCTCAATTAAAGACAGTGCATAAGATGTAAAAAGGGCCAGTAGTGGGGCCCATTTCCTACAGAATGCCTCCTTGCGATTCAGCCATCGAGCAATGTTTGAGGACCTGGAGCACCTCTGAGTGCCATTCTCTAACAGAGGGCCTGATTTGATCTAACCAGTGTCAGACTATGATGAGTTTGGCCACCATCGAGATTAGTGATATAGAAGTTTTGTGGCAATCTAGCATATCCTTGGGAAAGTGACCCAGTTGGCAGACCTGCAGTGTAAAGTAAGAATTCAAACCCAACACTGGATCCAGAGCACCACGGATTGCCAAACAGAAGGGGGACACCAGGGCACAGTCCCAGAGGATGTGTTTTAATGATCCCTCTGAATTTCAGCATCTGATACAGAGTGGGGATGCAGATCTACCCAGCCTATACAACCTTGCAGGAGAGAAATAGAGATCATGCAGTATGCAGAATTGTAAGAAATGAAGGTGTCCTGCTTGATGTATTTGTATAGACGGTGCCAAATTTGCTGCCACTCCCTCTCACTCAGATTAAGACCAAACTCATGCTTCCAATAGAAACATGTCCCCTGAGGACTATTCGGGTCATGGTGTTGTAGAAGGTTATAAAATTTCGATATAGGGTGAGATAGAACAGCAGTGTCAATAAGTATTTTCAATAAGGGTCTGGAAACGTCCTACCATGGGGGTGGGGGGTATAGAAGTGAAGAGATTGCACTGTTCAATTGCAAATGTTTAAAGTGATGATAGGTAGGAATAGGGAATCTTTCTTGAACTTCAGCTGCAGAGCTGAGCCTTCCATCTGAGATTAAAGATGAGATTGGTGCCCTGTAGATCGATGGGTAGAAACTCGAGGGAATATTCAGAAATGTATATTACCAAATAAGGGTTGAGACAGTTCCTTATGTGGTACGAGACCAACGTGGGAGTAAATCTGGTGGAGAGCTTTGAGAGACCACCATACCAGAGAAGCATGAAGTGGTTTAGGGAGTTCAGAGGGTTTAGCATAAATAAGACTGCCTATATCAACATCCTGAGAGCATACCTCTCAACTGTCCCTGATTTTCAGGGATGTCCCTGATTTTACCTAAACATTTTACTCTGTCCCTTCTAAAAAAAATTTTTCCGTGACCAAACAGCGGCGGTTGTGAGCACAAAATTATGTCAAACATTAAAGTTACAGACTTGTTCTTCCTTAGAAAATGTATTTTACATTAAGCCCTTTATTCTACCGGCTTCCTGAGTGGATAACACCAATTTTGAAAATGTGTCCCTGATTTTGGTCCTTTGTCCCTGATTATTTAAAGCCTTGTCCCTGATTTATGAGGCAGGAGGTTGAGAAGTGTGCCTGAGAGTGGCAGAGGTGTTGTTCCAGTAAAAGCCAGAGGGGAATATAGGAATAATCTGAGGAGCCGGTAACTGGAGAAGGCCACCTAAATACTTTACAACAGTGTATCGCACAGTAATAGATAAAAAAGTTGGGCACTCTCAGACCGCCACGCTCTTTCCGATAGATCAGCTTGGTATACGCCCATTGAACGTCTTTTTCATTCCAGAGAAAATCTGAAAGGGTGGTTTGAAGATGGGGAAAACCAGCCTTTGGGGAGGTAGGAGCTCACCATACTCATTGGATATAGTAACTGAGGTAGAATGTTTATTTTTATCACATTCACTCAACCCCACAATGAGAGTGGGAGAGATTTCTATCTCCGAAGTTCAGCCTCAATAGCTTAACAAGTAGGGGAGAGATTATGTTTAACCAAAACTGGTGTAACCCCCCTACAAATGGGGGTTCCCAAAAAGTCTTCCTTGAGCTTGCCTAAATGCTCACTGTCAGGCTGGTGTCCTGCATTTTAGCAGTTTAAATGTGATTACCAGAGCCTGTATAGCCTGTGTGTACTGTCTCTTTAAGAGTTGCCTGATTGCAGCTTAAGTAATCTGAGAAGGAGCTCTGTTGAAAGATGTAACTATTTAATGAAAATCATTTAGAGTGATAATGATAATGTAGTTTGTCTAACCTGCTTTCTTTGTAGCAAGGACTGTTTTGTTTGTCTTCACTATCTTGGTTCTGGACTGCAAATTGGACCAATCAGTACTGGTGGGACCTAAAATGTAGCCGGACTACAGGAGCTGTCTGAATTCAAAATCTGTAGGAACTGTAGTTTGAGCTTTTTGCACCTTTTTTGCAACTGAAGGGGAAGCTCTTGCTTTGACTGACAGCCAAATCAGCCAACCAAATCTTTTGGATCTTGGGGAAGTCCCGGGCTGTTTGCAATTTTCAGTTAGATCTAAGCTGGAAGCTGAACAAGAAGGAGCTGAAGTGATTCTTAGCAGCAATCCTAAGTGGATTCCCAAGGGAGAACTCTGAAAAGGCTAAGTTTTTAGCCTGCATGTCAGTATGCTGCTCCAGAGAGGGAGATAAGAGAATTATTTTGCACTAAATCCAAGTTTATGTGACTAAAATAAGCTACTGAAGTGGGCCAGGCTCAACCTGAAGAAGATTGAAGATTTTGCTGGATGCGATCAGCCTGTCAGGAGTTCCAGCTACCCCTAAGCTCCCGGTGTGTGCAGAGACTTTGCGATTGTGACTGGGGAGCGCTTTGCCTGGTACAGTAGAATTCCCTTACATGTAAATGTGCTATGAGCTGCTAGTGGGTCATGAGTTAGTCCCCCACTGTGTGAACTGTGTTCTGCTTGCTGGAAGCTGTATCCAGCCCAAAACAGACTGCATCTGAATTTGTCTCCATGTGGTCTGGGCCTTGCCAAACTGGCCCAGCCAGACTACCCACTGCACAGAGGAGCCATCGATGAGAGACCTGCCTGGGGATCAGCCCCCTGCTCCACACTTGAACAAGAATGATGCCTCTGTGACTCATGTGGGCCCTGCTTCTCCTGGCATTCCAGATCAACCACCTGCAGTCTCAATTTTCGTCCAGCCTGTGTCCAGTCTTGGGTATCGTGAGTAAATACCAGGGTAGCTCCCTGCAACAACAGTTTAATCTGAGTGTGTCATCTGATTGTCTTGTTGTTTCATTTCCTTTACGAACTGAGCCCTCTGGCTCTGGATTAGAAATATTGTGTACTGTGCATGTTGTGTTTTCCATCACAGGGCCCCAACCAGCTGCAACGCTGGCCAACCCCAGGCAACAGTCCTGGCTAGCCCATCTCTTCTCCACTTGGGTACCCACAGGTGTGACTGTATGGGGGGACTCAAAGCGCATGCATAACTGCTTGATTGATATCACATTTAAGCTAATTAACCTGATTTTTCCCCTCCCTTGTTCAAGTCCCCTGAATGAATCAGATCTACCTTGTTCTGCATGTAATCTGACTGTGGTTCTAGTTTTTTTTTTTTTTTTAACTTTGCATTTTTATTTTATCTTGTATGCATATACACATATAAATTTGCATATTCAGAACAACTATAATTCAGATAAAATCCTTTTGGAGAAAAACATTTCTCCTTAATATGTAGGACATACATGCATCCTCGATACAGTGATACCACAGTGAGGGAATACTAAATATTTAAAAATTTTTAAGCAATATCAGCATCTTAAACTGTAACATTTAGGCCCAAGAGCAGTATGACATTTCTGGCAATATTCAAGTCCCAAAAAAAGAGTCCCATGTAGTCCATACCCTACAGGAGGGCTCATGGTGTCATATTTTAAGACTAAAAGTCTGAAAATAAACATCAAATTAGTTCCCATGACAGCAATCTCTTACTACAAGCATAGGTAAAGCAAACATGTGTTTAAAGAATCAAAAAAATAACCTTTTTAGGTCCATCCAAGTATTCACTTTAAATTTCAGATTAAAACTTAGAAGCCCCCATGTATATTTTTAATCATTGTGTAACCCCAGCTACATGAAAGCACAGGAGAGGCAGAAGAGAGCATCATTATCCAACCCAAAACTTGTAGTATGTACTACATTTAAAACTGCAATACCCAATTAACAAAAGAGGGGGATCCTTTTACTCTCTAATCTGATTATCCATTACATTTTCTAAGAAAAAGTCAGTCTTCTGTATCAGATTCCGATTCCTCTCCTTCTCATCTTTTCCTCCGATCGGCAGCAAAATGAGAGGGCCATTTCCCTGCTTCACTGGGGTCGGAGAAGGCCCAAACTTTTCCTCCATGTACACTACGCAGCCTTGCAGGAAATAACATTGTGTGGATAATGGAGGCATCTCGTAGCAGTTTTCTTACACCATCAATCTTTTTTCTTCTCATTCGAGTCGCATAACTCAGGTCTGGAAACAAGCATATTCTCCAATCGTCTTCCAATTTTTGTCCTGCTTTTCTGGCCAATTGAAGAACTCTGTCCCTGGACCCAGTACCATCTGTGACCAGAAGAAATGTTCGTGGTTTCTCCAGATCCTCCCGATAGCCTCGTGGAATAATTCGGTAGGCTTTTTGAAAGTTTATATTTAAACTCTGGCCCTCCGGCAACAATTTTGAGTTAAGCCACTCCCGAATTAACATAAGTGGGTGATCCCCCTCGATTCCCTCGGGCAACCCTAGGATTCTGAGATGTGCTGATCTGGCTTGATTTTCTAAGGTTTCAAGCCTAGCCCGCATGTGGTGGTTCTCTTTCACAAGAAGAGTCGAGGAGGCCGCAGCTGATTCAGCTTGCCTTTTTTGCATCTCCAACCTCCCGCTGGATCCCTTCCACTGGTTTCTCCACGATTGTGACCCGGTAGCGAATGAGTCCAGCTTGGAATTTAGGTCAGCGACTGAGGTTATCAGCCTCTGGAGCTTGATGCCAATCGAGGACATAGTTTTCTCAGGCTCCCTCTAGGATATGGCCTGTTCCTCGGTTCCAACTCTTGCTGCTTGTGAAACTCCAAACGATTTAGCGTTCGCATTTCCAGCTCTATCTTTTTCTGGGGTTGCCCATTTTAGGTTTTCTGGGTTCCTCTGTTGAACTGTTGTATTTGTTTTTTGAATGGAGAACCGTAAAATGTATATTTTATGCAATTATATATGATTTTTTTCAGAGCTGCTGAAAGTTGCTGCCTGTCAGCTCGGGCTACAAAGCGCCCCCTCACTGTGGTTCCAGTTTGTGCTCAAAGAACTGTAATCTTGCTATTTGCTGTGCATAACCTTGTTTTACAGGGGGTCCCCAGGGTCGAGCCGGAGGAACCAGCCCTGGTGGTAAGTGAAAACAGTGTGGGTACTTGTGTGGTGTACCAGGGGTATTGTAAAAGTGATTATTGTATAGTGTTCAGGCCACTAGAGGGGAAAGAGGGGAGTTACAGTGTCCCGGAGGGCTGTGCCCAGGTTAGCTTGACCACTACCAACCCTGACCTCAGGGTGGAGGTGCCCGTTTCAGAACTCAAGCCCCTTAACCTGCTACTAGCCAAGCAGGCAGGGGTAGCAGCCCTTGGGATAGCACCACCTAGGGGTTACACTGAAATAGACCGAAAGAGCTTAATCCTCAAATAGGTGAGGGCCTTAGATTCCCAGGAGAGACCTAAGTCATCAATCCAGTGTTGTGGTACATGCACATTGAGAGGCATTACCTTGGATTTATCCAGGTTTAGTTTGTATCCTGCCACCCAAGAGAATCTGTCTATAATCTCCATGGCAGCTGGTATAGAAATCTGGCAATTCTCCAGGTGCAGCAGTAAGTCATCCACATAGGCAGACAGCATATACGTGTTGCTCCCTACCTGGATTCCCTGGATGTCTTGGCTGTTCTGGAGGAATCAGATATGGAATTTCAAATAAAGATTGAAAAGGAAAGGGGAAAGAGAACAGCAAGCAGAAGGAGGTGATGTTAGAACTTTACTACTCTACTGGGACTTAAGAACTAGAACTCTACTGCTGGGACCTTCAAATTAGGGTAAAAACAAACAAAAAAAAAGAGTTAATGTGTTTGTCTGACTTGGGTGAAGAGAACTGTTATCTGTGTAGTTAGCTAGGTGAAGAAGGGAACTGTGAATTAGTGGGAGTGCCTTAGGCATCAGGAATCCAGGTGTTTGGATTTAAAACTGCCCTAGATAGCTTTTGGCAGAGAACAGCAAGAGGAAGGAGGTACTGTTAGAACTTTACTAGTCTACTGGGACTATATAGCCTCCCTCCCTCCCTCCCTCCACCCTTAGCCAGTTCCACTTTAATAGGCAGATGATTTGACTGACAACAGGAACTTCCTGTTTGGAAGCAGGAAGGGAGTGATCACAGAGGCACAAAAGACTCACCATCCTAGAAGGAAAAGAATAGCTCTCCATCCCCCCAGATGCTAGAGGTCTGACTCTGAGCAAGTAAGAAGGAGACTATTGAAGAATACAGGAACTTCCTGTCCCAGAACAGGAAGAGCAGAAGCTTTAACGGCACGGAGGCAGTAGGAAATTAGGGAGAAAAAAATAAATAAAAAGACAGAGGAAAGAGTAAGCATACAAAACAACAGTTGAGGGGCTACAAATAAGACATGATGGGAGTGGTGCAGTGCAGTGGCTGTAGAGTGGCAGTCTTCAGGGAGACGTTCTGGAGGATGAAGTGTTGTCCCATCTGCAGGCACCTCTCTGGGCTGAGGGAGGAGGTTGCTCGTCTCCAGGCTGAGTTGGCCAGGATTCGGGGGACCTCCTCTCCCACCCAGAGACCACCAGAGCTGCCGCTGCTGCCTCAGAGGTTGCCAAGAAAGAGAAGCAGTTGGACCACAGTGGGCTCAGGGAGGGTGAGGGTGGTGGAACAGAGGCACATCCCTCCAGTTGTACCTCTCCACAATTCATACACCATTCTGGCAGAGTATGGTTCCTCTATGGAGCACCCACAGTGGAGACCAAGGAGGATGCTGGGAACCTCCACAAATGAGACCCACAGGAGGGTGGCATGGGACCCCACAGGGGAAGGAAACAACTCCTGGTAGGGACTCCATTGTTAGGAGGGTAGAACTGGGGGGGGTGGGGGGAGAGGGAGGTAAGTTGCCTGTCTGGTGCCATGGCTTGAAGGGACAGGGAGCGAATCCTCAGGATCGTGGGATCAGCTGATGGGGAGGGAGCTGGATGTCATTGTCTGCCTAGGAACAAATGACCTGCCTGGGAAAGGGATCAGAGCAGTGCAGGAGTAGTTTATGGAGTTGGGGAGGGGCCTTAGACAAGTAGCACTCACGGTAACCTTCTTGGAGTTGCTGCCTGTCTATGGCATGGGTGAGGCTAGGGTGCTCCGCACCATGGAATTCAATTAATGGTTGAAAAACTGGTGCAGAGCTCAGGGTTTTGGCTTCATTGGGGACTGGGAATACTCCTGGAGGGATGCAAGCCTATACTGGCACGATGGTCTACATCTGTCCAGGAGGGGAACCAGGATCCTAGGTGATAGGTTTAAATACTTCTTTGGCAAGTATTTAAACTAGCCAAGAGGGGAGACACTGAAAAGAACCAGGGAAATCCTAGCCCCCCCAAAAAATATGGGTAGTTAGTGAGGTAAACACCAAGATAGAGAAGTCGATAGGGAGAAGGGCAGGGGTAAATGGAGAAAAAGGCAAAGGCAGTAAGAAAAGGGATAGGGCTAAAAGGGGTAAGGCTATTAAAAAATGGAGGGTGATGAGTACCAATGCCCATAGTCTGGGTAACAAGCTCCCTGAACTAGTGGCCTTGATGGAAGAGGGACACCTGAATATTGTGGCAGTCACAGAAACATGGTACACAGAGAACCATGAATGGGATGTCAACATACCAGGGTACAAAATCTACAGGAGGGACAGGGAGGGTAGAAGAGGAGAAGGAGTAGCTCTTTATGTAAGGAAAGGGAAGGGATCAAAGCAACGGAACTAAGGGGTAAACAGGGAGGAGAGAAGGCACTGTGTGTCACCCTGGAGAGCAGAAATGGCACCACAATCCCCACCAGGGTTGTATACAGACCCCCATCTCAGTGGGAGGAACTAGACAAGGAAATGATAGAAAGCATCCTTAGGATGGCAGAAAAAGGGGAGATATTGTTGATGGGGGACATGAATATGCCAGACATTAACTGGAGCACCTTTGCTGCAGCCACATCCAAGAGCAGGGGTCATTCTCGATGCCCTACAGGGAGCATGTCTCAGACAGCTAGTGTTGGAACCCACTCAGGAGGGAGCAGTCTTAGACCTGGTACTCTTAAACAGGGACAGAGAGAGGATCTCAGATCTAGATGTGGGTAGCCATCTGGGAACAACTGATCACCAAACAGTGTGATTCACAATAAACACAGCCGCAGAGTCAAGCCATACAAAAGTGAGGGTACTGAACTTTAGGAGGGCTGACTTTGTCAAAGTGGGAGAGTGCCTCAGAAAGGCACTAGCAAACAGGCAAGAAGGAGGGGTGGAGGAACAATGGGGAACCATCAAAACTGCCATCACAGAGGCAACAAGCCTTTGTGTGAAGCAAATAAATGAAAACGAAAGAAAAAACACTATGGTTCTCAAAAGTGGTGGCAGGGAAGGTTAGGGAGAAAAAGATAACATTCAGAAGTATAAGGAAATACAGAAGAAGCAATACACAGAACTGTGCCAGTTAAAGCAGAAGGAAACGGGGAATGCAGTCAGAATAGCAAAGGCCCAAACCTAGGAAAAGATGGCCAACTCAGTTAAGAAGGAGGGTATAACCTTTTATAGGTACATTAGGGAGTGAAGAAAGACCAAGGAAGGGATAGTGAGGCTAAATAAAGGGGAGGGTGGGTAGGCAGAAAGGGACAGTGAAAAAGCAGGGATACTGAACAAATACTTCTGTTCCATATTCACAAAAGATGAAGGGGGGAGGTACCTAATCCAATCAATAAAAGCACTCTGGATAGGGGGGTCGATACCAGTCCTTTCACAGACAAAAGGGATCTGAAAAAACTCCTAAAACTGAAGGTGGACAAAGCAATGGGGCCTGATGGGAGTCACCCCAAAATTCTAAAAGAACTAAGGGGAGAACTAGTGACACCACTAACTACCCTTTTTAACAAATCATGGGAGGATGGTGTGGTACCTAAGGCCTGGAGGAGGGTGGATGTGATTCCCCTTCACAAAAGTGGGAGCAAAGCAGAGGCAGAAAACTACAGACCTGTTAGCTTGACCACAGTGGTAGGGAAAATGATGGAATCACTTCTGAAAGAAAGAATTGTTGAGTACCTAGAGGTCAGCGGGGCACAGGACCCAAGGCAGCATTGATTCACAGTGAGAAGGTCATGTCAGACGGATCTAATAGATTTCTTTGACTGGGTGACCAAAGTAGTAGACCAAAGAGGGGCTGTGGACATGGCCTACCTAGACATTAGCAAGGCATTTGACACAGTCCCACACAAAATATTAATAAACAAATTAGCCAGCCTGGGAGTGGGAGTGGTAAAGAAATGACTGGACAACAGGAAACAGACGGTAGTAGTAAATGGAGTCCACTCCGAAGAAAGGGGGGTTACTAGTGGGGTACCACAGGGTTCAGTTCTGGGTCCGGTCCTTTTTACTGTTTTTGTAAGTGACGTTGCAGAGGGACTGGAAGGAAAAGTATGCCTCTTTGCAGATGACACAAAGATCTGCAACAGGGTTGATACACAAGGGGGGTTGGAAAGGATGAGATGGGACTTGGCAAGGTTGGAGGAATGGTCAAAAGTATGGTAGCTTAGATTCAGTGCAAAGAAGTGCAAATTAATGCACCTGGGAAACAAAAACCCAGGAGAAGAGTACACAATAGGAGGAGATATTAACAACAACAAAAATGGAAAGGGACCTGGGGGTAGTCATATCAGATGACCTAAAGGTAAGCAAGCAATGTGCGAAGGCAGTAACAATGTCTGGGGGGATACTGGGATATGGGGCGCATGGTGTAGGGTAGTCAACTCTCCTGATTTACTGTGGATGATGACCCGAGTCCCACCGATAGGGAGTTGGAGGAGGAAAGCCCCACTGCACACCCATGTATCTGTCCCTGCTCCAACAATTGACTGAGCCACAGACCTACCTGTAATCCTTCAGAGATAAGGTGGCAATCCATGAGGGATAGGCATTCTCTCATAGCCCCGTGACCCCGGTTTCTCCACATGCTGTAGTCATTCCTCACGGCCGCAAGCAGCAAAACAGCAGAACAACCCAGGAGGCAAACAGCCTGTTGCAGATGTTCTGGCCACCTCCAATTAGCATTGCACAGGTTGAACAATCCCACACTGATCTATGAGATGGGTAAGTTCAGGTAATCCTGGAAAGTCCTGGCTTTAGAGTGCTAGAGGTCTATCATGTTCTCCAGATCACCAAAATGTAAATAGTCCCCCTTGCTCAACGGAGCAAACATTTTTCAACTTTGTAACCCCAGTTCTTTTTCGAGCAGCCACAATCTCTTAAACCTTAAATAACTAAAGAGTGGATAAGGCCCTCCAACTGACCCCAGAGAGATCACTTGGGTAACTGGAATAGGTCTGGAAACATGTTGGGTAGCTTTTGTTTGGCTTGAGTCACCGAGTCAAAAGTCTTCTGTGAGCCTTTGAAGCTCACTTGTAGCCTGGTCGGGTATAACATTTTGAAGCGGATCCCCGCTGCAAGCAATTTGGAGATGTATGGATTAAAATTCGCTCATTTTAGATGCAAGGAGCGGGGAAGATCCTTTGTCCTCCTTAGTTTAGTACCATACCAGAATAGCTCCTTTGTGTCCCTCAGCTTAGCCAAAATGTGGACCTTGTCCAGGAAATTCAAGAATTTAAATATCAGGGGACAAGGCAGAGAGTTTGGTGGGGGAGTAGGTCTCAGTGCCCTGTGAGCCCATTCGATGATATAGCCAGGGCCATTAGGGGATGGGCCAACCACTTTCTCACAAAATTTTTGAATAAAGATTATGGGATTCTGTCCCCTCCGAACCCTCTGGAAGCCTAATCAACAGTAAATTGTTGCATCTGCTGCACCCTTCCAAATCCTCGATCTTCTCCTCCAACTTGAAAACTTAACATCAGAGGGCCACTGAGTCTGGCTCCTGGCAGATGCTTCAGTCCTCAAGGGAGCTGATTCTGGCCTCCACATCACTTACCCTCCGAGAGAGGGTCTATGTAGTTCTCTGTAGGGCTGTGATTTGACTCATGATGCTTAGTAGAGCCTCCTTAATGGGGGAGAGTTCCTGCAGAAATTTTTCCTCCGACAGGGTAGTTGGCACTGGGCTGGATTTTGTAGGAGCTGCCGCCTGTGTCTTAGTTTTTTTGGCAGCCTTGGCTTTTTCTGGCATGGGCAGTGGAGTGTGCGTTGGGCTCACAGGCCCACATCTCAGTCTCCATCAGCGTTACTGAGTAGCGTTGGAGCTGGCAGTCGGAAAACCAAGAGTGTTGTAGTGGGACACAAAAGTGATAGTTGAGGCACCAAAAACTGTGCGGTTAAAACCATAAGTAGAGCTTTTCTGTGGTAGAGATTGACTCGAAGGTGCGGAGCCGACATAAACACGTGTCACCCACTCAAATGGATTACGTGACTCCTATCTCTTTTCTGTCTGATTGTGTAATCAAGTTTTCCTTGTGGAACCACTGAACTGGTCACTCCGATGATCCTACAATTTCTCCCATTATCTCCCTTCCGTTACTTGCTGTTTCTATTCTTTCTTTCTTCCCGTACTTCTCCATGGTTTAAAAAAAAATGTGAATTTTTATGTGAAACTAAGATCCCTTTGCAAATGTATACAGTTATATGTTATAATGACTGCAGAAAGCTATTTGGGTTTATTGAACTTGAGAAACCTTTTTTTTATTTACACTTTTTCCCTCCTGCCTCCCTGCCTGGCCCTCCTTCCCCCTGAGCCTCCCAGTCCCATCACCCTGGCTTCTCCCAGGACTTGCCTCTCCCTTCTTCCCCATGGCTTGCTGTCTGTGGCAGGGTGGCAGGGAGTTCCTCGACCCAATGAGGTCCAGATTCAGTATCGAGAGGCGCCTGTGCCACCAGGTGTGGGGCCTGCAGAGGTCAGGGATCATCCTGCCAGCCAGGGTGTTTTTCCCAGTCTTTGGATCCCCCCCTTTAGTTTGCTGCTCTATCATCTCCATAGGTACACTGGTGTTTGGGACTAAGTCCTGAACGTGAACATGTGGAGGCACGTTTACACGATATGCAGTGCATCACATCCCTTCCCTCCCATGTCCTCCCACCCATACACCTGTACAAGGCAGTGCTGCAGCGGGATGTGGCACCCTCCCCCCGAGGGTAGGACAGCCTCTTGTGGGATGCTCAGACCTCCTCCCCCCCCCGACCGGCCCCCGATGATCCAGGTTTGTTGCCGAAACTGGATTGCTGGCATTGCAAGCAGTAGCCATACTGCTGCACCAATGGGCTAGCCCTTGAGCAACCTTTCGATCTTCCACAAGCTTGTTTGCAGAGCTGTTAGTAGGAAAACCAGCTCTGGCCAGAATGTCTTAATTGGCTGCACCTGTCAAGAAGACTGGATGTTTATTTGCTTTTGTTAACCAGGTAAGCACACTAGACAACCAAGTGCCTATTTTCAGGTGTGACCTGGGAGGATTACAATTGTACATATAAGAGCATCAGGCAGAACAGGGGTGCATACAGAGCATCAGAACATAGATTACATCAAGAGTTGCATCATGAACATCAGGTAGATAGGGTTCATACAAAATCAGCAGAAACCATGATTAGAACGAGAGATAGAAAAGCAACTTCGTACAGACATAGGGAGTTTAACCAAGGTGCATTACATCAGACATTAAGCAAGCTAGGTACATACAAGAGCATCAGGCTCATAAATTTCATCAAGAGGTAGATAACAGTGAGGTACCAGTATGGACAAACAAATGCCTGCAGGTAAAGTCGACAATACCCATAGGAGTACACAGGCATGGAGAGGCAAGTTACACAGGACGGGTGGCAGAATTTTGGGGGGTGGGGGTGGGGGGACTACAAGGTGTAGGTACTCTTTCCAGGGACAGGTAGGGCAGGGAAGAGCACTGCATGTACTGGTCACAGGAAAGAAACTGACAAAGTTGGTACATTGTTTAAAAACATGAGACATAGCTTAATGAGAACAGGACACAGAATGTAATTGCCAAGTGAAAACAACTTATAAAAAGAGAGCAATGTTTGTTTAGAGAGTTGAAGAGAGAGACTGAGATTTAGATTTAGATACCCTCGGATGAAGGACTCTATTTTGTTTGAACTGCCTGTGAAAGAGCTATCATGTACAATTTTGTTTTGTTCTATTTTATTGTTATTAATAATAAAACACTACTTGCAAAGTGTATGACTTTTCCTGGTTTTCCTATGCTCCTGAACTATGCCTTGACGACAGTTGGTGTCATTACTGGGATTTACGCCATGCATACTCTAAGCCAGGAATTTTGTGCATGGGTACTAGACCTAGTGCCAGGGAAGCACAGAAGAAAGGTATAGTAGATCCTGCAACAGCAAGCCCAGGAGTGATTACCAGAAGAATGGCATCCAAACTAGATTCAGAAACATAAGTCCAAACTGAGACTGTGCAGCCAGTACCAGTAATGGAAGAAGAAGAACAGGCAGGCACAGAACCTGAGAGCATGTCTGTCTTCATCAAATAGTGGGCTATACAAAATGGAGAGACAGAGAAGCAAAGAAAAGAAGAGATGCAGCGATAGGAACAGTAGAGAAAAGAAGAGATACAGCAACAGGAGCAGTAGCAAAAAAAAAGAGATGCAGCAACAGGAGAAGCAGAGAAAAGAAGAGATGCAGCAATGGTTGGATGCCTTGCAAGCTATCAAACCTGGAGGATCTGGTACTGGTACAGCAGATCAACAAAACACAAACAACTTAAAAGACATTAAACTTATAAAGTTGTGTCCCTCAGATGATATCGAAGCATACCTCACAACTTTTGAAAGGGTCACCAGAGATTGCCAATTGCCAAGACAGCAATGGGAAATTAGGCTGGTATCTTACCTGACAGGTAAAGCCCAACTTGCCTGCAGCAATATGGACACTGCACAGTCAGAAAACTATAACATAGTGAAAACAGAAATCTTTAAAAGATATGACATCTCAGGAGAGACCTACAGGCAAAGTTTCAGTCCCGGGAAGTACCACTCAGTCAACGGTCCTCGAGAAGCCTTCACCCGACTCACAGAAATCCTTATTAAATGGCTCCAACTAGAGAGCAAAACAGTCCCACAGATCATCATGTTTGCAGTGGAGAAGTTCATCAACATCCTTCCCACAGACGAGCAGCTCTGGGTAAAAGAACACCAACCAGAAAGTGGGAAAAGGCTGTTTCTTTAGCTTAGGACTATCAGATGGCCAGAGAGACACCATAGCAGCAAAGTAACAGCCAAGGAATGGTAAGACCCTCTGTTCCCGATTTAAGTCCAGATCAAATAGGAACTCTGATGGGGGTAACAAATCTGCACCCAAAGACTTTATTTGCTATAACTGTAATAAGCCAAGCCACATTTCAAGAAACTGCTATAAAAATAAGGAGGGTAACACTGGAGCAAATTTGGTCTTAGCAAACTGGGGCATGTATTCAACACATGTCAAGGTAAGGCATAAGACTGTGAAGGGACTTATACATTCTGAAAGCTGACAGACCCTGATGAATGCTGAAGTTCTGAGAAAAGACTGTGCACAAGGACCAGGTACTGGGGTTATCTGCATCCACAGGGACACTCGATACTATCCTGCCACCCAAGTAACTCTGAACATTAATGGGGTGTTGCACCAAATGAAGGTGAAGGTAGCACCTAAGTTACCTTTAACTGTGATTACTGGAAATGATTTTCCAGGATTTGTGAAGTTCATCATAGAGGGAGTAAATTCTGCTGTATCAGCAGCTGTGATAAGAGCACAGGCAAAGAAAATTTCAGATGTTGGGGACTCTTTTCCTTTAGGTGACTTTGATTCAGGCTTGTTTGAGCACAGCTCCAAAATGTGGAAGTCCAAGAAAGAAAAGATGCCAGAAAAAATGGTAGCAATAAAAGACTGATGGACGTAAGGGGCTGATCTATGAAAATCCTGAAACTAAATTAATAACTAATAGTGATTTTGTTTCTGAGCAAACTAACAATGTTTCTCTCCAAGGTTATGATATTTTAAGTAGTTGGGGTGAAATAAAATAGGGTAAACCACTGTTTAAAAAATGTAATGAGCTACTGTACAGAGTTTGGGTTAATCCTCAGATGTAGGAACTGATAAAACAATTGGTCATACCAAAGAAGTATAGACCTGAGTTGTTACAGATAGCACATGATAGTCCTATGGATGGTCACTTGGGAAGGGACCACACTCTTGCCAGACTGTTGTACAGATTTTACTGGCCAAAGATTCATGAGAGTGTTGCTGCCTATTGTAATTCTTGTGCTGAATGACAGAAAGTAGCCCCTGTAACTAAAAAAAAACAGAGTACTCCTGGTGCCCCTACCCTTGATAGACGTGCCTTTTGAAAGAACTGCAGTGGATGTGGTTGGCCCCATAGCCAAAAGAAGAAAGGGCAATCAATTCATTTTGGTAGTATGTGACTATGCTACTTGATACCTAGAGGTAATCCCAATGCATACTGTCACAGCCCCAAAAGTGGCAGTAGAGCTTGCCAACATTTTCAGCAAGGTGGGCATACCTAAAGAGATTATTACTGATCAGCGCAGTAGTTTGGTGTTGCATTGCTGAAGGAGCTGCACCAATTACTCAGTATCACTGCTATAAGAAATTCCCCTTATCACCGTAAGACAGACGGTCTTGTTGAACATTTTAATCAAACCCTAAAATGTATGTTAAAAAGGTTTGTGAGGGCCGGCCCACTGGAACAGTGGTTGGATTTCTGCTTGCGATGCAAGGGACCCGGGTTTGAGAACGACCCCGGGGAGCTGAAGGGCCGGCCAGGGGAGAAGGTTTGAGCATCCCCAGGGCAGCTCACCTTCTCCAGGGAGGGAGGGAGTGGGGATCAGATCCCGGTGCAAGACTGGCCCCAGGCGGAGGTCTGGGGCACAGTATGCACCGAGACAAAGAGAGGTTAGGACATCATGGACATTGGCGCTATGCATCCTGACATCAAGGGTTCACACAATGCCCACAGAACAGTGGAAAAACACTCTCCAGGCTCCAGGTAGATGGAGCCCCGGAGCAGACCCCTCATGGCTCCCATCTACCTGGCCGATCCTGGAGCCCAACGCAGACAAGAAGCTCAAGGTGTAGTGCCCCACCTCATCCCTGCCTGGAGGGTAGAACCGAGGCTACATGAGGGTTCTCAGGTGGCACAGGTAGGTGGCTGAAGTGGGGACAGACTCCACTGGGGACTCTCGAAGAAGCGGAGCTTGGGGGAGACAGGGAGAGGTTAAAAAGAAAGTAAAAAAAAAAAAAAGGTTTGTGAAAGGTGAAGGGAAAGACTAGGACCAATATGTGTCTTACCTACTTTTTGCTTACACACAGAAGTGCAACAAACATCAAAATGTTTTTCACCCTTTGAAATGCTGTATGGCAGACAACCAAAAGGGTCACTGGATGTAATGAGAGAAACATGGGAAGATAACCCCTCTCAGAAAAAAAAATCTATTACATCTTATATGTGTTCCCTGAAAAGAAACTGGCAAAATATGTTGAAATTAAACACAGTCGCTAGGTAGAAGCCTAAAAACAGCAAAACCTGTATTACAGTATGACCATGGGATAAAAGAAAAAGGTTTTGAGCCAGGTGAAAAGATTGTGTTTTCTCAGATATTGTTAAAACAGCTTTTCTAGCTAATTTTGTAATTAATGACTCACATCATTAAAGATGACTGCCACTTGCAATTGTTAAAATTCCTTCTGCTGATGTTACCTGTTGAATGTACATGCTAGATTCATAATGTGAATGTATTAGGATGGTGTTATATAAAAACACAGAAGTTGTCAGTAGATAAGGACCTCTTGGCCCACCTAGTCTGCCCTGTTTTCCCCACCTGCAGTGCCACCGCAGACCCTACTCGGTGTCCTATTTGAACCTACCTTGCCTTACTTCTAAGATCCCCTTGTGCCTATCTCATGCTTTCTTGAATCCTATAACTATTTTAACCCCCACCACCTCTGCTGGGAGGCTATTCTAAGCATCCCCCATCCTTTCTGTGAAGAAGTACTCACATTTCCTCCTCACCGCCCCCAGCTTTATAGTGTGACCTCTTGCCTTCAAGCAGATTTTTCTCTGAAAATGTTACTTTCAGCACCTTGTTTATACCTGTGAGGTGCCAAATGTTTCTGATGGTAAACAGCCCAGCATTGTGCCAGGATACTTAATTTCTTCATGGCAGGCATGACATGGGAGTGAGAAACTTTTAAAAACTTGAAAATCTTCTATCTTGGTTCAGGAATGAAAGAAAATGAAAAGAAAAAAAATGTGTATCTTTTTTTTTTTTTAAATGCATGTTTATTGGCAACAAATAGGTACATACATGAGTTGATTGCTTAGGTGCTGTTAAATAGAGGTCATGCAGATCCATACAACTGTAAGTTCATCACTACAAGGGAAGGGATCATTAGGAAGGGGGAGGAGTAGGTATTTATATTCAGTACATACAATCTGTTAGAGGGATTTCCCTCAACAAGGCCAGTCCTCCCACTACAAACTAATCTGGATTATGAGGCCTCGAGTTCATGTTATATTCTGAGTTTATATGTGTGTCTAGCCAAATTTGCCACCTTGCCCATCTACGAGTGTAGATGTGAATTTGCTGGTTAATTTTATATGTGAGCACCTCTAAGTTGGAGATCTCCTGCAGCGTCCGAATCCAGGAATCAAAAGTAGGTGGCTCCGGTTTCAGCCAAGTTCGAGTAATGGATTTGTGGGCAGCGACCAGTAGTATGGCCCAGAGGTACAGGGAATCCCCACCTTTAACAGCTTGGGGTGGGATGCCCAACACAGTCTCCGGCCACTCCAATGATCGGTCCAGTGCAAATAGACTACACATAACCTCCACTATCTTATCCCAAAAGGGCCTTATTTTATGGCATGTCCAGAATATGTGCAGGTGGTGCGCATCCTTCCCCACAAAGCTCCAACAGAGGTGTGAGGCTAGGTCTTCCTGTGGAGAAGGGCTACATGAGGAAATAGCGCACTTATTTTCCAACTAAACTCTTGCCAAAGTGGAGACCTGGTTGTTTTGACAGTAGTATGAAATGCTTTATCTCAGTCCACTTCCTCTGTTCCAAATCCGCCTCTTGCCAATTTGTTTTAACTTTGTTCAAGGGGTCCTTTTAAGGTCTGCCAGCAGTTTATATATTATTGATATGTGACCCTCTGTACCTGTCCCTCCATCACCATCCCTCATATGTTCCAGGAGAGGTCAGACTGTATGGGGTCCGGATCTGCTTCCTGACACTTATGGATATATGTTCTAGTTTGAGAAATCTGAAATGATCACCTGCTGTAGGCCAAATGTCTTTGGAGTGTATCAAAGTCCATGATCAGGTCTCCTGTTAAAGCTGTCCGAGATACACTAGGCCTCGCTTAGCCCAGTTCTAAAGTATGATCAAGTCGGCTGGTGCAAGTCTGGAGACCACGTAAATCTAGACAGGGCTATATGGATTTCCGTCCCAAATTTCTGCCATAATCTAGAACAGCAGTCAGTGTATGTTTACACCTTGAGCGTCGGATGAGGGGTCTACAACCTTACGCCAGGGAACCATGTTCTGGCTTCAATGGAGGACCATGTCCATCCTCTTCCCCTGTTCCAGCAGTTTCCAATTTGAAACATAAGTTGAGTGGACCAGCACAAAGCCATTTTCTAAATGTGCTGCTAGATAGTAGTCTTCTAAATCTGGTATGGAACGGCCCCCCTTTCTGTGATGCATTTGTAAAATGCGTAGATTAACTCTTGGTCTTTTATTGTTCCAAATGAATTTCGCAATCTTCCCATGCCAGACCCGAAATTGTGTTTTGGGTATGACAAGAGGCAGACACCGAAACAGATATAGGAATCTAGGAAGGATATTCATGTTAATTGACTGTATCTTGGCATGCATCTGGAGATTTATTAGAGTCCATTTTTCAAAATCTTTTGTCATTTGGTTTATTAGGAGGCTATAGTTTGCTTTAAATAGCTGGAAAAATGTTTGGTAATGTGGGTACCTAAATACTTCATTTTATTTGCTTCCCAGTTTAAGGGAAGCATTTTCTTAATCTTATCTGTAGGGGTATAGTAAAAGCTGAGAACCTCTGTCTTTGTTTTATTAAGTGTGTAACCCGCATGTCTTCCAAATTCTTCGAGGACCATCCACACCTTCGGGATTGATTCATTGGGGTTCGATAGGGAAAGCAGAATGTCATCTGCGTATAGGAGTATCTTTTGAGTCAGTCCCCCCACCTCCACCCGCCCGATCTCTTCTGACTGACGTATGGCCACTACCCAAGGTTCTATATATAGGGCGAACAGGAGTGGGGAGAGAGGGTAGCCCTGTCTGGTGCCGTGGCACAGCTTAAATCGAGAGGAGATACCCCCATTTACCCTTACATATGCTTGAGGGCCAGTGTATAGTACTTTAATGTTATCAATAAAGGGTTGCGGAAAGGCCATAGTTTCAAGGATTAGTAGTAAAAAACTCCAAGATACCTTATCGAAGGCTTTTTCGGCATCTAAACTCATCAGACACGTGGGAGTATGTCTACGATGTATAGTATCTATAATATTCAGGGCTGTTCGAACGCTGTCTGGAGCTTGTCTGCCGTGGATGAAGCCCATTTGATCAAGACTCACTAGGTCTGGCATGAGTGCACTCTCAAAATGTCATTACTACAGCTTTTGTTAAATAATTTATTCTGTTATTGACTGTTAAGCAGTATCCTGAAACTATTAAATTCACGCCCCCGCCATGCAGAGCATAGGAGGGGCTGGCAGGAACGTTGGAATTAAATATTCGTCAGCATCGTAGTTTTAATATTACGTTTTGGAAGTCGACAAATTACACAAATCATGCTGAAGTTTAACTTTTAGGTTAGGTCATTTATGTGATCAGGTATTCAGATAGCAACATAGTTTCTTCTGTGAAACTGGCCACTTCAGATATGGTGCTGCACCCCAGTCTCCCCTAATGAACCTCCTCTCACCTCTAAAACTTCACCACTTATACTCCTGTCTCTCCTGTTATGTCTAAACTGGCTAACAACTTGTACATCTCTTGCTACTTATCCCTGCTTAACAATGAAAGTGACTTCAGGTTTTCTAACATCCTGCTGTACTATTACCTCAATTCTACCCCTGCTCACTCTATCCTCATCAAAAGGGCTGTATCTATCTGTCTATCCACCTCTATCTCTTGAACTATCGAGACCCAAACGCCAGCTAGGCACTCTCTCTGCCAACCTACTTTCTCACCTTGCCCAGCGGCTCCTTATGCTTGCCGGAGATATTGAACCCAATCCGGCCCTATGGTTTGGCGCTCACCCTGCAACGGCTGCAACAAAAAGGTCTGCTATAGCCACATGAATATCCGGAGTCTCACGAGTCACCTGGCTGAGCTCGAAGCCTGGGCTAAACTGATTAACCCTGACATTTTATGCCTATCAGAGACTTGGCTGAAGCCTTGGGTGCCTGATGCCACTTGTCTTGTGCCTGGTTATAGCATTCTAAGGAAAGACCGATGGGTCAAAAGAGAGGGGGTTATGATTATGTACAAAATCATCTATCCCTGAACATCCTACCCTGCACTGATTCCCCTAACACCTTGTGAAACTCTGTACGCTACCCTGGCACTGGGTTCAAAACTGCTGCAATCATTTGTGTGTACAAATCCACCTGCAAGCTGGATGAGTGGTCTCCAGAATTGCTACAATATGTCTCAGAATGTAAAATCAAATGAGGCTCTACTCCTTGGCGACCTGAACCTTAACTGGCTGGGTCCACAGCACAGCATCCTTGAATCTCTAATACAGAAGCACAATCTACACCAAACTATCACAGGCTTTACCAGAACTACTACTCCACACTCAGGGTCCCTACTTGATTGGATCCTCACCACCAGACCTGATCATGTACTAGATGCCACAGTGCTTGCTGACTCAATCACTGATCATTCCCCCACACTTTGTCGATGGCGATCCTGTCCACCTCCTCCTCCTCCACCACGTCTGATTAGGTTTTCAAACTATGCTGCCCTGGACAAACAAGCCTTCCTATTTGACCTCTCTTGTGTTGACTGGTCTAACATTTATACCATGAACCAATGTTGATACTGCCTCAATTCATTTCTGACTGAATTTGGCAACATCCAAAAGAAGCACCTCCCTACAGTCAAAAGGAGGGTAGGCCAGTATTGAGGTGGCTGAAAAAGACCTGCTTCAAAAGTTAAAAGTTAGAGACAATCAATGGAAAAAGTACAAACAAACTGGACTGCAGTCAGATCTCATTCTGTATAAACAATGCAGAAATGACTGTAGAAGATGCATCAGGCAGGCCAAAAGTAAATACTGCCAAAATCTGCGTTGATTAATTCTTCCAATGACCTCGCAAGTTTTGGGGTCACATTAAGTCCTTCTTAGGTTCTGCTAAAGATGTCACTCCCTCAGATATGGTCCTACATGGTGTACACTGTAATGATTCTACTACCATTGCAAATGCTTTTAACCAACAATTTTCTGACTTATCTGCCTACACAGCTTCCTCCCATCACAATCCTCTGCTTCACAGTTTAACCCCACAGCATCTGAAGGACCCCCAAACTTAACCAACCCCTTCAATTTCTCAGGGAAGTGTCTATGCATCAGGTCCTAAAGCTGCTCAGGTCACTCTCTGAAAACACCAGTACTGGCTCAGATGGCCTAGAACCAAGACTACTAAAATGGCTTCATTACTATCTCTGGCCCCCTGGCACACATCTTCACCCTATCTCTCTCCAATGGCATTGTCCCTGAAGTCTGGAAGGCAGCCAGAGTCACTCCTGTATTTAAGAAAGGCAGTAAAATGACATATCAAATTACTGCTATTGCTATTTTGTCTGTTCTGAATAAAATCCTGGAAAAGTAGTATCCATGCAAATCACTGAATACCTTGAGAAATTCAACTTACTAAGCTCAGCACAACATGGTTTTAGAAAGCATCACAGCACCATGACAGCACTTGCAAAATTCACTTCAGATATCGTTACCAATATGGATAGAGGAAAGTTAACAGGGCAGTCTTCATTGACTTAACCAAAGCTTTCGATCTGGTTGACCATTCTCTGCTACTATCCGCCTCAGTACCTTGAGCTTCTCCCCAGTCACTACCTGGTTCAAAAGCTACCTCCCAACAGAACACAAGCTGTTAAGTTTAATTCATCCATGTCAGACAGTGCTGTTATCAACATTGAGGTCCCTCAGGGTCTATACTTGGCCCTCTTCTATTCTCATTATTCGTCAATAAACTCCTGAGCTGGTCACCACAGGTCACTCATCTTTTCTGCGGATGACCTGGTAATTTATTATCACTCTGATAAGGTCCTGGATCTAAATGCTGCCCTCACTGCAGATTTTCGTGCTGTACAACACTGGTTGAACTCTCAACGCCTGGTTTTAAATACAAATAAAACAAAAGTTATGATGTTTGGCTCCAATCACAAGCTTAGATCCTGTCCTCTGACCATCTCTGTCTCTGATATCGATGGGGACCCTATAGAAACTGTCACTTCCTTTCGTTACCTTGGCATCCACCTGGATCAAACCTTGGACCTGAAAGCACATATACAGGAAACCTGCAAGTCAATTAACTGCAAATTGGGGGCTGCCTACAGAACCAAATACCTGCTCACCCCTGCTGCTAAATTGGCGATAGCCAGAGGCATTCTATTGCCAACCCTTACATATGGGTGTCCCATCCTGTCCTTGGTCACCAAATCTTCACTGCAACTATGGGATACTACCTTCAATAATGTGTGCAGGTATGCAACCAAAGCACCTCGGCTGCAGCATCGCTGTCTCTTATATCAGGACCTTGGTTGGCTCTCTCCTTCCTCTACCAGGCAGTACTACTTGTACAATTTAGTTGATTCCATCCTAAGGACGCCCAAGCCATATCCTGTCTGATCTCCTCAGGCCGGCCATTCCCACAAGGAATCTTAGATCGGCTGATCAGACCTTACTATCCATCTCCTTTTGTCGGACTAAAAAGGGCATGGGCTCCTTCCATCATGCTGCCCCTCACCTATGGAACCTACTACCTCAGGATCTAAGAGATGTCTCCACTCATGTGACTTTTAAGAGCAAACTCAGGACTTTCCTCACTACTATGGACAAATGTGTTTGCTTTGACCCTACCTGATGCGCTGCATTTGTACTGTTTCCTCATTGCTAGCACTTTTGCCTGTCCAAATGGGTGTTCTATACTGTGCCTTGTAATTAATGTTTTATTTTGTGCCTTGTAATTAATGTTGCCTTAACCTGTTTCTTTATAAGCCTAATGTTAGCTGTTGACAATTGTAAGTCGCTATTCTACTCCATGACATTCTTATCTTCACTTCACAGCCTCTCCTCACTTAACCCCACTGCTGCCTCTCTCCTCTTCTGTTATATCCTCTTCCCTTTTGCCACTCCCCACCAAACTCACCTACCTGTTCCTACCTCATCCATGCCCTCCTTAGTCCCCACCTCCTGGCTGTGCTTAGTCACCTCTCCACCTACTACCGCCTACTCCCACCGCCTACCGACCCCCTTCCCTGCCCTGCTGTCTCTTGGTTCCACTGGCTCGGCTTGACTTTGACACTTTTGCCGCTATTGCCGTAACTCCTCCGCCTATCCCCTCTCACTGGCATCCTCATCTCGCCTGCCGTCTATCGGTTCCACCAGCCCGGCTGTATTTTCCTACCTCCTACGCTGTTGTCATCTACTGCCACTCCCCTACCACCTCTCTTCTTCGCCTGCCGCGCTCCATAGGCCCGGCTGCAGGCTGTCACCACCCCGCTGTTGCCGTGATCTGACGGCACCTCCTTTCCACTTAATCTCTCCCTCCCATCCTTTTGCCAGTTTTCCTTCCTTGTGTCTTTCTACTGATGCCTATCCTCTCTTATTTTCTGCCTTCTACTATTCACATTTTGAGTATGTTCCATGATCAAGTGCTAAAGTATATTTTTGTTTACTAATGTATGTTACATTGCCATATGTATTTCTCTCTGCATTTTTTGTATTCGTTGTCTTAATAATCTGGCTGTACTGTTTGTGTGTTGTAATTGTACCTCCCGGGTCGTGCCTGAAAACAGTCACTTGCTGACTATCGCACTTACCTGGTTAACAAAAACTAAATAAATAAAATTTAGTCTGGAGGCTATGATAGAAGTGAAGACTTTGTAGTCTGAGTTAAGTAGGGAGATTGGCCTGTACGACTCGCATTTGGTAGGATCTTTATTCTCCTTAGGGATTAATGTAATGGTCGCATATTGCCACGAGCGGGGCATCGGGTTCCCATCTCTCCAGATCTCCGTAAAAACCTCTGATAGGAGGGGGGCCACCTCCTTCCCAAAAGTCTTATAGAACTCAGCCCCAAAACCATCGGGTCCAGGGCATTTCCCTCCCTTAAGGGTCTTGATGACCTGTAGGATTTCTATTTTTGTGATTGGTTGGGTTAGCAATTGACCCTGCTCAGGGGTAAGGGTTAGAATGGGAAGGGAGCCCAAAAATTTCATTTTTTCCTCCCTTGTTGTCTCTTCATGAGCACTATATAGGTTGGTGTAATATGAGACAAAGGCCTCTGCAATCTGGGTTTGCCTGTTAACAGGATGCCTTAGGGTAGGGGATATCACTTTCGTGATCGTTGCTCTTGCCACATTTTGCCTTAGCCGGAAGGCTAACAGACGAGAACCCTTCAAGCCCCCCTCATAGTATTTCTGCTTTAAATAAAAAAGTGCCCTCTCTATTTCCATTTGTTGTATGTTCTGTAGATCTTTCTTACATTCCTTTAAGTTCTGGTCCCTCTCCCAATCCCATCTAACCTTCTGGGCCTCTTCTAAGTTTTTAATTTGTGTGGTAAGTTCCTGGTGTCTTTGTATTCTCTGTCTTTTCTTTGCTGAGGCTATAGCAATGAGTTTACCCCTAACCGTAGCTTTTAGGGTGTCCCACAGGATCTGAGGAGTTACTTCTCTCATGTTATTTTCTCTTATGGTTGTGGCTATATGTTGCTTAAGGTCCTCAACCTGTGTATGTTCCCGAAGGAGGGAGCAGTTCAGTCTCCATTGCGTAGTCCGCCGTGGGAGACTAAGGTCTATTTCTAAGAGGAGGGGGTTGTGGTCTGATAGGGTGGAGGTCTCTATCGACATGTTTAAAAAAAGGGAGGTCTCTAGTAAAAGTGTAGAAAGCATCTAGTCTGGAGTATATTTTGAAGCGGGGAGAATAATATGTATAATCTCTAGCTGTAGGATACCTTTCCCGCCATACATCCACTAGGGCCACTTGCTCAAAAATCTTTTTAACTGACTTCGCCTCTTCTATAATTCTGGGTTTAGGATCCTGAGGTAGGTCTAGATTTGTTGAACACCAAATTCCAGTCTCCCCCATAATCAGTATCCCTTTTGTTTTTCTGCCACTAGTTGTGTAAGGGAGGTAGAAGGATGCGGTGAACCCGGAGGCATATACATTAACCAGGGTAATTAGCATATCTTGTACCCGCTCACTAGGACATACCTCGCCCTGGGTCTTCTACCACCTCCTCCACCTCAAAGGGAAAGGAAGACGCCACAAGAATGGCGACCCCTCTCTTCCTACCTGTTGGTAGTGATGAATGAAAAATCTGTGTAAAATTCTTAGATTTCAATTTAAGGGCCTCTTGTGGTGACAGGTGAGTTTTCTGTAAAAACCCGACATCACATCTCTGCGCTGTTAGATATCTTAGTATCCGCTTCTTAAAAATGTGTATCTTGATATTCGTGCCAGACAAACATTATTGCTGAAACAAAAGCTACATGGTAACTAACAAATACTGCTACTGCTTTAATTAACTATGAGAATGAGACCCCTGATAGGAAAATCCTACCAAGATATACAATGCTAACCTCCTGAAGAAATGGGTTGGAAAAAAAAAACAAAGGTTGCTTTGTTAGTCTTACCAAAAACCTGTCAAAGATGATATTGATATACCTTATGACAGATTAGAACAAACTGTAACTTCTGATGTAAGTGCTGTAGACCAGTAAATAAGGCACTTGTCTCATAAAAGAGGCATTGGGGGTTCAAGTCCCATCTAAGGGGAAGGATTTTAGTGGGGGATGGCTATGGGGCAACATGAGGAAGTATTGTTTCATGGAGATGGTG
This sequence comes from Neoceratodus forsteri, assembly GCA_016271365.2. Lineage (NCBI taxonomy): Eukaryota > Metazoa > Chordata > Ceratodontiformes > Ceratodontidae > Neoceratodus > Neoceratodus forsteri. The sequence continues at coordinate 564,851,570 of CM028129.1, read as the reverse complement.
GTGGACGCATGGAATGGCCTTCCCAATGAGGTTGTGGTGTCAAAAACAATGGGGGAATTCAAGAATGCATGGGACAGACATAAGGCAATTCTAGTCAGGGGTAGGAGGAAGTAGGCTGTTGGTTAACTAGGATCTGCAGCTTATCCAGTAGGTAGGGAAATGGGCAGACTGGGTGGGCCAAGCGGTCCTTATCTGCCGTCAAAGTGTATGTTTCTATGTTTTTGATGCTGTAAAGGTGAATGTTTCCTTACCCACAGAACAAACTTCAGAAATCTGTAACTTGGTAAAGACATTTAAAGTACTTTTACCACTGTGCCAGGCCAAGCAAAAGAGGGTTGAACACGTAAAGTGACAGAATGCTCACCCAATAAGACAAAAGACATAGAGATTATCAGAATGGTTAAGGGCAGACGTGGTTAAGGAAATACAAAAAATGAAAGCACTGAGTATCACAGAAGAATCAAGAAGTGCTTTTGTCATCATCAATTATAACCATAAATAAAAAAGAAGGGAGTGTAAGAATCTGCCTCAATTTTAGGACACCTAAGCATCTGTATTTGATAGCTATCCTGTGCCCAGGACAGATGATTTGGTGGACAGACTGGGAAATGTCAAGTACATTAATACCCTAGATCTCATCAAGGCTTACTGGCAAATTGCCCTAGCTAAAGAATCCAGAGACAAAACTGCATTTTCCACTCCAGCTGGATCATATCAGTTCACCACCATGCCATTTGGTTTACATGGTGCACCTGTTAAATTCCAACGGTACATGAATGTAATTCTAGCCCCTCACACTGGTTATTGTGATACTTACCTGGATTATATTATGGTGTACAGTGGAAAAGCCAGCTGGAACACCTATGAGCAGTTATCCAATCTATCAAAAATGCAAGTCTGACCATTAATCCTACAAAGTGCACATTAGTAATGTAGGAAACCATATATTTGGGTTATATTTTGGGAAATGGAGAAGTAAAGCCAGAGATTTCCAAAACTACTTATGGTTACATCAGGTATATTTGATTAGTATGGCACACAATAATACAAATAAATAATCAATTTGAAAGTAAGGTAACTGTGTGACATAGTGCATTATAATAATTGATTAATTTTGGGGGTGGGGAACCGGTAATAGCAGCTAACCAAGTATGATCAGGTGAGTGCTAATACCACCTCTGTTCAGGTCGGATTAGGGCACTGGCAAGCTGAGCTTTGGGCAATATTAGCCCTGAGGGCCCATTTGGATTGTGCGATCTTGGGTAGAGTGGTTATACTGGCAGGGAATTAATTTAGCCACATGACTGCCTGGTTAGCAAAGAAGCACTGACCTAGGCTCGTTTTTCGTGGTGAAATTGCTAGGGCCTGCCGGGTCATGCTCCATGTGGTGTAGGTGTAGTGAACAGGCCTCATAAGGGAGCTAATGGCAGATGATGTAAGGTCTAGAAGTGCTTTCCTGGCCAGTAAGACTGTTTGGTAGTGTGACCTGTGAGAGAAGGGGTGCCAGTTTGTAAGGGTATATAGATTGCAGGTGTGTGTGCATTTCTTCGAGCCAGTTACAAACAAAGACACCTAGAAACACAGACTTTGACGGCAGATAAGGACCACTTGCCCAAACAGTCTGCCCGTTTCCCTACCTATTGGATAAGCTGCAGATCCTAGTTAACCAACAGCCTACTTCTTCGTAACCACCACTAGAATTCCTCTGTCCCATGTATTCTTGAATTCCCCCACTGTTTGTGACCCCATGACCTCCTCAGGAAGGCCATTCCATGCATCCACCACCCTCTCTGTGAAAAAAATACTTCCTCAAGTTGCCCCTTCGCCGTCCCCCTTCTATCTTCAAATTGTACCCCTTGTTCTTGCACATCTCTTTTTCTGAAAGATGCTACCCTCTTGAACTTTGTTGATTCCCTTGAGGTACTTAATGTTTCTATATGTCCCCCCTCTCCTACCTTTCCTCAAGGGAATTCATATTAAGCTTCTTTAGTCACTCTTCATATGGCTTCTGGTGCAGACCCTGCATCATTTTAGTTGCCCTCCTCTGGACTGCCTCCATCCTGTCTATGTCCTTGCGCATATGGGGTCTCCAGAACCACATGCAGTACTCCAGATGGGGTCTCACCAACTGTCTGTACAGAGGGATAACAACTTCCTGTTTTCTACTGGTGATACCTCTCCCTATGCATCCCATTATCCCCCCAGCCATCCTTACTGCCTTACTCCTTAAAGCAGCATGCTTTATTGAGCAGCAGCCTGACTCTGTCTAGGACCATGTCCATGGCTGACCCATACATTGGGAGACAACAGTCGATGAATGAGGATACTGCCAGCTGTTTTGCTTCCTCTGTTAGATTCAGCCTTTGTCTGAAGAGTGCTCCCAGCTTCCTACTTCCAATCTGAATGACATTGTCCACATGTTCTTTGTATGATAGGGTGTCATCCAAGATGATCCCCTTTTATCTAAAGATTTTTACTTGCTCCAGTTGGGCACCCAGTGCATTGTGTAAGTTGAGTGGGGTTGACCTATTTTTACTATGTGTCCCTGTATAAAACATTGTTCAGTTTTTTTTATAGTTAATAATTTTATTGCACTTAAACCAAGATTCTAGGGCCTCAAAGCTGTGCTGAAGTTCTTTTTTTTTTTTTTTTTTATGTACAATTTCTTTATGCTCCACTTCACTGGCTCTTGGACTGTCTCTCCAGTGAAGTCTCTCAGCTCGACCAACTTCCTGCCCACCTGAAGTCTCCCGATGTACCTCCGGTTTGGGCCTGTCTCCACTCCGTGCCACTGATCGCCCGACCCCCTGGCTCTGAGTCCCCCAAGGCGGGACCACTGACTCCTCCTGGTGCTCTATCTAGAATCTAGTGGAGCAACCAGGACATGAAGGAAGAACTGGAGGCAGACCAGAGAGATCCAGCATTGGGCATGGGGGTTGTCCACTGGACCCACTTTCACCTACCAGGAGCCAGGGCCTTTTACCTTGTTCTGCCCCTAAAGTGCAGATGTGCAATGGCATCAGCACACAGAAGACACACTCCCAACCCCTACCGCAGATGCCCGCCAACACCATTCCCCCCACTGGCTGTCCCCGCCTGGTGTGTGATGCCCACAGCCTCCACCAGGAGCTGCTACCAGGTGAGGAAATCCCCGTAACCTAACCCAGGAGAGGAGAACAGTCCATTGGACATTCAATCCTTTCTTCCCCCCACCAACCCGAGACTGTTCCCAAACTTGGGTTGGCAGTGTAGCGCGAGATGTGGCATCCAGCACTTCAATCAACTCAGCACCACCGAGCCGGCTGTACTGAAGTCCTTGAGTAAGGTTGGTGTGCAGGGAACTGCTGTTGTATATCAATGCATCATCTGCATATAGTAGCATCTTTGCCCTAATACTCACTTTAGGCAGGCCGTTGATAAACAGACTGAATAGTAGAGGGCCCAGGATTGACCCCTGTTGGACCCCAACTGTGACACTCCTATCATTCAAGGAGATCCCATTTATCTTAACTCTCTGCAATTGATCAGTGAGGTAACACCTAAACCACGATGCAGCTTCCTTAGAGAGGCCAAGACAGTGTAGCTTTGTGATTAGCAATGGGTGGTCCACAAGATTGAACGCCTTTGTTAGGTCTATGGATATGGCACTAATTACTTGCCTTTGTCCAGCACTTTGTGAAGAAAGTTGGCGTACTCAGTAAGCGCCACGACTGTACTGTGCTGCTTTCTGAAGCCATGTTGTTTCACATACATTAGGTTATATTAGTTTAGATATTCCACGAGCTGATCTGACACCATCTTTTCTAATACTTTAGACAGAGGGGACAAAATCGAGATAGGCCTATAATTAGTGACATTTGAGCTGTCCCCAGTCTTAAAGATGGGTGTAACTATTGCTTTCTTCCAAACCTGAGGTAACTGGGAGAATCTCAACGAGAAGTTGAAGATTTTATTTAGGGAGTGGCTACTTCGTTCAGAGCTATGGCAAATAGCTTCATGTCAACCCTATCACTCCCGATCCTGGTTTTTGCTAGGGATTGCTTAATGTATTTGATGATTTCCCTAAGAGTGACCCGCCTTAAGTAAAATGTAGGGATGGTTTGGTTGGTGTCCTTATGGACCTCCTCGGTAGTTTGTGAGTGAGGTGCGTTGGCCGGGAGCACTGAGCTTAGATCAGTGAAGGCTTTATTGAAAGCTTTGACTATGTCTACTGGGGAGGTGACCACACCTCCAGGGGTGGTTAGCATGGTTGGTGGGGCCTTGTTACTCTTACCCGTTAGCTCTTCTAGGGTAGCCCAGAAATTCCGGCTATTACCATGGTTGTCTTTGAACTGTTCTTTGTAGAAATCCACCTTTGCTACACTTGTTGCTCTGGTGCATTTGTTACGGGCTTCCTTGTATTTCCTTAGATCATCAGGGGCCCTGGTGTCTTTTGCCCTACTCCATAGTTTGTCTCTTGTTCGCATGAGGGTTAGAAGGGCAGGCGTGATCCAGTCTACAAAGGAGCCTTTGACATTACAACTCTTGTAAGGGGTAAACTTATCACAAGCTGTAGTAATGTGTGCTGTGAAATACTCTAAGGTCCAATTAACATCAGAATAATTGTCCAGAGGGGTCCAGTCAGTTCTGGCTAGATACTCCTTGAAGTCATCTATGAGGGGCTTGCATAATATCCTGCTGTTGATTATTCTGGGAAGGAAACATAGAAACATAGACTTTGACGGCAGATAAGGACCACTTGGCCCACCCAGTCTGCCCATTTCCCTACCTACTGGATAAGCTGTAGATTTTAGTTAACCAACAGCCTACTTCCTGCCACCCCCCACTATAATTGCCTTATGTCTGTCCCATGCATGTTTGAATTCCTCCACTGTTTTAGACCCCACATCCTCTCCAGGAAGGCGGTTCTATGCGCCCACCACTCTCTCCATGAAAAATAATTTCCTCACATTACCCCTGAACCGTCCCCCCTCTATCTTTAAATTGTGCCCCCTTGTTCTTACATATCTCTTTTTCTGAAGGATGCTACCCTCCTGGACTTTGTTGATTCCCTTGAGGTACTTGAATGTTTCTATCATGTCCCCCCATCCCTCCTTTCATCAAGGGTACACATACTAAGCTCTCTCAGTCTCTTTTCATATGGTTTCTGATGCAGACCCTGCACCATTTTAGTTGCCCTCCTCTGGACTGCTTCCATCCTGTCTATGTCCTTGCGTGAGATGAGGTCTCCAAACTGCACACAGTACTCCAGATGGGGTCTCACCAACTGTCTGTACAGAGGGATAACCACTTCCCTTTTCTACTTGTGATGCCCCTTCCTATGCATCCCAGTATCCCCTGGCTCTCCTTACTGACTCTCACATTGCTTACCCACCTTAGATCATCTGACATGACTACCCCCAGGTCCTTTCCATTTTTGTTGTTGTTAGTACCTCCCTGCTGTTGTGTACTCTACTCCTGGGTTTTGTTTCTCAGGTGCATTACTTTGCACTTCTTTGCATTGAATCTAAGTTGCCATATGTCTGACCATTTCTCCAACCTTGCCAAGTCCCTTCTCATCCTTTCTACCCCCTTGTGTATCAACTCTGTTACAGATCTTGTGTCATCTGCAAAGAGGCATACCTTTCCCTCCAGACCCTCTGCAATGTCACCTATAAAGATGTTAAAGAGGACTGGACCTAGTACTGAGCCCTGAGGTACTCCAATTAGTGACCCCTTCTTCTGAATGTGTTCCATTCACTATTACTTTCTGTGTCCTGTTGTACAGCCAGTTTGCTACCCAGGCTACCACCCTGGGACCCACTCCCAGGCTGGCTAACTTGATTATCAATCTATTATGTGGACTGTGTCAAATGCCTTGTAAAAGTCTAGGTAGGCCATATCCACAGCCCCTCCCTGGTCTATTACTTTGGTCACCCAGTCAAAGAAATCTATTAGATTCGTCTGACATGACCTCCTACTGTAAATCCATGCTGCTTTGGTCCCGTTCCGCTGGCCCTAGGTACTCAACAATTATTTCTTTCAGAAGTGATTCCATCATTTTCCTACCACTGAGGTCAAACTACAGGTCTGTAGTTTCCTGCTTCTGCCTTGCTCCCACTTTTGTGAAGGGGAATCACATCTGCTCCCCTCCAGTCCTCAGGTACCACCCCATCCTCCCATGATTTGTTAAAAAGTGTGGTCAGTGGTGTCACTAGGTCCTCCTTTAGTTCTTTTAGGATTCTGGGGTGAATCCTGTCAGGCCCCATTGCTTAGTCCACCTTGAGTTTTAGGAGTTCTTTCAGGACTCTTTCTTCTGTAAATGGACTGGTGTCAACCCCTCTACCCAGAGTGCTTCTATTGTCTGGTTTAGGTAACTCCTCCTCATCTTCTTTTGTGAATACTGAGCAAAAGTATTCATTCAGTAACTCTGCCTTTTCACTGTCTTCCTCTGCCCACCTCCCCTCTCCCTTGTTAATCTTCACTATTCCTCCCCTAACCTTTTTATGCTCCCTAATGTACCTATAAAAGGTTTTATCCCCCTTCTTAAATGAATTGGCTATTTTTTCCTCAGTTTGGGCGTTTGCTATTCTGACTGCCTTCCCCACTTATTTCTGCTTTAATTGATACAGTTCCCTGTCATGCTCCTTCTGTGATTCCCTATACTTTTTGAATGCAGCCTTTTTCTCCTTAACCTTCCCTGCCACCTCTTTTGAGAACCATAGTGGTTTTTTACTCCACTTTGTTTTCTTTATCTGTTTCACACAAAGGCTTGTTGCCTCTATGATGGCAGTTTTGATTTTTCTCCATTGTTCTTCCACCCCTCCTTTTTGGCCATTTGCTAGTGTATTCCTCAGGTATTCACCCATTTTGCCAAAGTCAGCCCTTCTAAAGTCCAGTATGCTTGTTTTTGGATTTCTGTATCTGTGCAGACCACTCACACAGCACTGGTGAGTGGTCACTAATGGCATCTGGTAGCACTTGAACCCTGATGCATGTAGTAAGGAGGAGCAAGATGGTGATGGAGCTGTGCTTGCCACTTGCAGCTCCCTAATTTGAGAGCACCTCCTCTGTGTTTCTCCTGCACTAATTTTGGAGTTTTAAAGTTTTAAAAAGCTAATTTGGCCTAGCTCGATTTCCGGTTCATTGTTTGACCTGACATCTGAAAAAAAATTCCATTAGCGGTTAGCTTAGGGCTCCTAGCATGAGGCAGGGCAGAGAAGTGATTTAGTTTTAGGAGCTAGCTTTTTTATTTTTATTTTTTTTAGCTGTCTCCCCGAATCCCTACCTGTCGGAGCGCTGTTGGTGGCATTCCAAAATCTCTGAGCTGCTGCAGATTTCAGCTCTTGTGCCTTGGATTGTAGTTCCATGGACTGTTCAGGACCATTGCTGGCTGGTGATGACTTCTTGGACTTTCGTTGGCACTGGACTAGCATGAGTGCTCTATAGCACTACGGGTCTAGCATTTCAGATCTGCCCCGGATTGTGCGCTGTTCTTGCCATGGTGACAATTTATCACAGCATGGCTCATTGGTCTGTGGCAGTGCCCTGCTTGCCACCATATGTAGGGGCCACTGCGAGTGTGCTGGACTTGTGCATTGTCATTGACCTTCCCGAGAGAGCATGGATGTGGAGGACATTCCTGTGCTCATTTTTCTGGGGGAAGATTGGTCTTCTGTCTGCATAAGTGGCTCAAACATCCAACGCCTGATTTCTGGATTGACCGGTGCCTGGTGCCGTCTGTTGTGCAGCGTTTTGCCACGATTCATTTGGTCTCCCCACATACCCCACCCCATTGGATTATCGTAAGGGGGGTCTGGACTGTATGGATTTTTGCGGTTCTCCTGGTCTCCCCTCCCCCCCGCTGGATTGTCATATGAGGGGGGATTGGATCATGTGGACTATCAAAGCTGAGCCTGATGGAACTTTCAGGACTGCTGGACTGCAGCTGTTTTGGTGACTTTTTCTTTCATTTATGGGCTTATTTCCCCTTTCAGTAATAACTGCTTTGTTTTTTGGCCAAGTATTATTAAGCCCAATGGGATCTGGGGATATACTGCTCTCCTTAAAACATTTTTAAGGCCTGCTCCTTACTTTTTCTTTCTCTTTGCTGGTTTGGTGGTATGGGATTGGGCATTGGGTTTATTATTTTATGTTGTGTGAATGATGTGTGAGTGGTTAAGATTGCTATCTGTATTAGTGGTGTGGTTGTGCTTGAGTGGGTGGATAGATTTGTTGTTGGGGCCCTTTGTGGTTGTACTGTATGTGTCTGGGAGGACTGGGGGCCAGGGGTGGGCCTGGATAGTGTACGGGGCAGCCCAGCTGCATGATCTGCGGCCTTTCACTGATCTCCCAATCTCCACCATTACAGCACATCACTGTTGAGAGGTCGGGATTAAGAGAAGGCACACTGATCACTTATGGCATGGTGCCCTGTGCACTATGGGAGGGGTTAGGATTGGGGTGGTTGGGTGCAGAAGGCACCCTGGATATCAACGTGTCCCTGTGAGAGGTGAAAGGCATCTGGTTCCTGTTTCCAGGGCTCCCACCAGACTGAGTGGGCAGGTAGTCAGAAGGACTACATTGTCCACCAAGCCCCTAAGGGCAGTGCTATGCAATGCCAGATTGATTAGGAACTAGACCACCATTATCACGGACTTGATTTCCTCGGTCAATCTGGTGTGCATTACCGAGACCTGGGTGGGTGATGATGCTGGTCTGGTTTTAGAGGCCGCCGTCCCCCCCAGGTACTCGGTGGTGCACTGCCCCAGAGTGGAACGCAGGGACGAGGGAGTAGCCATCTGTTTTAGATCTGAGTTTGGCTTCTCCATGCACTCAGTGGGAAGACCGGGTTCATTTGAATGTATGGCAGTGGGGGTCCGAGTGCAGGTTACAGGATTCTCTTGATTTACCACCACCACCCCCCCGGGACGGCAGGTGAATTCCTGCAGGAGGTAGCCAACCTCGTCACTGGCGAAGCATTGGAGTCCCTCTGGTGTTTTGTCCTGAGGGACTTCAATGCCTGGGCCAATGATGAGGAATCTAGGCTAGGTTATAACCTCCTCCAGACTATGTCATCTGTGGGCCTGTCATAGGAAGTTTCCACTGCAACCCACCAGGACAGCCACATGTTGGACCTAGTCTTCTTACTGGGGCCTTGAGGTTAGTAACCTGAATATTGACTGGGTCATTTGGTCAGATCACTACATGGTGAGGTTCTCACTTGGGGCTCTCCCCAAGAGCTCTCCTCCTGCTGAGATGGTCAGCTATCACCCTTTGAGGAGTTTGATCCTAGAAGGATTCCTGGCGATGGCTGTTCTATCTAGTGTGGAAAGTGCATGTGTTGGGGGTTTGGGCATAGCGGTTGCCACCTATAATAGGGTGACGACAGCAGCGCTCAACTCCCTCGCACCAGCCCATGCATGGCCAAGAGCTTCTCACTTGAGATCTCCTTGGTTTGATGGGGAGCTCAAGGCGATGAAGATTGTGGGTTGGAGGCTGGAGCACTGCTGGTAGGACTCCTGCCTGGAGATGGATAGACTGGCCCTGTGCTCACACTATTGAGAGTATCAGGGGACAATCACTCGTAAGAAGGCAGAGTTCCTGTCCAGAGATATTGCTGCTGGGAAGAATTGACTGTGCTTTTTTGGACTGTGGACAGGCTCTTAAACCCAGCCTGTCTCCAGCCAAAAAAGTCTTTTTCTAACGCCTAGTGCAAAGAGTTCACTCAATTCTTTTTGGGCAGGGAGTCCACCATCTGGCAGGGTGTGCCACCAGTGAGCCTTAAAATAGCCTACAGTGATCATCTGGATCATCCAGAGAGTGCTCCACCTAGTTGGGGGGAGTTCAAACTAATGGAGGTGTCGGAGGTCACTGGGGTTGCTTCCGGGTTGAAGCACACATACTGTAAAATGGACCCTGTGCCGAAGTGTTTCTTGATGAGATGTGTCGACACTGTCAGCCCAGTGTTTGCCTTGATTGTCTGGTGCTCTTTGATGGAGGAGATTTTTCCAGATGCCTTAAAGGAGTTGCTAGTTCGTCCCCTCCTGAAAAAAACATCGCTAGACCCTGACGTCAGGGCGAATTACCATCTGATCTCCAGCCTCCAATTCTTGGGAAAAGTTGTTGAGAAGGTTGTGGTGCAGACACTTGAGGAGCACCTCATGACCTTCGATCTCTATGAGCCATTCCAGTCTGGTTTCCATACGAGGCATAGTACAGAAACCACATTACTTTGGTTGCATAATGACATCCTCAGGGCTAGAGATCAGGGAAGGGGACAATTCTAATCCTCCTCAATCTCTCTTCAGCCTTTGACATGGTAGACCAGTGTGTGTTGCTTGACCGCCTGAGGGAATTTTGTGGGCTCACCAGCTCTGTCATCTGCTGGTTTGAGTCATACCTCACAAACAGGAGGCAATGAGTAGTGATGGTGAATTTCTCCTCCTCCTCCAGCCTTCTGTTGTGTGGAGTACGTCAGGGTTTGGCCTTGTCACCAATGTTGTTTGCTGTGTACATGCTGCCCCTGGGTGAGCTCATTAGGAAGTACGGCTTGGGCTTTCATTGCTATGCTGATGACACCCAGCTGTATTTTTTCTTTATCCTGGGAACTTTTAATGCAGTGGAAGTTGTAAACAACTGCCTTGCGGAGATAAATGACTGGATGACCTTCAGCCGGTTGTGACTGAACCCCAACAAGACAGAGGTACTGGTGGTGGAGGCAAGCAGAAGATGGAACAGGTTGCCCTCTGGCGCTGAAACCAATTTATTCCTGGGATCTGTGCCATTGAGGACTTCCTCTAGGGTGCAAAACCTTGGCTTGACCTTTGACAGTGGATTGTCATTTGATCTTCAGGTGTCATCCGTTGTCCGGACAAGCTTTTACCATCTTAGAAATAGCTCCAGGGTTAAGCCCCTAGTTCCATCTATGGACCTCCCCACCTTAGTACATGCCTTCATGGCATCCAGACTTGATTACTGTAATGCGCTCTACCTCAGGGTCTCAGGAGGTAACCTCCACCAGCTGCAGCTAGTGCAGAACGCGGCTGCTAGGCTGCTAACTGGGCAGCCGAAGTTTTGCCATATTACCCTGGTTTTGCATAATCTGCACTGGCTGCCAGTGAGATGGAGGATCTTCTTTAATGCAGGCTTGCTCACCTTTAAGGCCTTACATGGGCAGGGTCCTGGTTACCTGTCAGACCTTCTTACATCTGCTGTCTTGGTCCGCTCCCTCCGGTCCTCCTCTAGGGGCCTCCTGGCAATTCCCAGGATGAGGCTTAAAACCACCAGCGACACAGCATTTAGTGTTGCCAGCCCCATCCTATGGAATTCACTTTTTCCATCAATTCGGGAGGCCACTTCAGTTGAGTTTTTTTAGGCCTGCCTCAAGGCCTTCCTATTTAATCAAGCTTTCCCAGACCTCAGGTATTAGTCCTCCTGGGGTACACTGCTTCTCTACTTGAGTTTCAGTTTTCATAGAGATATTTATTAATTATATTTATTTACGCTTATATTTTATTGTTTTTTACATCAATTTTGCATTACTGTATTAATAGCGTGCTTTTACTGTTCTGCACCCACAGCCTCCAGGATTGGGCACCAGAAAACTAAAATTTGCCTTGCCTTGCTTGATCAACCTATCAGGGTGGCTGGTGAGTATTCAGTCAATTAACATTTTGGTGCCTGTCCTATAATTCACTCTCGTGTGGTTCTCAACTACTTGATTCAGGTAGAAGCTTGCAATTAAGTCCTTGTGAGTGGTGCTTGTGCTAGCTGACCAGTTGCTGTTGAAATCCCTCACTACTAAAGTTTCCCCATTAAAGCAAGCTTGGGAGTAGTAATTAATGAATGAGTTAAGGCCTGCCTGTTGCTTCCTTGGGGGGATGTGGATTGTTAGCAGGTTGATGATTTTTTTTACTATCACTCATGTGAATTCTCACAGCTAGGCATTCACAGTCAGGTGAAGGTGACTCAAGTGTCACTTTCTGAGCCTGAAGTGAGGTGTGGATATATGTCAGACACCCTCCTCCCCTCTTGCCATCCTGATCCTGCTGTTAGATATTATAGCCCCCAAGGGAGATAGTATTGTCAGTTATTTTAGGGTTCAGCCATGATTCTGTGATTGATATAATGTCAGGTTTTATCTGCATTACCCAGGCTTCGAGCAGGGGTAACTTAGGGAGCAGACTTCCAATATTAAGCGATACTAATCTAGGTTTAGTTTTCTGTGGAATGTGTACCTTGTTTCTGTAGCTGGGTCTTGGGTTGGGATGGACACTTCCAGACAAAAGTAGGAGCACAGTTATAAGTGTGTTACGGCTGGGGGTGAGGGGAAGCCAGGTTCAGGTGCAACTTGGCCCTACTTTGGCCAAGTGAGGCATAGAGTTTGGTGAGTAGTGATAGGTGGGTGATCCAGGTCTCCATACTGTGGGACCCTTTAGAGGTCCAGTCCTTAAAACAAAGAAACACGCCAGGTCATTTTTGGGGCTGGCTGGTTACTACCGGAGATTTGTTCCCAACTTTTCCCAGTTAGCTACTCCCCTCACTGAACTCATGAAGAAACAGTACCTGAATAATGTGAAATAGTCCCCAGAGTATAATGAGGCTTTTGTGGTCATTAAGGCTGCTTTTATGTTCAGCCCCAGTTTTAAGAAGTCTAGACTATGAGGAAAAAATGTTGTGTAACACCTAGGTTCCCCTGGGTCGCTGGAACCCAATGGTCTGTTTAGTCTAGGTAGGACCTGGTCAGAAAAAGGGTAAAATCCCTGCAGGGCTCCTTTAATCCAGCTGGTCAGCTCTGCTGGCCAGAGGGTCCTAAAATGGAATGTAGAACTCTCACAGCAGCAAGACCCATGACTAGGTGTGCTGCAGTTGAGATTTAAAGTAGTTCAGAGTGCAGTGTTTGAGATAGTTGGTCAGTGTTCTGCCTGCAGGCAGAGCGAATGCCAGAGGGGAGTCCTCCTCTTTTCATTTTCTCACCCTAGTTCGTAAATGGAACAATCTGGACACCGGGTTGTGGTGGGTGCCATCTTCTGTGTGATGGCCCAGGGTGGGGGGTAAATTCTTCAGAAAGTGTTTTGGGACTGGTAACAGTGAGTAGCTACTGAGGCCATCCCCCCTCTATAAAGATTTGTTTACAAGTGCTGCCCAGAACTAGTCTGGCCCAATCAAGCCCTCCAGTCACGGAAATACCTTGTACTTTGGAATTTGTCACTTCAGGACTGTAAAGCAGATTTGACCTTCAGCTGTGGGTGCCTGAAAGTCTGGGGACAATGCCATCTTTAAAGCTATTGAGGGATAGTTTACTAGATAAGCCAAGGCCTTCACAGTATTGAATTGTGATGTGCTTTGTCAGAACTAACTTGGGACTACTAAAAGCAATTGGTGCCTTCACAGTTCATGACCTTGTGGTGAATAAAGTGTTGTCTGACCTTTGGCTGAAGCCAAGCTGCTCCTCTTGGTTCAGTTCAGGAGGAGAAACCTTTTTCACAATTTATTTAGGGAGTCAGATGCTGCCCACTCTCTGGGATTGTATGCCCATGTGATAACTCTCCCAGCTGAATGGTGCTGTGGTAACCCATAGCTTATATGTGTACTCAAATGTTTGGGACATCCCTGTCCTGGTCTATTACCTAGAAGAGGGAATGGATACAAAGTTTGAATTGTGGACACTGGCAGTAAATCTCTACAGTTTGTGGATCTAGTGTACCTTTGCCGTGAACCTGCAAAAGCCCCTGTGGGCACCAACTTTTCCAACTCACCAGCATGTCAGAGTAAAGCCTTACTGCATGACTCTGCTCCTGTTTGTGGACATTCAATCTGTGTGTGACCTGTGTAGCTTACCGGGGGCCCCTTAGACTATATTAAACCCACCATTGCTAAGGTAGCTCCCCTGGGACTCAGAGAAAATTGAAATGTTTTTATGTGCCTTCCCCGACTCCCTAGATATTGAGTCAGATAATCGTCCTCCAGCAAAGGGTGAGGACTGTTGTCATGTTGCCAAGGGGGGTAGAGTTACATCTGTTATAGACAGTTGCATCAGAGGTAGACCTAGGTGCAGTCCTGAGTCAGAATATACAGAATATACTTGTTCAACTCCCTCCTGCCCTCTGTCACCAATCTTCCCAAAATTGGTTCTTTCACAGTCACTCTCTGTAACCTCCTTTTTGATGCCTGAAACTGTAATTGCCCCTAAGTAATGTAATAATGGGGTCCCACCCCCCTGGCCCTCAGACTTGACAATGTCTACTGGACTGCTGTTTCCACCCACCCCCCACCTTCCCCACCCACTGTTTTCCACCATAGGTATTCCTCCCTGGTATGTCCAGGGTGGTACCCTCTATTTTTGTAATATTTTTATTTCGACTGTAACTTCTGTATGAAACCTTATCTGTAAACCACTGCTGTAAATCAGTCTTACTGTTATCTGCATTGTACCTGTATGTTACCACTGTTGTACTCACACTGTATACATGTCTACCCTCCCTGCAATGAGGTGCCTTTGTAAATGAGTCCACTACTCAAAGGTTGTAGATCTGGCTTCTACAATAAATAAATAGATGGGAAGGAACATCCCATTCTGTATATCAGTAGGAAATTGCACAACAGGGAAAGAAAGTGCTCCACTATGAAAAAGAATACCTTGCTGCTAAATGGGCAGTAGAGTCCCTTAAGTTTTATTTGCTAGGAGGTGACTTTGTACTTATAATAGATCACAATACTTTTTGTTGGCTTAATCAAATGAAGGAGAAAAATCCCAGAATCACAAAGTGGTGTCTGGCACTGCAGCCATTTGCATTCAAAATGATGCACAAATCTGGAAAAGAGAATGTCAGTACTAATTTGCTGTCAAGATATGGTTCAGAAATTAAGAATTCAGATGGTTGAAAAAATATGTATGCTTAACTGAAATGTTTGCTGTAACAGATGTCATGAAAAAGGGATACCGCATATTCAAAGATTTGTAAATGTTATAAGGTAATGTTAAAAGAGAAATAAAAAAAAGGTTTGGAAACCTGTTTTTAAAAGAAAAAATGGGTTCCCTCTTGGGGGGGGTATGTGATAGGGTTGTATAAGTTCCTGTCCTATTTCCTATGCAGAAAGAGTTAAAAACAAGGATCTATTTTTCTTCTCTCCTATTCTGCCACTTGTCTATATCTTGCCTGTCTAACTGTGCAATCAAATGTTCCTTGTGGAACCTCTGAACTAGCTACTCTGATGATCCCACAATCTCCCCGTTATCGCCCTTCTTCTACTTGCTGTTTCTAGCCTTTCTTTCTTCACTTCTTTGTTGTTAAAACATTATGCGACTCTTTATGTGAAACTGAGATTCCTTGGTTTGCAAATGTATGTAGTTATATTGTTGTAATGATTACAGAAAGCTATTTAGGTTTATTGAATTTGAGAAACCTTTTGACTTTTCACAAGCTTGTCTGCAGAGCTGTCAGCAGGAAAAACAGCTCTGGCCAGAATGTCTTAACTGGCTGCACCTGTTGAGAAAACTGGATGTACTGGTCACAGAAAAGAAACTGACAATGTTTGGTACATTGTGTGAGAACAGGAGATACAGCTAAATGAGAACAGGATCCAGAATTTAACTGCCAGGTGAAAACATCTTATAAAAATATAGCACTGTTTGTTTAGAGAGTTGGAGAGAGAGAGAGAGCTTGAGATTTAGAGATACCCTCAGATGAAGGACTTTGTTTTGTTTGAACTGCCTGTAAAAGAGCTATCCTGCACAGTTTTGTTTTTTTATTTTATTGTTTTTGATAATAATAAAATGCTACTTGCGAATTTTATAACTTTTCCTGGTTTGCCTATGCTTCTTGACCTACACCTCTACAACATCCACAATTCAACATTTGTTACTGTAAGATACTTATTTACCCTTTCAATCTTTTCAGGTGCAGTACCAAGTCCCAGACAACACTAGCTTTAAGTATATGCAGCATAAGCAGTGTATCTTAGCATTCGTGGATCAAAGAAATGGCTTGACATTAGAGAAATTAGTTTCTGTATCCCAATTGCCACATCCAGTTTCTCACCTGTACTTGACCTTGCAGGAGTTAGACCCATGGAGGTTGACTGGAGTATGTAAATACTGGTCAAATGCACTTCAGTTACTGCTGTAGGATGATGCTTGGAAGGATCTGTGGAGTGATTTGTGCAAATACATAAGGAGGACAGATTGCACCTGCAGCAATTTAGGATCCTGAAGAATATTTATTTCATGACCATCAAGTTATTGAAAATGCCCAAGCATGAAATTGGTATGTGCACAAGATGTGGCAGGGCTGAGGGTACCTTGTTGCATATTCTTTCAGAATGTGATAAAGTGAAGCCCTTTCAAATGGACATCAGGGAACATCTAGACCCACTCCTTGGACTGCAGGATGCCGTCATGCCTGTGGTTTGCATTTTGGGCCTTTATCAAGACTGGGTCTTTGGTCTCAGGAAGGGTCATATAGCTTTAATCTTAGCCATTGCCAAATTAGTAATTCTAAGGCACTGGTTAGACGATGATGTCCTCACAAGGGTTGAGTGGCATAGGGAAATTCTCTTTGAACTGAATGCGGAGAAAACCATTGCAAATACTACTCATCATTACAAGGCATATAAGAGGAGATGGGAGATTTTGCATACCTTACTGTTTATTGTGTAAAAGGGCTATACGACAAGAACCTGTATAAGTGGGGTGGTTGGAGTATCATAACTTGTTGCACTGATGGGCAGTGGGCTTAAGACACATAGTGCATGTGGTTGGTTAACCATAAGTGAGATGTACGCTGCTGTGTGAGATTGTCTCTGTATTGTGGGTCAATTACCTGGGTATACTACTCCCCGTGGTGGGGGAAGATACAGAGGTGAGTGTTTGGGCAGTTGTGGTGTGTTGTTATGTTGTTTGTTTTGTTCTGTATTGTCCTGTTCATATGAATAAACTCAATAAAGTATATTAATTTCAAAAAAAGTGAAGGGCCCAGTGGCGCTGAGGGTTGAGGTGCTGGATACCACACCTCATGCCACGCCAGCGACCTGGGTTTGGGAACAAGCCTGGGACACTGGAGGGAGGTAGGGGAGATGGACTGAGCAGCTGTAGGCTATTCTCCTCACCTAGGTGGGGATCCAGGCATGCCCACTGCAAGGCTGCCCCTGGTTAGAGGACCGAGAGTAGTGCAGACGGGAGTGGCTAGCATTGGGAGGGTGCCTCCACATGCATACGAGCAACTGCAGCAAGGGGAGGGACAGAAAAGTGGAAAATGGAGCTGGCAGGCTCCATGATGGCCCCACAGTGCCCGTGCTGGGCCCTCAGAGTCTGGATGTTGGTCTCCGGGGAGGGGAAAGCCAATGCCCTTCGCCCTCAGCCCTGTCCTGGGAGGGCAACCCATGGTGGATTTCCAGGAGGGTCGGGTGTGGAAGAGTTGGGGACCAGAGAGTGAGCCCATCCGAGGGAGGGTCCGGAGCCACCTGCCAGTTCAGCGGGCAGCATAAAATGTATATAAAAAAAGTGAAGGAAACCAGATGGCATTTAGGAGGTACAAAAAAGAGAGGGAGAAAGACAGGGAGAAGTACCAGATAAAACAGAGGGAAGCAGGGAAGGCAGTGAGATGAAGAAAAGTGCAAACAGAGGAAATGCTAGCCAAAAGAGTGGCAAAAGGAGACAAGTATTTCTTCAGGAACATAATTGGGAAGAGAAGGGCAAGGGGAGAAATAGTGAGGATAAGGAAGTCGGTAGATGATAACTGCACAAAGGACAATCAGGAAAAAGCTGACATCCTGAACAGATATTTCTGTTTGGTCTTCACAGTGGAGAGGGAGTTGGATGGACCAAAAAGGAGCAGCAAGAATGCAGGAGAGGAGTGGTAAACACCAGTCCATTTTCAGAGGAAAGAATCTTGAAGGGACTTGCAAATCTGAAAGTGGACAAAGCCATAGGACTGGACAAGATACATCCATCCAAGGGTGCTAAAGGAACTCAGGGAGGAGCTTGCTGCACACATTCCAAAACTAGCGTACTCTAACCTTTGCATTGTTCACAAAGTTCAAATCACATCTCTGCTGAAGTGGGCTACTGGTTTTGTGGCATGTAACAAACAAACAAACAAACAGAGTCCACTGTACCCCCCCTCTCTCCATTCTGAGAAGTAAAGCACTTTAGCTGACTGAATTGGCTATTTTCTTACGTTTAGCTCCATGGAAAAGAGATTCTCTTAGTTTTCAGATTGGAATTCCAATGTGAGCAAGCCAAACCACCAGACGCCAAGGTGGAACCCCATGGTTTGGTCCTAACTATGAAATGCCTATAGTGGCTAAATAGAGTGCAATGCCTAAACTGGCTTTTTTAAAGTAAAGTGTTTCCACACATGTCATTTCACAGGTGATCAAACGGAGCATGCTAAAAGGTACTACAAGCTCCCAAACTCTAAACACATTCCAAAACTAACATGCTCCAACCTTCACATTGTTCGCGAAGTTCAACTCTAAATGTTTTACTTCTCAGATTTACCATGGGGGAGGGGTTGTGCACTAGACTCTGTTTGTATGTTTGTTTGTTTGTTTGTTACATGCCAGAAAACCAGTAGCACCCCTCAGCAGAAATGTGAGTTGAACTTTGTGAACAATGTGAAGGTTGGAGCAGGCTAGTTTTGGAATGTGTTTAGAGTTTGGGAGCTTGTAGTACCTTTCAGCATGCTCCGTTTGATCATCTGTGAAATTACCTGGGTGGAAGCACTTTACTTTGAAGGAGCCAATTTAGGCATTGCACTCTGTTTAAGAGTAGCCACTGTAGGCATTTCATAGTTAGGACCAAACCGTGGTGTTCCATCTTGTCGTCTGGTGGTCTGGCTTGCTCTCATTGGAATTTCAGTCTGAAAACTAAGAGGACCCACTTTTCCAGGGAGTTAAAAGTAAGAAAATAGCAAATTTAGGCAGATAAAATGTTTTACTTCTCAGATTTACCAAGGATCTCGCTGCACCACTGGCATCCTTATTCAGTATATTACTGGAAACAGGAGAGGTTCAAGGGTATTGGAGGACAGCTAATGTAGTTCCACTCCATAAAAGCGGCAGCAGTGAGAAGGATAGCAACTATAGACCAGTCAGTCTCACATCAGTGGTGGGGAAATTAATGAAAACCTTGTTGAATGAAAGGCTAATGAAATATCTTGAATCCAGGGGGTTGTAGACCGTCTCCAAATACAGCATGAATTCACGAGGAGGAGGTCATGTCAGACAAATCTGATAGATTTCTTTGTCTGGTGACCAAGGAAATAGATCAATGAAGAGCAGCGGATGTGGCCTATTTGGACTTTATCAAAGCCTTCAATACTACCACATAGGAGACAGATAAAGAAGCTGGATAGTCTAGGGGTGGGAGCCAAAGTTGTAAACTGTATAAAAAACTGGCTAATGAATAGGTGGCAGCAGCAGGTGGTGGTAAATGGCACTCACTACAATGAGGAGAGAGTAACCAGCAGGGTGCCACAGTATTCAATTTGGAGCCGGTCCTGTTCAACATCTTCATACATGTCATTGCAGATGAATTTGAAGGGAAGGTATGCCTTTTTGCAGACAACACCAAGATGTGCAACTGAGTGGATACTCAGGAGGGGGTGGAGAAAATGAGAAGGAGCCTTAGAAACCTTGAAGAGTGGTGAAGGGTATGGCAGCTGAGGTTCAATGTCAAAAACTGAAAATCATGCATCTGGGGCATAGAAACTCAGGAACTGAGTAAAAATTGGGGGGGGGGAGTATTGTTGGTAACTAAAAAGGAAAGGGACCTAGGGGTTATAACATCTGATGACCTCAAAGTCGCTGGGCAGTGTGACAAGACAGTGGCAAGTACAGTGGAATGCTGGGGTGCACAGGGAGAGGTATCACAAGCAGGAGGAGGGAGGTGATATTACCACTGTATAGACCACTGGTGAGACCATACCTGTGATACTGCATACAGTTCTGGAGGCTGCATCTCAGAAAAGACAGGAACAGGGTAGAGGCAGTCCAGAGGAGGGCAACTAAAATGGTACATGGGTTGCATGAGAAACCTTACAATGAAAAACTGTAGGATTTCAATATGTACACCCTAGAGGAGAGGATGGAGAGAGGGGACATGATAGAGAAAAATACCTCACTGGAGTGAACAGGGTGCAGGTGGACAGCATGTTTCAAATGAAAAAGTGCAACGGAACAAAAAGGCATGCAATGAAGCTAGAAGGGGGAAATTTAAGAGAGATATGAGGAAATACTGCTACACTGAAAGACTGGTGGATGCCTGGAACAGCATTCCACTACAAATAGTAGGGCAAAAACTGGGGGAAGGGGGTGTTCAAACATGCATGGGTTAGACACAGGTGAATACTAGTAAATAAAAGGGAGGGAGGTTGCCAGACACCAGTTAGGGTCTGCTAGGACAGAATAGGCAGGGGAAAAAAACTGGGCAGGCTGGGTGGGCCAAGCGGTCATTTTCTGATGACGAATTCTGTTTCTATGTGCAGTGGGTAGCTGAGGAGATGCCGACATTTAGGGGGAGAGCTGGAAACACAGAGCAGCATGGCTCTCCATATCGGCCACATATCTGCCTCACAGGCAGACTGATACCTGAACCAATGAATCATGTTCTTACTGGCAGACTGACACCTAAATCACATCCCAGTAACACCAGGACCATGTCAGCAAGCAGAGACGTTGATGATTCTGCCACATGATTGGCTATAGCTCCCAGCAGAAATGGTCACATGGAGGTACTCAAATGAACACAGAGCTCTACAGCACCATTTTCTGGCAAACAAGTTTGGCTACTTTCTGCAATGTTCACTGGCTAACAGCCTGACACCCATACAGACCCCCAAACACTACACCAATATGATAGCATGTACTCTGCAAGCTAACATAATTTATTTATTGAATTTTGTTAAGCGGGTGGGCCCGCTGAGACTGAAAATCCCTTTTTCAGGGGTGACTTAGAATTAATTACATAGAAGCACTGAATGTAACATGGGAACTTGAGGCAACAGGAATAGTGCAAAAGTTACAAGTGTGCACATTATTTACATACAGAGTTAGGGAACAGTAGTACAATTACAACAATGAACAACAGACCAAACAAGTTAAGACAAGTCAAAGACTGGTCAGCAACAAATTCAGGCTAGTGGGTACAGATCAACTATAGCAGGTGCACTGGCTGATTTCTAGTAGTATGGCCTTCAGACCTTTCTTGAAGCCTTCAAGTGAGGAGCAATTTTGTAGGGTTGCTGGGAGAATGTTCCACATGGAGGAGGCTGAGGTAGCAAAGGACCTTTTGCCCAAGCTGGACAAAACCCTGGGCACCTCTAGCAGACAGCAGCTGGAGGATCAGAGTGTTCTCAGGGGTTCAGTTACTAGTACACCATGGAGACTTGGGGGGGGGGGGGGCGGTAGCAATATTGGCCAGTGTAAAGTTAAGACAGAAGAAATGGTACTCCAGTCTCCCTCCAAGACAAGGTCAGTTTAAGGAATGAAAAATATCATATTAGTGTTCCCTGGGTGGGGTTCCAGCGACAAAGCGACCAATTTTATTGTAAAAGACTTTGAGCTTGTTTGTTTCAGCGCATCTAAGGGTCTGGAGGATTGGGACACCATACAGTAGAAGGGGGAGCAGCATGCTGTTGGCGATAGCTACCTGTGAATCCTTGGTGAAGTAGTTACTTAGTCAATAGAGCAGACCAATTTGTTGGTATAGGGATTTTGTAATATCATTCATATGCAATTAAACGTGACTTATTATCCAGGTATACCCCAAGGTATCTAAGAGATTCAGCCACCGAAGTTCGAGATCCAGAAAATATGGTCAGAGTTAGCAAGTGCTGTCTTGCAGTACCCAAGTGTCTGGGGCCAAATGGAATTGCTTTCATCTTTTTTACATTCAGTACTACCAGCTTATTGATGAACCACTTTTCTAGCTATCTGAAGTCACTAGCAAGCTTACTGCTGATTTGGTAAACATCACTGGAGCATCTATATAGGACAGCATTATCAGCGTATAACTGCAAGTCAGCCCCACTGCAGTTGCCCAGCACATCATTAACAAAGAGGGAGAAAAGTGAGAGACCCAAATGGACCCCTGGTGGACATCATCTGTGATGGCTCTTTGCTTGGATTGGATACCCTTCCACCTCACCTGCTGGGTCTTATTTTTTAGGTAATGCAAAAACCACCAATAGGAAAAACTGTCTAGGCCAAAAAGCTGCAATTTAGCTAGCAGAAGGCTATGGGTGACCAGACTGAAGGCTTTGGTGAGGTCTAGGAAGACTACACAGGTCAACTGCCCTTTGTCCATAGCACAGAGCACATCAGTAGTCAGTTTTACCAAGTCATGTCAGTCCCATGAGTTTTTTCTGAAACCATGCTGCCTATTGTAAGTAGGTGCTAGTGCTCAAAGTAGCTAGCAGCTGATTGTAAACTAATCGTTCCTGTGTTTTGGCCAGAGAGCTAAGAAGGGAGATAGGGCAATAGCTCTCCACTGGCTCTTTAGGGCACTCTTGTGTACAGTTACTACTAGGGCCATGTTCCTGCTTTCAGAAATTCTCCTCTCTATTAACGATTTACTAAAGAGCATAGTGACAGGGGATGCAGTAACGGGGCATCTAATTTTAGTAGCTTAGGCTCACATTTATCAAACCCAACCTTCCACTTTTAGTTGCTTTAGAAGGGACAGCACCTCCTTTCGTGTTTTCAGTCAGAAGTGGAATTCAGGGGTTTGGCTCACAACAGCATTTTGAGGGAGAGGGTGTGAGTGAGACCCAAAGGTAGAAGGTCTGAACCTATCAAGGTCAGTAAAGAAATTATTAAGGGTATTGACAGTAGCCAATGGGTGTAAAAGAGCTAACCATCTGCCACTCTATCATATTCACATTCAGAGCAGATGGCGTGGCCCTGTAGGAGGGCATTCATTTGTGCTCAGAACTTCATGGGGTTAGATAAATGTTTGGTTCTTTTTGGCATGCATTCCTTGGCTCCTTGTACTTGTTCCAACCAGACATAAGGCCAGAGGTTTTAAAGAGCCCCCACTCCTTGTCCCTCTGTTTCATTAATCTCCTTAGTTCATGGCCCATCCATTTCAAAGGTTGACATTTTACTCTAAGCTCCTTAAGGGGGGCATGCTTGTTAGCAGATGAGAGAAAACTATTTAGAAAGAAGTCAAGGGCAGAGTCAATGTTTGGAAGATCTCTGATTGTGGCTCAATGAATTCCTGACAGAGTGGTCAGGAAGGAGCCAGCACCAAATTTGGGTTGGGAGAGTTATTTGTTTGTTTGTTTAAACTTATTTAAAGCACCCCTCCAGGGCTTGGAGTTCCTGTACAATAAAAAAATATCAACAGGACATATAAATAATGTCACATAAATAAACATACCAATTACATACAGTACATAAATACATACATCCTGTCTCTCTCTGCTATTTATATCGCTCAAATACAGCTGCAGTGTTAGACAAAGTAGGTCTCTCAACCACTTCCTGTAGGAAGGAGAACACTTGGTAGCAACTGCCCTTGCTGTACAGTCCAAGGAGTAGAAGCAAAAGAGGGTCACACTTGTCAGATACAGGGTAGTTAGACAAGGGGTGGGCTGCATATCTGGTTACCCATACTGAGGGATTTCAGGATCTAAGATGGCCTGATCAAAACCTAGAACTGCTAGTATGTACAGAACTGCAGCAACCATCCCATTCAGGGCCATTATTGGATTCAGGAAGTTGTAGCTACCAGGGCAGACTAAGCTCGGGGCCGGGGAGGGGAGTAACTAAGACACAGGATTGGAGTTATCTGGGGATGCCTAGAGGTAGCAACACACTCCACCCAGATAGGGTGTAAGTAAGATTCAATAAGAATAGTTCTCGAGTCGCCCAAAGAGGGGGTTGGGAGTAACAGATACACTTCATCCAGATAGGGTGTAAGTTAGATTCAGTTAAAAAGCAGATCTCAAGTTCCAAACACACTCTGCCTAGATAGGGTGTAAATCAGATATAATTAAAAAGCAGGACTTGAGCTTGTGGCGCAGATGACCCAAGGTCAGAAGCGACCCCAGGAGTCAGAGGGTCAGCCGAGGGGGGGGGAGATCGAGCATCCCAAGGATTGCTCTTCTCCTCCTCCTCCTCAGGGAAGGGAAGGAATCAGTGGCCAGTGTTAGCCTGGCCCCTAGCGGTGGCTGCGGCTTGGAACACTGACTCTACACTGGAGGGGGGCGGTGGCAGGGCAGATGCATGGCATGCAGCGTACAGGAGTGTGCACAGCACTGCCATTGGTGCAATTGCATGCCCCTTCCTCCGCATCAGGGAAGAAAGGAAAAAGGAACATGGGGAGCATAAAGAAATTAATAAAAAAAAAAGCAGGACTTGAGTTACAAACACACTCCACCCAGACAGGGTGTATTAGGGTTCCTTAGAAATAGGGTTGGTGTTTCCTGAGGAAGCCTGTAACTAGTTGGAGTGTGCCAGGTAGTCACTAAAACTAAATGGCACATCAGATAATGAGCGGTTGTAACATTATGATCGAACAAGGGCAGATTGACATCCCCAAGTACAAGCCTAGAAGAAAGCAAGCATTGGTTCTTTTTTTTTGTGCCAACGCCCCCTACACTCAGCTCCTGCCCCTGGCCCCATCCACCCCCCGGGACTTACTACAGCCGACGATCCTGCCAGGTTTACAGGGCTGCCGAACAGGCACGCTCCCAATGGAAATTCGTGGAGGTACCAGCAGCCCAGTGGCTACCAGTGGTACTCCCCGGCTTGGCCCCCAGGGTGGGGCCAAGGGGACCGGCCTTGCCGATGGACGCATGGTCTAGGTCATGGCTGGGAGTCACAGTGGGTGCAATGGGACCAGAGTGCGAGATGTCATTTGTGGGGCCAAACCCGGGACATCGGCATCGCAGACGAAAACCCAACCGCTGCACTGCAGGCACTGGTTCTTTTTTTTTTTTTTTTAGTTCATTTATTTACTTTCCTTGACTGGGGAGGGGTTGTGCCTTTGGTTCCTCCCCACCATCCAGCCAGCCATCCCGGCTGCTGCCCTAGTCGCAGACAGAGCTCTAACCTCCCTGTCACTACCCCCTCTGGTCACATTGCAGCGGGTACTTACCCCACCACTGCGGAGACCAGGAGGGAGCTGGCTTGCGCATGACCATGGCAGTGCTGGCGGGTAGCCTTCATGCTGCCGAACATTTCTGTAATTTTTCCCCTGCATGCGGGGAGGAGTGTGCAATGACACCAATGGGAGGAGCATGCACGCATCCACACGCGCACCTCCCCGGTGTCTTCCCCCTCCCGCCCCTCTTGCTGCAGTGACAGCGTACTGCCCTGCAGTCTCCACTAGGGGCCAGCCACGCACTGAACACTGATGTCCCCCCTCCCCAGAGAAGGAGAGCAGTCCTCCGGATGCTCAATCCTTCTCCCACCCTGCCAACCCGTGACGACCCATGCTTGTTCCTGAACATGGGCCGCCGGTGCAGCACGAGGTAAGGTGACAAGCGCCTCAGCCCTTAGCACCACTGAGCTGACCCAGCACTGGTTCTTAATAGCAGCTACAGTTGAGATTGATAGAGATAGCAAACTATATGCCATACATTAAAGGATCCCCAATGTGCACAGGGCTTTGTAAGGCAAGCAGATATTATGGCAGACTTCACATTAGTGAACAGTACCTGTGATCGACATGAAGCATGTAATGCTGCTAACGTTTTTTAAAGGGGCTATGAGTCCAGCGTTTCTAGCCACCAGCAGTCTCCCATTGCCGACTCCCTTGTTGCCCTTTGCAGAACTGCACTGCGGCCCTTAGCTCTGAAAGGGGTCAGGGTTAAGCATGACTTTCAGGCTCCACTTCTAAAGCCTGATTAGCTGTTTCCCCACTGGCAGCTGGTGACTGATGACTGGAAATCCCAATACAGGAAGGGTGCCATGTGATAACAGCACCAAAAAAAATGGCGCTGAACATAAGGGCGACTACACATCACTGGTAGTCAAAACGGCAATCAGCACAATGCCAGTCGCCACAATCAGCAACTGCCGCTAGTGAATTCTGTGGGGGAGAGAATTTTACTTACATGTAATGCGGGGGTGGCAAGTCCAACGCATCCCCCATTTTTATTATAATCAACTCTGGGGGGGGGATGACAATGGGGAAAAGGGGAAACTCGGAAGGGGGCAAAACAATTTAAATCCTCCTGCCAGTCCCAAATCCAGGTTCATCACACACCGAGGTAGTGACTTTAACAATACACCAGACAGCCAGCTCGGGACTGGCTCTACCAACACACCCCTCTATAGTATATCACGAGTACTCTCTCCAGACGCAGTATCGCTATGGTTGCTAAATGCTATTAAGTGCACATAGCCCATTTTACAGTCACTGTTTTGACGTCACCCATATTCACTTGCTGTAATTCATTCGCCCATATCACAGGTTACCTACAGGAAGACAGGCTGTTGGGCAAGTCAAGGTATTTGATGGCGGGGAGGGGGATTTCAAATGGCCAAGTGCACCTCTCTTGACCCTTCTGGCAAGGTCAGCTCTATGGCTTGAGAGCACCAACCATGCTCAGTAGAAGAATTTTTAAAAGTCTTTAGGAGTTTTGAGTTTATATGCCTAGCCATCTAATTGGCTAGCATGTCTTTAAGGCTCCTCCTCTAACACCCTAGTTGGCTGTTTCCCACTGGCATCTGGTGGCTGGAAATCCCAGTTCAGGAAGGCAGGCTGTTGGGCAAGTCCAGGTTGAGGGGAGAGGGATTTCAACAGGCTGAGTACACCCCTCTTGACCGCTGCTGAAAGCTCCAGGTGTCCAGGTCCATGGCTTGAGAACACCAACCATGCTTGGTAAGAGAGTTTTTAAAAGTGTTTAGGAGTTTTGAATTGGAGTGCTTGGCTGTCTGATTAACTAACATGCCTTTCAACACCCCCCCCCCCCAACAGCCCGATTAGCTGTTTCCCACTAGCTGCTAGAAATCCCAATTCAGGAAGACAGGCTGTTGGGCAAGTCAAGGCTTTCAGTGCAAGGAAGGGGGATTTCAACTGGCCGAAGGCACCCCTCTAAACCCCTGCAGTAAGGTCTGGGTCTGTGGCTTAAAGAAAAGGATACTGCAACAGTCAAGAGGGGAGACAATAAAGCAACTAAAATGATTAAGAGAATGGAGAGGTTACGCTATGAGCAATGTGCTGGCAGGCTAGGTATGTGTTCCCAGCAAATAAAGAAGGCTAGGAAGAGATGCAATTTCTGTTTTTAGAATTCTGAAGAGATTTGATCAGGAGAAACGTTCAGCTTCTTCAGGACAGTAGCTGTAGAAGGCACATCCTAAACCGAAGTGGTAGGATAATTTGGAGTAATTTAAGAAAGCATTTTTTTCACCTAGAGAGTGGTAAACCTATGAAATGAACTCCTACATGAA
Source organism: Neoceratodus forsteri (assembly GCA_016271365.2). Taxonomy (NCBI): domain Eukaryota; kingdom Metazoa; phylum Chordata; order Ceratodontiformes; family Ceratodontidae; genus Neoceratodus; species Neoceratodus forsteri. The sequence goes on along the minus strand of CM028129.1, from coordinate 564,824,186 downwards.
GTGGTGCAAGTGCAGTGTGTTGAATCTTTTTGATCGGTTCCTTATGGAGATTACCATTACTGGGAACAGCATTTAATTCACTGGGGAGGGTCGTGTGGAGCACACCTCATTGCAGGACTGATATGCCCATGGAAAAGGATGGATAACTTGGCACTGGGTTCCCAGAGAGTTTGGACACATTTTACTCTCCATAGTGTCAAAGTCCATAAAAGTTACTGGTAGCATTTCCCATCTAGCAGCGGTTACAGGTATTACACATGATGTTGAGTGATGCAGCTGCCTGGATTTATTTATTTATAATTCTTGGTCAGAAAAGGCACACTGAGCCAAAGCATGTTTCAAGATGTGACCCGAGAGTACAGGGAGGTTAAGGGACTTTCTCAGAATCAAACATGGTCATGTAAATAGCCACTGTGGAATTCAAACCCAGGTCTTTTGGGTCTCCAGGTTCATAGTTCGGTGCTCTAACCTCTAGGCTATGCTGCAGGAGACAAACACAATGGACCCACAGCTGTTTTACGTCTAGCATTACCAGGTCAGAAATACACTGTTGCAACATAAAAAACATGAGACAGGATCATTTCTTCCCAGGTAAAAAGTACAGACACTTTAAAGGACTACAACAATATAAATAATGGAACATCTCAATGGAGACCTGATGGCAGATCCTGTCGCCGTTTTATTGATGAATCCTGAAAAGAATGTAGTTATGTTACTGAAGTTAATGCCCTTCAAGAGAAGCAGTTTCCCATCATTATGCTGTCAGAATGAGGCCATTAAGTATCAGTGAGATGCAGTGCGCACACAGATGATGGAGCAAATTAAAATTGGTTAAGGGTCATTGAGACCTTAAATATACACTCTGCAGCAAATAAAGATGCATCAAGTATTAACTGTGTGATGCTCCAGCTGTCACTAGAGTACGTGCCCTGAGAATATATTTCTAAGCCATTACAGTGCCGCATATTCCAGTCATCCTCCATCTTGTGGACTAGGGTGACCCTCATAGATGGTAACAGGACTGCAATATCATTGTGGCTGGGGCAGAGTGACACTCACTTACACTGTTGTGGTCAGTTTAGAATGATCTTCACTGATACTATAGTGGACAGGTCAGAGTAATCCTCACAAATATCAAAACACAGAATTACACATACCCTTGCAATGCAAGTAGGCTGGCTAGCCATTAAGCAAGATTTATTTATTTTTTTTTGACAATTCTGTTTATCCTCCTTTGGCAGGTCACTATCTTCGTCTGCCAAACTACCGGACTTGGGGTCTTTTGGGATCTTATGGCACCATGTGCACCCCAGCAGATCCCCTAAGCTGTTCCGGAGGCTTCACCCTAGGTGGCCCCTGATTTTTTCCTCCATTTTCACCCCTGTGTGCAGTCCTACCTGAGGCCCCAGAAGCGGCGACGCATGTGCATGGAGGTGCACATGCACACTGCAGCTTCAGTACCAGCCCCATCTGCCCTCCCTTGGCCTAACGCTGGCACTCCTTGGAGATCGACACAGCCACTCCCGCCTCCACCAGAGGGTGGCCAAGCTCCAAAGAGACCTAGTTCTCCCGACCGAGGCAGGGTGCTGCCAGTTGGCAGCCACTCACATCCTCTCCTCCCCCCCCGCTGACCTCTGCCGACCCGGGCTCGTTCCCAAACCCGAGTCGCCGGAGTGGTGCGAGATGTAGCATCCAGCACCTCAACCCTCAGCGCCACTGGTCTGGCCCATTAAGCAGGATCTTAAGGTGCCAAATGGCATCATAAAGCAACCTGTAATGGCTGAAAACAGCAAACCAGAAACATGTATTTTATCCTTGTTAGGACTCATCAGTGTGCTATAGCTGTTTGACCCAGACAGGATGCAGAGTTACCAACCACATAATGGGAATGGTTTGGTTCATGGGGAGGCCTAAAGAGGAAAGAAAAGAAATTCGGTGCAGAAGCACCCAAGCAAGGGGTATGCTAAACGCACACTGGCTGTGAAGTCAAGTGTAAGAGAAACACAATTAAACATACCCCATTTAATGCAAGGCATCATAGGTAATAATTGTAGATCACCATGACAGAACGTATGCATGCTAGGTTTTAAACAGGACCTTAAAATAATTTATAAGATAACTGCAGTTTACAGAAAAAACTAACTTAAATAAACTTTTTGATGTAAACTTTAAAATAAAAACCTGACTGGAGAACCAGCCATTAGTAGAGTTCACTATGGGGTGACTGCTCTCTTCAGGTGGAGAAACAGATCTGGGCAACAGCCAGAGTAAAGCATGGCTGCAGAACCTGAACCTACATTCCAAATTCTACAATTTGCACAGGGTCTATCTCTGGGGCATCACGCTCAACTGAGATGACTGAATAAACTGTAAACATTAAGTGAGTGATTCCTGGGGTTAAAATTGCCAATTACCATGATAGAAGGCATGCATGCTAGGTTTTAGCAGGACCATAAAGTGCCAAATGGCCACACAAGTAATCTGCAACAGCTAAGAACTGCAAACCACAGACACACATTTCGTTATTGCTAGGATTCACCAGTGTGCTATAGCTGTTTGTCTCAGTGCAGAACATGGAGTAAACTAGCCACTGGATGGGGGTAGTTTGGGACATAGCTGAAAAGTAAAGAAATTTAGAGAACAAGAACCGCAATACAGAAGTACCGAAGCAAAGGTTACGCTAAAAGCCCATTAGATGTGAAGCCACATGTTAAAGAGAACTGCACATACCCCTGTAATGCAAGGCAATATGGGAAATTAAGCAATAAGGCATGCTGTGGGGTTATGTTTATGGCCTGTTAAGCACCCTTATGGGGTGTAATTTGGCCTGAGGTCTAGCCAAGTGCTGCATGCCCCTAGAGAGTGATTAACTGACTATTAACATAACCCATGGGACTATCTTACTGCTATTATAATAAAAATGCTTTTATAAATAGTGCTCAACCTTGTCCAGCATGTGGTTAGGCTCCACATGCATAGTATGGTAATCCAAGAGTAACGTAAAGCTGACAGAATGCTTGTTGCTTACAACCAATCAGAAAGCTCTACTTCTCAGACCTTTTTTTTTTTTTTTTCAAATTTGCAAATCATCATGCTGGACTTTAAGTTGGTTCAGCTTTAAACAGGTTTGTAAGGTGCCAAATGGCTTCACAAATAACCTGCAAATACTGAGAACAGCAAATCGCAGACCTGTACGCCGACAAATTCAACAAGTCACATGATGGGAATGGTTCTGGCCATGGTGAGTTCTTTTATAACAGCGACCTTCCTTATAATAAATTTTATTTTATATGGTATAATTCATATAAAGTATCCATGAAATATATTAGGGAAAGTAACATCAGAACAAATACACAAGTAATATTAAAGAAATTAAAGGAGAGCAGAGAGGATAAAATCTGAACAGTCAATACTATTTATGCTACAAACTGTGATACAAAGCAACTCAGAAAATAAATATACTTTAAGAAGAATGAGAATCTAAGCGTTGGCAGCACTGACTAGAAGGAGCCTAAATTGCAGCCAGGAGTTTATTTATTTATTTAGCTTTTGTTAACCAGGTAAGTACACTAGACAAGACATTTGCCTATTTTCAGGTACGACCCGGGAGAGTACAAGGAAATATGACATAGGACAACATGATACACTTTAGGCAGTTACACAGAGTCAGGGAAAATGAAGCATCACAAAGTTAGCAGGTATACACAGATGGTTGATTTTGCCAAGACAGGAGGAGAGGAGAGGAGAGGAGAAAGGACAGGATCAGCTGATTTGAAATATACTGTTGAGCATCATTAGGAGAGAAGTGTTACCTGAAGTTAGCTGGCCTGCCAGCTCAGCAGTAGCTTTACCACTTGCAATGCTGACGACCTGGGTTCAAGAATAAGCCAGACCTGTCAGAGGGCCGACTGAGTGGAGGAGGACTGAGCATTCCAACAGATGTTCTCCATCTCTGGGGAGGGGTGAGCTGCATCTCACTGATATACTTCCACCTGGCTGACCACAGATGCAGGTGTAGGGGAGCAGGGTGTAGACAGGCAGTTGGAGCATATTCGTCCACTGGGTGTGTCTGGCGTGCAAACACCTGGGTGATGTCAACACACTCCTGGTAGAAGGGACACAAAATACTTGGGAAAAATGGCACTTGCCTGAAGTATGAAGTCCTTTTTAACTGAAGAGAGATTATTTATATATAGTGATTGGGTTGTTTTATATGGTGGATTATTTTATAAGTGTATTTTAAATAACATTTTTGTGTTTTTTGTACGGCGCCCAGAGCCTCTGGGATTGGGCGCCAGAAAAATACAATTTGCCTTGCCTTTGCCTTGCCTTGCCATGAAGCAAATCCACAAAGGCAATTTTCTGCACTTATAGTCAACTATAAGTTTCAGGTTTTTAAACCACTAGTTGGTGGATAGTACTGTCTGAATAATTCCTTCTAGATTCAGATGACAGGCATGACACAATATTCTGTGGATTTCAAAAGCTGCAATGCTGTATTTATTTGACGCATTCAGATAATCCTTTCAGCTTGGTAATCAGTGTTTATATGTAGCTATGCTACTAAAAACCCTCAGTACAAGCATCCAATAAATCAATTCATTAAAGCAGTGAACCTAGTGCATAATGCAAAGTGCAAATGCCTGAACAGACAGGTAAATTTACTACTAGGCTCTATGAACCATTACTGTTGCCAAAACCAGGAACAGCCTCTGCCAGCCACACGCTCAGCCCTTCAGGTCTTACAACCTTCATCTGGGAGCATAATTTACCCAGTGAATACGCAGTGGCTGAGTTTCCATGGTTACAACCCCCTCTCTCATTCTTATTTTTTTATACTTTATATTTATTGTTTTCACATTTTATGACATAGATAACAAATCCATATCTGAGACAAAACCATACACAGTTTTAAATTCCATCTAGGGAACACAAAATCCCCTTAATAAAAGGACACATGCATCTCTGATATTGTGACACCTCATTAGGAGGTAATTACTATATAATATACTGTATGAAATAATTCAAATTACTAGCTGAAATAGTGAGCCCATGAGCAGTATGACTATATCACACACAAACAGCTGTTCCTGGAGAGCAGTGGAACTGCACAGACTGCATTGGCAGGCTGCTTCTGCATCAGAGGGCGGTCCAGGGACTGAAACGGCTGCATTGGTGGCGGGAGCTTCTGCATTGGCAGGAAGTCCGGGGACTGAAACGGCTGCATCGGTGGTAGGAGCTGCTACTGTATTTGCAGGCAGATTGGGGAAGGAGACAGCCACAACGGTGGTGACGAGTCCTTTCTGAGCACCCAATAGGAAGAGAGGGCACCATTTTTGAGCTCACAGCTGGGCCTTTTAAGGGACGCACCCAGCCACTTGGGACACACAAACAACTGTTCCTGGAGACTAGGGGGGACTGCAAAGACCGCATCGGCAGGCTGCTTCTGCATCAACGGGAGGTCCAGGGAGTGAATTAGCCACATCAGCTGTGGGAGCTTCTGCATCGGTGGGAGGTCCAGGGACTGAAACGACTGCACCGGCGGTGGGAGCTTCTGCATCGGCAGGAGGTCCAGGGACTGAAACGGCCGCATCGGTGGCAGGAGCTGCTGCTGTATTTGCAGTCAGATTGGGGAAAGGAGGCGGCCACAACTGTGGTGAGGAGTCCTTGCTGAGTGCCCAATAGGAAGAGAGGGAGCCATTTTTGAGCTCACAGCCGGGTCTTTTAAGGGATGTGCCCAGCCGCTTGTGACACACAAACAGTGGTTCATGGAGAGCAGGGGGACTGCACAGACTGCATCAGTGGGCTGCTTGGGGGCTATTATTTGTCCCACCCCTGACCAGACCTCTATTAAATGCTTGGAGGAGGAGGAGGAGGGGCCAGGTTGTGTTAGGGCACTGATTGGCTGGGTGTCTATACTGGTGTTGGGGAATCTGGAACAGTGAGAAACTTGGTGGTGCCCACCCTCCAGCTGGGACTCAGACTATTTCTTGAACTATTAGGCATGGAACTCTGTTCATCCTCTTGGAATCTGTTTGGGGCTGTAACTCTGTTCTCATGCTCTTTTATTCTGATTTGTAGATTGGTCCAAGGGCTGTGCTATTTTTAAATCTCATTGTAACTCAGTATTCCATTCTCTTTTATTCTGCCTTGTAGATTGGCCTAAGGGCTGTACTTTCATTGGCTACATCTCCCCATATGGCTGCCTCTAGAGGGTTGCCAGGAAGGTCTACCTGGGGGTGGGGGCCTGGTCAAGGGGGCACATCCAAGAATGTTTGGTGAGGGTCTCTGGGGATGGCCTCCAACTGCCAGGGCAGGCATCTTTGGAAGGACTGTTGGCTGCACTGGCTGTGGGGCATCCATTGTTCTAAATTGGACTTGGAGGGAGGGGTTGCCTAGTTTGTAGGCAGGTTTTGCAGATCAGAGAGGAGATTGACTAGGAGCAGAGGAAACTGGAGATGCTGGGGGAGGGAGGAATGGGTCTGGGGGAGCCTGTGGGGGTCAGGAGGGCAGTGATAGAGTGAGACATGGACCAGATTATCCAAGCAGGAGGGGAGAACTTAAGGAGTGGGGACTTCTACATAAGGGGGTATCTTCCTGGGAGGAAGCTGGTAGAGGAAACAGTCTAAATCATGGGAGGTTGGGGGATACAGGAGGGTTGGGAGTGACAGGGGGTCTACTAGAGGGGAAGAAAGTAGAAAACCTGATCTAAGGAAGGAGGTTGAAATTGAGTGCTATAATAAATTTGAGTCATTGAGCAAGTTGGGGGGAGAAGACATGGAGAGTGGTGCTGAGGAAGAAAGGGAGGATGGGGGTCGGAGGGATGCAGGAACTCGGGTGAAGCTGGGCTTCGGTAACTCAAATAAGCATGCTAGCAGGGGGAAGGGATCCAGTAACTCAAGTAAGCATGCTAGCAGGGGGAAGGGCAACCCAAATGTCACAGAAGGGGAAGGGGAAGACAAGCAGAGGAAAGGTGTGGGGGTTGAGAGCTCACTCAATGAAAAAGGAGGTGGCATGGAGTCAAGGAAGGGGTGTCCTTCAAGGGGTGAGGATCATACCAGAGAAAGGCCATAGTTAAGGGGGCTCTGAAGGTGGGCATGGTGGGGGGAAAGAGGATAGGGGACGAGGTAGGTGGGGGTGATGGTGATGGGGAAGGGGATGGTAAGGTAGGGCTGGAAGATCATAGAAGAAGGCTTGACTGGGGTGGGGAGTGGGGTGAAGGCTAAGCTGAGGGGAGCCGCAGCACTCAGTTATAAAAGCTGCAGTAAGAGGAGTAGGGCAGCAAGGGGTTCTATCATAGGGGGTCTGGAGGGAATACAGGGGGAAGTGGTCTCGGGAAGGGGGGAGGTGACAGTGGTTGGAGGAAGAGTACAAAAAGGTGGTGATACCAACACCAAGGGGGACACTAAGGTACTCCTGCTGGGTGACTCCATGATCAGGGGTATTCAGTGGGAGGGGCTGAGAGAGGGCAGCCTAGTCAAGTTAAGGTAGTGGGTATTTCCAGCCTGACTGTGCATAGGGCGAAGTTCATGGTGTATGAGCTGGTGAGGGACTGTGGGGTGTCACTGGACTTTCTGATGCATCTGGGGACAAAAGATATTAAAGGGAATAGCGTACTGGGAATTCAGGCAAGGTTCCGAGAACTGGCCAGGGTCTGTCATAATATGGGTGCACAGTCTCCTTCTTGGAAATTCTACCAGTGCCAAGGGCCACAGTGGAGAACAAACAGAAAATCAGGGAGATAAATGACTGGCTCAGGCAGTGGGGTGAAAAAAGTGGAATTGGGGTATTGGAAGACTAGGGGGGGGAGCTTGGGATGACAAGGGACTGTATGCCCAGGATAGGCTTCACCTAAATCCGGTGGGGAAAGAAGTTCTCAAGTGGGGGATGGCGTAATTAATTCAGGCTAGATGGGGTTTAAACTTGTGAAGGGGAAGGTTGAAATGCAGGGCTGATCTGCCCATCCATATTGCAGGTAGGACTGGCCCTCAACCCCAAAAGGGGGGGTGGATGGTACCCTAGGGGAGGGGGGGCAGACGGATGTATGAAGGATCAAGGGAAGATATGGTCAAGGGTGGTGGAGATAAAGGTTGAAGGGTGATTTTAATAAATGCCAGGAGCCTGGGGAATAAGATGCCTGAGTTCCAGGCCATGCTAGTGGAGGGTGGGGTGGATGTAGCAGCAGTCACTGAAACTTGGGCCACCCCTGGTCATGACTGGGATCTTAATCTGAGTGGGTACCTTGTGCTTAGGAAGGATAGAAAGGAGGGTGGGGGAATTTGCACTGTTTATGAGGGATAACATCAAGGTTATTAGAGTGGAGGAAGCAGAGGGCAGCGTGGAGGCCTGGTGGGTCACTTTGAGAACCCCTGTGGGAGGGAGGATTAGGTTGGGGGTGGTGTATAGGCCCGCAGACTGGTGGAGGACCAAGAGGAGGCCTGCTGGCTAACCTTAGGAGTCAGTGTGGACTGGAGGGGAAGGAGTGGTGTTGATGGGGGACCTTAATATGCTGGCTACTAATTGGGGAACTATGATGTCCACTGTGAGCAGGGAACAGAAGCTGCTGGATGGCTTTCTGGACGTATTCCTCAATCAGCAGGTGACGGACCCAATGAGGGAGAGTCATATCTTGGATGTGGTTTTAGCAGATGGGGATCTTGTGCAGGATCTGGCTGTGGAAGAACCCTGGCTGGGAGCGACTGCGACACAGTCTGGTTTCAGCTTAATGTGGGGGAGGGGGATTGTTCAAGGACAATAATAGTAGATTTTATGGGGGCTGATTTTAGGAGCATGGGAGGAATTCTCAAAGGGCATTTGAGGAAGCTTAACGCAGGTCTGGACGTAGAAGGCAGGTGGGAGATCATTAAGCAGGTGATACAGGAGGCCACCAGGACCTGTGCTAGGTTGAGGCTCAAGGGAAGTAGGTCTCGCAAGCCATGCTGGTGGAATAAGGAGTTCCAGGAGGCAGTAAGGGAGAAGGCTGCCTACAGTAGGTACAAAAAAAATGAGAGGAGAGAGGGATAGGGAAAACTATCACCTTGTAGCCAGGTAGGTCACCAAACTTGTGAGAGGGGCAAAGGCCTGGAAGGAGGCAGAGGCTGTTGCAGGTGGTACAAGGTGGGGAAAAGGGATTCTTTAGGTATATTGGGGAGAGGAGGAAGGTCAGGGGCCAGCTCAGTAGGTTGAGGTCAGCCGGGGGGTGGGTGGAAGAGGCTGGAGAGCAGGCAGAGATACTAAATGAGTACTTCACCTCGGTATTCACTAAGGAGGAGGCCAGGGAATTCCCAAAAAAGGGGGTACAGGACACGAAAGAAGCAGCAGACCTGCTCACTGGGGCACCTACTGAAAAGCAAGCTGCTGTGGGTGGTAGTCCTAGGGTGGGACGTCAGGCTGGTTCAGCTGTTGGGGGGGCAGATGCTGATATCCCTATCAGTCGGGTGTGGGAAGCCCTCAAGTCCCTAAAAAAGGACAAATCTCTGGGGCCTGACACTATTCATCCCAGGGTGCTGTGGGAATTGGCGAATGTCTTGGCTGCGCCACTGGCGGATCTCTTTAACATGTCACTGCAGATGGGGAAGGTGCCAGGGGAGTGGAGGCAGGTGCATGTTGTGCCCATCCATAAAGGGGGATCGAGAGAAGAGACAGGAAACTATAGGCCCATCAGTTTGACGTTGATGGTGGTGAAGATAATGGAGGACATACTTAAGGAAAGGATGGAGGGTTTCTTGGAAGACATGAGGTATCTGGATAACTGGCAGCATGGGTTTCTGCCAGGTAGATCATGTCAAACCAACCCTGTAAAATTCTATGAGTGGGTGACATTAGCACTCGACAAGGGGGAAACCCATGGATGTCCTGTTCCTTGACTTTAGCAAGGCGTTTGATTTGGTCCCTCACAATGGCTTGCTGGGGAGGATGGGGGTAGGCCCACTGATGGTTAGGTGGATTGTAAATTGGCTTTCTGGGCACACTCAGAGAGTAGTAGTCGGGGGGGAGGTCTTGGCTCCTAGGGAGGTCATAAGTGGGGTCCCACAGGGATCAGTTCTGGGGCCACTCCTGTTTAATGCCAACATTTCCGATATCAAAGAAGGTATTGGGTGTGAAATGAGTCTCTTTGCGGATGACTCTAAGCTGGAGCAGTGGTGGAAGGGTATGAGGGAAGACTGGTCCTGTAACGGGACCTGGATACTCTGAACAGGTGGTCCTGCATCTGGAAATTGAAATGCAACTCCTCCAAGTGCAAGATGCTACATCTAGGGCATAGAAACCCCAACTATGTGTATACCCTGGGGGGTTGGAGAGTTGCAGGCCACAACAGGGGAAAGAGACCTGGGAGTCCTGGTGGATGTTAACATGAATAATTCAGAGCAGAGCAGGAGAGCTGTGGTAAGAGCAAATAGGATGCTGGGCTGCATCACTACGGAGATTACCTCTAGGAGCAGGGAGGTGATTTTGCCACTGTACAACTGCCTGGTTAGACCACACCTGGAGTACTGTGTGCAGTTCTGGAGGCCGCAACTAAAGAGGGACATCCAACTCCTGAAGAGGGTCCAGAGGAGAGCAACCAAAATGATCCGGGGCCTGGGGGATATGACATATGAGGAGCAATTAGGGGAGCTCAACCTTTTCTCGCTGGCGGAGAGGAGGGACCGGGGGGACATGACAGAGGTATACAAGTACCTCAAGCGAGTAAATAAGGTAAGCCGAGATGGGATCTTTTGGTGGAAGGAGGGTGGAATCACCAGAGGACACAGTTGGAAGAATGAGGGTGGGAGGATTAGGGGAGAAAGGAGAAGGAGGAGGAGATACTTCACTGAGAGAGTGGTGGATCCGTGGAATACGCTGCCCGGGGAGCTGGTACAGGCAGCTATGGTGGAAGGGTTCAAGAGAGGGTAGGATAGGTATAGACAAGGAGCGAAGAAGAGGATGGCTATGGGGGGTGGATTTGAGGATTGAATAACAGTGGAAGGAGCCAGGTAATTAGCTACGGTACCCAATCAGGGTGCTGAAGCACATGCAGACTTCATAGACCAAGAGGCCTACTCTGCTGGCGTCTAGTATGTTAGTATGTTATATCGCTACTAAAGTCCCAATAAAAGTGTCCAACAGTTCATGCCCTGCATTGGGGCCAATGGTGTCATACTATATGCCTTAAGAAAAGTAAATTCCTAATAAATGGACAAAAAAGGCAGTAAATTTACAGCAATACAATATGGAACATCTCATAATAATTATAAGCTGAGAAAATAACCAGTTTGAAGGTCTCACAAAATAGTTACAATTTGCCACCAGGAATCAATAAGCAAACCTGAAGAATAGAACTGGAACAATATTAATCCCCATATTGGATTCCAACATGGTAAAGTGGCAAACACCCTCTTGAATAGCAAGATGATGCAACAATTAGTAAATGCAAACTAAACAGTCAACTATGGGATAGCCAATTGAATAAAAAAGTGAGATTAATCAGTACTTAAGCCCCGTCAATCATCTTCATGGTCCTCCAGTTCATCCACTTCGAATCCAGGATCTCGATCAACCCTACTGCAACTGGGAGCAAAGCAGGAGGCCCATTTGCCTGCTTCGGTGAGATCAGAAAAATTCTTAATTTTTCCATCGTGGACAATACGTAGTCGGGCCGGGTAGATGATGGCATGTGGAACGCCAGCCTCCTTCAGTTGTTTTCGTATGCTGTCAAATTTTTTCTGGCGCTTCCACGTGGCATAACTTACATCTGGAAATAGGCTGCGTTTTCATCTTGAGTAAGTGGTCCAGCCTGTCTAGCCATCCACAGAATTTTGTCCCAGATGCCAACACCATCTGTAACCAATAGTAGAGTATGCTGAGTTTCTGAGTCCTGATAACCTCTGGGGGTTATCCGATGGGCTTTTTGTAGGCCAAATCGACAGGATTACCCTTTGGGCACTAATTTCTCCTCCAGTCATTCTTGCAGAAACATGAAGGGGTGACCCCCCTCAATTCCTTCAGGCAGTCCTAATATTTGAACATTGGAGGATCGAGCTTGATTCTCCAATGTCTCAAGCCTAGTGCGAAGGTGAGAATTTTTCTTCACTATAGAAGCAGCAGCTGCTGAAGTAAAGTCTGTCTTTTAAGAACGGACATGCCATCTTGTAGAGATTCCACAGTTTTCTCCATGACAGTCACTCTAGTACTGAAGGAGTCTAATTTGGTATTTAGGTCAGAGACAGATGAAATAAACTTTTGTAGCTTTAGCCCAATCGAGGACATGGTTTCTTCTGGTTCTTACGTAGAAGTGGCCTGTGCTTTGGTGCCGAGCCTCATAGATTAGGAAAGTCCCAACGATTTTCCTCCGGTGCCTCCCCCTTTATCTCTCCGAGGATTACCCATTATGTATTTCCAAGGCTCCTCTTTCCAATGATAATAAAATTATCAGCCAAATCACACTCCAAAAGGTTGATTTTTAATATTTAAAGTTTGAATATGGAGAGCTACAGAAAGTTGCTGCCACTCGGCTCGTGCTCCACAGTGCCCCCCTCATAATTAAAGATACATCACAAATTATACAAACTTTTCAGGCTACTTATATTAAAGTGCATAACTAAGTGCTCAAAATCAGCAAAAAGGGGGTACAAAATCAAAAGGTGCCATTAAATATAAAGTGCAAAAGTGATTTAAAAACTACACAAATAGAACCCACAACCTATCATATTCATTTGATTAGGGGGAGGCCACATCAAGGATTTATTTCCACTCTCTAAGTAGTTACCATCGATCTACACTAAAGTTTATACAAGTTAAATTTATTTTTTTGCCACATATGCAGAGTCACTGATGATGCTTGATCATCAATAATTCTGTATTGCCTCCATCAAGTACCATATTATCTTCAAATATATTTCATCTGCTACTTGACACTTTTCTGTGCAAAATTGATACTGGTATATTTGTGGCCATCTGTACTTGCCTAGATGTGATGGTACATCCCTGTCATGCATACCTCAAAAAGAACATAACAATCACTAGTAACGATTACTTATGGGCACATGCACACATCTGTTTATCACTTTTCAAACAAGCATCTCTATAGTGTGTGATATTATAATTTAGATCTCTTGGATAAGGCCCTAAATCCATACTAGTGACTAATCCCAATAATATCAGGACCCACAGAAAGTAATACACAGTTAGTACTAAACAGAAGTATGAAGCTCTGCCAGTCCCAAAGTCCACCTCAGACTCCTGCTTCTGACTCCAGTGGGCACTTCCATCCCCCTCTGCAGTAGGTGGCCAGGTGCAGAGGGAAAGCAATACTGAAGGAGTTGAAGATGAATCCAGTTCGACGGGAAGTGGCGGGGAGCCAGGGGCAACACAGCAGTGTGTTAAAGGTGCACTGTGGAGTCCCAGAGCCTTGAGGGATGGGTAGAGAGCCATGGCAATGGTGGAAGGAGGTCCTGACCAGTGGTCAACAAGCAAAACAAAGTAAAAAAAAAGAAAAGAAGTGACACCTCAGATTGGTGTCAGAAAAGATGTGACTCAGTGGAAGAGGTAGAAAGAGAAGAAAGTGGATCATGAATGAAGCTTTAAGGAGCACCAAAGAGTAGAGACTGAGGGGGAGAAAAAACACCACCAAAGATGAAGAAGGCACAGCTGGAGAGATAGGAACAAAACCAGGAAAGAAGAGTACCACAGATGATGGCACAGGGCTAAAGATGGTCAAGGAGAATGAGGTGGCTAATTGTGTTAAACACTGAGCTCAGGTCAATAAGTCTAAGGATTTCTGTGACCCTTAGATGAGAACCCCTCTGAGGCCTGACATTTGGGAATCCTCTTCCCATGCTGTGTCTTCCAGCTCACCTCAGCCTGCCAGGCCTAGTGATGGCACCTAAAATGCTCTATTAAGTTTGTCCATCACCTGATATTTAGCTGCAGATATTTGTTATATATGTTCAATACAATATGTTTAAGAAACTTGAGAAGTTGTGTCAAGCTGAGACTTCCAGTGACGTTGCTCATTGAGCATGCATTGAACCGGCAGAGCTCCGAGATGACTGTGACCAATTTGCCTTGTTTTACTGGTACACAATAATTTATTGATAAAATGCCAATAACACTAGGCAGCAAACCTACTATGGGTGGTTCCAAGAAAAAAAACTGCAGGGACCACAGCTTTCAACACAGACAGACAGCAGCCTATACCTCAGACAGCTCCACACCACTATCTAGAACAACCTCATCTCCTCATGACGCCACTCACTAATGGGCAATCAAAATTACAAATGCACACCTTCTTGTCAAGCTGAAAAATTCAGAGCCAAAATCATTGCCTCAATACATACTGTACTCTGCAAATGGAGGTCAATATCACCAAGGGGAACAATGCAGAACTGAAGGGAGTTGTGACAGAGGTGACGGAACGCACGGACAACATGGATGACTTGTTCATTCACATGTACCACAAACAAATCCAGCTTGAGCAAAAATGAATGGATCTCAAAGGTGAAATTGGACGCAAAAATCTAAGAATTTATGAGCTCCCAGAAGAAGCTAAGGGGACTTTTACTATACTTCTGAATTTGTTGATCGTCTTCTCCATGAATAGCTGGCAATTCCTGATACCGAGCCTTTGAATTAAGAACATAAACCCAGCCCAGTTGAGTGACCCAGATCCATTATACTACAATTTTTAAGCTACCAAAAACTAAACAAAAAGTCCTTACTACAGCATGGATAAAGAAAAAGAGGTTTTCTGGGGGAACACAGACTATTCTTTGATCAGGACTACGCTCCACAAGCAATTCCAAAATTAAAGGCTGTGAATCAAGCAAGGTGGGGTGCTGTTGATTGTCCATATCCACACTTTATTACTGAAATTAAAGCACCGAGATATTGATTCTGTCATGGTGTAGATTTTCATGACTCCCAAGTGCAGGCGTTTGTGTCTTGTATGCTCCACAAGTGCAAGCACAATGAGTGTATAGCCCAAGTAGTAACATGCTTTATCAGGCTGGACTCAGATTCCAACCCCCTTTTCCCGCTAAGCTCAGGTCCAATACCCTAAAGGCATCATCCATTATCATACAACAGCAGAAGCACAGGCCAACATCCAGCATAGCGGTATAAGCACACCACAGGCCCAGAACCGAAACCAGACAGAGAGGCAACTGGGGACAACAAGATCTTACTGACCCACCAGGCACATCCAGTGGGAACATGGGACACTTTGCAATTGGCGGTGACAGCAAGGAAGTAGGCGCCAAACACACTGCAACACATAAAAGAACTATTAAAGAATTTTACTACAGTGATGGACTATAGATAGTAATACCAACCAATAGGACACAAGTAGATTTCTTTTAGACTGTGTAGTGTCACTGTACAATGTATGAACAATAAGGTACTCAACCGAGTAATCAATTTCTTCTTCCATACATATTCTTGGCAATCTGCTTTCATTCATTATTTGTAGTTCTGATGTAAATGCTGTTATTCTTTCTTTTATGAGAGTTTCCAAAGATGTTTGCCCTAACCCCAATCAGAGTATATAGTCTGGTACATATACGAAGACCTATGAGATACCTATAAAGTTCATTCATGATTATTGCTAACTGAGTCAGTTTCATAAATTCCCATTTCTGATGCATACCATATAGCCGCTTTTATTTTGGCATTTATAACCAGAAGGCTGCCATCCACTGTCTCACATAAACCTCACTCTTTTAATATTTTTCTGTAATTTATCTACATGTAAATTCCATTTCAAGTTATTAGTATATAGGAGACCCAGATATTCATGATTTTACTTTCCAGTTTTCTTTCCATCATTATATAATGTATATCTGTCTTTGTTTTGTTTTGTTTTTTTGCACCAAAAAATGGCAACTGTGTTTTTGACTGATTTATATAAAGAAATTGTGTTGCAGCTAAATTGCAAATTTGCTAATTTTCCTTTACGGTCTTATTAATGATGTGGATATCAAGACAATGTTATCTTCATATGCTAATTGAGGAATTTTTTGATTAAGCACTTTTGGGAATGAAAATCATAATTGTATCATTGTTTGATAACCTCATTTATATAAAGATTGAAAAGTAATGGGGCCAAGATGCAACCCTTCTCAACAGCAAGATTTGTTTTCATGAGCTTCATTAAATTCCCATTCAAATTAGATTGTACCTTAGACCATGTTCCTTCATGCAAATTAATAAGTTTATTTAACAGGAATCTATCTATGCTTAAGTTACAGAGTGTAGGCCATAGACATTTTCTACTAATCCTGTTAAATGCCATGCATAAGTCAATTAAACAACAAAATAACCTTCCCTTTTTGATATTTACATACTTACGGATCAGATAATACTATACAGTTTTGTTTCCTAAAACTGTTTTGTGTCTCATCCAGTATATTTATTTCAGCTCAGGTTTCTGATTTTGCTATGATAATACATTAAAAGATTTTTTGTAAAGTGTCAATAAGACTAATATAGGCCTACACATTAGAGGGACATGCCGGGGTCTTTTTTATGGATAAGGAAAATAAAATAATATTGCCATTCCTTGAATAGCTTGTACTACTAAAAAGAATAGAGAGAGGGAAGCAAAGTACCAGTAACTCTCTGAAGAATTGTTAACTTAACAAATGTTGTATTGGGGCAGGGACCCCAAACTTCTTAGTAAAATAAGGGACACCAAGGTGGCCCTACAAAAACTCCTGGATACAAGATACAGCAGGTATTAACATACTTACGTCATACCACACATGGGGGGGGCCCTCAGTGGGCTAAGAAATTGGCTTATAAATTACGCTCTAAAAAATGAACCTCCACTATCCTAAAAATCAGAGATACAACTACTGGATGGATGGACCATACTGAGTCCCATATAACCCAGACCTTCTCTGAATTTTTTACAAAGTTATACTCAGAGGAACCAGGATCCATTGGGATAGACAGAATGGCCTTCCTCTCATAGCTTAATCTCCCTAAACAAGAGGAGTCCAAGATGAGGGCCCCTCGAGGCACAGATCTCCCAATCGGAAATTTGGGGGGGCCATTCAAAAACTTAAACCTGGCCACTGCCCGGGCCCAGACAGATTCATATCTGAATGATACTGGACATTCTCAAATGTTCTCCTTCTGAGTCTAAATTCCCTATATAATGAGATAGCTAAGGGAGACTCACCCCCCCCATGGAGTTTTGCTACACTAGCCCCAATACTAAAACCGAACAAAGACCCGACCAATCCCACAGCATACTGCCCAATTTCTGTTCTAAACAATGATTATAAGATTTTTACCATCATATGGGCCACCTGAATAGAAAAGCTCCTTCCAAATATCATAAACCCAGATCAATCCGGATTTATTCAGGGTAGGATCACCTCTGACAATATTCGTAAAACTTTAATTCTCCAGGAATATGTCCTAAGACGGCAAATTCCAACAGCCTTCATCAGCCTTGATGCTGAGAAGGCTTTCAATAGAGTGTCCTGGTCCTTCCTTTGTGACATCCTACAGACCTTTCACTTTCCTGCTACTTTTATAGCCTGCCTGCAGAATTTATATACCTCCCCTAGGGCCTGTCTGAGAGTCAGTGGTGGCATCTCGATTCCTATCCAGGTAGGCCGTGGCACCTGTCAGTGTTGCACCTTTTCCCCATAATTGTTTGCTCTCTACATGGAGCCATTGGCCCAGGCACTTAGAGAAAGTAGGAAGGTGGAAGGTATACCTATAGCTCAACAGGAATACAGTATAAGTTTATTCGCTAATGATGTACTCCTGTCTCTAACTTCACCAGGCACTTCAATACCTTCTGCATGGAAGATTTTAAAGCAATTTGAGGAGCTAGCTGGCTTTAAATTAAATGACTCTGAAACAGAAATTCTGATACATAACTTCACCCCCCCTCCAGTAACCTTGAACAGAGCTTATCCCTTTAAATGGCTTACTACAAAAATAAAATACCTAGGTATTAGCATCCGCCTTAACCCAGAAGTTTTGGAGCTAGTTAATTATGAACCTTTGACCCTTAGTATCCAATCCGACCTAACCAGATGGTCCCTTTTACTTTTTACTTTTCTGCAAAGAATTGTTAAAATTAGAATGAATATTCTTCCAAGACTTCTCTACCTCATCCAAAACATACCTAGTTTCCCCTCAACCTTTTATCTTAAATCCTGGGATAAGTTAATTCTACCTTTATTTGGGGTAACAGCTGCCCGCAGATTAGATTGTCCATTCTAAAGCTATATTTGGCTCAGGGGGGAGTGAGTCTTCTGGACTTCACTTTATATGCAAAAGCGACCTTTCTCTGCACAATCGTGATGTGGTTGGCGGAGGACTACTGACCCCCTTGGAAATTCTTGAATTTAATATAAATGACCTATTTGATATAACCGAGATACTTCTCTCCTCAGGTGGGCGATCCCTGCCCCCCCCCCCGGGTTTTCCCTAAAATAACAGCTAATACATACCAAATATGGAAGAAGCTGAGAAAGACAAAAATTATCCTTCCTACCTATGAAAACTGTAAACTGATTTTGAAAAATGAAACCTTTCTCCCAATGCTATCTGACCTCTCCTTTAAAAGATGGAGGTAACTGGGACCGTCTCATTTTTTCTAATTTCTATCACACCAGCGCATAAGCCCCTTTGACACATTAGTGTCAAAATTTAACCTAAGCAATTCTGACCAATTCTGTTATTTCCAAGTCCTCAACCATATTCTAAGAAATACATATATCCAATCGATCCTACCAGCCCCGGCACCTGGACTATTGCAATTTTTTATGACAGCAATACGGGGAGGTGGGATGGTCACCTTATTGGAAATTTATATAAGGCACTTAGAGAGGGGGACCTTGGAAACTACAACTTCAACTCTGACTGAATGGAATAAAGACCTTGACTTAGAGGTCCCATGGGAGTCCTGGACTGAGGCAAACTTTCCGGCTATTAAAATTATTTCTCCCATGTGGCAAGAGTTTGCTTGGAAGTGCCGGATGAGATACTTCCACTCCCCTGAGATCCTCAGTAACTACTTACCCGAGAGGTATGGTAGGTGTTGGCATAACTGTGGCTGTCAAAACGCCTCACTGGGCCATATTTTTTGCCTATGCCCATACTTGAAGCCCTTTTGGTTAGCACTCCAAACAGAAATCTCACAATGCCTAGCTGAAAAAATTGAACTAACAGCAGAACAGGTTTTACTGACCATTTATCCCGATCACTCTCAACCCTGGAAAGACACCCTCCTCCCAGTGTTTCTTTTGGCAGCTAAGAAAGCTCTTACCAGATGATGGATGACAAACTGTGCACCATCAGTCGCTGACTGGAGATCAGTAATGAAACAAATATATTACACTGAAAACCTCAATTCCAGAATTCAACATAAGGGGCCAAATTACATGCGGAAGTGGCAGACATGGTCAGTATATCAAGCATTGGTTGATCCTGATTTTTCCCCTTAAACAAGAGAGGTATAACGGGAGACAACAGCTAAAATGGAACTCCTTAACACTTGTTAGTAAAACATGGGGGAGAGGGAGAGATGAAAAGATATGGAGCTGGGTTCCCTAGTGGACTGGATCCTTGGAGTTGAGGACATTATAACTATGAAGACCATGGATTAATGTTCTAGTGGCTTAAAATATTTATAATAATGTCACTCCTTAGGCAAATCTATGAGCTAATATTGAATGTTTCTCACTAAAATGCAATCCTTACCTGGACAGATGTACAAATATATGATATGAGACATATATGAATTGTGTGTGTAAAAAAACTTAATAAACTTAAAGAAAAAAAAGACAGATATTTTTGAGTTTGTTATATAATTATAGAGACATAAATGAACAAGCGTTTGTCAATGCTGAATGTTGGCTTGCTGACATTGGCATTGGTAGTGCAGGAGTTAGAGATGCATAACAGTAGTGGCAGTGAAGTACTGAACTAACGCCAACACCTTCCCCCCAGCAGAAACTGGAAGGTGTTGGGAGTGTGACTTTGGGTCATTGGCCATAACGCTTATGCTATTCCACCTTACCCCACCCTGCAGACACCGACAGGTTTTGCGGTGTGCTTTGGGATCTTCAGCCCTTATGCTCATCCCATTCCATAAGGAAATAAGCTGAGATAGGTGCAATATAGGAGAATGGGGTGAACGTTAGGATGACAGAACCCAAGGAAAACCTCAATGCCTGTCAGTGGCTGTAGGTTGGGGGGGTAGAATGCTGTGAACATTACGGCCGAAGAACCCAAGTTACACCCCCTACACCTGTCAGTCTCTACAGGGTGGGTGTATGGTTGGAAACCTTAATGCCCCAGGTGTTTTTTAGTATTTTCACTCCAGATTTTCAACATTGGCTTTTTGGGACCCCATATCATGAACAGTGGCACTATCATTTCATTACTCAATCCTGAAAGATGATTTCGCACAGCAACTGCGCCATTGGGAGCCACAGGTGTGGAAACGCATTTCAGGCAGGATGCAAAAAATGACAGCTGTACTGTTCATGAGGAGGTGTGAAAAAATGGCAATGTTGAAAATCTGGAGAGAAAATTTGAAAAATTTATGAACCTACGAGTCTGCGCAGATACTGCGCAATGCACTCCCATAACATGGTCACATTTGGGAATTGTTTCACCAAATTTACAACACAGGCATTTTGGGACCTCTCCTCATGAACAGTGGCACTGTAATTTTGTTACTCTGTCCCAAAAGTTGATTTCGCACAGCAACCGTGCCCATTGTGCGCCACAGGTGCAAAAACATGTTTCCGGCAGGATATGAAAAATGACAGCTGGCTGTTCATAAGGAGGTGAGAAAAAATTGCAATTTTGAAAATCTGGAGTGAAAATATTAAAAATTGGTGAAGTTACGAGTGTGCATAGAAACTGTGCAACGCATACTGATCATACAGTCATTTTTTGGAATTTTTTCACCAAATTTGCCACATGGGCTTTTTGAGACCTCCCCTCATGAACAGTGGCACTGTCATTTTGTTAATCAGTCCTGAAAGGTGATTCTGCACAGCGACGGCGAAATCACCTTTCGGGACCGAGAAACGAAATGACAGTTAAATGTTCATGACGTGGGGTCCCAAGAACCCCATGTTGAAAATCTGGGGCCAAAATTCCTAATAATGGCTGAGATATCAACCTAAGTTGAAACCCCCTATTATAAAGCTTACCATTATTTCTTCAGTTCGCAGTTCGGCTTTGAAGAGTGCAGACATGCCCACTTCAGAGAAGATTGCAGCTGCCGACCTCCAGAGGGTAAGTATGGGTGAGGGGGTATGAGGAGGTGGGTGCATAGAGGGAGGGTGGGAATGGGGGAGGAGGACATCGTGGACCATTTTCTGCTGGGAAAAAACAGACCGTGAGAGGAAGGTTTTCTTTTTACAGAGTTGGACAGCTTGGGCGCTTACACATAAAGAATTTGCACACTGGGGTGGGTTCCAGTGTGCCACAATTTGAGGAGGGGGCATGCCGACATGGGGATTGTGCACCCCAATGTCGGCAAGCCAAATAGACGAGTTGGGGGGCCACATCTAACACCGGGAGCAGAAAAGGGAAGCTGTTTAACCAGGAAAGACACACTAAGAGGGAGGATGCTGACACGTGGATTGGGCACCCCGATGTCGGGACTGTGTAGTGGACAGCAGGAGCCACCATATGTATTTAAATGTTTCACCAGGAATGGCACATAATAGAGGCGTGTCAGATCTGCCGCTGCAATGACGAGTCTGTCTCTGATTGCAGCGGCAGATTCATTTCAAGTTGGTGGCACTCTCTGAAACTGCTGTCATCAGCAGCATGCTCACTGATTGGCGGCTGAGGGACACACCCACTAAAGCATCCCCTGGATTCGCCACAACACTGACACACCTCTGAAAGTGCTACTACCCCAATATGTTGTTTGCACATGCGCACAAGCCCACATAAAAATAGGGTCCACCACTCCATAAAATGCTTGTAAATACTGCAACTACCCTATCAGGGCCAGGTGCTTTATTTAGTTTTATTAGTAAGATTGCTTTTTGAATTTCATTTTGCTAATATGTCTTTTTTACCGCTGTTATGTCTTTGTTACCGCTGTTAACTGCTCAAACACTTACATGTCATTTGTAGTATTGTACATATATTGTTTTCTCCTGAAGTATGTCTCTGTACCCTCCTGGGTCATGCCTGAAAATAGTCTTGCTGGCTAGTGCACCTACCCGGTTAACAAAAACTAAATAAATAAAATAAAAAATATGCATTAGGTTCAGTTTGTATAATGTGTTTATTTCTTGTCTCAAATGTACTGCAACGTCATGTCTTTTCTCTTCAATATCATAATAAACATTGGTGAAATGTGCTTCCCAGATCTCTGGTTGTACACATGCCTCAAGAGAAGTGGAGTAAGAATTGGTGCACCTGGCTATCAGTACCCAGAATTCCTTAGTTCTTTTCTCAATGACTGTCTTACACAATTTTGACCATTAGTTATTTTGATACTTAATTCTTTCTGTCTTTAAGATGTTATTATAGTATTTTCTTTCTGTATTTAATAGTCTGAGATTTAAACATGTCTTATGGATTTTAACTTGTCTGGAGGCAGTATAGAGTAGTGGTTAATGGCACAGAGCTGTAAACTTGGAGACCTGGGTTCAAATCCCATCAGCTCCTGCTTGCATACTATGTGACCCTGAGCAAGTCAGTTAACTTCCTTCTGCTCCCAGATCATGCCTGGAAATAAGCTCCAGCTTAGTGTGCTTTTCCTGGTTTAACAATTCCCCTCTCCCCTTAATAGTTTATTTAAATTATTTGCTATTTTACATTTTGAATTAAACCAATTGTCCTCCTTCTCTTGTGTAGTAGTTGTCTTATAATGATAATACAATAATGGTGCTATGAACTGGAGTAAGTCATCCTATTGTCTAATTGGATCAATATTCAGAACTTCCAGTTCTAATATTTGAAGTTTAATGTTATTTGTCAATGAATATTTTAATATTTGCTCTCCCTTATCTATGTTCACAGTTGAGCTTTTTACCATTTTGTCATTATTTCATAAGAGTCTGTACCATTGATTCTGCTTCAGATTCCGTATCGGTTGGGGAAACTTCTGGTTCCGCCTTCTCCCGATGCAGACATGAAGGACTTCAGCTCCGATCCCCCCCCCAGTTTAAAAAAATCTGTTTTAATCTACTTGCTTTGCAGCCTTAATCATCCAAAATCAACCTGTACTTGAAGCCTACTGAGGATGCCTTCTAAATCGAGATAAAAAGAAACTCTCTTAGAGTTTTTAAAGCCCACCAACCGCCTGGAACAGCGAGGTACCAGGGCCTTGAGCTGCAACAGATCAACCTCAGCAGCCTCATGCTCTCACAGCAAGGGTAGCAATTAAGAAAGTAACGAACGTTTTACAAGCACATTGAAGTGCCTGTTCAAAAAATTTGTCAAAATCAGCAATAACATATCAAAATTGGGAAAAGACAGCTCTGTCAACACTAAGGGCCTCCAGGAGATAGCTCAGTGAACTGCTGACATCGAAACAGGGTTCACCGAGACTTCAGAGGCAGCCAAGAAACATGACAAAGTGCTCTGGTTCCTACTGAAGAGGGAACAAGAATTAACAGAAAAGCTGGATGATCAGGAGTTAAGATCTTATAGACAACTTGCGACTATATGGTCTGCCCAAAGACACTGAAGCTGGGCATATAGATTCTTTCCTAGAGCATTTCCGTAAAGAAATCCTAGATCTTCCTCTGGATGTCTCCCTGAACATAGCCCGAGCACACAGGGCCCTTGCCAAAAAGCCCTCAGACCCCGAAGCTAACCCACGCTCCATAGTAATAAAAATTCTTGGACTATAGAACAAAAACAATGGAGCTACAAAAAGCATGGTCAAAGAGAGAAATTATATTCGGTGACCGGAGACTTTACTTCAGTCAGGATTTCACTCCCTTAACACAGCAAAAGAGGCACATCCTCCTATGAATTGAAAAGTACTTAGCCACCAACAGCACCAAAGTGCATTTGCTCACCCCGGCCCAAATGAAAATCTTTCTGCCAGAAGGTCCAGGTTTTTTTTCATACTGCCAAGGAGGCTAAGCCCACGTTACAGAAGCTAGGCATTCTGCCAGAGCTCTATGCCCATCTGAATGACACCGTGTCTGCAGCACTTCTCGAATCTAACCCCTAGATTAAAGGGGAACTGCCATCAACAGGATTTCTTAATGTCTGAAAGCCCATAAAAGCTAATTTGATTGAGCTACTGTGTTTATCTGTGAGTCTTTGCAGTCCAGAGTTATTCATATATAAATCACTCTGTAATTAAGAGCTGGTGGCAGCCATATGTTTTGGGCTCCTGACAGGAAATGATGTCACCGAGGGTCTAGGTCCTCCTTTGACTGTACTTAATCCAACAGGTTAGCGAGGAAATTGACTGTTTTATTAACGTGTTATTACAACACTTTCTACATCTACAATAATTGTTTTGTATATGCATTGAACTAGTGAGTTATCAACTTTACATTCCAAACTGTTAGTAAATAAAATCTATCTTCAGGCTTGCTTTAACTTCTAGGCTATATTGCCAGCTGATCATCAAAAACTACACATCTCAAGGCTGGCTCTGTGGTGCCAACAGGCATTGGGGCCCCATATCAGGATGTCTAAACCCTGGCTGTGTTCATGTCAGTACAGATTTCTGGGACTGCCACAGCACCAACTTCTTTTTCCATTCCCTCTCTTGCAGCCTTTTCTCTTACAATTTCAGGTGTGAACTCAGATCTACAAGATGCAAATGTGGCTACGTACCTACTGGCCTGATATCATGGGGCCAGCATTGAAATGTGCAGCTTTTGATTATCAGCTGGTAGTATAGCTGTGAAAAGCTTCTTTCTTCCAGCAGAATGAGTTTTGAGCATGTGTTAAGATTCTGAAAATATTATATTCTTTCTCTCCATATTTGACTTGAAAAGAAAAAAACAGAACACAATTTACTTGTTTATCAATTGCAAAAACACATAGATGGACAACATTGTTAAAACATGCATAACCTGAAATGCATTATTAAAATATAGAATAATATATGGTTGGGTGTGTGTAACCAGAATTTTACATTCATCCTAGGTGTGGGATGCAACATAAACCCCCAAGGGGTTTATAAAAGCATCGTACACCAAATGTGTGTGTAAAATTCTGGTTTTTACACACACACACATACACACACACACCCTTATATTATTTTATTTAATTAATCTTGATATTTTTTTCCCTTTCAGCACAGCTCAGTTACTGCAGCACTTCTGTCAGAGATGGAGACACACACACACACCTGTCTCTCCCTTTTGCTTTTTTCTTATCTTTTTTTTTTTTCACATTACAGTGGTAACGAAATTCTGGAAAGTCATGGTCCGTCAGCATTGCTGCATAATGTAAGATGAGCTCAAAGGGTATGAGCGGCAGGATCAACCAGATTGATTTTTTTCATTTTCAAGGCAGGATCAACTAGATAGATATTTAAAAATATTAAAATTCTTACTTAAGTGTGTGACAAAACTTGAGTGCTGGTACCGGTGCTTGGTAATGGAGCTGTCATGTTGGGCAAGATCTTGAGCCCGCCCACAGTGAAACTACGTGCCAGTTAGCTTTCTGTGGTGATGCTTGATTGACAGGTGTTGATTACAACCTCCTGGTTGTAAGTGGAGATAAATGTGTCTTTACCTGTATGTAAAAAATGATCACCATTAATTAAAGAGTATTTTACTTCATTTGATGAAGTTAAAAGTAGAACAGTTTCATACTGAAATATTTTGGATGGGAAGGGATTTTCTACTGTAACAATGCCAGAATTCTGCTGAATTATTAGGAGGCAATATAGCACAGTACTTAAGGGCACTGAGTTACAAACCTGGAGACCTGGGTTTGAATCCCACAGCCCCCATTTGCATACTGTGTGACTCTGAGCAAGTCACTTAAAGGGGACAGAAAATTTGTGCTAACTGGCAGCAGTTAGTAATGTCACTAGTAAAAGAAATGAAAGATTTGCCTCCAAATGAATTTATTTATTTATTTTATTTATTGAATTTTGATGACCGGGTAGGCCCGCTGGGCCCCAAAGGTCCCTTTTTCAGGGGCAACCCGGGAATACTAATACAGACATATTTGAACTTAGTGCAGTAACATAACATAGGTAATCATGGGTGTACAGTATTTGGCTGTTTACACATAGCAGTAGTAATTAGGCTATTGTAGATCATATTGGTAAGTTGTAATTTAGAGCATTAAACATCTGTCAAGCAGGTAGGTGAAACAACATTAGGGTTCCATAGGTTTATTTTTAATTGTACCTTAATAAACACTGATATGTGAAAAACTGTGATTTCAATCATTTTCTTTTTATGGACAACATTCTGCACAGTTCTCTTTACGGAACCAGTAATCTGGAGTTTTTACTATGTCATAGTATATGTATAGGATGATAAACATGAGCTATTGTCCTATCAGAACCATGCTCAGAGTTCTGTGTACAAACCGTGACATAGTTAAAACTCCAGACACAGGTTCCAGGAAGAAAACTGTAACAAAATGCTGCCCGTAAAAACAAAACAATGTAAAATACAGTTCTTCATATCACTTTTTACTAAGGTACTGTACCACATAGATAATTTAGGTTTATAGGTAGTAGTTCTGTAAATGGGAACATCATAAACAGCTGCCAATTAGTAACCATTTCCTGTCCTCTTTAACTTCCTTGTGTTCCCAGGTCACACCTGGAAACAAGCTTCAGCTTAGTGTGCCTTTCCTGGTTAAACAATTTCCCCTTTCCCTTATTTTCACTAATAGTTTGAAATGTAGAAGTGGTAACTCACCAGTTTCATTGCACATGCAGAACAAATATTCTAAATGTAGAAAGTGTTGTAATTACAAAATGCCATTCCATCCAAAGTATTTCAGTAAGAAACTGTAATACTTTTAACTTCATCAAAATAAGTAAAATACTCTTTTAATAGTGCATTCCAGATTATGCATATTTTAACAATGTTGTCCATCTATAGTAATTGTGTCCTATTTGTTTTTTCTTTTCAAGTCAAATTTGGAGAGAAAGAGCATATTTTCAGAATCATAACACGTGCTCAGATTGTTTTTACTGTCTTTGTCTAGGAAAGGCACCCTGAGCAACAGCTTGTTCCTGAGTGTATTGTGGGAACACAGGGAGGCCATGATGCCAGGCCAGTAGGTACGTAGCCACATTTGCATCTTGTAGACCCAAGTTCACACACAAAATTGTAAGAGAAAAGGCTGTAAGAGAGGGAACAGAAGGTGGTACTGTGGCAGCCTAAGAAATCTGTGCTGACATGTTCAGCTGGCAGTACTGTATATCCTAAATGTTAAAGCAATCCTGAAGATGGATTATTTTTTACTAACAGTTTGAAATGTAAAGGTGATAACTCACTAGTTTCAATGCACATTCAAAACAATTATTATAGATATAGAAAGTGTTGTAATAATACCTTAAAACACACTTAATAAAACAGTCGATTTCCTATTTAACCTGTTGGAGTAAATACAGTCAAAGGAGGACCTAGACTGTCTGTGACATCATTTCCTGTCAGAAGCCCCAAACATATGGCTGCCACCACCTTAACTACAGGGGGATTTACATATGAATAACTCTGGACTGCAAAGACTCACAGATAAACACAATCGCTCAATTAAGTTAGCTTTTTATGGGCTTTCAGACATTAAGAAATCCTGTTGATGACAGTTCTCCTTTAAGGCCACTGGGCTGAACAAGAAAAAATAGGCTTCCCACCAACAAAACTGCTCTCCTGCTCACCCTGAGGAAGTTCCTCGTCCCAGTACATCCAAGACCTGAACTTTGAAGTGGCAGCTTGTACTCACCGTCGAATAAACTGTTGAACTCTGCTGTATCTTGCTTTCTTGCTTTGAGACCCTCATGACAAGCTGAAAACAATGGTGCCATCTTGACTCAGAGACAAGATCTCTTAAGACTGGGGGGTGTTAATAATATTGCTGTTATTATGCATTTGGGAAAATTATTATGTGGTAAAATGTTATTGGATGTAGGGCAAATAATCAGGTTCATGAATAAATGCGCTGATGCCGGGGGGGTCTGGGATGATCCATGCCCTTCACTGCACTGCAGAATTGGTTTCTTTGTCTCCTACTGTCAATACTTTTTTTTTCTTTTCCAGAGGTCGCGATGCTCTGATCTTCCACGACCACCACCATTCTCTGGGATATTTTGGTCGATCCGTCGACAGAGCCACTGTGGGATTCACCGCAAACTATTTCCTGCTTAAATGCTGGGAAAGGGAGGAGGAGAGTGAGCCACTGGTTTCTACAGTCCTCGTAATGGGCCAAGCATTGAACTTCTCACCACTTGGCGAACAAGACGAGCCTTGAGCCATGATATTTTCAGAGGTCAGGTAAGGCCATCTCTTTCTTGTACTGTAGAAATGGGAGGGCTGGCATGGGACATCTGCCACTAGGTGAGGATCAAAAAACCAGAAGAGTGCTGGCAAAAAGCACAATGGCAAAATGCCACCATCAATTGCAGCACCCGACCAAAATGTCAACCGCAAAAACAACACCAGTGGTTGCGGTCCACAAACACACCAACTACTACCATGGCCAACAACAACAAAAGGTAATCTATAGGTGGGCACATGCCCTTGATTCTGCTCAAATACTCCCAAGAATGGTGTCTGATCACGGGGCTATGCACATGTCCCTGTCTCTCTCTCTCCCCCAGCTCGAAAACTTCCACTTGGAGGTTAAATGTCTCTGTTAAACAGAGAGGAGTACAAAACAATGGCAAAAGCCTGTCTGGAGGAGTACAAGGCTACAAACTCTCCCCATGATTACTTGGCTGTGACCTGGTGGGATGGTCTCAAGATGGTGCTGACAGGTAGAACAATTAGTTTTGCTGCGGGGATAAAAAAGGCCAGGCTCAGGGAATAACTAAACTTAGAAGTCAAAATATTTGAGCTCGAGGCAGAGCTCAAGATATTGCTCAGTGAGGAGATGGGGAATATAGAGCCAGACTCAAAAAATTATTAGATGACAGAATTGAAGGGGCCCTCCATTACTCTAGATAAAGATATTATGAAGCAGGGAACCAGACTGGGAAGCTCTTGGCCTGGTAACTGCATAAGAAGGCAGCTAGCCAAATGGTCTTGAGGATAAGGAAGGATCACAGATCCACACATGATTCAGACCCCTTAAAAATTTCATAGCATTTTCAGGCATTCTATAAGAATCTCTATTCTAGTGTCCAGATTAACAATTTAGCAGAAAAACTAGAAAAGTTTTTTTTTAATAAACTAACACTGAAAAAATTATCCATGCCACAAAGAGAGGGGATGGATGCCCCAATAACCCAGGTGGAGGTATCTGCACTCATAAAAGACCTTATGGGCTCCCAGCGGAATTCTTTAAAACCTTTGAAGAAGAGCTCGCTCCCCATCTGGGTGAGGTCTATAGGACAATACAAGAGGGAGAGGGTGCTCCACCTTCCTGGCAATATGTCCAAATATCTGTCATCCATAAAACAGGCAAGAGCCCCAGTCTCTGTGTTTCCTACCACCCTATCTCACTGTTAAATGCAGACCAAAAAATATTCACCGCTAATTTGGCGAAAAGACTTCAGGCATCTGTGGGTACCCTGGTTCACCCAGACCAAATAGGTTTCATCACAAGGAGATTAATTCATGACAACATATGTTGTCTTTTAAATTTAATCACCTGGCAACAAAAGATAAAGGAACCTCCTCTGGTTATTTTTATGGATGTGAAAAATGTGTTTGATCAGGTAAACTGGGGGTTCCTCCACAGAACTCTGGTGGTAATGGGACTCGGGCCAAAATGTCAGGATAGCATTAGGGTGCTTTACGCCTCCCCATAGGCCACTGTAACGGTAGATAGTGTTACATTCCCGTGATTCCACCTCCAGAGGGATACCAGGCAGGGGTATCCACTATCACTTCTCCTCTTTGCTTTATGCATAGAACCACAAGCAGGGGCCATCAGGAGTAACGAGGCTGTCAGAGGGATCGAGGCTGGAAACATTACACACAAGATATCTTTATACGCAGATGACACCCTTTTCTTCCTTACCTCCCCACATACTTCGGTGCCTGTGCTACAAGAGGCTCTGGAGGAGTATGGGCATATTTCAGGATATAAAGTCAATCTGGACAAATCAGAGGCTATTAAACTGGGAGGCCCTCTCTCAAAGGAGCTTTTAACCAACTTCCCTTTCCACTTGGGCTGTTAACAATATGGTAGGATACCTCAGGGTCAAAATGTCCCCTCACATGCCCTCATTGTTTAAACTGAACTACTCCAAACTATGGTCGGAGATTCAGGCAAACATGGCCAGATGGGGAGCCTTTCCCCTCACACTTAGGCAGCAGGATAGCCACTTTCAAAATGAACATCCTTCTCCGGTTCCTCTGTTTCAGGCTCTACCCATCCCTATTCCAGAATCATTCTGGAAATTAGTCAACAAGTCCATCATGAGATTTATTAGGAAAGGTGGGAGACACAGAACTTCAATGAGCATGTTATCTCATGCCAGACTTAAAACTGTATTACTATACTGCTCAGCTGACACTGGTTGTGACCTAGATCAAACAGGGTGGAGAATCTGGGTGGAGAGAAATCCGGGCACTACAATCAGGCAGCAACCCCTGTTAGCTCTACCACATGATACCTTTACCTCCAATGAGCAGAGAGAAATGGTGAACCCCAGGACCAGGCATACATTGAAAATGATTGCCAAAGCAAGCACTCTCACAGGAACACCCAATGGAGGGGGTCCTCTCCAGCATTTCACAGATGGAATCAGCTCATGTGATCGGATACCATTCTCTGATCCAGAACAAGATCATTATATCATTCAGAGACCTCCACACAAAATAATGCCTTCCCCACTTTGACTTTCACAGGTATCTCTAAGTCAGGCATTACGTGCAATTAAACCAACTAATCCCTAAAATTGTTAGGGACTTAACTCCACTGGAGACCTTCTTTTATTAGTCAGCTAAACTTCAAGACTCCAAGGAACTATCTCAGAGCCCTATAAAGCCCTCTTGGTACCAGATGGCCAAGTAGTGGAGGGTCTCTGGTGTAAGTGGTAAGCAGAGGCTGATATCCTGATCCCAGAAGAAAGCTGAAGGAGGGCATGGGAGTGGGAAGGGAGAGCTATGGCTTCTACAGAGTGGAGAGAATTCAAGTGGATGTGCATGTCAAGGTTTTTCCACACCCCTATGATTACCAGACACTTCACAGCAGGCAAACTGAGCTCATTGCTGGAGGGGGTGTGGGCAGGTTGGTTCTCACCACCACATATTCTGGGCCTGTCCAAAACACGCACTCTTCTGGGATAAAGTGCATGCTGAAATTTTCACATTGTGGGAGGTTCCAGTTCCACTGGACTTCCAACACCTGATATTGGGCCTTGGGGTCATGGGTGCTGGTGGCCCACATTCCCAGGGGCTTCTCAGAATCCTTTGTTTAGCAGCCCCAAAGGAAATCACAGCGAACTGGTTGAGTGATGATCCTCCCTCTTACGAGTCTTGGATTTGCAGGGTTGAGAACACAGAACATTTGGAAAGTCTAACTGCCAAGCTAAATTGTGAGCTGATAAGCACAGAGAACTGTGTAACAGATGGCTGGCCAGATGCTGTCAGGGGGCACCAGAGAGGGAATAGAGGGACTAGCCCAGAGGAAAGGTGCAGAATCCATGGATCATAAAGGAATAGGGATAGGGAAAATATGTCATTTTGGTGGCTAATGTATAAGGACCCTGAGAGGGGAGGTAGCTAAGGGATTCTTGTAAAAAAAAAAAAAACAGTGTAATATTGTGTTTGTTCTTTGTTTTTTTTGTTTTTTTTTTTTCTGGTTACCTCCTTGAATTTACAGGCCATAGTTGGCCAATTTGCACTTGCAATTAACAGTTAGTTGTGGGAAGGTGGAATAGATGAAATGACTGCCAATTTCTAAGGTATAAGGTAGATGTAGTATAAGAATTTTAATTCTTCCAGTTTCTAATACCAAGTAAACAAAACATGTAGTATACTATTACCTGCTGTCATTTCCATGCCCAGTATGTATTCAATGTGTGGTATTGTTGAAGACTATGCAACCTGTAAAAATGAATGACTTCTCTAATAAAGCTGAGTTTAAAAAAAAAAAAAGATTTTGTATAGGTTAATTGTAAGTTTAATGGAAAACGGGGTGATTCCGTATGCTGCTCTGTCCTTAAATTAACTACTTTCCCTATGACATTCAAGTTAACCAAATACAGGTCTATTAAGGATAAGCTATTATATGTATTAAAGGTATGTGAACCTTCTTTATCATCATGTGTTCTTCAATTAATTAAAATTAAATCTAATTCTAGAGCTATACTATTTAAAAAATAGTCCAGCCTTGTTATGTCTCTATCTTGTGTTTGACCTACAGTTGTAAGATTGTTATTTAAAAATATTAACTCTACCTTTACTATGAGCATCTGTAAATAAATGTAATTGATGTAACTGGTTTAAATGATTACTTGGCAACCTTGCATTAAAATCTCCTGGAATAAATATATCATGAACTTTACATTTATCAACTATTATTTGAAGTGTATTCCATACCTGGATCCAACTATCATTATGATTTGTTTGTGAATTTGGGGAGGAATGTACACATTAATAAAGATCACCATGATATGTTTAGCCTAGACAATAAAAGCCAAAATATTATCCAGATCCATTTCTATCTTTCTGACCTCTATGTCTTTCTGTAATGATATGGCCATAACAATCCTATCTGATGTCTTTCTTTCTTTGAGATTCTCTTGGCTCCCATTAATAAACATTTTATAATTATATAATTTAGATGGAATATAATTCCACCATGTTTCCTGCAAAATGATTATGCCTTGTAATCATGCAGTTTTTGGAGACAATCCATTTGTGTTCCAATACAGTACCTGCCAATGTTTAATTAATTTGTTTTCATGGGATATTGAATTATTAACCTGCACTGGTCAAGCCTGGGCCTGTGGTAATATGGCATATCTATTGTTTGTTAAAAGAGTTACTACTTCATCTTCTGGGTGAGTTTGTTCATTCCCTTGAATTAACTGTACTTTGTTTAGATGGTCTAAAGATTTACATAGAAACACAGAAACCTAGACTTTGACGGTAGATAAGGACCACTTGGCCCACCCAGTCAGTCCATTTCCCTACCTATTGGATAAGCTGCAGATTTAGTTAACCAACAGCCTACTTCCTGCAACCCCCCCACTATAATTGCCTTATGTCTGCATGTTTGAATTCCCCCACTATTTTAGACCCCACCACCTCTCCAGGAAGGCGGTTCCATGCATCCACCACTCTCTCTGTGAAAAAAAATGTCCTAACATTACCCCTGAGCCGTCCCCCCTCTATCTTTATTTGTTCTTACACATCTCTTTTTCTGAAAGATGCTACCCACCTGGACTTTGTTGATTCCCTTGAGGTACTTAAAAGTTTCTATCATGTCCCCTCTGTCCCTCCTTTCATCAAGGGTATACATATTAAGCTCTCTCAGTCTCTCGTCATATGGTTTCTGATGTATACCCTGCACCATTTAAATTGCCCTCCTCTAGACTGCTTCCATGCTGTCTATGGCCTTGCATAGATGAGGTCTCCAAAACTGCACGCAGTACTCCAGATGGGGTCTCACCAACTGTCTGTACAGAGGGATAACCACTTCCCTTTTTCTACTTGTGATGCCCTTCCCTCTACATCCCAGTATCCCCCTGGCTCTCCTTACTGACTTCTCACATTGCTTACCCACCTTTAGGTCATCTGATATTACTACCCCCAGGTCCCTTTCCATTATTGTTGTTGTTATTACCTCCCCTGCTATTGTGTACTCTTCTCCTGGATTTTTATTTCCCAGGTTCATTACTTTGCACTTCTTTGCATTGAATCTAAGTTGCCATATGTCTGACCATTCCTCCAACCTTGCCAAGTCCCTTCTCATCCTTTCTACCCCCCTTGTGTATCTACTCTGTTACAGATCTTTGTGTCATCTGCAAAGAGGCATACCTTTCCTTCCAAACCCTCTGCAATGTCGCCTATAAAGACGTTAAAGAGGACTGGACCCAGTACTGAGCCCTGAGGTACTCCACTAGCAATCCCTCTTTCTTTGGAATGTGTTCCATTCACTATTACCTTCTGTGTCCTGTTGTGCAGCCAGTTTGCTACCCAGGCTACCACCCTGGGACCCACTCCCAGGCTGGCTAACTTGATTATTAATCTTTTGTGAGGGACTGTGTCAAATGCCTTGCTAAAGTCTAGGTAGGCCATATCCACAACCCCTCCCTGGTCTATTACTTTGGTCGCCCAGTCAAAGAAATCAATTAGATTTGTCTGACATGACCTTCCTGCTGTGAATCCATGCTGCTTTGGGTCCTGTGTCCCACTGGCCTCTAGGTACTCAACAATTCTTTCTTTCAGAAGTGATTCCATCATTTTCCCTACCACTAAGGTCAAACTAACAGGTCTGTAGTTTCCTGCTTCTGCCTTGCTCCCACTTTTGTGAAGGGGAATCACATTTGCCCTCCTCCAGTCCTCAGGTACCACCCCATCCTCCCATGATTTGTTAAAAAGCGTGGTCAGTGGTGTCACTAGGTCCTCCCTTAGTTCTTTTAGGATTCTAGGGTGAATTCCGTCAGGCCCCATTACTTTGTCCACCTTGAGTTTTAGGAGTTCTTTCAGGACTCTTTCTTCTGTAAATGGACTGGCGTCAACCCCACTACCCAGAGTGCTTCTATTATTTGGTTTAGGTAACTCCTCCTCTTCTTCTTTTATGAATACTGAGCAAAAGTATTAATTCAGTATATCTGCCTTTTCACTGTCTCCCTCTGCCCACTTCCCCTCTCCTTTATTAATCTTCACTATCCCTCCCTTAACCTTTCTATGCTCCCTAATGTACCTATAAAAGGTTTTATCCCCCTTCTTAACTGAGTTGGCTATCTTTTCCTCGGTTTGGGCCTTTGCTTTTCTGACTGCCTTCCCCACTTCTTTCTGCTTTAATTGATATAGTTCCCTGTCGTGCTCCTTCTGTGATTCCTTATACTTTTTGAATACAGCCTTTTTCTCCTTAACCTTCCCTGACACCTCTTTTGAGAACCATGGTGGTTTTTTATTCCGCTTTGTTTTCTTTATTTGTTTCACACAAAGGCTTATTGCCTCCATGATGGCAGTTTTGATTTTTCTCCATTGTTCTTCCACCTCTCCTTTCTGGCCATTTGCTAATGCATTCCTCAGGTATTCACCCATTATGCCAAAGTCAGCCTTTCTAAAGTCCAGTATCCTTGCCTTTGTATGGCTTGTCTCCATGGTTGTGTTTATTGTGAAGCACACTGTGCAGTGATTGCTTGTTCCCAGATGTCTACTGATTTCTAAATTTGTGATCCTCTCTCCATTTGAGAGTACCAGGTCTAATATTGCTCCCTCCCGAGTGGGTTCCACCACTAGCTGTCTAAGGCATGCCCCCTGTAGCGCATCGAGAATGACCCTGCTCTTGGATGTGGCTGCAGTCCATGTTGTCCAGTTAACATCTGGCACATTCAGGTCCCCCATTAACAGTATCTCCCCTTTTTCAGCCATTTTGAGAATGTTCTCTATCATTTTCTTGTCCATTTCCTCCCCTAGAGACGGGGGTCTGTATACAACCTGTCTGGCTGCCCTGTAGTTGGGTGAAGGGTGTTAATTGTCTGGCCTCTGACCTCAGCTACGTGATAACTGGAGGTGGGGCTTAGTCAGAGTTAAATTAGCAAGCAGAGTTTTATTTTCTCAGAAGAAGCCAGAAGGGGAAGGAAGGAAGGAAACATATTCAATTCAGTGTTTTAGAGTAACTGGTAATTGCTATTTTTCTTTTAAACTTAGATTGTGGGCTTTTAGTCATACTATACTTTCTTGTTGTCTTTACTTATAATTGTTTTTGGGCTGTTAAAAATTTAAAACATAGTGGTGGTGTAATTCTGTGCTGTCTTTAATTGCTGCAAATTTTATCTTGGCTTGTCTGGCTGCCCTGTAGTTGGGTGAAGGGTGTTAATTGTCTGGCCTCTGACCTCAGCTACGTGATAACTGGAGGTGGGGCTTATTCAGAGTTAAATTAGCAAGCAGATTTTATTTTCTCAGAAGAAGCCAGAAGGGGAAGGAAGGAAACATTCAATTCAGTGCTTTAGAGTAACTGGTAATTGCTATTTTTCTTTTAAACTTAGATTGTGGGCTTTTAGTGACACTATACTTTCTTGTTGTCTTTACTTATAATTGTTTTTGGACTGTTGAAAATTTAAAACATAGTGGTGGTGTAATTCTGTGTTGTCTTTAATTGCTTAAATTTTCGCCTCCCTTCCCCAACTCTTAATTATATGCCCTGTTAAATCTGATTGACAGGAGCTAAACACAGGGTATAGTAAGGGTGTGAAGTAGGAGGGGCATAAGGGGAAGAAGCCCACCTCAGCACGACAAGTGTTTTGACTCATTTATTTATTTATTGGTTTCTTTTTCTTAAAAAAAAATTATCTGAGGATCAGTGGCAGGATTTTTAGTACAGTAAACTAAAAAAAAGGGAACTAGGAGAGCTTCAGTAGCAGACAAGTAGTGGAATTGCATATGATGTAGGAGTGGTGCAATGCAGTGGCTGTGGGGCAGCCATACTCAGGCAGACCTTCTGGACACTGAGGTGCTGCCCTATCTGCATGCATCTCTCTGGACTCGGGATGAGGTAGCCAGACTCAGAGCGGAAGTAAACTGGGTCAGGGTACCATCACCCTATCCAGGGACTACCCAGTCCAATGCAACTGTCTCAAAGGATGCCGAGACGAGGAGCACTTGGATGACAGTGGGCCCAGGGAGGGTATAGAGTCAGGCAGAGGCATCCCAGATCCTATTCCATCAAGAACCCATATGCCACACTGGCAAATGAGGACAACCAAATAGAGGTACCCAGAGAAGTGGAAGGAAAGGATGTGGAGGTTAGCAAGGAGGTGACCTCAGCGGGAAAGCAGTGGACCCCAGAGGAGGAGGAAGTGAATCCTGGTGGGGAATCCATCATAAGAGGGATCCAGCTAGGAACACAGGAGGGGAAGGACAGGGAGGTGAGGTGCCACCAGGTGCCAACGGCATGGAGGGATGGAAGGAAGATCCTGGGGATCACTGGAAAGGCAAGACGGAGGGTGAGCTGGATGTCATTATCCACCTAGGTACTAATGACCTGGCAAATGGGGGCCAAAGGAAGTTCAGGAAAGGTTTAGAGAAACTGAGGAGGGTCTTGAGCAAGTAAGCTACTTCTGTCAGTTTCTCAGAAGTACTACCTGTGAGAGGCAGGAGAGTATAGAGTGCATGCACCAGGAACTTTAACTCATGGTTGAAGAACTGGTGCTGTGAAGAAGGGGTTTGATTCATTGGTGACATGGGACCCACCTGGAGGGATGGAGGTTTGTTCAAGCCTGACAGCCTGCATCCATCCTGGAGGGGAATCCAAGCACTCAATGATAAGTTTAAATGCTACATTGACAAGCATTTAAACTAGCAAAGGGGGTGGCAGGCCAGCAAGGATGGTACCTACTTGCTCACCCCCCACAGCTAGCAGTGGAACCAGTGAACCAGAGGAGTGGCTATCTCTGAAAAAAGCAGTGAAAAGATGGAGATTAGTGCCCAAGAGGTGGATAAGCAGAAAGGGGCAAAATTCAGCAGAAGGGCAGACAGCAAGGAGAACCAGGGATAAATGACAACCAAGGAAGGGGCTGGAGTAGAACAGTGAAACAGTCTAGGAGGTCAAATCATGGAAAGCCATGTGTTGCAAATGCCAGGAGCCTTAGCAACAAGATGGAAGATCTGGAGGCTGTCATGGTACAGTCAGACCTGGACATTGTGGCATCACTGAAACCTGGTGTAATGATAACCATGACTGGGAGATGGCCATACCTGGCTACAACATATTCAGAAGAGACAGAGCAGGCAGGAAGGGAGGAGGAGTGGCACTCTTGTGAAAAATGACATAAGGGCCACAGAGATCCAGGAGGAACAAAATGGGGAGAGATACTGTGGGTTAAGCTGGAAAGGAAAATGGGACAGCCATCCGCACAGGTGTGGTCTATAGTCCAACCAGCCCAGGAGGAAGAAACAGATAGGAGTTGATGCTAGCCATCCAAAGGATGGCAGACAAGGGTGAGGTAGTACTGGTTGGAGACTTCAATATTCCAGACGTGGACTGGAGCATCCCAGCAGCAGCATCAACTAGAGCAGATTTATCCTGGACTCCTTCAGGGTGCCTTCCTCAACAACTGGTCATGGAACCAACTCGGCAGAAGGCAATACTGGACCGTAGCTCACAAACAGGGACAGAGTGATGGGGGTAACAGTGGGGAGCACCTGGGAAACAGTGACCACCAGTCATTGTGGTTTGAAATCACAGAAAGAGCAGAACCAAACCACACAAAAAAAACACGTATCCTGGATTTTAGGGGGCAGACTTTGGGAAAATGGGGAGATACTTGAAAGAGGCATTAAGAGGAATGGGACAGGAATCAGGGTTGAGGAACAGTGGGCAGTATTTAAAATGGGATTACAAGAACAACAGAATTATGTATTAAGCAGGTTAGCAAGAGGAAAAGGAAGAGGAGACCATTATGGTTTTCCAAAGAGGTAGCAAAGAAAGTGAAAGCCAAAAAGATTGCATTCAGGCAATACAAAAATACACAGGCAGAGGGGATAGGGAGAAGTACCAGGAGAAGCAAAGGAGGCAGGGAGGTCAGTAAGGAAGCAAAACTCAGACAGAAGAACACATTGCAAAATCAGTGGGTAGAGGGACAAAACCTTTACAGGTACATAAGTGAAAAAGAAAGACAAAGGAGGGATAGTGAGACTGAAGGGGAGGATGGGGGGCGTGGAGGATGACAACAGTAAAGCTGACATGTTGAACAGGTATTTCACTCAGTCTTTACTGAGGAAGAAGGAGGGTAATGGGTCTGAAGGAGTACAAGGGTGAGAATGGTGCAGAAATGGACACAAGTCCCTTCACATGAGAAAGGGTCCTGAAGGAACTGGAAGTAATAAGAGTTGATAAAGCAATGGGGCCAGATGGGTGCACCCCAGGGTCCTTAAAGAACAAGAGAGGTGGTGGCTGGAACCTTCTGGCTATCCTTGTTTAGCCAATCACTGGAAACAGGAGAGGTACCCAAAGACTGGAGTGAACAGCAGATGTAGTCCCCTTATACAAAAGTGGGAACAAAGAGGAAGCAGGGAACTACAGACCAGTCAGCCTCACCTCGGTAGTGGGGAAGATCGTGGAAGCACTACTGGAAGGAGAGATTGGTGGAACATCTAGTTGTCAATGGACTACAGGACCAAAGGCAGCATGGTTTCACCAGGGGAGGTCATGTCAGACCAACCTCATTTAATTTTTGACTGGGTGACTAGGGAGGTGGATCAGGGGAGGGCAGTGGACATGGCCTATCTGGACTTCAGCAAGGCCTTTGACACTGTGCCACATAGAAGACTATTACACAAACTGGGGAATATGGGTGTGGGCAGGACAGTAGTGTGGTGGGCAGGTAACTGGCTGGGTGGCAGGACACAGAGGGTGGTGGTAAATGGCTGTCACTCCACAGAGGGAAGAGTAACCAGTGGGGTACCACAGGGATCAGTGCTGGGACCGGTCCTATTCAACATCTTCATCAGTGACATTGCGGAGGACCTAGAAGGCAGAATTTCATTGTTTGCTGATGACACAAAGCTCTGTAACAGAGTAGACACACCCGAGGGTGTAGACAGAATGAGAAGCGACTTGAAGAATGGTCAGGGGTTTGGCAGTTGAAATTCAATGCAAAGAAGTGCAAGATAATGCATATGGGGCACAAAAACCCTGGCACAATATATCAGTTGGGGGGTGAGGATATAGCATGCACCAAGCAGGAAAGGATCTTGGGGTTGTCATCTCTGATGACCTCAAGGTAGGGAAACAGTGTGACAAGGCAGCAGGTAAAAGCAAATAGGATGCCAGGATGTATAGAGCAGGGGCATCCACCAGCAGGAGAAAAGGGAGGTCATAATTCCGCTATACAAGACACTAGTGAGGCCCCACCTGGAGTACAGTGTACAGTTCTGGGAGACCATACCTACGTAAGGACATAGGCAGGGTAGAGAAGGTTCAGAGGAGGGCAACAAAGATGGTGCATGGATTGCATAACAAGTCCTATGAAGACAGGTTGAAGAACTGAACATGTACTCCTGGAGGAGAGGAGGAGAGAGGATATGATAGAGACATACAAGTATCTTACAGGGAGGAACAGGGTGCAGGAAAACACTATTTTAGCTGAAAAAGATGTTCCAGGACTAGAGGGCATGGGATGAAGTTGGAGGAGGACGATTCAGAGGAAACATGAGAAAGAATTTCTTCACAGAACGGGTGGTGGAGAAGTGGAACACCCTGCCAGAGGAAGTGGTGGGGCTGAAACAATCATGGGATTTAAGAATGCATGGGATAGACATAAAGGAATTCTGGAGGTCAAGGGTACGGTGCAACAGACTTCTAGGAAAACAAACTGAACTTACAAGCTCAAATGGGCAGACTGGGTGGGCCATAGGCCCTTATCTGCCGACACTGTCTACGTATCTATGTAACCCCTGTGCGGATTGTGATGCCATTCCATCTGCAAGGTGATCCACAGTGTCTCTTAGCTTCCCCCTTTACTTTTTAGTTCTGTAGCTTTGATCCCTTCCCTTATGTAGAGAGCTACTCCACCTCCTCTTTTACCCTCCTTGTCCCTTCTGTAGATTGTGTACCCTGATATGTTGACATCCCAGTCATGGTTCTCCATGTACCATGTTTCTGTGACTGCCACAACATCCAAGTGTTCCTCTTCCATCAGGACTACTAACTCAGGAAGCTTGTTTCCCAGACTACGGGCATTGGTACTCATTGCTCTCCATTTAATGTTGGCTTTATCCTTTTTTACCCCATCCCTGCTTTTATTGCCCTTGTCTAGTTTTCCATTTAACTCTGTCCTGCCCTCTGTCAAGCTCTGTACCTCAGTCTTTACCCTACTACCTGCCATGTTTTGTGGGGGGAGACTTGAACTTTCCTGCTTCCTATCAGCACCTCCCCCCTTGGCTAGTTTAAAAGCTTGCCAAGGAAGCATTTAAACCTGTCTCCTAGGAGCTTGCTTCCCTTCCTGGACAGATGTAGACCATCATGCCAGTATAGACCTTCATCTCTCCAGGTGGACCCCCAGTCCCCAATGAAGCCAGGTGTAATCCTGTTTGATCTAGATTTCCTGCTTTTCCAAGTATCTAATTAGCCAATCTTCCATCCTGAAAAAATATATCTATTTGGCAACAATTTGAGTACTTAGATGCTATTCGTAGCCAATATAATGCATCTTGTGTCATTCATATTTGCAGCAACTGGGGGAAAAAGTCCAATAATGCTTTTTTAGTTTATCTTCAAGCTCTCTGGGTTGAACGCCCCATCCAAATAAGATAAAGCATTTTAAATTTAGGTCTTTAACTTGTTTTGGTTCTTTCCGGAGTTTTATCTCCAGTTGTATAATGGTTCTGCATATTCCTCCCATTACTGATTCATTATTCTGTAGCCGCCCTCAAATAGAACCCACCCTCAAATTGAAGCCGCATGCTCTTTTAATATAATGCAATAGAAGCCGCCCTCATATACAAGCCATTTAGTATATCACCGTTCACGTCAAACAACATGGGAATCCACACCTCCAGTTCCTCCGAGGGTGCTGAAGTTAAGGAGGGCCTATTTACAGGTACGTTTAGCTGTAGATCCTCTCTTAACCCCCATAAACTTCCCAACCCTCACCCACCAGCATGGTTTCCATCCACGTCGCTCACCTCTTCTGTCCTGGTCTCACCCGCTAAAACAGAAAATGCTGCAGACGTACCTGATTCCTGTGCTAGTGTTAAATGGGAAGTTTTTACCTGTCCCGAGACTGCACTCGAGTTGACTACCTCAACAATAATAAACCAAAAGGAGAAGTAGGACTAGAACTATTGTTCCAGCATTAAGAGAGTGTATCAGGAGTGCTCAGTATACACAGCTCCTGCACTTAGCTGGCCATCTTGTAGAAGCCGTTCTTTGTTTTTACGCCACTTGGATGATTGCCCTCCCATTCATCGCAGGAAAAAAATACGGTATCATAGTTTTAATAATAGAAGCCGCCTTCGATTAGTGACCGCCCTCAAATATAAGCCCCTCCTCAAAATTAATTGAATTAATAGAAGTCGCGGCTTCTAAACGGTGAAATACGGTATTTCTTTATTACGATACCCTTGTTTATCCTCTTTTAGAACCATACAGTCTGGCACAACTGAAAACTGACCTCAAACAGCACCTAATAATACTCTCTAAGTGCATCTGCCCCTGAGTCCAGCCACACCTGCTCTCTCTGTCCCCCTGCAAGCACTAGGCAAGCCTCAAGTACCCCCTGCCTCTGTCCCTTCTCATGACTTGCCTCAGCAATCAGTTTGCGTCATGCTCCTTCAGCACCTGCAACCTCCTCCCCTTCCCCCAACCCACAGTCCCATGAGTTTCCCTAACAGTCACTACTAATGCAGGCTGCCTGACCATGCCCCCTCACAACCCACCTTTTACTCTAGCATGTCTTCTCCGCTCAGCCCCCCCACCCTACCATTTCTCCCTATACCTTATTGCCCTTCTTCTCCCACCCTTTACCTCCACCACAGTACATACCTCGCCTTCGCACTCTTTCTTCACCCCACTGCCAGCTATCCTTGTCCTCTGAACTACTGACAGGCACTTGTGGCTGCTTATTCCCCCCACCCTCATAAAGTGTTTTTTCTTGTTATTTTAACTTGTACCTATGCTTTGAGTTATTCTGCCAAGTTCTAAATCCAAGCTGTATCGTCCATTGTAATGTACCTTTGCTTTCTCCTATTGCACTTTGTTTTGCAATTTATAGCGTGGAACCTTTGTAAAAGAGCTTGTGCTCAAAGGTCTTTTCTGAATCACTAAATAAATAAATAAAAATAAACAGTAGAGGTTATTCTCAACAAATAACTTACTTTAAGGTGTCAACGTGGCTCAGTTGGTAGCACATCCACCTCTGGGCCAGAAGGTCGTGGATTCTTGTCCCACATTGGGATTGGGCTCATACCTAAGCACTGGCACCTGAGTGCAGTATTAGGGGGGTGATGTACTGTTGGGGTGTGCCATCCTTCTGAATAGACATTAAATCAAGATCCCTTCTACCCATCCTGGTGCTTTCCTGGTGGGTGTCCAGGTGGAAGTAAAAGAACCCAAGGCATTCTTCGCAAAGAGTAGGGGACTTTACCTTTTGTCCTGGCCAGTATTCCCCTTCCCATAAAACTGGTTCAAGCAATTGTCCAGGCTGTGTGTGGGTGCTGATGTGTGATATGGGTGCAATTACACATTCAGTCACTTCACTACCAGTCTAGCATTGCTTGTAAAGTGCTTTGGGATACATTGTGTATGAAAAGTGCTATATAAATGCTGATTCTTCTTTTTTTTTCTTTTACTGAATCTTCAGTTTAATTTGATTTATTTTTGGTCCCTTTAACTCTTGTCTCACTT
Source organism: Neoceratodus forsteri (assembly GCA_016271365.2). Taxonomy (NCBI): domain Eukaryota; kingdom Metazoa; phylum Chordata; order Ceratodontiformes; family Ceratodontidae; genus Neoceratodus; species Neoceratodus forsteri. The sequence continues at coordinate 564,780,560 of CM028129.1, read as the reverse complement.
TTGTTAGCCTGATTATCTACATATTGAATGTTTTGTTTATTTGTATCCACCAATAAGGAATCAGGGACAAATGGTGGATCCAGGTTTATATCTAGTTCACCTAAAATATTATTTATTTCCCATATGTTTTGTGCCAATTCAACAGTTTTAGTAAACAGCAATATTTGATTTGGATCCTCCTTAGACTTAACCATACAAAGGATATACAAATAAAGTACACAAAGCACCAGGAAATGTAGCAACGGTGCTGACAGGCAAAGTGAACGGTCTGTGGAAAAATCTAAAGCACCCGTTGCACCAAACGAAAACACACTGACCAAATGGATACCAAACAGGTCACAATTTGATGCAATAACCAGCCATGTGGTGGCTCAATGGCGAATAAAAACTAACGTTTCTCCTAGCAAATTGCCAGGCTTCCTCAGAGGTGTGCTTTGGATTTTTCCACAAGCCATACAAAGGGTGCAGTTTGCATCCTTTTCCAGTGGCAATAAATATACTATTTTGGTAAACAGATCTTCACGTTTTTTTATGATCTCTACAGATATTCTTTATTATCAAGGCTGTATTATCAATTTTCACCACAATCTGTTGTGATAGGGTTGAATAAGATCCTGTCCCAGTTGTTATGCAGAAAGAGTTAAATACAAGGATCTGTTCTATCCTCTCCTTTTCTATCTCATATCTGTCTGATTGCACAATCAAATTTTCTTGTGAGACCTATAAACTGATCACTCTGCTTGTCTTGCAATTCTCTGCCTCCCACTATCTCTCTGCCTTCACTTGCAGTTTCTGTCTTTTCTTCCTCCTTGTCTATCTGTGGTTGTAGAAATATATGTGAAGAATCTGTATTTGAAACTGGGATCCCTTTGTTTGAAAATGCCTGTAATTACATTGTTGAAATGATTGCAAAAAGCTATTTGGAACGTAGGAGGTTAACTTTGAGATACAGTTTAACCTCCACAAACTATTTTGCAGAGTTGTCAACAGGAGATTAGTTTTAGTTTAGTTTTAGATTATTTTTAGGGCACCATGTTCTATTTTGTTGCACCTGCAAAGAAATTTGCAAAGTTCAGATACTTTCTTGTGATTAACAGGGTGCCTCTTAATGAGCTCGTGATGAAGAAGTTAATTGCCAGGCAAAGACTTCCTATAAAAAGAGCAGCAGTGCTTTTGCTAGGGAGAGAGAGAGAGAGAGAGAGAGAGAGAGAGAGACTGAAACTTAGAATTAGAGATACCGTCAGAGGAAGGACTTTGTTTTGTTTGCACTGTCTATGTTTAAAAAACATTCTGTATAATTTTTTTGGGTTGCTATTGAGAATAATAAAACACTGCTTGCGAATTTTATAACTGTTCCTGGTTTTTCTATGCTTCCTGACTTATGCCTCGATGATACCTGTTCCTCATTCCTTGGAGGATTATCCTTAAGTGGAAAATTTTCTTTTGCTTGAGATATAATAGACTCCAATTTCTCCCACGCTGGATTGGATTCCAATTGCATGACTGACTCTATGTATATCTTGTCTGTCTTGATCTCTTGTTCTGATTTTTTGCTTTACTTCCTCTTTCCCTGCTTTAATCAAGTCTTTAGTTTGTTTTCTCTAATTTTTCTATGTTCCAAGTTTTGGCTTCCCCTTCCATTTTACCTTTTGGTTTTTTCTTACTGTTCTTTTGGTGGTGTCTCTGGTATGTTAATTATTATGTTTTTTTAATCAAAAGGAGGTGGTAGATGAACCTGATTACATTTATTTGCTGTGTTTTTTTTATCATTCCTATCATTGCTTTACCTTTACTGACAAATGAACAATTCTCACCAATTGAGTAATGCTATGACAAATATTCCTCTACAGTAGTCTTTTTACCATGCTTTGATTCTTCAGTAAATTTTCCCTAATGCTGAGGATTTCCTCCCCGAGAATCTGTAATGTTTCTAGGATAACAATATTTGCATTATATAGATTTGTTATATAGTCGAACAGTTTAGTAGCCACCAGAGTAGTCTGTGACTCATCTAGACTTAGATTAGTTTGATTACTTAATTATTCTCTTTTTCCTCCCTCTCTCTCTTATTCCTTTATTTGGGAATGGTTCCAAGCTAAATCTGGGTGAAGAGAGTTCTCTTACTTTTGATGATATCAACAGACAATCATCATTTTCCTTTAAGATCTTTGGATTGCTCAGTTCTTCATTATCCCTGCCCTGATCCTCATTTCTTTTTTTTTAGTATTATTTATTTATAAGTTTCAGACATAAAACTTACAATAAAGTCAAACACAGAGGGATACAGATATTAAGTGTAACATCAGAATACAGGTCTAGAATAAAGATGACACTATCCCCTTAGTTACATCATGGGGGAATTACCCAAATAAGCAAAATTAAAAGGAAAAGAATACACACTCTTAAACCCCAAGGCTTATCACAGCACAGAGCATTATAGGGATCCAAATACATACTATAAGTAATAGAAAACTTAATCAATTAATATCAAGCTGGCTTACCGCACCGCAGTGTCCCTCGTCGACCCTGCTGTAGTATACACAATAGCAACAATAATCCCAAAGGTGAACCCAAATGAAAAGAAATAGGATATAAAAGGAGCACAGGCTACTAATATCCTAGAACATTAACAATCGCATTAAGGCTATGTCCATAATAAAAATATTTATCAGTAGTTCCATACACTACTGCTTTAATAATTCCTTACAGCGATTCCCCACTCTCCCTTCCCTTTTCATTAGTTCCAGTAGCACAAATCCCCAGCTAGGACAGGACAGCCAAGCCCCTATCTACTCTCAAAATGCTATAACTGTATAAAGGCACTTTGAGGGAGTCGGCAGGAAACCCATATTAACCAAAACGAAAGGAAGTGTCCAATATAAAAGGTCCATGCTGTATATGACTGCTAGTCCCATTGTGCCATACTAAGTTACAACAAAGGGACCGGGACGGAGCAGTCCAGACAGAAAAAGTGGAATATAACAGTAGAAAAAGTAACAGTCCATATACAGAATGAACTAAAGTACAACCAATTCCACATTGACTGAGTTACTTGATCCTCATTTCTAATTAGATTTTCAATCCATTAATTGTGGTGCCTAATTCATTCATAACTTTGGCTAAATTCTGGGAATTTATTTTTGATGTGTTATGTTGCTGTTTCCCATGATTTATTATTTCTGTAAGGGATGTTGGGTGGATTACATTATCAGAAGTAGGTACAAATTTCAAACCATGAATCATTAGTTATTCTCTTTGTCCTTTTAAAAGTGTGCACATGTGAGGTTAATTCCTTCTCCTTATTTACACATTCTGATTAACTACACCTACTTTCCTAATTGGGGCTGATAACTCCACATTTATTACTAATTGAGGATTATCACTTGTTATTATTGGGGTTGAGATATTCTTCCCTATAACATTTTCAGTTTTTAATTGGGCTAGATTAATATTTTTCACTTTGTTACTCTTAATTTTCATTTTATCATAAGAACATAAGAAAAGCATTGGCAGATGGTGATCATGCGATCCATCTAGTCTGCCCTAGAAACTACCCCCATCCCTATGCAGCCTTCATCCAAACATGTCCTGTATGTCTGTCCCATGCAAGTTTGAACTCCCTGATTCTCTTTGATGCTATCACCGCCTGGGGCAGGCTGTTCCACAGGTCTATCACTCACTGTCTCTGTGAAGAAGTATTTCCTGAGGTTGCTTTTGAACCTTCCTCCTACCAGTCTCATATCATGCCCTCTCATACATGCTACCGTGTTCTGTTGAAATAGATTACCTGTCTGAGCTGACTTAAATGCCCTCATGTACTTAAATGTTTCAATCATGTCCCCTTTGTTTCTTCTCTGCTCAAGGGAGTATAGGTTCAGCTCCCCGAGTCTTGCTTCATATGACCAGTGATGCAGTCCATACACCATCTTAGTAGTCCTTCTCTGCACCATTTCCAAATGGTCAATGTCCTTCTTGAGGTGAGGTCTCCAGAACTGAATGCAGTACTCCAAGTGTGGCCTCACCATGGACCTGTAGAGGGGCATGATAACCTCCCTCTTTCTACTTGAAATACCTCTACTTATACATCTGAGGATACCATTCGCTTTCTGTGCTGCTTTCTCACATTGTTTTTCTACCCTTAATTCATCAGCTATGATTATGCCGAGATCTCGCTCCGTTTGTGTCTTCTCAAGTCGATGTCCCTCCAGTGTGTACTTTTTTCCAGGGTTCCTCTTTTCCCAAGTGCATTACCTTACATGTTTTGGCATTAAATTGTAACTGCCAGTCCTTAGACCAATCCTCTAGCCTTCTAAGGTCAGCTTCGATGTTGTCTGCTCCATCCCTTGTGTCCACTCTGTTGCGGAGTTTTGTATCATCTGCAAACAGGCAAATCTTCCATGTTAGTCCATTCACTATGCCTGCTATAAATATGCTAAATAAGATCGGTCCCAGTACCGATTCCTGCGGGATGCCACTGGTCACCCTACCCTCCCTTGACAATGATCCATTGACTGGCACTCTCTGGGTCCTATCATTCTGCCAGTTATTGATCCAGCTGACTATCTTCTAGCCAACTCCCGTATGTTCCAGCTTGTTGGTTAGCCTTCTGTGAGGGACAATGTCAAAGGCCTTGCTGAAATCTAGGTATACAATGTCCACTGCCCCTCCCTGATCCAAAGTTCTGGTGACCCAGTTGATTAAGTTGGTTCAACAAGAGCGTCCTGCTGTGAAGCCATGTTGTTTTGCATCCATTTTTCCAGTATTTGATAGGTACGGCACTATCGTCTCTTTTAGTAGTGACTCCATCATTTTCCCTACAACTGAAGTCAAACTGACAGGGTAGTAATTTCCTGCCTCTTCCTTGTTTCTACTCTTGTGTAAGGGTACAACAGTTGCCTGTTTCCAGTCCTGAGGTATTTTCCCGCTGTCTAGTGACTTGTTGAATAGTTCAGTCAGCAGTGCGGCCAGTTCCTCTAGGAGCTCCTTCAATATCCTAGGGTGTATGCCATCCTGTCCCATGGCCTTTTCCACTTTCAGTTTATTACACTCTTTTAGGACCCTCTCCCTTGTGAAGGAGCTAGTATCTGCTCCCTGGGTATCTTCCTTTGTTCTGCTCAGTGTGGGACCTTTGCCACTGTCTTCTATGGTGAAGACAGAGCAAAATAACTCATTTAGCACCTGCCTTGTCCTTATCACTCTCTGCCATCTTACCTTCCTTGGTTGCTAGTTGGACTATTCCTCCCTTAGTTTTTCATTTTTGTATCTATAGAAGGTTTTGTCTCCCTCCTTAACACCCTATGCTATTTTCTCTTCCGGCTATGCTTTTGCCCTTCTAACAGCTTTCCCTGCCTCCTTTAATTTGTTTTTGTATTCTTCCAAGTCTGCTTCATGTTTTGTTTACTTGAATTGTGTAAAAGCCTTTTTTTTCCTCTTTGATTTTGGATGCTACTTTGTGAGAGAACCAGTGAGGTATTTTCCTTCTTTTGGACTTGCTGATCTGCTTAGTGCATACAGTTGTTGCTGTATGCAAAGCAGCCTTCGGAGTATTCCAGCAGTCCTCTACATCTCCTGTAATTCCTCCTTCTAGCATGGATGCGATCATAGTTCTCATTTTGGGGAAGTTGGCTTTTCTGAAATCTAGTACCTTGATTTTGGAGTGACCATTTTCCTCCATATTGTTCACAGTAAGCCAGACTGAACTGTGATCACTGGTACCTAGATTGGCTTCCACCTCTGCTTCTGGTATCCTTGTGCTGTTTGTCAGCACTAGATTCAATATTGCTTTGTCTCTGGTGGGTGAGTTCACCAGTTGATGCAAACCTGTTCCCCTTAGTGCAAAAAGGAACTGTTTGCTCTGGTCTGAGGATGCTGTGTATGAGGACCAGTCCACATCCGGTAGATTGAAGTCCCCCACAAGCAACAACTCAACCCTGTCTGCCATAATTGAGATGGTTTCCAAGAGCTCCTTGTCTACGTCCGCCTTCTGGGATGGAGGTCTGTATATGACTTTTACCTGGATAGGTACTTTGTCCCCGGCTCCTAGTGTAACCCAAAGGTCCTTTGCTTTACTGTGCTTTCCCTGTATTTCTGTTGCTCATATGTTATCTCTGACATACAATGCCAACCCCCTCCTTTCTTCTCCTCATGATCTTTCTGGAATAACGCATACTGTGGGATGATGACATTCCAGGAGTGGTTCCCAGTAAGCTATGTTTCTGTAACAGTGACCCAGTCTAATTGTGCGTCTGCCATTACAGCTGTGAAAGCAGGGATTTTGTTTGGCAGACTACAAGCAATGACGCACATTGCCTTCCAGTCCCTTCTGTTTTGGTAATTTGTATTTTTAATATGTTTTGGTTGTGTAATTTTGTTGAAATACTTGGTCTGAGTATGTTTGGTGCGATGTTTGGTCTGAGAATGATTGGCGCATCCTTGTGCTGAACTAGTTGATGATGGGGGAGGGGCATTTAGCAACCCATTTTGTGCTAGGGTTGCCTGTGCCACCCCCACTGTCCACTAGTTTACCTGACCGATGTGAACGTCAAATTGTTGCCCTAGTGCTCGGGTCCCCTCCTTTGAGAGGTGTAAGCTATTGAATTTAAAGAACTCCCACTCCCAGAAGTCCTGCCATTTTCCAGTAAGGTGGTGATCTTTTTCCTGGCACCAGACTACTTTGTTTTAACTTTGTTTCCCTTTCCTACTTCTGACTTCAGTCTTCTTCTCTTATCACTTTCAACCCTTTCCAACACTGTTGGTTTCAATAATATTTCTTTTGATTTTGTGCTCCTGCTCCTCATTATAGACTTGCTAATAGGAATGTGCAATAATAATTAAAAATCTATATAAAAGAAGTTATCCTTTAAATTCAAAAATTATAAATATTCAAATGTATCTATTCAATAAACTCTATATCAATTTCACATGAAAAAAAGGCATAAGAAATAATTTTATTTTATTTATTTATTAATTTCAGAGGTTCCATGTCAGGAAAATAAAGGACAAACATTACAAAGGTTCCATGTCAGGTAGACAAGAGACATAATTACACAGGTTGTTGAACATTGTGGGAAGACAGAATATTAACAGGCTGAACAGTTACACAACTAGGCAGTTATAATATCTGTATTGACACAGGAATAAAAGGTGCACTTTGACAGACGGATCAATATATAGTTAAGAGTACAGATAAGGCATCAAGGAAACGAGCTAAATTTGGGGGCAGAGTAGCTAGGAAGTAGTCTGAGGGGGCTTTGTCATAAAGAGGGGTGAGGGGAGGAGCAGGAGTAAGAGGACAGCCACCAAGTGGCTTTGTCAGGTAGGGCCAAGGAGATGGGGGAGGGGAAGAAGGGAGGGGGAGGAAATTATGGGGCATAGCTCCTTGTGGTGAGTATTCGCCTGCGTTTAGTAACTGCAGTCACATAGAATACTTTGGGCCAGAAGGGTTAGCAGGTCTCTTTTAAAGGGGCCAATTTTCATGTGCTCCAGTGTGGTGGCTGGGAGTTTGTTAAACCAGGTGGGTCCACGGTAGGAGAGTGACCGCTGCACAAAGCATGTTCTTTTGAAGGGGACATGGAGCACTCCCTTAGTCATTTCCTGGTGACTTTTGAGGAGGTGTTTCGCTGGAACAGAGTGGCAGTAGAATTGCAAGTGAGACCCAAGAGGGCTTTTTTACCCATTAGGCAAGCCTGGTACTTTGCCCTAAGGTGTAACGGGAGCCAACCTGTAGAGGAGTAGAGAGTGCAAGTATGGGTATGCTGGTTGGCTCCAAGTACCATGCGGCAGGCCTTGTTGGCTAGTAGTTTTACTCTTTTTAAGACTGAGTCAGTGGCAGTACTGTAAATGATTAATGTGTAGTCTATGCTAGACAGTATAGAGCTACGAGTGACTAGGCTAAGAGCCTCAGGGGTCACGGCTTGCCTGTGCCTATAGAGGATGCCAAGCTTAATATTAGCAGGTTTGACTACGTGGTCAATATGGTTCACGAAGGAGAGTGTATCATCGATATGTACTCCGAGATATTTAAAGGTGGAGACTTGTTCAATGCCATCCCCTTTTAGGCTATAGATAGTCAGGGGTTCAGCATTCCTTTTGGCGTGTGGCAAAGTAAGGTGCATATTTTTTGGTTTTTTATAGTTCAGAAGGAGTTGGTTTTGGGACAACCAGGTCTCAAACATTGCAAAGCTACACTGCAGGTTTTTTGAGATTTCACATGCGTTGCTGCCGGGCACTGAGATCGCTGCATCATCTGCATAGATCAGCATTTTAGCCAGACAAGCAGTGGGAAGGGAATTTATAAAGAGACTGAAGAGAAGTGGGCCCAGGATTGAGCCCTGGGGAACCCCCAGAGTTACCTTTCTAAGGACGGAGATTACACCCCCTATCCTAACACACTCCTGTGTGATAGGTAGCTGTTAAGCCAGGAGATGGTATCTACTGACAGTCCCATGGTCCTCAGGTGTCTTAGCAGGATTTGGTGGTTAACAGTGTCAAATGCTTTGGTGAGGTCTATAAATATGGACCCCACTGTATTTCCTGAATGGAGAGCATCATAGACGTGGGAGGTAAAGTCAATTAGGCAGTGATGGAGTTGTGTTTGGGACAAAACCCATGCTGCTGTGGGCATAGCAGGTTGTACTTGTTTAGATATTCAGTGAGCTGATCAGAAACAACCCTTTCCAATGCTTTTGATAGAGGTGGTAGTATTGAGATAAGGCAATAGTTTCCCATATTAGTTTGATCCCCACTCTTAAACATGGGTGACCAGCGCAGTCTTCCACCTATCTGGGAAGATTCCAGTACACAAGGAGATGTTGAATAGTTTGGTTAGTGGAGAGGCCAGTTCTTACAGAGTGACTCCTAGCAACTTCATGTCTCGTGAATCACCACCGATCCTGGTTTTGTTTAGGATCCTCTTGACATATTTAATGGTCTGTGAACTCGTAATTTGCCTAAAGTAGAACTGTGGTTGACCAGGTTTAAGGGAGAGTGGTGGGTTTAGGTCAGTGGTATCCGTTACATGTGCGGTCTGGAGAAATTCAGTGGGAAGAACAGAGCTGAGATCTGTGACGGCATTATTAAAGGCATTAGCCAGGTCAATAGGTTGCTGTATTGGACCAGATGTGGTGATTATGAGATTAGGTGGCGCTCTAGATTCTTTACCACAGAGGGACTTAATGCTTTTCCAGAGTTCCCTGTCATTACCCCAGTTTCTTTCAAGTTGTTCTTTATAGTAGGAAGCTTTGGCATTTCTTACCTGCCTGGTGCACTTATTCCTAGCCATTTTATAGGCAGTTATGTCAGTTTGCCTGCCTGTCTCTCTAGATACATGCCATAGGTTGTCAAGATGTTTCATCAGAGCAATGAGTGGGCCAGTGAGCCAGGAGTTAATGGCTCCTTTTATTCTGACAGTTCTGATGGGGCAAATAGGTTGCATGCATTGTCAAAGGTAGTTATGAGGTAGTCTAGAGCTTTACAGACATCGCTGCAGCCACCTGGGGGGGCCAGTCAGCATTATTTAGATACTTTTTACAATTACTCACTTGCCCCTTTTTGAGGTACTAGCTTTTAGTGAGCTGGGGGGGGTTCTTTTGGGCCCTGGTTTGTCCAGGAGAAGACTGCTGGTGAGTGATCGCTTAAGGTGTTGCGCAGGATGGAAACGCTGTTGATATGCTCAGAGTTAGTAGCAAGAAGCCAGTCAATAAGTGTGCTTTGCTGGTGCAGTAGTTCCACCTAGTTGTCTGCATGACCATCTGCGTAAGATAGAGGCTGTGGATTTTGTGCCTTGTAGTAACAGCATCCTGTGCTAGCCAGTTTGTGTTAAAGTGCCCTTCGATTACCTGTTCCCAGTCTTTGTTGAGCTTGCTACAGTGGTTGAAGAATAGGTCAAGCCATTGGGCTTGCTTGCTGGGGGGTATGTAGACAGTAGTCAGTGACATTGTTTTACCTTGCTGGCTGATTGATAGCTTGATAGAGAGAATTTGGGCTTCTCTAGTGTTTACACTATTTGGCATAAACTGGCCACTTATTTTGTTAGAGAGATGGACCAGACACCCACCCCTCTCTTGGCTAATGGAGGAATCTGGTATTTTTCATGACAGCCACGTTTCAGTGAGTGAAATGATGTCTGGTTTATGGACTGCAACCCAGGCCTGAAATTGGGAACATTTTGGAAGAAGAGTCCCAAAACTGATAGTTGGAATTTTTAGACATCCGTTGTTCTGGGGGCACCAGTGTCATTAGGGCCCGGGTTGGGGTGTACAATCCTAGAAATCAGGAGGAGTATGGCTATCCTGGAGAAGTAGTGTTTATACCATGTTCTTATGATCTGGGACTGTCTTTGCTTAGTAATGTTGTGATTGTGTGGATGTTTTTTGGGTAGATGAGCACATCAGGCCAAGGTAACCGGTCTTACTATCACAGAGAGTAAACTTCCCTGGGGAACTAGTTACAGTAGCCAGGTGCTCCATTGTACCATAGTTGTAATGTAAGGCACTATTTATTGGGGGTATGTCACTAAGCAAGGGTTCAATTGTAGTGTCTTCTGTAATTTTGGCCGGGAGGGGTAGGATTAACACAGCCGGTAAATAAAGGTGCCATAAAGAGTTATTTGCTGTAGTCCTGAGATTAAGCATGACTTCAATATATGGCTGTCCATTTAAGAGGGAGACAGAGAGATTCTCCTAGTTCTCAGAAGTTAGTGATAGACTTTAAGCTTTTAACAGGGGCTGCCTCGAGTGGCGAACTAGGCATCTAGGGAACTCAATTGGCAGAGCTGAGTTTAGATGTCTGGCGGCCACTAGAGGCAAGAGCAGATTATCTGCAGATGGGAAACTTGCCTGATAAGTTTTAGCCGTCACGTGTTAGCTACTATAAAGCTACGAGACGACCAAGGGTGATGGTAGGGGTGGTGGGGCATATAAAATATGTCACAGTTTCAGGTGTATCTGTTAGAATTTGTTCTCAGTCTTTAATTTTCAAATATTTCTCATTCTTTTTCCACTTTTTCCGCACATTCTGTCTTCTATCCACTTGTGGCCTTCTCTTTACTTGCTCTACTTTTTTTTTATACCAGGATCTTGATACTCTGCTTCCTATTTTGTTGTAGGTCTGATGGACTTTCTGATTCGATACGCAAATCTGTAATTAATTCCTGATTTCTGACTTCAGCCATCTTTGCAAGTATAATCACTATTCATAAAAAGAAAAAAATTGTATATACAGTAATTTTAATGTTTCTATCAATTTTTATTAGCTTCTAACTTCTTTAATGTTAAATGTTTCTAAATGATCTAACGTATTATAATTTATAACATTAATTCCACTAGTATCAATTGTTAAAAGGGCTCTACAATGCTGGTGCAACAAATATTTTGTCAACCGACATTACAGTGATGGATTTATGTCGACCGCAATTTCCAGTCGACATAAATCCATCAGAAAACAGTTACTGTTTATCAGGGACTTTCTATGCCCCCCACACCCACCACACTTAGGGTAATGAACTCCAAGTCTGAGTTGATTCAGGGAGGGGTGCAGGACCAGGGAAAAGAGTGTTGGGGTCCCGAGCAGACTTTACAGCAAACTGTCAATGTTGTCAGCATCGACGCGTGCGGTGTAAAAGTTTCACTGTTCGGAGTGCATACCAGTTAAAATAAAGCCAAGGGGCTGGATTATCAAAACTCCAATGCAAGGTGCGACAATGGCAGCTTGTGCCGAGTGCCAGCGCATCCAGGATCCTGCACCTGATTTTCAATCGGACAGGGTCCCGGTGCCTAAGTCCCTCAGCTTGTGGCAATAGTGGCAGTGTGCCAAACAGATGGCGCACCCATGAGGAATGCCACACCAACTGCGGGGTGGTGGAGTGGAAGCTGCACTCTTGGACGGGGGCATAGTAGTGGCTCCTGCCCCCCACCACCACCACCACCACCACCAAGCATTGATTCGCCCATACACTAAAGGGTAACCCACAGTTACCCCAGGCAATGTAGTGCCCTCCCCGCTCTGATCCTCGGTAAACAGTATCCTGACTGCAAATCCCTGGTGATCTATTGCCCCCCCACTCGGGCAGGTAGCACCCACCACCACCCAGTCTGTACTCCGATTCAGCGACTGGCACAGCCCTCTGCACACCACCACCATGACCGGCCACCGAATAAACTGACAAAGTGCATACTGTATACAGTACGCACTCTGTCAGTTCATTCAGCAGCCGGCTGTGGTGGTGTGTGGATAGCTGTGCTGGTCACTGAATTGGGGTACAGACTGGGGCAGTGGGCGGGTTGGTGGGCACTACCTGCCTAGGTGGGGGGCCACTAGATCACCAGGTGTTTGCGGTCAGAATACCGTTTACCACGGATTGGAGTGGGTAGGGTACTACATTGCCTGGGGTAACTGTGGGTTACCCTTGAGTATAAGGACGTATTGGAGCTTGGTTGGGGGGGCACTGGTTGACCAGGGATCCTCCATGTAGGGGCACATCAGAGCTGGGGGATGGGACTCTATTGTCTGGTGGGGGGGACACAAACGTAGCACTTTGTCCCTGGGAAGAGTTCTGAAAATAGCACTGTAGGGGTTATGGCAGCTTGCGTCTGCCGCAAGCCCCCAGTGCCATGCTGCAGCCACTTTTGTGGCACAAGGATGGCACAAGCACACTTTGGTGCAAGCAGCCTGCTGATTACACCAGGCTGCTTTGCAGAATAGCTTGCGGCGTAGCCCTTGGCGTAAAGTGCATGTTGCATCCAACATGTTTGCCGCTAGCACCTTGCACCATTCTAAGGGCTTTGAAAATCCGGCCCCGAGATTTTAGGAGACAGAGATTCTAGAATTAACTAGTTCACTTTTACCAAGTATCACTGATATTATGTTACAAATAAAATCAGTTTCCAAATAATGCAGTCTTTACTTACTATTGCTGAGATGTTGAATAGTATTAACACAACATAGATTTACAGTTGCTATTCTTAGTTTGCTGTGGCTGGTACAGGTCAGTTCAGCAAGTTTCCGATACACTGACTTCCTTTGTGTCAATGGAGTTTCTGCTTCTCTCTGTGCTTTTGCTAGCAGTCTATCCATCTGCTTACAAGTTTTTTATTTTATTTTTTTTTCCGAACTCAGTTTATGCACCTTACCCCCCGAACTCTCTCAGGCTGCCTCGACTCGCTGGTCTGCTCTACCACCCACCATGGTCCTCCCTTCCTCATATATGTTACTGCCTCTCGATAACCTACACCTGGCGAGTCCCCTGACTCTGAACCCCTCGGGGCAGGGCAACCATCCATTCTGGTGCTCTATCTTACAATCCAGATTGCCTGGCTTGAGCCACCAAGAGGCCGAAGGGACGGAGTGAGGACCTGGTGTTGAGCGTGTGGCAGCCAGCACTGCGAGGAGCTGTCATCTATCGGGAGAAGGGGTTTTCTTAGATAAGCCCTCTTTCCCCTCCCTCTCTGCAGAGCCCGAGCATGCAATGACACCAGTGACATCCATTGCTTCTCTGCGTCCCACTACTCTTGGCCCTGTGCATTGCAGTGCCTCTGATCTCGACTGGGGGCCGCTGCGGTGCTAGGCTGTCCCTGGATCCCTCCTGAGAGCAGTCCTCCAGGCGCTCAATCCTCTGTCTCTCCCCCTGCCGACCCCCAGTGACTCGGGCTCATTCCCGAACCCGGGTCGCCTGCGTGGCGCGACAAGTTTTTTATTTAAAATACATCAACTGTTATTAGCAAATATATGTCTCTTGCTTTGACACTGGCTTTGGCCAGTATCCAGACTACCATTTGAACTGAAGGTACTCCAAACGCCGAGATACTCGCCTCCATTACATTCACTGAATGACTGCTAATGCTGTGGCTGTGCACTGAAGGTCTGTTTAAATAGTCGCTTGTAACTGACACCACCAATTGCTATGGTGACCTGTATCCTGTTCTAAGCACTTCCACATATGGAAGACACCAATTTCTAGGGTAGCATGTGGAAATCACCCCAAGTAAGTTTTTGTTTTTAGTTTAAAGCCTTTATAATTAAAATGTTTGCATTTAGCGATTAAATTCTAAGCTTCTATAATTCTCAGCATCTCTGAAATTCTCCTAACTTAGGTTCCTGATATTTTAAATTGATTTTTAACTATCAGGCATGTAACTGGCTTTGACACTAGAGTTCTTGTTTCACAGCTACCAAAATACAGCTACTTTACTACCAATCCATCTCGTTACACCGAGCGCACAGCAAAAGAAAGAGAACAGCCAAGAAATCCCATTGGAAAGCTGTCTAATGAACCATAGTTTGCAGTTCTATATGGCAGCACAGCTGTGGCTAGGAACAGCATACAGAAAAAAGCAGTCATCAGTACACCACCCATGCTGCAGCAACACCGGTACCAAGCCCAAAAAATCAGAAGGGACAGGGCTGGGGACCACTCAACCCAAGGAAAAGTTAGTAATCACCAAAATAAAACAGAAATCACCAAAACAGGTAAAAAAAACTACGTAATCATAATCCAACACTAGCTAAGTCTTAATACTAATAAATCAAAAGGATTTAAAAAGTGTAAAATACAAATCCTTAAGTTTCTCCCTTCCTTCTACTGGTCCCCTGAGACCCTGCAGCCTGCATTCCTGGAACTCCTAGGCCCACCTGTGGCTCACCACTGTGCTTCCCCCTGCCACCCCCTCCAAACCTGAGGTTGCCATCAGCTCTCTGGCTGCTTCCTTGCTCTATCTGGCAACCCACAGCAGAGTTGAAGGCCAGGAGCACCCCAGGAGTTAGCTGATCATTACTGGAATGTATGCGGGGGGCAGGTGGAAGCTTCATCTGCTAGTGCCAGACCCATTTTTCCCCTTTTTATAATTCCATTCCCACCCCAGATATTTCTCTCAATTCATTCACCAATAAACTGATTAATTGATTGATGACAGTGTTGGAACAAGAAAAGTGAACCATAACGAAATGGTTACCCAGACATAGGAAAACTGAGTTGGGTTAAAGGTGATGATAGATGACAGCAAGTTTTAGGTTAAGGCCACCAAGTGATCCAGCAGAATATCAAGCAGTCGGTCTGGGCTTGGGAGTAAACTGGATGGACAGGGGTCATAGCTGGGCAGGATTGGCTAGGTGAAGTGCTAACACCAGCAGTGTATCCCAACTGGGGGTGAGTAAGCAGTAGGGTTACCACCTTTTAAGAAGCCCAAAGTGGGACATTTCTTACTGAAATATGATTTTTCGCAGCACAATATGTAACCTCAACCAACACAACAGATTTTTTCTCTAAATAATCAGAATTAAGACTAAGTGTTGCAGTTTTTTAGATGTTCCCTAGTGTTTCTAATCATTTTAAGGTATTTTAGTTAAGGTACTATAGTTTTTGCAGCATTTAGAGGAAAGTCTGAAAATATTCTTTTGTGCTATAATGTCAGGACATTTAGTTTTTTTCATGTTTTTTTGCAGGACACAGCTGCCTAAATCAGGACTGTCCTGCGAAAGTAGGGACAGGTGGTAACCCTAGTAAGCAGTGTAGCTCATCACTGCAGTGACCACTAGTGGTGAGACAGAGAGCTAGCGCCTTCATGACAGGATCCACTGCATGTGTGCAAGTCCTTTACAAAACACCTCAGAAAAAAAGGGGAAAACAGGCAATTCATGCATGCACATCTTTATTCAGAGCCAAGCAAAGAAGTGATGGGAAAATTGAGTTATCTAAATGACAGAAAGCAAAGCACTCCTGTGCCCCATGCTGCAACATACTTAATTCCACCAGATGTGACTGTGTCTAGGAGTGCTGATCCAAGGGCCGGTGGGGGAGCATGGACTGGTTGAGCTGTATTTGGGTTAGGAAGTCACTTCAAGGCAACCTAAGAGCTGGATGGCCATAGGACTTGAAGAAGATTAAAAGGTTTTTCATTCTGTTCTTGTACAGTCTCAGCACTGTCAGTGTTGAATTAATTTCCTGTTAGCACTTTTAGATACTTTCATTTTTTGTGTGTTTTTTCTATTTCATCCCCCTTGGTGCTGGCAATGCCCCCTTAATGCTGACCTCCCCATCCTCATAACCTGGCTTCTCTTTGGCTTTCCTCTATTCCATGCCCCCCAATGGCATACCCCACCCTTAACCTTATGGTCAGGGCAGCATGGCTTGCCAACTCCTGCCACATTTCAGGATCCAGTTCTGGAGGAGGACCAAGTCACCAGTGCAGGGGCTGCAGGAGGCAGGATAGTCATCCTGCATTGGCCAGGGTTTATCCACTTTTTTGGGCCCCTTCCTTTGGGACACCAGCAGCAAGGGTGCACATGCATAATCATGCATAGTGTGGCACCAGCCAGTTTCCCGCTCCCTGTACAGCTGCTCTGACTGCACTGCCACCTCCAGTTGCCCAGCTGACATCATCACAGTGGAGCCCGCTACCCTTGCTCCTCAGAGGAGATCGTCTTCTGGGACACCTGATCCTCCTCCCCTGGCAGGCCCACAGTGTACGCAGCCTAGTTCCCAAACTCAGGTCACCAGCATTGTGAGTGGTATCCCTATCGTTGTGCTGAGGGGCTGGCAGATACCTTCTATTTAAACTTGTTCTCTCCTAAGCTGTCTCAGAGGCAGAGTTGTTGCCCATAGCCTATTAAGAATAAGCCCAGGGTGCTGCAAGGCTAGCAGAGGATGGTATCTCAAAGAATGCTCACCTCCTCAGGATAGTATGCGTCTGCTTACACTGCATGATTGCCACCTAGGGGTGCTCAGACAGTGCAACGCAGTTGGGATGGCAATGGAAGATGAGAGGCAGGGAGCTTTGTGTCTGCATGCCCTCTGCATACTGCACCACATTTTCACAGTCCAGCATCTTGGGGAGGGGGGAATACAGGGAAAAAACACCTCCCAGCCCAGCGGGATTACAATGGCACACTTGGGCTCATTCTGCCCACCCAGCATAAATAGCCCCCTTCCACAAATTAGGAGTGCACCAGATAGGGGGTCTCCCCCCAAAGGCCCTACTGTGGAAGGGTTCCCCTCAAGACAGGTAAGTGGAGTCCCTGTGGCCTGGGATGATAATGTGGCTAGGCAGTAATCTGGCAGATGGAAGACATGGCAAGAAGAGCAAAAAGAAATGAAAAAACTCATTCTAATTCAGTAATTTATAAGTGGAACATTCTGTGTGTTTGGTTTCCTAACAAGACTCCTGCTTTAATTAACTTTACCTCGTACTAAATATCTTCCTCTGTAAAATCACAGCAAGATGTGAGCAATACCATCACTATAACTGCAGAATTTATTTATTTCACAGTTTTGACCAGGAAAGACATACTAAGCTGGTAACAGTTCATTTTCAGATGTGTCCTGGGGAGAGGGAGAGTAGACAACGACAAAAATGGTGAATAAAAACAGGATACACAGTACAGTAGGGTGCAAGAGCAATAAAAATACCATGCAGTCAGGAAATCATTTGCATAAAATATGAGATGCAGAATACAGAATACAGTAAGGGACACAAGTAATAAAAATACAATACAGTTGGGTAGTCACAAACTGCAGATAAACCAGCATAATAAGTATTAAAGGTGAAAGGTCAGTACAAGCTACAAGTTTAACAGTAACTCACAAAACCAGCTCTAAACTCATTTATTTTCCTGAAGTTACTAAAGATTATGGCTCAGTAGCAGTGGCCTGAGCAGATTTCCAAACCAAAGGGCTAGAAGTTTTTGAACAAGGCCCAAGACACTCATCGCCATCGTCCCAGCCCTCCACTGGCAAACTACTTCTTCCCTGACTCAACACCGAAAGCAGACAGAACATACCAAAATTGACATTCTGGCTCATCTAACAGCTTTCCAAAGAGATCCCACAGTACACTGATCCTGTAGGAGGGATGTACTACATTTCCTTAACTTTGGAGGTATGTGAGGCTGAAGGGGGAAGGTCGAGACCAAAGCAGTTTATGCAGGGTGGCGGTAGGGTTGGGTAACAGCTAAATACCCACAGGAGATATCAATAATCTACTAGGTACTGTAGGAGAGCTCTGGAACACAATTGTAAATGGAAGATGAGAGCCAAGAAGAGCCATGGCATACCCAGTCTCAACCCTGATTAAACTCAGGGCATAGTTTAACTGTGTTACCTTTTTACCTTAGCCTACTGGCTTGCTTTGATGACCCTGCACCCGCCCTGTATCCCTCGCTGCTGCAATGCCATTATTCAGTATGCTGTTGGATCTCCAATATCCCTCCTGATTGTTTCCCCATCCCCTTCTCCCACGACCATCAACTCATTGCTCAGGACTGCATTAGACCTTATTTGGGTGATTCCCAACCGAGAACCCTTAACACAATTTGCTGGACACTACCCACAAATAATGGGAAGAGTCAGTCAAAAGTAGATTACTGAATGTCTGCAGCCTTTTCTAAAGGCTGTAATGCTCATTTGCATTCACTTTCTCCCTCAGGCCACAGCAACACAGGCAACTACATAATTATGCTGCAGGGACACTGCTTTTTCTGTAAAGGTGCCCTAGTATTCCAAACAGACTGGGTTCTTGTGGTCCTCTGCCCCCTGTGGACCCCATTTAATAGCAACAGTTTGTACCTGATGAACGTGGGCACCCTTCTCCATGCTTTTGAAACAGACATATGGCAACTTAGATTCAATGCAAAGAAGTGCAAAGTAACGCACCTGGGAAACAAAAACCCAGGAGAAGAGTACACAATAGCAGGGGAGGTACTAACAACAACAAAAATGGAAAGGGAACTGGGAGTTGTCATATCAGATGACCTAAAGGTGGGTAAGCAATGTGAGAAGTCAGTAAGGAGAGCCAGGGGGATACTGGGATGCATAGGAAGGGGCATCACAAGTAGAAAAAGGGAAGTGATTATCCCTCTATACAGACGGTTGGTGAGACCCCATCTGGAGTACTGTGTACAGTTGTGGAGATCTCATCTACGCAAGGACATAGACAGGATGGAAGCAGTCCAGAGGAGGGCAACTAAAATGGTGCAGGGTCTACATCAGAACCATATGAAGAGAGAGACTGAGAGAGCTTAATATGTATACCCTTGATGAAAGGAGGGACAGGGGGGACATGATAGAAACGTTCAAGTACCTCAAGGGAATCAACAAAGTCCAGGAGGGTAGCATCTTTCAGAAAAAGAGATGTGTAAGAACAAGGGAGCACAGTTTAAAGATAGAGGGGGGACGGCTCAGGGGTAATGTGAGGAAATTCTTTTTCACGGAGAGAGTGGTGGATACATGGAACAGCCTTCCTGAGGAGGTCGTTGGGTCTAAAACAGTGGGGGAATTCAAACATGCTTGGGACAGACACAAAGCAATTATAGTGCAGGGTTGCAGGAAGCAGGCTGTTGGTTAACTAGAATCTGCAGCTTATCCAGTAGGTAGGGAAATGGGCAGACTGGGTGGGCCAAGTGGTCCTTTTCTTCCGTCAAAGTCTATGTTTCTATGTTTCTATTTGTTGCCGCCCCCTTCTGAGTGGGTTAGTGTTTGAACCTAAGCTATAAGAATGTTATCTCTGACTTCCAGCACACTCATAAGCAACTAATTTGGTTGAACTTTCAGGACTAAGCAAAATGCTGGCTACATTGCTGGAAATACTAAACTTGTTTATTTTTGAACTCGTATAGTAACCATGATAATTAGAGTAGTTTCCACAAAGGACTGTATTATTCATCCCCACTGCATGGCTGAACTGGCCCTCTTGAGGGGCTGGGTAACATAATTTCTGCCACAAACAGGAGGTTGTTGCAGAGTCAACACTAGATCGGGTCTGTATTTCTATGCCCCTAGCAGTATAGCCCCAAGTAGCACAGCCGCTGGTTCTTAGTGAGCTTAATGACACTCGCCACTCTCACCATGATTATTACTGGATCTAACTAGTTGTAGAGGGTAAGGGAACCAAGAGGATGACACCTGCCTATTATGATATACTCTCTCCCCACCTTCCATATTTGATTTGGGTCCTTAGTGCCCCTCCAGCAGCCCAAGTGCGGTATGGTCCTAGTCTTACCTCCAGCTCCAGAAAGACACTAGGTTTAATAGTTCTCCCTGCTAAGCAAACAGGGAGCAGATGATCCACTCCCCTCCCTTGGAAGTCTGATCCTCCCCCCTTTTTTTTTTTACTAGGAGCCCTAAAAGATCAAGTTGCTGTTTAGCTTTTACTGACTGTCGGTTTAATCCCTAAGCTTCAGCCTCACCTGTTTTTAAACAATGGGGATGGTTACTGTTCTGTACCTAGAATACCTGTTCCAGTTAATAACAATGTTTGTACTGTAATGTATTTTGTTGTTCTTACTAGGGATATCCAGTTAGTGCCCTGACTTCATCTATGGAAGTATTTTATGCAGTTTATATTTTATCTCTGGGTCCACTTATTTTACTCCAGACTTTTTTCTACCCAGTTACAAAATGGAGTCAGATATTATGCAGCAGCTTTCCTGATACCCAGGTCAGTCTGGTATAGGGCGCCTCGTGGGGGAACGCTGTCACCCTTGATGTTCTTCTATGTTAGACCCTATGGGGTGGATGTCCAGGCTGGCAAATCCCACTATGAGACCCCTGGGCAGAGAAGCACAGGCCTTTGGTTTTCTGTTATTCCTTTTATATTGCTGCCATTATGGTAGATACCGTGGCACTGTTTTTTTCCCAAAAAACATTATCATTTGAATAATCCAATGAAACATGCAAGACTATTCCAACACTTTCAGAAGCAGGTTGCAGATGTTATCTATTTACAGAAAACCCACCTGACCCCTAGGGAAAATCATAAGCTTACCGGGAAGACCGATACCAGGTATATGCTTCATGTTACCGCAAAGGGAAGGGATGTGGTACGTATAATCATTCTCATTCAATCCACTACCCCTGTCTCCCTGACCCAAAAAAATCTTCGACCCCATGGCAGGTATGTTATACTGACTGTCCGTTTTGTACTCCACTGAGGTGACCTTGGTGAATGTATACTTATCACCTCTCTCAACACCCTTGTATTTATATGTTTCCTGTGAAAGTTACTAGACTCGCTTAAGGGTCAACTTATTTTGGGAGGTGAGGTTAATATAACACTATCCCCTGACCTTGATTCCTCAAACCCTGCTCATTAGAGCATCCAATGCCCAAAAATATTTGTGGGCAAACTCCCTCACCTAGAAATAGTGGACATTTGGCGATAATTTTCCCCACTACAGGCATACCTCCCCGGACATGGCACATACTTCTGCCCAGACTATTTTTTGCTACTACTTGAGCATTTTGCTATGATTCAAGACATGATCTATGGCCCTTCCATCCTATCTGATCATAACTCTCCACTCCTAAAGAGGAATCTCAGGAAGTTGAGGCAATCCACTTTATGGAGATTTAATACTTTCCTCCTTAAAAACATAGAGTTTCACTCCCAGATTACTGACTGCCTTAAACAGACACACTGAAAACCATAATCGGAGAGGTTATAGCATACACTTCCCCGAAAAAACATCAATGAGACCTCCAATATGAGCAATTGATGGAAGAGTTGTCCACTCCACCTTCTATACTGCCCAAGGGATACAGAGGTAGCAGCCGTATAAGAACTCTAAAGGCAGAAATACAAAAAATGATGGACCTCAAGGTACAATAAGCTTTGTCCTATCTCAGGCATTATTACCATGAGTGTGGTCATCAAAGTTCCAGAGTGTTGCCCCAAAGGTTACAAGTGCAAAAAAAAGCTGCCTGTATCCTTCAGCTTAAGGACCCCGACAATGGCAAATTGCTACATGATTCACAGGGAACACTATACTAATGCTGGAATTATTTATGTTTTTCTTATTCTGTTTCTCCCTACCAGGGCAGGCCGCTCCTTCCACTGACCCCCCCCAGCCCCATAACCCAACATCCCGTGGACATACCTTGATTCCAGTCTTCCCCCATGGCTTGTCCCCATGGCGGGGGTCGGCGGTTCCCACCTGCTGATGGAATGGATCCGGTTCCCAGAAGAGGGCCCTGTAGCATAGGTGTGGAGCCTGTGACAGGACAGTTTCATCCTGCCCTGCTGCTGGCAATTTTACATTTTTTCCTCCCATTGGAAGAGAGGACATGCAATGCCATCCAGACATGCCTACGCACGCTCCCATGCATAAGATGTCGATGGCCACCACTTCCCCACTCCCAACATTGTGGCCCTGGCTCCCAGTACCCCCCTCCACTTCTAGTGGTCAGGCAAAAGCTGGGGCCAGTGTCATCCCCCCTTCCCAGAGAAAGAGAGTTTTCCTCTGGATGTTCAATCCTCCTCTCCGTGGCCGATCCCCGACATCACTCCTGACCCTAGGTTGCCAGTGTGGTGGCAGATGAGGCTTGGTGCCTCATCCCTCCATGCCACTGGGTCAGCTATTCTGGGATTATTATAAGACACTTTACATCAAAACAGCAAGCCCTTCTCCTTTCCTAATACAGGAGTTCCTTTCCAGCCTTGCTGTTCCATCACTGACCAAGGCTCAGCAAGAATCCTTTAATGCCCCAATTCATTTAGGGCAGTTACAGTTACCTCTCAAGGAAGTAAAAGCTCTTAAATGTCCAAGGCCTGATGTGTATCAGGTTAAGCAGTAAAAGTCCTTTTCACCTGTTTTACTACCTCACCGACTGGATGCATTTCAGACAGTGCAGAAGGATGATTATCCCCCTCCATCATGGTCATTAGCCCCTCTTTCTGCCTTTATGAGACCAGGAATAGCTGCTACCTCCCCCACCTCCTAGCATCCTGTTTCCATTTTAAATGTGGATTATAAATTATGTATGTCCATATGGGCCATAAGGTTAGATGTACTTCTTGCCCTTCTATTGGACCTGATCAATCAGGTTTCCTCTGTCAGAGGCAAACAAAGGATAATATTCATTGTACTCTTCTTATGATGGAACATATGACACAACAGTCCATCCATGCAACTCTTATAAGCCTGGATACTGAGAAGGTGTTTGACAGGGTGTCCTGGAGTTTCCTCTGGGACACTCTGTCAGCCTATGGGCTTCCTCCCTTTTAGAACTGCTACAACGTCTGTACACTAACCCTCAGGAATATGTTAAAATTAATGGTTCACTGGCCCCACCCCATATTGCAAAGGGGCACACAACAGGGTTTCCCATTGTCACCGTTATTATTCACCCTATATATTGGGCCCTTGGCAACAGCTATTAGAATAACCTCAGAGGTGGAGGGAATCCTACTAGGTGGCTCCTGTAATACAGTTACATTGTATGCAGATGATATTCTTTTAACCCTTCTTGAACCTGAAATTTCCATCCCAGTGGCTTGATCGGTACTCCAAGTATTTGGCTCACTTTCTGGTTGCTCCCTTAATCTCCACAAAACAGAAGTTTTGGCATTACATTATAGTCCATTCTTAAGGCTTTGCCAAACTTCCTCACTAAAATGGAGAAGAATTAAAATAAAATATTTAAGGATCCAGTTTCCTATGCACCTTTCTAACCTAGAGCTTCTTAATTATGAACCCCGGACTCTCTCCACCACACAGGATTGTGCTAGATGGAGTCAGCTACATCTTCCCTTCTTTTCCAGAATCACCATTCACATGAACTTATTACCCAGAACACTGTACTTCCTTCAAACTCTACCTATTGTGCCTGCACCCTATTACTTTAATTCCTGGAATAAATTGATCTCTCGCTTCATTTGGGGAGGCCACCACCCCACTATTAATTTTTCACTTCATCTTCCCATGACAGTTGGGGAGGGGGTTTAACCTTCTCAACTTACTGAACTATGCAAGGGCAGTCCATTGTAAGACTTCGAGGCATGGTAGCACCCCTGTGGTTAGGGCTGCATTGGCAGTTCAATGTTAAACCCAATTTTCTGCACCTTAATAACTTTGCCATCGTTTGACAAAACAGCACAAAATTTGGCATGCAGTCAGTCTGTTAGAGTCACAAGACATGAACATTTTTGTGACGGCATCTTGTATAGTTTTCAAGATACAGAGCACCAAAAAAAATGAAAAATATCTACTCTATGCTCAACATTGGATAATTTTGCTCTCACCTACAGCCTAGACCATATGGAATTTCTTCATGGAACTTTCAGGGATGATGGGGCATGTGCCAAGGGTGTGCCTTTGGATGGTTTGGTGAAAATATCTGAAACTATTCTTGAATCATAGCAATTTTCTGAGATAACATTCAAGTTTGACTGGTAAAAAAAAGCTATTGTGACTGCTCCTTTGCATGATTTATCTCTCGTGTTGAAAAAAACAAAGATTTTGTCAGCTGCCATTTCCTTTTCTCTCTTTCAACTCACAAACACTGAAAATGCATAAAAAAAATCTGTTTAAAAAAAACACCTGGCTAAATGGGACCTATTTAGCTAGATTCTGCTGTTTGTTTTAAAACTTTGCCAGAAATACGTTTTCTGGGCACCCAAAATCCAGGGTGCCCACTTAGTAAGAGGAACCATTCACCCTCATTTTCTGTATGAGAACAGTAGGACTTTCTTGACTTCTGCAGCCGCAGCTCGAACTCATGCTGCAGGCTGCAGTAAGAACAGTGAGACACCATTTCCCTGGTGTTAAGTGGCACCCCCTCTTCCTGTCCCTTCCTGTATATAATGTTGCCTGGTGTCTAGTGGCCCCCTCCAATCATTGTCCCCATAACTGTTTTATCTTTCCATGGTGTCCAGTGGCATCCACCCTTCAATCACCATCCCTGTTAGGTTTTGGTCTTTCCCTTGTATCTAGTTGCACCCCCCACCCCCCAATCGCCATGCCGTAATTTATTTATCTTTCCCTGATGTCTAGTAGCACTTCCCCCCCTCCAATCACAGTCCATGTCATTGTTTTATCTTTGCCTTGTGCCTAGTGGCATCCCCTACCCTCCGATCCCCATCACTGTTGGCTTTAGGTCTTTCCTTGGTGTCTAGTGGTATCCCTTGCCCTTCAATCCCCATCACCATTGGTTTTTGGTCTTTCCCTGGTGTCTAGTGGCACCCCCACTCTCCAATTGCTGTCCCCATAGTTTATTTATCTTTCTCTGGGGTCTAGTGGCACCCCTACCCTCCAATCACTGACCACATCATTGTTTTATCTTTACCTGGTGTCTAGTGGCAGCCTTCCACCTTCCAAACACCATCCCTGTTACTTTTTACACTTTCCCTGGTGTCTAGTGGCACTCCCTACCCTCCAATCACCATCCCCGTGATTTATTTATCTTTTTCTAGTGTCTAGTGGCACCTCACACCCTCCAGTCACCATCCCCATCATTGTTTTATCTTTCCCTGGTGTCTAGTGGCAACCTTCCACCCTCCAATCACCATTCCTATTACTTTTTAGACTTTCCCTTGTGTCTAGTGGCACCCCTACCCTCCAATCACCATCTCCGTGATTTATTTATCTTTTTCTGGTGTCTAGTGGGACCCCACACCCTCCAGTCACCACCTCCATCATTGTTTTATCTTTCCCTGGTTTCTAGTGGCACATCCCATCCTCCGATCACCATCCACGTTGGTTTTTGGTCTTTCCTTGATGTCTAGTGGCACCCCCACCCTCCAATCACTGTTCTGCTCTGAAATACAGAAAACTATCCCTCAATTTTTTCTTTTTTTTAACCTGCAAAAGAAAAAGGTCCCTCGCTCTGATCTGACCCCTACAACCCCACCTCCCGCTCATCCCCCACCACCCCACACACCCCCAGTACACCCCTGCACACCATCATTCACCAGAACAGGTCACAGGGCAAAAATCCATTCTCACATTGAAAACACGTCTTGCTGCTGGAACAGGGGACTGCAATATGAGAAACTAAGGTAGGTGCAGTTCAAAGTATTTAAATTGATTTTTTAAACTTTGATGCATAACATTGCCATTTTTGCATATTTTCATCCCAAATTTTCAACATGGACTTTTGGGGATGCCACTTCATGAACAGTGCAGTGGAATTGCACAACTCCATCCCAAAAGGTGATTTCATGGTCTTTTGGAGAAATCACCTTTTGGGCAGGATTTGAAAATTTTCACCGCCCTTGTTCCTGGGGTAGAGTCATAAGAAGGCTATGTGGAACATTTGGATTCAATTCCCTTGTTCATGAGGTGGGGTCATAAGAAGGCTATGTTGAACATTTGGGGTCAAAATATGTAAATATGGCAAAGTTATGTGCATGCGTTGAAATCTTACTACGCCCACTCGTAACTTTGGTAATTTTAAATATTTTCACCCCAAATTTTCAACATGGCCATTTTTTTACATCTCTTCATGAATGTGACAGCTGTCATTTTTCAACTCCTGGTCAAAATGTGTTTTCTCACCTGTGGCGTGGAATGACATTGTGGTGGCATGGAATGATGCTTCAGCAGGGATTTGAAAATTCTCAGCATGGAGTTCATAAGGTGGTGTAATCACAAGGCTGTGCTGACAATTTGGTTGCTGTTTTGACTGAAATGCAAGTTCAGGGCCCAGAGGGCACTGCGCTTCCATGGCAACATACATGTATGTGTCTATGGAGGGATGGGAGCGCAGGGCACTCTGGGCCCTGCACTCCCACAGGGAAGTGAGGATATTATTAAAGTATCTCAAAAAGTAAGGAAATTATTTGCAAAAAACTGTGTTAATGCACCAGTTGGGTTAACATAACACCACAAAAGTAGGGAAATGTTGCGTCAGGGTTTCCAAACCTAATGGCCCCCACTCCCAAGTGGCAAAAGGAAAACAAATAGGGTTTGGGGTCTCCAGAGTCTTGGTGAATCAGTGGTGGGGTCTTCCTTGGGGGCTGTCAACTCTAATGTTCCCTCCTCTGCCCTGTGGGCCCTGTGTGAAGAAAGGGAATCATGTGTGATGCTGGTTGCTCACAGAATGGAGTGGGGGTTAGGGCTGACAGCCCCCAAGGAAGACCCCTCCACTGATTCACCAAGACTCCAGAGACCCAAATCCCTTATGTTTTTTCATTTGCTGGGGGGGTGGGGGACTTTAGGACTGGAAACGCTAACACCACATTTCCCTACTTTTGTGGTTTTAAGTTATCTAAATCATGCACAACGCAGTTTTGAAAATAATGTATGTACACTATATATATATATATATATATATATATACACACATATATATATATATATATATATACTGTATATATAAATATAAATGACATGTATGATTTAGGCAGGTTGCTATTTTCTAGTCCAGGAAATAGTCCGCATCTGTCTGAATTTTCAAACTTTATGGCCAAACATTGAGTGTATGATCTAGCCTCCACAACCTTCCTGCTCTTGCACAAATGTTCTATTATTTGTAGAGTCCTGGCCACATATGCCTATTTTCTTTCCATACAAACTGACCAAATGTTTTGGAGATGGCATCAATTAGGATTAATTTATATTTTCTGGGTTTTTTTTTACATAATTTTTTTTTATTTTTTAAATAAAGATACAAAACAATCATTAAGCAAAAAATCATGATATAACACTTCATTGCAAGCAGTTTTATTAGATTAAAAGAAAAATTATACACATATTATCATTGTGTTCACACAGGTGAGACCTAGTACAGGAGAAATGCTAACCACTATAAGCGTGTGAATTAGAAATTACCCCTGACAGTCTAGCTAACTACTCAGGTGGAGATGAGCCACGCCAATAAGGCTGTTGATGATTACAAAAGCAGGAGAAATTAGACTTCAGCTCAGTTTAAGTTGTAGAAAAGGGCCCCAAATCTCTGAATTTATCAAACTTCCCTAAAATAAAATGGCTCAGTTTTTCATTATTTGCAGTACAGCCCATCAAGTTATAAAATTCAGCCACAGTTGTAGCTTGAATACTTTTCCATTGTTTCAGGATTAACCTTTTAACTGCCAAAGTTGCAGCTAAAATCCATAGTTTCTGAGGGAGAGACAAAGTACAATTCTGCAGTATTATACCCAATATGTAAAGTTCTGAACTGAAGGGAAAGTTAAACTGTACACATGTAGTGCAGATCTTATGTACAGTTTGCCATAAATTCGCAAGCATTGGGCATCCCCAAAGCATATGTAATGTACCTTCCTCTTGATTACACCTAGCACACTGGTTATTTGAGGCATGACCCATATTAAACAGTTTAACTGGAGACAGGTAATAATAATGAAGGATTTATATTGAACTAACTTACCTTGTGTTTCTCTACAACACTTGTAAGCCATTCATCATGAGGAGCGCCAGTCATCTTCAGAGATCTCACATTTGAGCTCTGTCTCCCACTTAGACTTAGCTGATAGAGTCAAGAAGGCAGAACTGGAGGAGTTAGAGAGTAACTTGTAAATGCACCCGGCCCCCTTTCTCAGAGAACCACAGTTGATAATTTGATCCCTTTGAGTATTAGTGGGAGGAGACAGGTCAGGTTGCAAGATCTGCTTCTGTAGTAAGGTTCTATACTGTAAAAAGTAGCGGAACTGGTGTTTCTGAAGTTTATATTTATCTCTGATCTCAGTGAAAGAAAGCAGAATATTAGAATCCCAGCTAATCAAGCCTCTGAGTTTCCCAAACTGTGTTCCTTAGCACTAGTTTGTTCTTAAAAGGGGATCATTCCAAATAGGGCCGAATGTAATGGAAGGAGATCAGGGTTAAGGATCAAATTACTTTTTTTCAGACGTTTGAAGGTAGTTATCAAACATAAGTTACCATTAAAGCTGACAGACATGGCAAGGTAAATGATTTTCCACAGTTTGCTTTGGGGGAGTTCTTTTGCTGAGACACTTCAGGAAGTGCTTGTGTTTAGTAACAGATTCCAGTTAACTTCTGAGTTTTATAACAAGCTTATGTAACTGAGTTTATATAGCTGTGTGCTCTTTCTACTACCTTTAGTTCTAAAGTGATTTTCCACAGTCTGCTTTCGGGGAGTTCTTTTGCTGAGACACTTCAGGAAGTGTTATGTTTGGTAACAGATTCCAAGTAACTTCTGTGTTTTGTAACAGGTTCTATGTAATTCTTCTGTAGTTTACAGAAGAAAGTCTTTTTTTTTTTACCTGATTGTTTTTATAGACACACAGGGCCCGATTCCAGGATGAATGTCGCAACTCGCCAGCGCTTGCAAGTTGTGACATATGCCGCTACACCGAGGACCTTGTGCCACATTCTAGAACAGGCAGGGTCCCTGGCGACTACAAGCCACATTACCACCCTCTGACAGGGTGCAGGTCACTCATGGCACGGCCCTCCAATGCCTCACTCCCCGACATCATGGTAATGCCTTGCAGGGCTGGAGGGGTTGGGGGCCACAGGACTACCATGGGGTGTGTGGCATGCATGTCAATAGCAGCATGTCAGTGCACCAGGGCTGTGAACTGCCCTATGGGGCAATACCCAGGGATTGGGGTGTGGGGGTGCTGGCAGCCCACAGAGTGCTGCCCTGCCAATGGGGGTCAGGTGGGGGCCTATATGGGACCATGGGGGAGTGGCTGTTGGGGCATTAGGCACAGAGGTACACCCATGGTGGACATAGGGTACAGTTAGACCAGTTAATAGCTGGTCTAACTGTACTTAGACCGCTGTCTTCCGGGGCCAACTCGGAATAGCACATTTGTTATTATGTCAGCCTCCCTCCTAGAATCGGGCATAACAGCTGCCTTAAACCCCCTTGCACCACGTCACAGGGAGTTTCTGGCATAGCCAATGATGTAGCCTACCTTTGGCGCAGGCAGCCTGTGCCATATCGCAGGCTGCCTTCTGGAATACCAGTCGGCGTAACACATGGTGTAAAGTGCTACTTGCGCCATTTGGTTTGGTACAAGTCACCTTTCGACATGCGTAACCCATTCTGGAATCGGGCCCAGAGTACCAAAGGAACAACCCAACCACCCTCAGGTGGTTTAACTTTATAGTGGTAGGCCAAGCCACATCTACTTAAAGATACAGGAACAGTTAGGCAGCACAGCACAAGCAATGGCCTAGCTGGTATATAGGCAGAAGTACATAAGCTGCAGCTAACAACTAGGTTCACAAGGGCACATACAAGAGGAGGAGAGTGAAGCTGTAAGTCACTACAGAAAAACAGAGACAGGGAGAGAGGGAGAAGGGAAAAAAGGGTTCGCACGCACAACAGAGAAGAGGATTAGGAGATAGCAGATAGCAATTAGGAGGCATAATCAGGCAGAAGAGTGAGGATGGTAACAGTCATGATGGGAGTGGTGCAATGCAGTAGTTGTGTAGCAGCAGTCTTCACGGAGACATTCTGGCAGCTACGATACTGCCCTATCTGCAGACACCTCTCTGGGCTGAGGGAGGAGGTTGCCTGTCTCCGCGCAGAGTTGGCCAGGTTACAGGCAACATCCACCCTCACCCAGAGACCACCGGGTCCACAACATGAACCTCATAGGATGCCCAGAAAGAAGCGTGACTGGACCACACTGTGCTCAAGTAGGATGAGGAGGTGGAGTCAGAAGCACATTCCCCAATCGGTCCAGCTGAATAACTCCTACACTGTTTTGGAAGAACTGGAAAGCCCCACACAGGCACCTGCAGCTGGGACCAGGGAGGATGGTCAGGACCTCCAAGCTGGAGCCCCAGGGAAAGGGGACAGGGGACCACAGAGGAAGGGGAGGGGGAAGCGTCTCCTAGTGGGAGACTTTGTTGTCCGGGGTGTGACATTAGGGACATCTATCGGGGGAGAGGGAGGTCAAGTGCATCCCAGGAAGTGCTGCATGGAGGGATGGGAAACAAATCCATAGGATTGCTAGGGCAATAGCCAGGAGGAAGGAACTGGATGTCATTGTCTACCTGGGGACCAATGACCTGGTAGGGAGAAGAGTGGAGTTGGCCAGAGTCCAGGAGGATTTCAGGAAGCTGGGGGGGGACCTGGAATAGGTAGCATGTTCCATCTCATTCTTGGAGGTGCTACCTGTCCAAGGCACAGGGGAGGATAGGGCACTCCACATCCAAGCCTTCAACATCTGGTTGAAGGACTGGTGTGGAAAGGAAGGATTTGGCTTCATAGGGGACTGGGACCCCACCTGGGCAGATGTAAGCTTATATTAGGAGGATGGCCTGCATCTTGGTGAGAAGTTGGAATGCTTCAGCAGAGAGCATTTAAACTGGCCAATGGGGGAGAGTCAGGAGGGATAGGTGGCTTAGGATCACTCCCCCATGGCAGCATGCAAAAACACAAGTTGACAACAGGAACAACCGAAGGAAGCAAGGAGGAGGAGTAGGCAGGTGAAACATGTAAAAGGGGGGATGGGGGGCAGGAGCACATGAACAAGAAAACCAGGGTGGGGAAAACAGGCAAGGGAGAGAGAGAACAAAAACAGAGGGAGGGCAGGGTATAAAACATGGAAGGTCATGCTCACAAATGCCCGCAGTCTGGGAAATAAGGTTCCAGACCTGGAAGCCTTGATGACAGATGCAGACCTTGACATAGCAGCAATAACAGGGACATGGAACTCTGCTAATCACGGCTGGGATGTCAATGTACCAGGCTATGCACTATTCAGAAGGGACAGGGAAGGTAAAAAGGGAGGGGGTAGCCCTGTACATCAGAGAAGGCATAAAGGCTACAGAAGTACAGGGAAGATAGGGGGAGGCTGAGGCAATGTGGGTCACCCTTGAACCAGGGAATGGCACAGCAATACGTACTGGGGTGATCTACAGACCTCCGGCACAGAGTGAGGAAGTGGACAGGGTACTAATAAAGGAAATTCATGACATGGCAGCTAAAGGTGAAATCCTGCTGATGAGGGATTTCAATATGCCAGATGTAGATTGGACCACGCAGGCAGCTGCTTCAGCAAGAAGCATGGCCATCCTAGAATCCCTGCAGAGGGTTGGACTCAGACAGCTGGTGCATGAGCCAACCAGAGACAAATCTATTCTGGACCTGGTATGAACCAATGGAAACAGAGTAGAAGGAGTCCAAGTGGAAGGGCAGCTGAGATCCAGCGACCACCATGTGATGTGGTTTGGCTTGGAGACAGGGACTCAATTAAAACATACAAGGGCAAAAGTATTAGATTTCAGGAGGGCAGATTTCAATGAAATGGGCAGATGATTAAGAGCAGCCTTGGAGAAGGGAGAGGTAATGGAGGGAGTGGAAGAACGTTGGGGGAAACTAAAAGGAGCTATAGGGAAGGTAACTAACCAATGCCTTAGGATAGTGGCCAAAGGGAAAAGAAGGAAACCACTACGGTTCTTTAAAGAGACAGCAGACAAAGTAAGGGCTAAAAGAGCAAGTTTCAGGAAGTATACGGGAACCCAAAGAGAGAAGAACAGGGAGGTGTACATTTAATGTCTAAGGGAAGCAGGGAAGGCTGTTAGGAGAGCCAATGCACAGGCAGAGGAGGGTTTAGCACAGACTGTGAAAAAAGGGGACAAGACATTCCATAGGTATATGAGTGATAGAAGAAAAACCGGGGGAGGATTGTGAGACTCAAAGGGGTGGAGAGAGAGTGTAAGGAGGGGGATCTAGACAAAACAGAAATACTGAACAAATACTTCTGTTCAGTATTCACTAAGGAGGGAGAGGGTCAAGGACCACAGTTGTGGAGAAGAGGCAATTGGGGGGGAGAAGTGGACACCAGTCCATTCACAGTGGAGAGAGTTCTGGAGGAACTTACAAAGCTGAAGGTGGATAAAGCCATAGGGCCAGACCACATACACTCGAGGATATTAAGGGAGCTGAGAAGAGAACTAGCAGCGCCTCTGGCTGCCCTGTTCACAGAGTCACTCAACACAGGCATGGTTCCAGAGGACTGGAGGAGGGTGCATGTAGTTGCACTGCACAAAAGTGGCAGTAAGGAGGAAGTGGGGAACTACAGACCAGTCAGCCTCACCTCAGTGGTGGGGAAGATCATGGAGACACTGCTGAAAGAAAGGATAGTGGCACACCTGGAATCCAATGGTGCCCAGGATCTGAGGCAACACTGATTCACAGCAGGAAGTTCTTGTCAAACAAATCTGATAGAGTTCTTTGATTGGGTGACTAGGGAAGTGAATCAGAGAGGGGCGGTAGACATCACCTACCTAAATTTCAAGCAAAGCCTTTGATACCGTCCCACACAGAAGGTTGGTTAACAAGATGAGTAGTCTGGGCATGGGACATAAGGTGATACATTGGGTTAGAAACTGGCTGATAGACAGAAGACAGAGGGTGGTGATAAATGGGATCCAATCTAGGGAGAGAGAGGTGACCAGCGGAATACCACAAGGATCAGTACTGGGACCAGTCCTGTTCAATATCTTCATTAGTGACATTGCAGAGGGGTGGAAGGAAAGGTCTGCCTATTTGCAGATGACACCAAGATCTGCAACAGAGTGGATATTCCAGAAGGGGTGCAGAAAATGAAGAGGGACCTGGAGAAACTTGAAAGATGGTCAAAGGTGTGGCAACTGAGGTTCAATTTCAAAAAAGAGCACGATAATGCACCTGGGTAGGGGGGAACCCTGGGGAGAGCTACAGAATGGGGGGGAGATGCTGACTGTCACCAAAGTTGAAAGAGACCTAGGGGTTATCATATCTGATGACCTTAAGGTATCAAAGCAGTGCACAAAGGCTGCAGGAAGGGCCAGTGGCATGCTGGGGTGCATAGGCAGAGGCATTACTAGCAGGAGACAGGAGATGTTGATGCCATTGTATAAAACACTGGTAAGGCCTCACCTGGAGTACTGCGTGCAGTACTGGGGACCACACATGTGTAAGAATATAGACAGGATGGAGGCTATTCAGAGAAGGGCAACAAAGATAGTGCATGGCTTGCATCATAAAACATATGAGGAGAGACTAAGAGTCCTCAATATGTACTCATTAGAGGAGAGGAGAGAAGAGGAGAGAAATGGGGGGACATGATAGAAACTTTCAAGTACCTCAAGGGCATCAACAATGTACAGATGGGGGATCTTTTCCAATGTAAGAAAAGATATCAGAATGAGGGGACACAATTTGAAATTGGAGGGGGGTAGATTAAGAGGTAACGTGAGGAAGTTTTTCTACACAGAGAGGGTGGTGGATGCTTGGAACAGTCTGCCACAAGAGGTGGTGGGGCAAGCACAGTGGAGGGATTTAAACATGCCTGGGACAGGCACAAGGGAACATTGGGTGGGGAGGGAGTGATGAAAAGCCATTGATCACTTAGATTCAGTGACTGCATACAAGTTTAGGGCTTATGGGGAGACTAGATGGGCCTAGCAGTCCTTATCTGCCAACGATTTCTATGTATCTATATATCTATGTAAATCAGATAGTACATTAGGTGCCATCAACTCCCTTTCCATGACCACCCACAGAGGTTTCTGTTTCCTAGTTATTTTATTGATCTGAAGGTGTAAAACAGTTTGCTTGGCTAAAAGGCAATTTGATACTTTTCCCAACAAGGTAAAGCCATACTCTCCTCTTCGTGTATGGCACAGAGTTTTTTAAGGCTAATTCTGGGGGGTTTATTATTCCAAAGGAAAGCTCTAGTCATAGAATTAAACTTATTAAGCTGTGTGCAATTCAAGAGGGTAGGAATATTCTAATACAGATAAAAAAGTTTGGGGGCCAAAACCACTTTAAATGTATTGATTTTTCCCCAGAGCGATAAATTCAGCTTTCCCCATCTGCTAAAATCAAACTCTAACTCCATTAAAAGAGGTTGTAGATTGAGTTCTAGCCACGATTCCAGGTTTAAGTTATTTTCAAACCAAGGAAAGTGATTAACTGGCTACTAATGACAGGAGGTATATTTGCACATACTGCTTTGGTCTTATTCCAATTCATTTGTAGACCTGAGATGGTTTCAAAGTGATCAGTGGACTTCTTAAGAGCCTCATATGATTGGAGGGGCCTAGAGATTGTTAAGAGAAGGTCATCTGCAAATGCAAAGACCTTATGCCCCCTTTTCAACACCTAAATTCCATGAATAGCTGCATTAGTCTGAACATGCCTGATCAGGGATTCCATAGACAAAATAAACAGATAAGGAGAGAGCAAGCAACATTGCCTTTTTCCTTTTGACAGAAAAATTGTATCTGAGAGAACACCATTAGTGAGAATTTGAACTTTGGCACCTTTATACAAGGTTGAAACCCAGCTACTGAACGTTATGCCACATCCAAATTCAGTGAGGGTAGCAAGCATACTGTATATGACCTGTCTTGGGAATTGAAAGCTTTAAAAATGTCAAGAGATAGGATATTATAGGGGAGTTTGCTTGATGACATTGATTAGTCTCCTGATGCTGCCCAAAGCCTTCCTCCCAGGGACAAAACCTACCTGTTCTAAACCCACTAAATCTTGAACTATTAATTGGACTCTCATGGTCATTACATTTTCCATTTTTTTAGATACAGAAATAGTACTTCCTTTTGAAAGGTTGCAATCCCAATATCACTTGACGGGCCAGGGACGCTTCAGATATCTCCAAGTTAGAACCTACCTTCTTCATAACAAGACAAGTAGAACACATCTTCCAGATGCTGCCCCTTTGCTATTATAATTACTCATGGGAGCTACTAAGGAAGAAACCTGGTTTCAGTTGCTAGGAAATACAGTATGTATAGAAGCCTCCAGAACCTCATAGGGGATTCGGCACAATCCATACTTGATGCCTGGAACCGAAATCTTAATGATTTAATACCGTACTCATGGTTTAGGCATACCGTCCTTTCAGTTAAATTCACTTCTTTAATATGGAGGGAATTTGTATGGAAGTGTAGAAACATGTATTTTACACCCTAGCCAGATTGATAACAATTTTAGCCCCAGGTATATGTTTTTGCTGGAGAAAATGTGACCACTTCCCAGCTGATCAGGTCCATATTTTATGGTCCTGTCCCATTCCTGCTCCCTCTTGGAAAGACATTTCTGGCAAATTGCAGCTGCCCTCTTCTACACCTGGGGCCCGATTTTCAAAGGTTGATGCAGAGCTTATGTCAAGCCCTGTTTCAACCCCGCTGTTTGGTGCAATTACACCAAACTCCTTTGATTCAACTGCACCCAATTTTAGTACATTGGTCACAGTTTCGACAGTTTCCACAGTTTACAGCAGCCTGCATCAAAGATTTGGCACAAGCCCTGTAAAATGGGTCCAACAAATGGCACAAGTTGACGAGAGGGGAGCTGGTTTAACTTGTGGCATTTGGGGCATAGGACTAAAAATCCCAATCGGTGCCAAGAGACTGCGGCAAGAAAAAAATTACTTACCATAGTAATATTGTTTCTTCCAGGGGATCCCTCATTATGCTTAATACATTGAAAGTTAGCCTGGTGCCTAGAGCTGCCCTGGAGCGCGTAAACTATATGCAAATTAGGCACAAGGAAACAGAGGAGAAACATAGAAACATAGACTTTGACAGCAGATAAGGACCACTTGGCCCACCCAGTCTGCCCATTTCCCTACCTACTGGATAAACTGCAGATCCTAGTTAACCAACAGCCTACTCCTCCTACCTCCTACTAGAATAGCCTTATGTCTGTCCCATGTGTTCTTGAATTCTCCCCACTGTTTTTGACCCCATTACCTCATTTGGAAGGCTGTTACATGCATCCACCACCCTCTCCATGAAAAAAATACTTCCTCACTTTTCCCCTGAGTGATCCCCCCTCTATCTTTAAATTGTGCCCCCTTGTTCTTGAACATCTCTTTTTCTGAAAGATGCTACCCTCTTGGACTTTGTTGATTCCCTTGAGGTACTTGAAAGTTTCTATCATGTCCCCCCCCTTTCTTCAAGGGTCACACTGTCACCTGCCTCCACAGAACTACACATCGGGGAGCAGACACAGAGAAGGCCTGTAAAGGTGCTCTGTGGAACCCCCCTCCAGCACACTCTTGCCTGCCTCCACAGAACTACACATCAGGGAGTGGACACAGAGAAGGCCTATAAAGGTAAAAGCCTGTTCCTGCTCTCAGCACACTCTAGAAGGGTGTTTACTGGTGTCTGCACTGGGATTTTTTGTCTGCTAAGATCTACTCATAGACTCTGATTTCTGGGCTTTCTCCACATACAGGCAGTGTTGTTGGGCTTTTCTGTCTGTTGCTTTAAGGAAGTTTGATATTCTGTCTGACCTGCCTGCATTTACTGGTTTCCTGCACTGCGGGGGGTGGGCAGCTTAACTAGGAGCTCCTTTAGGGTTGTATTGTGATCTATAGCTGTACTTAGTGAGACATTAACTGTACTTCACGCTGAATATTAAGCTAAGATTTTCAGGTGTGTCTCTGCCTTACCTGTTCCATTTCTCCCCCATCACCATTACTGTCTCTCTTCCCTCAGAATCCTGAACATGCACAGTGTGGTCTAGCAGCTATCCTTTGTCTGCCTTCCCACCTTAGAGTGTAACCTTATACCTCTTTGTTCCTTACCTCCTTAGGTGCTCTCCACAGAACTACACATCAGGAAGCAGACGCAGAGAAGTCCTGTAAAGGTAAAGGCCAGTTCCTGCTCTCAGCACACTATAGAAGGGTGTTTATCCATTGACACTTTGCGTTGACTCCCCACCCGCCCTGCCACCCTCCCACCCAAGGCCGACCCTCTTTTTATTGACGTCACTGGTTATGTGATGGTCATGTGACCCCCTCACCTGTTTTTTTCTAAGTCTCCACTTTTCCAGCAGCAGGTCATCAGACTTTGCCACCAGAGGGCAGCACACCCTTGTAGTACCTATCTGCTTTCTCCCAGCCTGAGATTCAATCCCAGTACCTTCTACTCTGGAGTCGGTAGCCCTACCACTGTACCACGTAACCAGCCCATCTCTCTCCCTTGCTCCAAGTATCTTAGCCCCTCCCCCAGGCCTCCTATCACTATGCCTCTCCTTTGGAGCTTACTATTGCTCATCTGTGGCCTGCCCACCTCCTCCATCCTCCATACTTCCTCTTCCCACAATATCCGTTTGCTCCTATCATTCCCCCACCATGTACCTTATGGTACCTCCAGCCTCACTGTGCAGGAATGGCTCATCCTCACCCCTCCAGTAGTTCCATCCATTCTCTCCCCCACCCTTTCCCCTCCTCCTTCCTTGCACATTTCACCCTTTCCATTCCCACCCCCTGTTCTACCACCTCATCCTCCCCTTTCGGATGCCCCAGACCCCCAAAATACAAACTTCATAACGCAGCCCTTCTTCGGCACTCCCTCCTCCTCCTTCTATCAGGAAACGTTCACCCAAATCCTGGGCCACCTCTCCAACGCTCCCCCACTAGCAACAGATGCATGGGCTTTGGCTCACTGCAATAAATATATGTGGCCTGCAAAAAAAGTTCACCTTGCTTCAAAGGTGGCTTACCCAGCACTCCCCAGACATACTGGCCCTGTCCAAGACGTGGCTCTCCAATGACACCCCAGACTTGGCCATGACCTTACCTGGCTATGCCCTTTACTGTGCTGACAGAGTGTGTAGAAGAGGTGGTGACTGCACCCTCTACATTAGGAACACCCTTCAATCCCTACCAGTCTCCCTTCCCCTGAACACAGTGCCCAAACACTCACAGCCAAGATACTCCTTGGAAACCCTGGCAAAACTCTAAAAGGCATGGCTGTCTACATTCCTCTGCTTAATCAGAGACTCGCCTTCACATCAGTCATGTCCTGTATCTCACAACTTCCCTCCAACAGTGAACTGATCACCACTGGGGACTTTAATGTCAACTGGCTTTCCCCCTCCTCCACTCCCTGTAAGGACTCGGCTGCTGCTCTTGACCTCACTCAGGTTATACTGTACAATCTCCTACCAGACCAAATGACAAATCAGACACCTCCTCATTGCTGGATCTCATTCTCACCAACTGCCCCAACAACTTCACTAAAGTCTTGGTACTTCCAGATGCCCTTAGCAACCATTGTCCTGTAGCTTGCTTATGGTCCAATAAATCACTTACTGCTCCCTCCACTGTCTCCTACTGTAGATGTCTAAAAAAGGGTATGCTTCAACACTTCAAAACCTACCTAGCTAACTGTGACTGGTCCCCGTATGTAGCGCCCAATCAATTGATACCGCCCTCTCACACTTTATAAATGCCTTCAACACCACGTGTGACATCTTTGCCCCTTTTCTCGAAACAAATCATTAAAAGCTGTAACACCTCCTGGATATCACAACAGTTGCTTGACCAAATGCAACACCATGATAATCTCTGGCATAAGGCCTTAGACTCCCAACTCCCACTGGACAGACAACAATATTGAGAGGCCAGAAACAAATGTAGCTGGGCCATTCACCAAGCCAAAGCTACCCATTATCAACAGGTGCCCTCCTCCACCTGGGGCTTGGGAAGAAATTTCTGGGAAAACATAAAGGAACTAAACGGGAAAACTGCTACCCCCCCACTTACCCAGCTCATGGTTAATGGTAACCTCATGCAGGACCCCAAGTCCATTGCAAACACCCCAAACACCACATTCTATGACCTCTGCATTGTCCTTCCGTCAACTTCTTGGCCCCCCCAGATCACACCCCCAATTGTAGCCCACCTTCTGACATCCCCCTTTTCCACCACCATATCATCTCACCCCAGGAGGCTAAGAGATAACTCTCCAAAGCCCTTGCCAAGTCCTACTTTAGTGGTGACTCCATTGACCTAAAGCTCCTCCGTCTAGCCCTCCAGGAGGTCCTTTAATCCCTCACCAAACTATTGAACCTGTCCCTCTGCCTTGGCCAATTCTCCGCCCTCTGGAAACGAGCTATCATCACCCCTATTTTCAAAAGTGGTGACCGTTTGTCCCCCAATAACTATCGGCCCATCTCCCTTCTCCCTCCCCGCTCCAAGGCTCTCAAAAAAATAGTGGTGGATCAGCTGATGGACCATCTGTCTAACACAACCTACTGTGCCCTGAACAACATGGTTTCTGCCAGGGCCACAGCACCACCTTTGCCTTCCTAGAATACTCCTCCTTCATCCATGGTGCCCTCAAACGTGGTCACCTTGTGGGGTCAGTGTACATCGACCACGCAAAGACATTCAGCACTGTTAACCATACTATGCTACTTGCCTTCCTGCCCTCCCTGGGGCTCTCAGTTGAAACAATAACCTGGTTCAAAGGTTACCTCTCAGACAGATCCCAGCAGGTGAAAATCAACTCCACTCTATCTAACCGGTTCATTCCGGAGTGCCCCAAGGCTCCATCTTGGGACCCCTCATCTTCAGCCTCTTCCTTAACTCCCTCCCCAGCTCTTGCTCTGGAAATATTTTTCTCTACATGGACAACGCAGTAATTTTCTGGAGCCACCTGAGCCCTGATTCTCTCCAGTGTGCCCTGCAGGGTTTCTTCACTGAAGCTGAGACATGGGTCAGTTTCCACTGATTAGTTCTAAACTATAAGAAAACAAAATTTATGCTGGCCTGGTGGCACTGAGGGCTGAGGCACTGGATGCCTTACCTCATGGTATGCTGGCGATCCAGGTTTGGGAACAAGCCCGGGCCATGAGAGGTCGGCGGGGGGGAGGGCGGAGCTGGATGGAGCTTCTGACAGACAAGCTCTTCTCTCCGGGGAGGTGCAAGGGGCTTCCACTGGCTGATGGCTGCTACCTGGTGGAGGCTGGGGGCAACACGGGCCAGGAGGAGCCAGGCACTAGACCTGGGGTGGGAGGAGAGGGGCCATTACCGGGAGCATTGGACTAATGCATGCCTCCACACGCATGCATACCCACTCCTGGGGCCCCTGGGGTAAAAATGGAGGAAAAAGCTGGTGGCAGGATAGCGACCAACTCCCCACAGGCTCCACTCCTGGGCTAGGCATAAGATAAACCCCAGTAATTCCGGGTGATGGGGCTGAGGGGGTCAGTCAGATGGAGGCTATCGGGGGGGGCGACAAAAAAAATTTTAAATGATGAAAAAAGAAAACGAAATCTATGATCTTTGACCACCATCAGAGCCCTCATCATGACTTCCTACTGACCATTATCAGTTCACTAGGATCCCCACTTGAGCAGGTTGAGTCTTTCAGATATTTAGGTGTCACCCTTGACACGTCCCTCACCTACCATGCCCATCTCCAGCATCTGTCCTTCGCTATCAACTCCGGGCTTGGGCTTCTGTACTGCCACAAACACTGCCTCCCCTGATGGCTATCCATCTAGCCATGACCTCTTTTGTCCTCTCCCTGGTAGACTATGGCATTGTCATCTACGGCATTGCTGACCCCACTGCCTTGCAATGCATCAAAGTAGCCCTCAACAAATCCTGTAGACTGGTCACTGGCTGTGACAGATGGATACACTCCTGCGATCTGTAAAAGTCTGCTCAATGGGTTACCATTTGATGCTTGTCTTAAGTACCATACATGCCTCCTGGCATAGAAAATTCACCTTGGACAAGCTCCATCTGGTCTGCACAGCTTCATCTGCCCTGCCCCACCAGCCAGAATCTCCCGTAGTACTACTGGGACCTCCCTTATTGTCCCCCAGTGTCGAACTTCCCTTGGTCAAAGAGCCTTTTTATACAGAGCACCCCTTTAGCTCAACAGCCTCCCCCTGATCTCCCTGGAACCTAGGATTGGCTCCTTCAAGACTAGTCTCAAAGCTCTTTTGCTAGAATTCTCAACCTGTGACTGTCTCTAACCCTATCTTTCCTTCTGCACTCCCCCACATGTCAGGGCTTAGTAACATAACTCCACCTCATAAATGGTTATATGTTACAGACATAAATGTGTAACATGTATTACCTAAGTATAATGGATAATGCTGGGTCCTCCTCACCCTAAGACAATTGTTCTGTTCCCCCATCTGTGTGTTTTTTTTGTATTTCTTTCTTTCTTCTGAACGTTGTATTGATAATATTGTATGCATAAGTCCATTTCTTGTTTCTCTAACCTGAACACTGTACTGCTTAATATTTGTATGTAAGTCCTTCATTGTTCTTTGATGTGGAGCCTTTATAAAGGAGTTTATGACTCAAAGGGTTGTAATTCCAAATGTTGTTAAATAAATAAAATATTACATATTTCATGAGAACTTCAGACTTGTGGCTATGCTGTGCTCTGCTGTTCAATGACAGATCTATTTTGAAGGCCTAAAAAGTGGAAGCTACAAATCTACTGTCCTAACTATACTGACAGTTAGAACAATTAGAGCTAACATCCTAGTGCTTTATGGGCCTCTCAGGCCCTTCTAAGACAGATTAAAATAAAACTATAGTAAACTGATATGTGCAATAACAACAAGCAATGCTCAAGCATTGGGAAGGCTGGGGAGGTCTCACACCCAAGGGTAGGGACGAGCGGTGTTCCACAGGGCTTGGTGTTGGGACCAGTGTTGTTTGGGATATTCATTGCAGACATATCATTGGACATCAAGAGCAAGACCAGTCTGTTTGCTGATGATAGCAAGATGGGAGCAGTGGTGGATGACCTAGGGGAATGGCAGGGGTTGAAGGATGATCTGACAAAGCTTGAAACCTGGTCAGACACCTGGCAACTGGGGTTTAATGCCAAAAAGTGCAAGGTGCTGCATTTTGGGGCAAAGAACCCAAGGAGGAGCTACCAGCTGCGGGGGGAGTGCAGCTAGCCCAGACAGAGGAGGAGAAGGATCTGGAGGTGCTCATTACTGGGTCACTGAACAACTCGGCACAATGTAGGAAGGCAGCTGCAAAGTTGCATTGCAAGGGGTATATCCTCGAGGAGGAAGGAGGTGATTCTGCCACTGTATAGGTCATAAGTTAGACCACACCTGGAGTACTGCATGCAGTACTGGTGCCCATATCTGAGGAGGGACATTAAGTTACTGGAGGGGCTGCAGTGCAGGGTGACAAAGATGATCAAGGGGCTGGGGGACTTATCATACAAGAGGAGGCTGAGGGAGTTGAACATGTACTCGCTGGAGGAGAAGAGGAATAGGGGACGTGACTGAAACCTTTAAGTACATGAAAGGAATAAACATGACAGGTACAGAGGGGCTGTTCAAAGTAAGGGAGGGGAGGACAAGGGGCCATGATATGAGACTGGAGGGAGGAAGGTTCAGGAGGGAGACGAGGAGACACTTTTTTACAGAGAGGGTGATAGTTAGGTGGAATGTGTTATCTGCAGAAGTGCTATCCAGTAGAACAGAGGACTGCTTCAAAAGAGGGATGGGACAGGACAAGGGGTAGGGTCAATGGAGAAGAAGGGTGGAAGGGAGGGGCAACTGCAGAATAAGAGGTGCTAACTGCATATTCGGACAGACTTGATAGACCTCTAGGCCTTTATCTTCTGGCAAATTTTGTATGTTCATAATAAAATGTTACAACTAACAGAATACTGATTCTTAAAAAACCTTTGCCAGGTTCTGAAAGGGGAGGCAGGGTGGAAGATTTAAAAATAATGAGGGATCCCCCGGAAGAAACAATATTACTTAAGTATTTTTTTCTTCAAAACCCAGGAATCCCTCATTATGCTTAAAGAGCTAGTGTGCTGCCTGGAATTAATAGTAATTTTCAGATGCCGTCAGCTCTCACTTCCTGTATCTGAAGTATTTTTTATTTTCTGTTTGCTAATTAGAAGATTTTCAACCAGGAAGTACTTGGCTGATGTGTGGAGCAGCACTCTCTTTGGAGGTTAAAAAATTAAGTTCTGTTCCTCCCATTACATTGTCAGAAATGTGAACAAACACACTGAGGCAACACAATCCTTGCAGTCTGAGCAGTGATTTTCACAAGTAACCAAACAAAATGCAGGAAATTGTGACATCACTAGTAACCAAGAGGAGCCAGTTCCTGCTGCTTCATGTGAAAGAGAATAATCTGCCAATGAGAAATGGTTCTCCCTGGTTACTAGTGATGTCACAGTCAGTGTGGTCTCAGTGTTGATGTAGTGGGAGAAACAGAACTGACTTTTGTTACCCTCCAGACAGAGTGCTGCTCCACACATCACCCCAGTACAGCCAGGTGGAAAATCTTTTAATTAACAAACAGAAAAGAAAAAATACTTGAGATATAAGATGTGATAGCTGACTACATCTAAAAGTTACAGTTAATTCCAGGCAGTACACTAGCTCTACATTGGCAGACTAAAGCAGTACCTTGGGAGGCTGGGTACAGAACCTACTTGGGGAAAAGGTTCTGCAAGCCAGCAGTGCCAAATTTAATATCCTTTCTGGACTGCACGTCCAAGCAATAGTGCTTTGTAAAGGTGTCTACAGTTTTCCTTGTAGCTGCTTTACAAATTTCCTAGCAAGGGAATATCCATTTGCAGCTGCCACTGAGGCAGCAGTGCTACAAGTGGAATGTGCCCTAAAAGGCCTCCTGGCGGTCGCTTGCCCACCTTGCTGTAGCAAAACTAAATGCAAGAGACTATCCTGTGAGCAAAAGAACTCTTGGAGGCTGGCCTACCTTTAACCATCTCACCATATGTGAGGAAAAGTTGTGAGTTAGAGGATCTGAGATCCTTAGTGCAATCCAGATAGTGTTCAGTGACCTCTTATCATTAAGACTATTCAGCATCTGCTCACCAGAACTGGACCCTTCCGTGAAGAACACTGGGAGTGTGATGGACTGGTTCAGATGGAACTCGGACACTACTTTAGGGAGAAATTTTCTATTAGTCCTAAGGATTACCTTGTCCCCGTGGAAGATGATGTAATTAGGGTCAGTGCAAAGAGCTTGCAGCTTGCACAGCCTTCTGGCAGAGGTGATGGCCACAAGGAAGACTGTCTTCCAAGTGACATATTTCAAATCTGCTGTAGCCATGGGCTCAAATGGGGC
The DNA here is from genome assembly GCA_016271365.2 of Neoceratodus forsteri. Taxonomy (NCBI): domain Eukaryota; kingdom Metazoa; phylum Chordata; order Ceratodontiformes; family Ceratodontidae; genus Neoceratodus; species Neoceratodus forsteri. Next base: position 564,736,011 of record CM028129.1, on the reverse strand, counting down.
CTCCATGAACTTGGCTATGCACTCATTCAGATCCCATGGAGGAACTGGGTCCCTAACAGGTGGATACAGGTGTAAGAGTCCCCTAAAAAACTCCTGAAAATGGGATGTGAAGCCACCATTTTATCTTTCCCTGCTGAAATAAATGCTAAGATAGCCGCTAGGTGGATCTTAAGGGTTGAGGGCCTGAGACTGAAAGTGAACCAAGTAGTCCAGGAGTATGAGCAGATTTGCCTGCAAGAGATTGAGCTGCCTAGGGGCACACCATAGGGAAAACCTTTTCCACTTAGAAGCATAAGCTTTCCTGATAGCAGAATTCCTAGAAACCCTGAGGACTACAAGGATCTCCTCCGAAAATGGAAAATTACAGAACTCTAAGTCTTCAAGAGCCATGGTTTGATGCTTAGTGCCTTGAGGTTTTGGAAAGATATTCTGCTTTGGGACATGGTCAGCAAGCTGTGTGTCTGAGGCAGACGAATGGGTTGCTTGATGGAGAGAGTCAGAAGCAGGGAGTACCAGGGCTGCCTGGCCCAATCTGGGGCCACCAGTATCATGACTGCAGGCTAGCTCCTCAATTTCAGAAGAACCCATAGCAGTAGAGAAAATAGAGAGAAGGCATAGAGGAACTTCCCTAACCAATCCAAAGTCAGCACATCTATGGGCACTGAACCCACTGCTGGAGGCCTGCAACAAAACAGGGGAAGCTGGTGATTTTCTTTAGAAACGAACAGATCTATTTCTGGTGTGCCCCACCTCCTGAAAATTGTGACCAGCACCTGTTTGTTTAGGGACCATTCATGGTGCCCCGGCTGATTCTGCTAAGGGAGTCTGCCAGGTCATTGCCCTTTCCCAGGAGATGAATTGCTGATAACTGCACTTCCACAGAATAGGCCAAATTCCAAATCCTCATGGCTTCTGTACATAACTTTGAGGACCTGCTGCCTCCCTGTTTGTTGATGAAATACATGGTAGTGGTGTTGTCTGTCCTGATTAGGACTGACTGACATTGCACCTGAGGGGTGAAGGAACACATGGTGAGATAGATTGCTCTTAACTCCAGAAGGTTGATATGTTGCTTGGACTCCTGAGGAGACCATACCCCACTTACTGTGTGGTCACCTAAGTGAGCTCCACAGCCTCGGAGAGAGGCATCTGTTGTCAAGACCACAGTGAAGAGTCATTACTGGAAAGGAATTCCCTCTCTGAGGTTGTCCCTCTCCTTCCACCAATTGAGAGCTTGTAACAGCATCTTTTTTTTGAAATTTCTTTTTATCCCCTCCTGAACGCCCTTGTCACTCCACTCCTTCGGGCTTGCTCAATGCCCACCAGTCCCCACTGAGTCTGCCCCTAGAGTGCATCTCCCAGGTGTCTCCTACCTGCCTCCTTACTCCCTCGGAGCACCTTGCACAGCGGGGTCTGCCCATGTCTTTGCAGACTGGGTGGCTGGAGGGGCCGTCATCCGGAGCAACAAGGGTTGTTTTTCCGGTTTTCTGTCCTCCCCTCCCACCCGCTGAGGACGCCGGCTCGGGTGGAACGTGCTTACGCACGCCTGCCAAGTGCCAATGGCATCCTCCCCTCCCCAACTCCCAACCCAAGGGAGCCACCATTGCCCCGAGAGTCGGTGCTTCCACCGGCTCTCCCAGGCATCGGGTGTATTAAACACCCCTGGTACCCCTTCCCGAAGGAGGAGAGCATCGTTGGGGCCTTCGATCCTCCTTCCCCACCAAACCCCGGCGCCAGTCCTCCTCCAAACCGGTCACCGGCGCATGGCGCAAGGTGTGGCGTCGCCCTGCACCTCAACCCTCAGCGCCACCGGGCCAGCTCATAACAGCATCTTTGTGACTGGTAGCAGGTTTAAAATAAAGTGCCTTTTCTGAGACCAGTGTGTTCTCAGGTGGTACTGAATGTCCCTCATTTGGAATCTGGCCCCTGGAACTACGCTTGTGGCGGAGGCCATGTGACCCAATAGCCATAGGAAAACTCTTGCTGGCCTGGGCTGACCCAGGACAAAGGAATTTGCCAAGCTTAAAAGATTTTCTACCCTCTCCTGAGGAAGGAATGCCTTGCCTTGGAGGGCATCCAACTCTGCTTCCATGAACTCCAACAGCTGCACCGGTACTGTTTGGGATTTTTGTACATTTATGAGAAATCCCAATGACTCCAGGGTGCTTTGAGTTAGCTGAAGGGAGTCCTTGACATGCTGGTGTGATTTCCCTGCATCAAGCCAGTCATCCAGATAGGGAAAGACCATCACACCCTGCCTACGAAGATGTGCCGCCATTACAGCAAAGCACTTTGTGAACACCCTGGGAGCAGAAGAGTATCCAAAAGGAAGAACTGTGAACTGGTATTGGCTAGACCAGGGGTTTCCAATCTTTTCTTGGATGTGAGCGCCACTTTTAAATTTCTGAATAAGACATGAGCCACAACTATGTGAGACCCGTACCATACCCATACCATACCCATATTTAGGAGTTAAAATAATAACATAGTCAATAGTCAGTAGTGAATAATTGTATTTATTAATTTATTGTATTTTTTTTAAAACAGTTGTATTTTTCAAATAGTTATTCAGAGCAGCTCATGCACATGAGTTACTTACTGGTGATGTCAGGTAAGTGTATCACACCGGAACAAAAAAAATTGTTTTTTGTTTGTCAGACAGGCCACTGTAGCCCCTCACACAGCACAAAAACCATATGTATTGATTTGCTGCCCATGGCCTTGTAAGTAACACTATAAAACTGCAGCAGAACCTGCTGTGGCAATGTCGTTAAGCTGCATCTGTTGGTGGTAAACAGTTTTTATATGCCCTGGCTGTAATTGAGACAGCTGAGAGGGAGAATCTGGCTGGATGGGAAAAGGGTTCAGCAGAAACGGAGGGAAAACTGGTGGGCAAAAATAAAGTTGCTGACTACATTCAGCATTTAAACACACAAAGAGCAGGGAGTGCTTGTTTAAGCAAACAAGCAGCACAGAAATTTAATAACCTTGATAGGCACCAAAAACATCAAATGCACCAGTGGAGACTGTGATGTATAATTGACAAATTACTAATTTAGCTTGTGTCTTCAGTGGGCTATCGTGCGCCACATCAAACTGCTTCGCGAGCTATGGGTTGGACACCCCTGGGTTAGACGGTAGTCTGAACCTTAGGTATTTTTTCTGTGACTGGATCTGATTGCAATTTGGAAATAGGCATCCTTCTGGTACAGAGAAGCCATTCAGTCTCCTTGTTGCAGGGAAGGTATCACTATGGCTAAGGTGATCATGTTGAACTTGGGTTTTTTCAGATGCTTGTTCAAACATCTGAGATCCAAAATGGGTCACCACTTTTTCTTATGAGTGAGGAAGTATCTCGAGTAGAGACCTTTCCCCCACTGTTCAGAAGGAACTTTCTTCACTGCTTTTGCCTGCACCAACTTTTTGACCTCCAACTCCAACAGTATCCTTTCTGTTGGGGTGTGAGGCTTGAAGTTCCTACGATTCTGCAGACTGGGGAATCAGCGGAACTGTAGAGTGAGCCTTTTACTCACCACTTCCAGAGCCCACTTGTCTGTGGTAAAACTTTTCCACGCTTGGAAGAAATGACTCAGTCTTCCTCCTACTGGCAATGGACAAGCAACCTGAGTAGGACCGTCAGGGGTTCTGTTTGGGCTGGGCCTTAGGAACTGGGGCTACCCATTTGGAAACTCTTCTGCCCAGCCCATAAAAAAGACTCTCATTTGAGAGCAGTCAGAGGGCATGGGCATAGGATAGAAAGGATGGGGAAAGTACCACACACCTCTACCTCCCCTTCCCCAAGGTTTATAGGAAGTAGAGGCCTTCTCTTTCTGAGCATTGCTTTTGTAGGTGGTTTTGTACTTGTCTACCTTCTTCATATAAGCCTCTGTCTTGTCACCAAACAGGGAATTGTTTTCAGTCCATAGCTTTTGTCTGGGTATCCTGGGAAAGGTTAGTATTCCACAGCCAGGCAAATCTTAAGGAAATAGCATGTGCCATGACACTAAATGCGGCATCATTCATATCCACCACAATGTGGAAAAGATATTTGGTAGCATCAACGGCAGTCTTAGTAGAATTTATCAAATCTTGTGCTGGGTCACCTAGTACTTCCTTTCTCACTGAGGGCCAGCACTGAGTAGTGCTCAAGATATAGTCTTCAGGTGAAGCTACCTCTGGCTGGAAGCTGCAACACTGGACTTAAGATCTGCAAGAAAGTGAGTTGTGCTCACAACAGAGGGAGGTGAACGTTACAATTTACAATTGTCTTTGGTTTGAAGCAGATTCCTTAGGAAAGTTAATATTCTTCAGGTGGAGGATACTTCTAACTGAAGGGTGAAATAAGGAACATAGAATTATCAGAAAATGCAGTCTTTCAATCAACAGAGGGAGGTGGAGCTTGCTTTACTTTTGTTACAATTGTTAAGATTTTCAGCGCGGGAAGAGTTTAAACCCACAGGGGCTGAATACTGTTTTCTGTGTCTGCCCTTCTGCGCAGCTGACGTGTTTTGGGGCTGACTGCTTTCAGAGCACAAGTCACCAGGATGTTTTGGGGCTGGGGAGGTTTACCTCTGCCTGACTTGGATGTTTGGATTTTTCCCCTGTTTAATTAACAGGGTATTTTCTCTGTCAAATTGTCATGTAGGGCATCTTCCTGACAGGAAGGCACTCATCGCAGCGGTAGGTCAGAGCTTTTAGCTGATTGTTTCATGAGGGCACAGTTTAGGTCCAAACCCTTCCACCCCTCACCCACCCCTGGAAATAGTTCCTTTATACCTGGGGTTCTGACATCATTTCCTCAAGAGGGCAGGTGCATATCACTGTCATATCCTCTCTAGCACACTGCACTGACAATATAAGCATACATATTATATAAATACATATATTTCTATATAACAAACCAATCACACACACACACACACAAAAAAAAACTAAACAAGGTAGACAGTTATGTGGGGAGTAGTGCAATGTAATGGCTGTGGGGTAGCAGTCTTCCGGGAGTCTTTCTGGAGGCTGAGATGCTGCCCTGTTTGCAGACAACTATCTGCCCTGAGGGAGGAAGTTGCCCATCTTCAGGCCACACTGGACAGTAGCAAGGGAACCTCCCCCATCCAGGGAGCACCAGAGCCACCACCACTACCTCAGAGGTTGTGAAGAAAGCACAGCAGTTGGACCACAGTGGGCTCAGGGAGGGTAAGGGTGGTGGAACAGAGGCACACCCAGTCAGTTGTTCCACCCACAATCCATACACCATTCTGGGGAGCATAGTTCCCCTATGGATGCACCAGCAGAGGAGACTAAGGAGGGTGCAGACAACTGTCACAAAGTAGGCCCTCAGGAAGGAGGCAGAGGGCACCACAGGGAAAGGAAGCAGCTCCTGGTGGAGGACTCAATTATTAGGGGGATAGAACTGTGAGGAGCAGGGAAAACTGAAGTAAGGTGCCTGTCTGGTGCCATGGCTTGGAGGGACAGGAAGCGCATCATTCAGATCACGAGAACAGTTGCACGGGAGTCTGAGCTGGACATCATTGTCCACCTAGAGACAAATGACTTGGTTCATCATGAGATTAGAGCAGTGCAGAAGGACTTTGTAGAGTTGGGGAGGGGCCTAAGACAAGTAGCACACACAGTATCCTTCTCAGAGGTGCTGCCTGTCAGTGGCATGGGTGAGGCGATGGTACTTTGCACCATGCAGTTTAACGAATGGTTGAAAAAATGGTGTGGAGCACAGGGGTTTGGCTTCATTGGGGACTGGGGTTCCACCTGGAGGGACACCAGCCTATACTGGCAGGGTGGTCTGCATCTGTCCAGGAAGGGAACAAGTCTTTTGGGCAATCAGTTTAAATGCTTCATTGGCAAGCTTTTAAACTAGTCAAGGGGGGAGGCACTGATAAACAGCAGGAAAATCCCAGCCTCCCCTTACAAAACAGGGTACTAAATGAGAAAAAGACCAAGGTAGAAAGGTCAGTGGGGGATGCTGCTACAGAAGGCAAAGCCATCAAAAAATGGAGAGCAATGTGTACCAATGCCCATAGTCTGGGTAACAAGCTTCCTGAATTAGTGGCCTTGATGGAGGAGGAACATCTGGATATCGTGGCAGTCACAGAAACATGGTACACACAGAACCATGACTGGAATGTAAACATACCAGGATACACTATCTACAGGAGGGACAGGGAGGGTAAAAGAGGAGGAGGAGTAGCTCTCTACATAAGAGAAGGAATCAAAGCAAAAGAACAAAAGGGTAAACAGGGAGGAGAAGAAGCACTGTGGGTCAATTTGGAGGCAGGCAATGGCACCACAATCCGCATAGGGGTTGTATACAGACCCCTCTCAGGGAGAAAATGGACAAGGAAATGATAGAAAGTATACTTAGAATGGCAGATAAAGGGGAGCTATTGCTGATGGGTGATCTGAATATGCCAGATGTTAACTGGAGTGCAGTTGCAGTAGCCACTTCGAAGAATGGGGTTATTCTAGATGCCCTACAGGGGGCATGCCTTAGACAACTAGTATTGGAACCCACTCAAGAGGGAGCAATCTTAGACCTGGTCCTCTCAAATGGAGATGGAGAGAGGATCACAGATGTAGAAGTGGGTAGCCATCTGGGAGCGAGTGACCATCGAACAGTATGATTCACAATAAACACAGCAATAGAGTCAAGCCATACAAAGGCAAAAGTACTGGACTTTAGGAGGGCTGACTTTGCCAAAATGGGTGAGTGCCTAAGGAATGCACTAGCAAATGGGCAGGAAGGAGGGGTGGAAGAACAATGGGAATAATAAAACTGCCATCACAGAGGTAACAAGCCTTTGTGCGAAGCAAATAAACAAAACAAAACGATGTAAGAAACCACTATGGTTCTCAAAGGAGATGGCAGTGAAGGTTCAAGAGAAAAAGAAAGCATTCAGAAAGTACAAGGAATCACAGAAGGAGCAGGACAGAGAACTGTATCAGTTAAAGCAAAAGGAAGCTGGGAAGGCAGTCAGAACAGCAAAGGCCTGAACTGAGGAAAAGATAGTCAACTCAGTTAAGAAGGGGGATAAAACCTTTTAGGTACATCAGGGAGTGAAGGAAGACTAAGGGAGGGATAGTGAAGCTTAATAAAGGAAAGGTGGTGGGCAGATGGTGACTGTGAAAAGGCAGAGATACTAAACAAATATTTTTGCTCAGTATTTACAAATGAAGAGGGAGGTACCTAAAACAAACAATAGAAACACTCTGGATACAGAAGTTGATACTAGCCCATTTACAGAAGAAAGGGTTCTGAAAGAACTCTTAAAATTGAAGTGAACAAAGCAATGGGGCCTGATGGGATTCATCCCAGAATTCTAAAGAACTAAGGGTAGAACTAGTGACACCACTGACTACCCTCTTTAACAAATCATGGGAGGATGGGGTGGTACCTGAGGACTGGAGGAGGGCAGATGTGATTCTCCTTCACAAAAGTGGGAGCAGGGCAGAAGCAGGAAACTACAGACCTGTTAGTTTAACCTCAGTGATAGGAAAATGATGGAATCACTTCTGAAGGAAAGAATTGTCGAGTACCTAGAGGCCAGAGGGGCACAGGACCCAAGGCAGCATGGATTCACAGCGGAAGGTCATGCCAGACGAATCTAATAGATTTCTTTGACTGGGTGACCAAAGTAGTAGATCAGGGAGGGGCTGTGGACATGGCCTACCTAGACTTTAGCAAGGCATTTGACTCAGTCCCACATAAAAGATTAACATACAAGTTAGCCAGCCTGGGAGTGGGTCCTAAGACGATAGCATGGGTAAAGAATTGGCTGGAGAATAGGACACAGAGAGTAATAGTAAATGGAGTCCACTCTGAAGAAAGGGAGGTTACTAGTGGGGTGCCGCAGGGTTCAGTATTAGGACCAGTCCTCTTCAATGTCTTTGTAAGCGACATTGCAGAGGGACTGGAAGGAAAAGTATGTCTCTTTGCAGATGACACAAAGATCTGCAACAGAGTTGATGCACAAGGTGGGGTGGAAAGGATGAGAAGGGACTTGGCAAGTTTAGAGGAATGGTCCAATGTATGGCAGCTTAGATTTAATGCTAAGAAGTGCAAGGTAATGCACCTGGGAAACAAAAACCCAGGGGAAGAGTACACAATGGGGGGTGAGATACCAACAACAACAAAAATGGAAAGGGACCTGGGGGTAGTCATATCAGATGACTTAAAGGTTGGCAAGTAATGTGAGAGGGCAGTAAGGAGGGCTGGGGGGATACTGGGATGCATAGGGAGAGGCATCACCAGTAGAAAACAGGAAGTTGTTATCCCTCTGTACAGACAGCTGGTGAGACCCCATCTGGAGTACTGTGTGCAGTTCTGGAGACCCAATCTCCAAGGACATAGACAAGATGGAAGCTGTCCAGGGAGGCAACTAAAATGGTGCAGGGTCTGCACGGAAGACATATGAAGAGAGACTAAAGGAGCTTAATATGTATAGCCTCGAGGAAAGGAGGGAGAGGGGACATGACAGAAACTTTCAAGTATCTCAAGGGAATCAACAAAGTCCAAGAGGTACCATCTTTCAAAAAGAGGTGTGCAAGAACAAGTGGGCACAATTTGAAGATGGGGCGGCTCAAAGGTAATGTAAGGAAGTATTTTTTCACAGAGAGGGTTGTGGATGCATGGAACAGCCTTCCGGAGGAGGCTGTGGAGTCAAAAACAGTGGTTGAATTCAAGCATGCTTGGGACAGCCATAAGGCAATTCTAGGGGGTGGGGGCAGAAAGAAGTAGGCTGCTGGTTAACTAGGATCTGCAGCTTATCCATTAGGTAGCGAAATGGGCAGACTGGGTGGGCCAAGCGGTCCTTATCTGCCTTCAAATTCTATGTTTCTATAGACTTGTACTGGGCAGTGTAACCTATGTACTGTAAGTAGCCTGTCTTAAAAGTAAGGAGGCAGATGTATACACCTTTTTACCCATGCTGTCCAGCCTCTTAGAGTGCTTCTCCGGGGGTTGGTAGTGAGGGCAGCCTTAGTCTTGTCACAGGAGGCAGCCTGGACTACTCTTCATGATCCTGGTGCACGTAGAGATAATCAGCATCACGCTTGATTAACTGGAACTGCTTCTCAACTTTTTTGTCTACCCCGGGGTAGAAGTAGGATTCTGCAAGAGTTTGCAGGTCACCCTTTTAAAGGACTTATGCACTGGTAGGACCAATTTCTTAGATGGGGGTAACCCCATTCATACCCATATAGTCGGTCTCTTCCTCTTCATCCTCCTACAGATCCTCTTGGGTGGAGAGGCCCAGTGTTTTAACCATTTGACACACAAAAGCATAGTGGGAGGAAAAATCCTCTGTCCCACAAGAAGTGGAAACAAACCCATGTTCCAAGGAGGCCTCAGGCTCCAAACGGTCCTCGTCCTCATGCTCCTCTTTGTAAAAAATTAATCTCCCTGTACCTCAGGGACCAGTAGAGGAGTCTGAACTGGAGGCAGCACATTCATTGGGGAATCCATGGCTTGGAAAGCATTAAGAATTTGCCACAGTTTTGACATGTCCTCCTCCACAGAGTGGATTTTCATTGTGTCCAGTGATGGCTCCTTTGCTTCTTCAGCAGTAGGGGCAGTGACATGCTTTTCTTTTTGTTTCATTTTTGCAGGTCCCAAATTGGGAACCTGCTCAGGTGGTCATTTATGTTTAGAAACATCGGGAGTCCCTTTACCAGAGTTTTTTTTAATCAGCTAAATCTTTGGAGGGTCTTTCTTTGTGTTATTTGTTTTTTGGCTAGTACTTTTCCCCCCTCCTCACGAGGCATACCTGGTCTGCTTATCCTCTTACCTAGCAGCTTCAGGGAATCCAGCCACCGTCCATTGTCCATGTTCTGAATCGGGGTCACACCTGCACTCCCCTGTGGTTCTCCCCTGCAGCGAGGCGGCAGGGAGCCCCCAACTCCCCACCTCAAATAGGATCCATATTCAGGCACCCCCCTCAGAACCAACATCGTCAGACAGCCATCAAGTCGCTTGACCTAGGATGCCTCCTCCTATTTTTCCTGAGTTTCTCCCCTTAGAACTGGGGGTGTGCAATGACGCCAGGTGGAGGGGCGCGCACACCTGTCATGCGTGCTTCCTCCAGGTGTCAGCCCCAGCTCCTCCCCTAGTAGAGGCACTGCCTTGTTCCCCAGCTTCTGCTGGAGGCGAACAAGTGCCAACCTCTTGAACCCCCTCCCCAGAGAAGGAGAGCTGTCCAACGGATGCTCAATCTTTCTCCTCCCCTGCCGACCCGATGACCCGTGCTCATTCCCAAACACGGGTCGCCAGCACCATGCAAGGTAAGGCACTCAATGCCTCAGCCATCAGTGCCACCGAGCCAGCTTCCTTATGTTGTTACAGTATGAGAGAAGCCACAGAAGAAACCACAAATATGCCACTGAAAGAGAACTGGGCAAAACTTGCTGCAGTTGCACAATCAGGAGAGCATAGTTTGTCCGGGAGGTTGGTAGGCAGTTAGGAGGGGCAAATCAGGTGCCCCATCACTCAGTGCTCTCCAATGTATCACCTCCACAAACTATATAAAAACTACAAACAGTTATCTGCCTCTATCTCTGAAATCAAACAAAGGGGCAGAGGACACTGCAGCACAGGAGCTAGCACAACAAAACTCACCCAAAACAGGAACCAAAACAAAAAAAGGCAAAAAGGAACTCCAAAACACTTCTGATCATAGGAGACTCCATGATTCGGGGAGTTAATACCTACCTCCAGCCATGGTAATGGTCAGATTTCTCCCAGGTACATCAACGTAGAGAGACACTGGCTGCATTGCTAAAATTGTGCAGGAAGCAGTATAAAACATCAATGTCCTGGTACACATAGGGACTAATGATCTCACCAGCCGGTCAGTTGTGGAGACCAAGGCACACCTGACCAGGCTGGGAGACAAACTGTTATCCATTTCGTCCGGCATCACCTTCTCTGAGATCCTGCCGGTCTGAGAGAAGGGGGCAGACAGACAGAAGGTCAGAGAAGGGGAGATAGGTGAGCTAAACATGTGGCTCAAGGGCTGGTGCCAGGAAAAAGGACACAAATTTGTAAGTAACTGGCAACAGTTTTGGGAGCGAAAGTTCTTTAAAGTCCATGGACTGCATCTGACTAAGGAGGGAGTCAATGCATTGGGGCAGTAGTTCGACGTCTTTGCAGAATACTTAAACTAACAAATAGGGAGAGGGGTGCAGCACCCGATACATCGAATGGGAAGAACACCCTTCCCCCTCAATTAGTGATCAAACAGGAGTTCAGTCTATTTGTAGTTCATTTGCATCACCAGGTAAGGAAAAAGGTCTGGCTTCCCATACGATGTGCAGGGAAAATGCCGGACCTTCCCCAACAACTAACACACCGAAATCTGGCCAATGGAAAATCATGTACACAAATGCCTGTAGTCTGGGAAACAAGATCCCAGACCTGCAGGCAACAATGACAGAGGCTAAACTGGATATAGTAGCCATTAGCGAGACATGGTTCACCAGTAACCACACTTGGGAGACTTCAGCACCCGCTATGTACTGTTCAGAAGAGACCGAGGTGCAAAAGGGGGAATGGCCCTTTATGTCAATGAAAATATCAAAGCTACAGAAATTCAGAATACACATAAGGAGCCAGAAGAACTGTGGGTCACCCTGGAAACAGGAAATGGGACAGCCATACGAACTGAGGTTGTCCATAGGCCTCCAGACAAGGGGGAGGACATAGACACATTACTGTTAGAAGATATAAAAAACATGACAGCTAAAGGGGAGGTTCCAATAATGGGAGACTTCAACATGCCAGATACAGATTGATCAATACCTGCAGGAACATCCGCCAGAACTAGACACATAGTGGAGGCCTCAAACAACTGGTACAACAACCCACAAGAGACAGGGCTATCCTAGATCTAGTACTGACTAACGGGGAAAGGATAATAATAATAATAAGCTTTATTTGTATAGCGCAATTCTAAAAACCAAAGCACTGTACATTGTTAAAATATTATATAAAACAAAACAAAACAGTCTAAAAATACTTGCAGTACAAAATTCGAATAAGTCTGATAAAATAATCACTAAATGCTTGTTGAAACAGGTGAGTTTTTAAGCCTGCTTTGAAGTTCTTCATGGTCCTGCACTCAAATCTGATGAGGTAGAGAGTTCCACAGGGTGGAGGCACCATAGATAAAAGTCCAGGCCCCAGTCGTTTTCAGCTGAACCCTCGGAACCTCTAACAACCCCTCGTCAGTTGATTGTGGAGGATGGCCAGGGCTGTAGGAAGTCAGGAGTTCTTGCAGATAGCTTGGACTCAGTCCGTGCAGGGCCTTGTAGGTCAGACGTCCAACCTTGAAGGTGATCCACCATTGTACAGGCAGCCAGTGCAGTTTGCACAGCATGGGAGTGATATGACTCGAACAAGAAGTCCCAGTCAACAACCATGCTGCAGCGTTCTGAACCAGCTGCAAGCGATGGATATCAATCCCCAGAAGCCCCAGGTAGAGGAAATTGCAGTAGTCTAGGCACAAAGTCATGAAGGCATGGATCAATGTAGGCAGGTCACTGGACGGAACAAGATGTTTAATCCTGGCAATGTTAGCCAGGCCGGTGGCACTGAGGGTTGAGGCGCTGGACACCACACCTCGCACCACACTGGTGACCCAGGTTTGGGAATGAGCTCGGGCCATCAGGGGCTGGCAAGGAAGGGACAGGATCAAACATCCGGAGGACTGCTCTCCTGTCCCAGGAGGGAGGGGGGATCCTGTCTTGGGCTCTGGGGACTCCTAACAATGGTTGGGAGCACAGCAGCCTGAGATCAGGAAGTGCACGGGGATTGGCTGCAGCGGTGACCCTGTAGGCACACACAGGAGCATGCATGCCTGCACTGGGATGCACTGGACAACCAAGCCAATGGGGAGGGACCTAAGTAGAAATCCCCATCCTCGGGGATAGGCAACGGCACTACCACCATAAGCAACACTACTACAGCTGGACTCCCTCCTCTCCTGGGCCGAGCCCAGCCCAGACTGAATTGTAAATAGAGTGCCCTGGGCAGATAGGATGGCCCTACCTCAGGGGGCTCAGAGCCAGGGGGATAGCCAGGCTGGTGCCAGGAAGATGGATGAGTTTCAGTCTAGGAGGTAGAGCTGTGAAGTGGGGGACACCTGAGAGAGTCCTCTGAGAAGACAGCATATAAAAGCAGAGTTAGGAAAAAAAAATCCTAGCAATGTTCATAAGATGGTAAAAGGAAGACTTGATGACTGCCAAAACCAGTGAATGCAGTGTCAGCCCATCATCAAGAACCACCCCCAGATCACGCACCTGTTCAAGGGAAGACTGCTGGGCACCTCCAAGCCAAAGACCGGAAGGTAACCCCACTACCAAAATCTCTATCCTGTGACCCAGATCCACCACCAACACCTCAGTCTTCTCAGAATTCAATTTCAGCCAGCTGGATTTCATCCTGTCATGAATTTCCACTAGACAGCTGTTAAAGACCGAGACCACGCTATCCTGATCAGGTGCGAAAGACAGATAAAGCTGTGTATCATCTGCATAGCAATGAAACCTCAGCTCATATCATCTTACAATGTCTCCGAGGGGCAGCATGTACACTGTGAACAGCACTGAGATCTGGGGAACCCCACACATCAGAGAGAATGGATCAGAGGAGAAAATAACCTGACACCACCCTCTGAAATCTGCCAGAGACGGATCACAGATCTCCAGGTAGAAGGTCACCTGGGGGCCAGTGACCATCACATGGTATGGTTCAATTTGTCCACTAGAACTAAATCATCCCATTCCAGGGCAAAAATAAGGGACTTCAGAGGAGATGACTTTGATAAGGTGGCCAACAGAGTTAAGCTAGCCCTGACAAGAATAAATACAGGTGAGGGTGTACAGGCAAAGTGGGCAAGCATTAAGGATGCAATACTTGAAGCAACATCCCATTGTGTAAGAGAGAAAAGCAAGAGCAAAAGAAGGAGGAAACCACATTGGTTCTCAAAAATAGTGGCAGAAAAGGTCAGAGCCAAAAGGCTGGCCTCCAGGAAATATAAGGGAACGCAGCAGGACGAAGATAGGGAGGCATACCAAATTTCCCTAAGGGAAGCAGGGAAGGCAGTAATGCAGGCAAAGGCCCAAACTTAGGAAACACTAGCACGAACAGTAAAAGAAGAGAACAAGACTTTCTAGAGATACATCAGTGAAAGGAGAAAGTCCAGAGGGGGTATTGCTAAGATCAAAAGGGATAAGGGGGAGTGTGTGGAGGAGGACCAAGGAAAAGCATCTATCCTGAAAAGATACTTCTGCTCAGTATTTACTGAGGAGAAGGTAGGGCAGGGCCAACAGCTCAGCACCATGGACACAGGGGGAGGGAGGTGTTCACAAGTCCCTTCATAAAAGAAAGGGTCCTACAAAAGCTTGCTAAGCTCAGGGTGGACAAGGCAATGGGACTTGATGGCATACATCCCAGGTTACTAAAGGAGCTAAGGGTGGAACTAGCAGAGCCATTAGCAGAACTGTTTAGTGAGTCTCTGAGCACAGGAGAGGTCCCAGAAGACTGGAGAAGGGCTCATGTGATCCCACTCCACAAGAGTGGCAGCAGGGAGGAGGCAGGGAACTACAGACCAGTCAGTTTTACCTCAGTAGTGGGCAAGATTATGGAGGCACTCCTTAAGGAAAGGATAGTGCAACACCTGGAATCCATAGGAGCACAGGATCCAAGACAGCATGGGTTTGTAACAGGAAGGTCCTGTCAAACTAATCTCATAGATTTCTTTGACTGGGTAACCAGACTGGTGGACCAAGGGGGTGCAGTTGATATCACCTACCTTGACCTCAGCAAAGCTTTCGATACTGTTCCACATAGAAGATTGATTAATAAGCTGCGTAGGCTCAGGGTAGGTCAGAAGTTGGTCAACTGGGTGACAAACTGGTTGGCAGGCAGAAAACAGTGGTGGTAAATGGTATACAGTCAGTAGAGATGCAAATCTCAAGTGGGGTACTTCAGGGATCAGTCCTGGGGCCAGTCCTCTTCAATATATTCATCAGTGACATTGCAGATGGACTGGAGGGTAAGGTTTGCCTCTTTGCAGATGACACCAAGATCTGCAACACAGTAGATGATCCAGATGGGGTGGACAGAATGAGAAGAGATTTGGATAAACTGGCAAAATGGTTGGAAGAGTGGCAACTGGGGTTTAACACCAAGAAGTGCAAGATCATACACATAGGGAAGAGAAACCCTGAAGCCACCTATAGGTTGGGAGGGGAGTTGCTGGCAATCACAAGGGAAGAAAGAGACTTGGACATCACCATCACAGATGAACTAAAATCATCCAAGCAGACCACTAAAGCAGTAGGTAAGGCTAGAGGCATGTTGGGGTGTATTAGTAGGGGTATCGCAAGTCGTAAGAGGGAGGTAATAATCCCTCTTTACAAGACATTGGTTAGCCCCCATCTGGAGTACTGTGTGCAGTACTGGAAGCCGCACCTGCACAAGAACATTAACAAAATGGAGGCAGTCCAGAGAAGGGCAACCAAAATGGTGCAGGGACTGCATCAGAAAACATATGAGGACAGATTAATGGAGCTCAATATGTATACCCTAGAGCAAGGAGGGAGAGAGGTGATGTGATGAAACATTCAAACATCTTAAGGGCATTAACAAGGTGAAAAGTCTAACATGTTTGAATATAAGAAAAATAGTAGGACAAAAGGACACAGCATGAGATTAGAGGGAGGCCGATTAAGGGGTAATGTGAGGAAGTTCTTTTTCACAGAAAGGGTGGTGGATGCATGGAACGGCCTACCTCAGGAAGTGGTGGATATGAATACAGTGCAGGGTTTCAAACAGGCATGGGATAGGCATAAGGGAGCAATACAGATGAGTATGAATAGATAGGCCATTGACAGAGCAAAGGCCGATGGCACATTCATAAGGTAGAAAAATGGGCAGACTGGATGGGCCTTACGGACCTTATCTTCTGTCAACTTCTATGTTTCTATGTTTCTATGTAGGAGATAGAATGAAAATTCCCAGAGACTGTAACACAACTCCTGGCTGTCTGCCCTTGCCAGGAGTAAAAGTAAAAACAGGCTGTTGTTTTTTTTTTCCCAAAGGTCACTGCGAGGTCTGTCCGAACTGCCAAATGTAGACAGACCCTTCAAGAAAAAACACTTCCCAGGAGACGGGCCAAATAAGAACATAAGAAGTAGCCGGCAGATGGGGACCACAAGATCCATCTAGTCTGCCCAAAAATGTCTACCCCATCCCTGTTTTATTACCCCTTCAGGTGCTCACATTGCCTTTCCCATGCTAGTTTGAATTCCCGTACTTACATAGAAACATAGAATTTGACGGCAGATAAGGACCGCTTGGTCCACCCAGTCTGCCCATTTCCCTGCCTACTGGATAAGCTGCAGATCCTAGTTAACCAGCAGCCTACTTTTTCCTACCCCCATCCCCTAGAATTGCCTTATGACTGTCCCATGCATGCTTGAATTCCACCACTGTTTTTGACTCCACGACCTCCTCCGAAGGCCGTTCCATTGATCCACAACCCTCTCTGTGAAAAATACTTCCTTAAATTACCTCTGAGCCGCCCCCTCTATCTTCAAATTGTGCCCCCTTGTTCTTGCACACCTCTTTTTTTGAAAGATGCTACCCTCTTGGACTTTGTTGATTCCCTTGAGGTACTTGAAAGTTTCTATCATGTCCCCCCTCTCCCTCCTTTCCTCGAGGCTATACATATTAAGCTTCTTTAGTCTCTCTTCATATGTCTCCCGGTGCAGACCCTGCACCATTTTAGTTGCCCTCCTCTGGACAGCTTCCATCCTGTCTATGTCTTTGCGAAGACTGGGTCTCCAGAACTGCACGCAGTACTCCAGATGGGGTCTGACCAGCTGTCTGTACAGAGGGATAATAACTTCCTGTTTTCTACTGGTGATGCCTCTCCCTATGCATCCCAATATCCCCCCAGCCCTCATTGCTGCCCTCTCACATTGCTTGCCCACCTTTAGGTCATCTGATATGACTACCCCCAGGTCCCTTTCCATTTTTGTTGTTGTTAGTATCTCACCCCCCATTGTGTACTCTTCCCCTGGGTTTTTGTTTCCCAGGTGCATTACCTTGCACTTCTTAGCATTGAATCTAAGCTGCCATACATTTGACCATTCTTCTAACCTTGCCAAGTCCCTTTTCATCCTTTCCACCCCACCTTGTGCATCAACTCTGTTGCAGATCTTTGTGTCATCTGCAAAGAGACATACTTTTCCTTCCAGTCCCTCTGCAATGTCGCTTATAAAGACATTGAGAGGACTGTCCTAATATCTGAACCTGCGGTACCCACTAGTAACCCTTTCATCAGAGTGGACTCCATTTACTATTACTCTCTGTGTCCTATTTTCCAGCCAATTTTACCCAGGCTGTCATCTTGGGACCCACTCCAGGCTAGCTATCTTGTATATTAATCTTTGTGTGGGACTGTAAAAGCCTTGCTAAAGTCTAGGTAGGCCATGTCCACAGCCCCTCCCTGATCTACTACTTTGGTCACCCAGTCAAAGAAATCTATCAGATTTGTCTGGCATGACCTTCCTGCTGTGAATCCATGCTGCCTTGGGTCCTGTGCCCCTCTGGCCTCTAGATACTTGACAATTCTTTCCTTTAGAAGTGATTCCATCATTTTCCCCTACCACTGAGGTTAAACTAACAGGTCTGTAGTTTCCTGCTTCTGCCTTGCTCCCACTTTTGTGAAGGGGAATCACATCTGCCCTCCTCCAGTCCTCGGGTACCACCCCATCCTCCCATGATTTGTTAAACAGGGTAGTCAGTGGTGTCACTAATTCTACCCTTAGTTCTCTTAGAATTCTGGGATGAATCCCATCAGGCCCCATTGCTTTGTCCACCTTCAGTTTTAAGAGTTCTTTCAGAACCCTTTCTTCTGTAAATGGGCTGGTATCAACTTCTGTATCCAGTGTGTTTCTACTGTTTGTTCTAGGTACCCCCTCTTCCTTTGTAAATACTGAGCAAAAATATTTGTTTAGTATCTCTGCCTTTTCACAGTCTCCCTCTGCCCACCCCCTTATTAAGCCTCACTATCCCTCCTCGGTCTTCCCGCTCCCTGATGTACCTATAAAAGGTTTTATCCCCTTCTTAACTGAGTTGGCTATCTTTCCTCGGTTTGGGCCTTTGCTGTTCTGACTGCCTTCCCAGCTTCCTTTGCTTTAACTGATACAGTTCTCTGTCCTGCTCCTTCTCGATTCCTTGTACTTCCTGAAAGCTTTCTTTTTCTCTTGAACCTTCACTGCCACTTCCTTTGAGAACCATAGTGGTTTCTTACATCGTTTAGTTTGTTTATTTGCTTCACACAAAGGCTTGTTGCCTCTGTGATGGCAGTTTTATTATTCCCCATTGTTCTTCACCCTCCTTCCTGCCCATGTGTTAGTGCATTCCTTAGGCACTTACCCATTTTAGCAAAGTCAGCCCTCCTAAAGTCCAGTACCTTTGCCTTTGTAAACTGACTCTATTGCTGTGTTTATTGTGAACCATACTGTTCAATGGTCACTAGTTCCCAGATGGCTACCCACTTCTACATCTGTGATCCTCTCTTCATCTCCATTTGAGAGAACCAGGTCGATTGCTCCCTCTCGAGTGGGCTCCAATACTAGTTGTCTAAGGCATGCCCCCTGTAGGGCATCTAGAATAACCCCACTCTTCGAAGTGGCTGTGGCAACTGCACTCCAGTTAACATCTGGCATATTCAGATCACCCATCAGCAATATCTCCCCTTTTTTTGCCGTACTGCCTTTGATGCTACCCCCTCTGACAGCAGGCTGTTCCATTGTTCTATCATCCTCTCTGTGAAAAAGTATTTTCTTATATTGGCTCTAAATCTGCCTTCCACTAGGAGCAGATTGTGCCCCCTTGTATGCATTGTTTCG
This sequence comes from Neoceratodus forsteri, assembly GCA_016271365.2. NCBI lineage: Eukaryota > Metazoa > Chordata > Ceratodontiformes > Ceratodontidae > Neoceratodus > Neoceratodus forsteri. Next base: position 564,717,081 of record CM028129.1, on the reverse strand, counting down.
TTTTCCTGGGATCAGGTTCCTGTCTGGGCTGTGTTAATTTCCTTTATGTATTTGAATGTTTCTATCATGTCACCCTCCCCCCTCATTTTTTCTTTGCTCTTGAGAGTAAAAGTTTAATTCACTGAGTCTCATTTCATACTGTTCTTGATGCAGACCCTGCACCATCTTAGTGGCCCTTCTCTGAACCCTTTCTAAGCAGTCAATGTCCTTTTTTAGGTGGGGCCTCCAGAACTCCACGTAGTATTCCAGGTGTGGCCTGACTAAGGACCTGAACAGGATGATTACCTCGCGCTTCCTGCTCGTAATCCCTCTACCTATGCAGCCGAGGATGCCTCTGGCCTTCTGTGCTGCTTTTTCACATTGTTTCCCCACTTTTAGTTCCTCGGTAACAATTACTCCGAGGTCCTGTTCCATCTTTGATTCTTCTAATTGATGCCCCTGAAAAGGAAAAACAGGGACTCAGACAAAATAAAGTCAGAACAGCTTTCCCTGACTCCTTTTTTCTTTCTTTTTTTTTTTAAAGAAATAACTGCGAAATTCATGCTGACAAAAAACCAGCACCAAAACACCGACCATGGTTAGAAAAAGCTGCTGAGAGAAAGTGAAAGTAATCTCCAGTTCCTGGAAACCAAAAAGAAATCAAAGAAAAATACAACAATGTTAAGAAAAAAACAGAACTTCCAATGCATTAAGAAAAGCACAGTACTGAAAAGAAAAATACCAAAGTTAAAACTTCACAACACAAAATAAAGAAACACACGAAATGGAGCAAGAGCGAACTCTCAGGGTGACTCACTTGCTCAGGCGGAGAAAAAGATCTGCATTGAACAGCAGAGCACAGCGTAGCCACGAGCCTGAAGTTCTCTTCTGTTTCCTAATGCCTAATTTGCATATAGTTCACATGCTCCGGGGCAGCTCTAGGCACCAGGCCAGCTGCCAATGTATTAAGCATAATGAGAGATCCCCAGGGTTTGAAGCCGCCTGCGCCGTATGTTTGTTGCACCAGGGGCTTGCAGCATTCTCGGGGCTTTTGAAAATCGAGCCCCTGGTCTCATCACCTTATCCACAGTTCTATCAATTCCCCCCACCATGGGATACGAGTGCCTCCCACATCTAATGCATATTTATGTGTTCTAGCAGTTGAAAAAGCTATCACAAGGCTTTGAATGGTTAGGAACCCTCCCAGTGGAAACCTGGCACCAAATTCTCCAGGAGATATACTAGGAGTGGATCACAGCCTCTTTCCATGGTAGAACACCACAATACCTGACTAAATGGCAGTTGGGTTCAGTACATGACGTTAATAGACAATTTGTTTCCTGATAACTTTGCTACTTTACACTGAAGAGAGGTCATATCTAATAATTTTGGATTACTAGCAGCCTGAGAGTATTGTGCTGGACAAAGGCACACATGTATAAGAATTTTCACCTGGGTTTATGTCCGAATTATCTGGTTTTCCTCCAAGAAGTAATTAAATCAGATGTATAATTATACTGTTAGGGATGTTACTGAAACCTTGATGTTTATAATGGAGTTATGGATGCTGCCTGCTATGTATTTGCTGTAATACATAATTACTGCCTTACTAAAAATCAAAGAAAAAACAAATGTAAACTTAGTTAGGAACAGAAGAATGCCAAACTGACTGGGGGCTTAAGGTGGTCAAAGAGATATTGCTTGAGCTGTGAAGGGGGGCACCCATCAAACAGGGAGGAGGAAAGATGGACATTATGACAAGGGTTAGTTGCAGGATAGGGTAGCAATGTCACAGAGAAAGGACCTGAGGGAGGGGAAGAAGAGGCAGAGCATATAAACAGGGGAAGAAAGAAGCAGACCTTTCAGAAACAACACAAGAAAGCAGCCTATCCTGCAGTAGTTTTCCTGGAATAGCGGGAGAGGGGATGGGACCCAGTGTTCCACAGAGGAGGATGGAAAGATAGGAAGGGAGTGAGCCGAACCAGAATTTGGAGGTGAAGGAGGTGCAGTGGGCAAAGCTCCTGGCATCAAGGGAGAGGGAGGGGTAAAGGGAGCACTGGTGGGTATGGGGGGGGGTGCAGTCCAAGGCAAAACACCAGAAACAATTGAAAAGGGGGTCCAGTCTGGCAAGGGAGGACTTGGGAGAAGCTCTGTAGATGATGTCACCATAGTCAAAGGTGGGAAGGATCCTCTTCAACACCAGCTCTTTACTGTGTTTTCTATGTGTTCTTTTGTTCAAGGTGTTTATGTTAAAAAATGGAGACTGTGAGTCTGGACACACAAGGACAAATATAACTGTAACCCCACTCTCCAGAAAATCACTGTGTTTGTCAGCAATTCCTCTGGGGGAAGGTCTTATAATGCTGAAAAGCAGTGTGGTCTAGTGGTCGGAGCACCAGTTTGGTGTCCAGGAGGATCCCAAGTTCAAACTTTAGTACAGCCAAATACTCACAGTATGACATTGGGCAAGTCATTTAACCTTTCAGGGTTCCAATCCATCTAGCTGTGGAAATGGACAGAAGCAGGACCCCACTGGAAATAAAGAGCTAGCTTTTCAAAAGGGTCAGGGGCTAAGTCCCATGCCACAGCCACCAGTGAAGGATGACATTTCTGCACCTACAGAGATTTGTATTTTCAGCCAGCACAGCTGCGGGGGATGTTACACCTAGTCCCACCAGTCTTACCATTTTTCCGCAACTGCCCTGAAATAAATGGGTAAAAGTTACAGTAAACTGGCTCCACCTTTGAAAATAGGCTGCGGGAAAACTTGGAGCTCTGCAAGTGCCAACCCACTTGCGCCAGTTTTTTCCCCCACAGATGTGGGAATTTCAGGGGCATTGAAAATCCAGCCCAAGATGTTTCATCTCAGCTGGGCTATCCTGAATAAATAAATTGAAAAATAAAACACCACAATAAACAATATTGGGTAGGGGAAGAACCCACCCATATAATTTGGGTTATCAGGAATAAAGAGGGGAAGGCATTGCATTTAATGTATTTAGAATTTTCCTTCACTAGGCTATCTTAAGATACATAATTGTCTAGCTTGCAAGAATGTGTCAAGGCTACCCATTGCAAAAAGAGTACATTTCTAAATTTCAATGCAAATGTATTTATTTTAAGTTTGGGCACTTAGCTGGCTCGGGGCATAGCCCACTGTCACCTGGGAGACCATGGTTCATGCATAAGCCCAAGAATCCTGCAATGAGGCTAACATGGTGACAGGTACTTCCAGAGATGACTGCATGGTTCTGGGGGGTAAAGGCTGCTGACATTTAAACCCTCTACCAGCTCACCATGGCAGGCGTTTCAGTCAGCTGTGGTGGCCTCCCCACCACTCCCATCTGAAGGAACAGCCTCAGTTTGTTGATCCAGATCATCACAGTGGGAAAAGCAGGGCACATGCACCAGAAAAATTTCAGGATGTAGAGGGCTATGATATAGCAGGTTTGGAGGAAATCTTAGATGAACAGTCATAATCCACAAAAAACTTCAAAGGTTCAACTCCTATTTCCAAAAGGAATTTTTATTATCTCGACCACCGCTCAACTTTAACATTTTGTGGCCTACAGCCAGTTAATCAGGACAGATGGTTATTGTGAACAGATGCCAATGGCACTCACTAAAAATGTTGTTTCTGGCTAATGCTTGCTGTTTGCGTCAGCTTACGAGCTCTCACAGGTCATCCCTTGTACTTCTCCAAGGTTCTGCCATAAACTGTGTGAGTTTGAAGTTTGGCTTTGGATCCCTGCAACCAGCCGTCTTCCCACTGTCAGAAGCCCTAATAGTTGATTGTCATCCTCTTCACCAGGTATTCCCTCACCTCTTCTGTCTGTGGGCTCAACTATTCTCTTGTACCATTCCCACCCAAATTTAAACCCCATCACAGCCTTGGCTTCAACCACTTCTCTAGGCAGTCTACTCCATTCATCCACCACCCACTCCATGAAGAACTTCTTCAGGTACCTCCTGAATCTCTTCCCAAATAGTCGCAACCTATGTCCTCTAGTCACTGTGCCACTGTTTCTCATGAACAAGCCTTTACAATCCTCCCAGCTGATTTTTCATAGGAACTTTCATGTCTCCCTTGTACCTCCCCCCTTTTCCTCCTGGTCTCCAGTGTACACATGTTAAGGTCTGCCAACCATTTCTCATATGACCTTCCCTGCTAACCATAGTACCCAATGATCATCTTCATGGCTCTCTTATTTTAACTTTCTTTTTATTGCATTATGATAAATCATCACAATAACACTTTTATTTTTTAACTCGGCTTTATTCCCAAAATGATCCATACAGCATACATTACATTTCTGGCCTCAACATTCGGCCTATATCGAAGGGTTTCAAATATGATACATGCATGCCATTCTTTAAAACTTGCATTTTTTCACCCTATTTCCTAAAAGCTAAGCTCTTCATGTTGATTTCTTGCAGTTGTGCCCTTCTGTTTCTTTCTATGCATTTGATTTTTTAACTAGTATTTAATGTGAATCAAGCAATTTTATTATGTAGCCCAATTGGAGCCAATGCTTTTTGGTAAACATTTTCTAATCAAAGTAACATCAACACAAAACATAAAACATGTAACATTTGGGTTACCTATGCCATTTTTCATTTCCATGTAGTGCGACTTGCTTTACTGGAAATGAACTAGACTCTTTACCTGATTTCCCTCTTTGGTCCTAGAATTTGGAGAAAAGGGGAGGGGGAGGTAGGAGAAGAGCAGAACTCTGACTCCAAGCCTTTCAATGCCTTAGGAGGTTTAATTTAACTTGTGGTCATGCTCTACTTCTTAAGTTTACCTGGAGGACAGAAAAGTCACAAGTCAGTTCAGGTCTGGGATATTTTCAGATTAATTTTGACCTGTGAACCACAGAGTTCAGCCTCTCCATCTTTCAGTATCTTTCTGCTCCGTGAGGTTCAGTTTTGCTGTAATATGTTTAATTTCCTGTATTTTTAATATTTTACCTTTCCATTCCACCCTCCCTGGTAATGTATTTGTCAGCCAATGTGCTGTGATGCATTTTAATGCTGCAACCATACAGATCAATACTATTATTTTCACATTTGGGGCTAATTTAGTTACTGTTGGAAAGCTTAAATCCCATTCTGTTAGTTTCAGTGGGATTCTTACCTCTGTGACTGGATATGTAAGTTCCTGTATCTCCTTCCAGAAGGGAGCGAGGATGGTGCATTGCCAAAAAATATGGGCATGGGTGCCAACTGCTCCACAATCCCTCCGACAAAAATCTGTATTAGTAGCCTGAAAATGTTAAGCAATCACTGGTGTGTGAAAGAACCTAGTGAGTACTTTACAATAAAATTCCCTCCCTGTCAGTGCTGAAGTATCACAATAATACATTCAATGTAGAAATGAAATTAATACTTGTGTAAGATTCAGCATTACAGTTAGGTATCCTGTAGCACTTCTTCACTGGTACAGCACAAAAGGCATAATGTGAACTGTTTAAAGTCCATTCGGTCCCAAGAAGCCCAATGATTATGAAAGGCACGGGTCACTCAAATTCATTAAGTTTTACACTAAAAGTTGCTGCCATTATACAGGCTTGGTGCCCCTGTAACCAATAAGTTTCACAATATTAAATACAAAGAAGAATTATGAACTTTTAATTATTAAACTACTGCAACAGTCTGAATCAGTTTTTGTGAATGTTGTAACTTCCTTTTAAAATACAATGATATGCCACCATCAAATTTTAGAAATATCTTAATCTATGTATGGTTTGTCTAACATAACCTTTGTATTTATTAACAGTGTTGCTGGTAATAGGAAGTAATGATTAACTCTCAGCTCATATACCAAAGCACATACCCCATCACAACTGTTCCTCCAATTTCTAGTCCTGTAACTCAGGTCCAGGAATAACTTAACATTAATGTCCCCATTTTGATGCACCCCACTTCTTTTAATTGTAAGCTCCTCCAGGCTCCCGAGGACAATTAGGACAGTGCATGCTGTATTTTCAGTTGACTGACTCCTACAATTTAATATGCAGTAAACCTTTTTTATATTCAACTGTCCTTCCAAGGAGAGTGCCCCTTGCAACCAGTCAAGTAAAAAGTCTGTAGGTCCACTCTCACTGAGGCACTGGGAAGGCAGAAAATGCACACATTAGCCCCCCTGGAATGGTTTTCAAGTTGCTCCAAGTGAGTTTAAAAGACGGCATTTTCTTTAACAAGACTCATACAGGTCACCAGCATTTTTTCTACCATTTCACCTGTTTTGGTGGCATCTATCTGTGTTGCATTTGCTTTCTGTTTCAGGATGATGGTTTGATCACTGAACTCTTCCATTTTGTAGTCAAAACACTGTGTGGCCACCAATAGTAACGCCAGAGAAGGTTCTCCTTTAGGTAACTCTGACCCTACTGTTGCCCGTGTGTGTTGGGCCTTTGTCTTGGACAGCTATCATTGGGTTTGATTTTTTGGCTTCCACATACAGCTTGCACCTCAGATTTTTTTCAGTGCTTGTCGCGAGTGGGTCAGAGGGTGTTTTATTTTAAATGAAAAGATTATTGCAGGCAGTTTCAAGTATTCCATGGCAGAGCTCCATTTCCATGCATCTGCTCATGCCAGCAGTCAGGCCATGTCTCCTCATGGCCTTCTTTCTATGGCTTCTATACGGTCCCTGTCTACCTTGAGGTGTGACCTTCAGAACTGTGTTCAGTACATCTGGTGTGGCCTTTCCAGTGACATGTATGGAGGCAATCTCACTTCCTTTGTCCCACTATCAAATCCATCCCAGCATCCTGTCCACCTCCCATATACTTTGTTGCACAGAGCAGTAGACTTACGGCTATCACTGGAACTTCCGGTGATGTCACCACCTGCAATGCAAGCTTGAACAATAGCTATGATTGTCTCAGGCAAAAACAGACTCTTCCTGCTAATAAAACAAAGCAACTCATCAAATAAGTTTAAAGGAAGGGTCCCACAACTGAATGGAAGGTGAAAAAAAGAGCAGCCGAAACCCTCCTGCCATGGATTCTATAAGATTAGCAGCCAGACAGCCGAACAGCACTGCGAGCACTCCAGACATGGCGGATTCTAAGGTCTGCACAACCCCTCAACCCAGCAATGCTACCATTCTTTCTGAGCTAGTGGATTTTCATACAGAAGTCAAGAATTTCAGTTTGGAACTAACCTCGGAGTTGGGCAAACTAGCAGCCAAGGTAACAGAAGTAGAAGCTTGCACCAAGGACCTCAATGGCAGAACTAAGAGTCTGGAGTGCATAGTGGTGCACTTAATAGACGAACAGCAGATCCTGAAAGATAAATGCAAGGATCTTGAAAAACGTTCATGTAGAAACAATATGAGAATCCACGGAGTCCCAGAAGATGATGAAGGCAGAGATATCTTTGCATTCATCAAGGGTTTGCTCCACGACTCTTTGCAGCTGGATCCAGGCTATAAATTGGATATTGAAAGGGTGCACAGAGCCTTGGTGCCAAAACCAGTTCATCCAGACCAAAGGCCTTGCTCCATCATTTTAAAATTTCTAAACTACGCAGTAAAGCAGCATATCCTTACCAGAGCTTGGAGAATAAGAAATACTAAATATAAAGAAAAAAGAATATACTTTTTTTTTGGTATTACCTTTTTACCTCCTCCTCCTCCTACATGCACCACTTCAGCCTCTCCTTCAGGCTTACCAGTGCTGGCTCTGGTCCATCTTGCCCGTCGATCCTCCAATCCCATATGGCAGCTGACCCCAGGGTAACCTGGAGTAACCCTTCTCTGGATGGGTCCCCCTCCTCCGAGGGGGAATGTGCCAGCCAGGGGCAAGCAAGCGCTACACTTGGCCCCGGGGTGCTGCTTGGATGAAGGACTCAGCAGGGACATGAACGGCACCAGAGAGCCGGGCAGCTGTCATCCGTCTTAAAGTGGGGCGGTATTTCCGCTTTTCTAGTGCGTCCCCAACATGCGTCTGTTGTGCTCCTGGTCTCCACCAGGGGCTGCTACAGCGTGATGTCAACCCCACTACCCACCCAGGAGAGGAGAGCGGTCCTAAGGACACTCGATCCTCTCCTTCCCCTACGAGCCCCTGGCGTCCCAAGTCCGTTCCCAAACCCGGGTCGCTGGCATGGGTTGAGGTAAGGTGACAGTGCCTCAGCCCTCTATGCCACCAGGCCGGCTAAAGAATATACTTTGATAATGAATATTCCCCACTGATTTCTGCACAATGAAGAGCCTATGCACCAATCCTCTAGTTTTTAAAGCAACAACAGCTCCATTTCACCACTCCCTACCCAGCGCCTTACAGTCATATTTGCAGAGGGTCCCCAAACTTTTGACTCGCCAGAAGAAGCCATCGCAACACTGCAAGCTAAAGGACTAGTTCTCCCACAAACAGAATGTACGATGATCCAAAAATCCTTAACAGAACTGCGAGATGAAACCTGGGATACAGTGATAGGCTCACATAGAAACATAGAATTTGTCGGCAGATAAGGACCGCTTGGCCCACCCAGTCTGCCCATTTCTCTGCCTACTGGATAAGCTGCAGATCCTAGTTAACCACCAGCCTACTTCTTCCTACCCCCATCCCCTAGAATTGCCTTATGACTGTCCCATGCATGCTTGAATTCCACCACTGTTTTTGACTCCACGACCTCCTCCGGAAGGCCGTTCCATTTATCCACAACCCTCTCTGTGAAAAAATACTTCCTTAAATTACCTCTGAGCCACCCCCATCTTCAAATTGTGCCCCCTTGTTCTTGCACACTCTTTTGAAAGATGCTGCCCTCTTGGACTTTGTTGATTCCTTGAGGTGCTTGAAAGTTTCCATCATGTCCCCCTCTCCATCCTTTCCTCGAGGGCTATACATATTAAGCTCCTTTAGTCTCTCTTCATATGTCTTCGGTGCAGACCCTGCACCATTTTAGTGCCCTCCTCTGGACAGCTTCCATCCTGTCTATGTCTTTGCGAGACTGGGTCTCCAGAACTGCACGAGTACTCCAGATGGGGTCTGACCAGCTGTCTGTACAGAGGGATAATAACTTCCTGTTTTCTACTGGTGATGCCTCTCCCTATGCATCCCAATATCCCCCAGCCCTCATTGCTGCCCTCTCACATTGCTTGCCACCTTTAGGTCATCTGATATGACTACCCCAGGTCCCTTTCCATTTTGTTGTTGTTAGTATCTCACCCCCATTGTGTACTCTTCCCTGGGTTTTGTTTCCCAGGTGCATTACCTTGCACTTCTTAGCATTGAATCTAAGCTGCTATACATTTGACCATTCCTCTAACCTTGCCAAGTCCCTTTTCATCCTTTCCACCCCACCTTGTGCATCAATTCTGTTGCAGATCTTTGTGTCATCTGCAAAGAGACATACTTTCCTTCGATCCCTCTGCAATGCTATATAAAGACATTGAAGAGGACTGAATCCTAATACTAAACCCTCGGTACCCCACTAGTAACCCCTTCATCAGAGGACCCATTTACTATTACTCTCTGTGTCCTATTTTCCATCCAATTTTTTTACCCAGGCTGTCATCTTGGGACCCACTCCCAGGCTAGCTAACTTATATTAATCTTTTGTGTGGGACTGTGTCAAATGCCTTGCTAAAGTCTAGGTAGGCCATGTCCACAGCCCTCCTGATCTACTACTTTGGTCACCCAGTCAAAGAAATCTATCAGATTTGTCTGGCATGACCTTCCTGCTGTGAATCCATGCTGCCTTGGGTCCTGTGCCCCTCTGGCCTCTAGATACTCGACAATTCTTTCCTTCAGAAGTGATTCCATCATTTTCCCTACCACTGAGGTTAAACTAACAGGTCTGTAGTTTCCTGCTTCTGCCTTGTTCCCACTTTTGTGAGGGGAATCACATCTGCCCTCCTCCAGTCTCGGGTACCACCCCATCCTCCATGATTTATTAAACAGGGTAGTCAGTGGTGTACTAATTCTACCCTTAGTTCTTTTAGAATTCTGGGATGAATCCCATCAGGCCCCATTGCTTTGTCCACCTTCAGTTTTAAGAGTTCTTTCAGAAACCTTTCTTCTGTAAATGGGCTGGTATCAACTTCTGTATCAGTGTGTTTCTACTGTTTGTTCTAGGTACTCCCCCTCTTCCTTTGTAAATACTGAGCAAAAATATTTGTTTAGTATCTCTGCCTTTTCACAGTCTCCTCTACCCACCCTCCCCTCCCTTTATTAAGCCTCACTATCCCTCCCTCGGTCTTCCTCCGGCTCCCTGATGTACCTATAAAGGTTTTATCCCCCTTCTTAACTGAGTTGGCTATCTTTTCGTCGGTTTGGGCCTTTGCTGTTCTGACTGCCTTCCCAGCTTCCTTTTGCTTTAACTGATACAGTTCTCTGTCCTGCTCCTTCTGTGATTCCTTGAACTTCCTGAAAGCTTTCTTTTTCTCTTGAACCTTCACTGCCACTTCCTTTGAGAACCATAGTGGTTTCTTACATCGTTTTGTTTTGTTTATTTGCTTCACACAAAGGCTTGTTGCCTCTGTGATGGCAGTTTTTATTATTCCCCATTGTTCTTCCACCCCTCCTTCCTGCCCATTTGCTAGTGCATTCCTTAGGCACTTACCCATTTTAGCAAAGTCAGCCCTCCTAAAGTCAGTACCTTTGCCTTTGTAGTGGCAGACTCATTGCTGTGTTTATTGTGAACCATACTGTTCAATGGTCGCTAGTTCCCAGATGGCTACCCACTTTACATCTGTGATCCTCTCTTCATCTCCATTTGAGAGAACCAGGTCTAAGATTGCTCCCTCTCAAGTGGGCTCCAATACTAGTTGTCTAAGGCATGCCCCTGTAGGGCATCTAGAATAACCCACTTTTCGAAGTGACTGCGGCAACTGCACTCCAGTTAACATCTGGCATATTCAGATCACCCATCAGCAATATCTCCCCTTTTTTTGCCATACTAAGTATACTTTCTATCAATTCCTTGTCCATTTCCTCCCCCTGAGAAGGGGGTCTGCATACAACCCCTGTGCGGATTGTGGTGCCATTGCCAGTCTCCAGATTTACCCACACAGTCTCTCTATCGATTATCTCCTTCTTTTTCACAGTCAAGAAAGAGACAGGGACAGGCCGCTTTGCAAGAAGTGAAGAAATTGCTACAGCATTTTCAAAGAACTGAACCTGAGTAAGGGGTGAGACAAACCCAAAATGAGGTCTAAATTATGTTAAAAATCTGCTTAGCATTTATCCATGGTTTGGGGATTTGGCTACAATCTAAGGGGGCAGATCTGGGGGGACTGGGACAGAATAATGTTAAAACAATGGATGTTACAGTGTATAATATAAAAAATGTAAAACTGAATGCTATACAGACCCTTGGGTATGACCAGACACCCAGTTACCCCCCCTTCCCCAGACATATGCTGTCTAGAAACCTCCCATGCTTTATAAAAACTGTTCATTAAATAATAATAGCCTGGGATTAGTGGCTATGTCAATACCGTTATTGGTTCTAGCTTGTTGTATGACTTCAATACTGTTTTTTTGCCTAGAGAAGGCACAACTTGCAATTAAAAGTGGTTGACCATTTAGAATGCCAGTGTGGGGGTGCAGGATCAGGGAGAACTACTTATGTGGCTCCTCTACACACTGTAGGGGAGGGAGGGAGGAAAAAGGAAAAGATGCCTGCTTGCTCCGGGAAGACGGACTTCCCAGAGCATGCCCTCGATGTGCCCTACTCACCAGGATCACCATCTCAGCCTGACGAGATTAGATTATGGGGTGTTGTGCCCCGCCTTGTCCCCACTTGGGGGGGCCAAAGCTCCATGGAGGAGCGAGAGGTGAGTCCTGGCGCGTGTGTGGTAGAGGGATGACTTGTGGATGTCCCAGTGGGACGGGGCAGGCAGGCAGTGAGGAGAAATAAAGAGTAATTTAAAAAAAAAAAAAGATTGTCCAGAAATTATCTTTCTTCAGGAGACTCATATGACCCCAGAAGAACATATGAAATTTCAAAGATTTGGCCTCACTCTGGCAGCTGAATCTGCTTATAATAAAGGGAAAAGAAGGAGAGTAATGATCCTAATGCAACAAGGGGTTCCATTTGGAAAAAAAGAAGGAGGAGATAATCGATAGAGAGGGCAGATATGCCATAGTTACTGGCTTACTTTATTCAAGGCCAGTTACGCTGGCCTCTGTTTATTTCCACCCAAGCTCCCCCAAAGCACTAGCAGTACAGTTTTTTAATCATTTGCTATTGGTTTTGGAGGGGCAACTCCTTATGAGAGGGGACTTAAATGTCACTATAGATTCTGTACAAGATTTATCTATTGCACATCCAAATAGAGTGACAGCACTCCAAAAACACATGAAGTACACCATCCCTTCGCTGGGTATAGTGGATATCTGGGGGCACTGCTTACCCAATAAATGAGAATACACTCATATAGCCCCACATACCGGGTTGCAGCTCGTTTAGACTATTTTTTTTTACTACAAGAGAACATCTAGATAATCTGTGTGATGTTTGGCATGGGATTAGATTCCTATCGAATCATGCCCCACTATATTTGAAAATTAACTTAGAGGCTATATACAAACAAATGCAATGGCATTTGGCACCCCCACATTTAAGAGATCCAGAATTTATAGATATGGTTAAAGAGGCCATTCCTAAAGTCCTTCAGGAAAATTCGATGCCTGAGGTAGCACCTACCATATTGTGGGACACGCTAAAAGTAGTCTTAAGGGGGGACATAGTTACATTTTCAATAAAAAAAAGAAAGAAAGAGAGCTTAAAATTCAGGAACTACAGGACAAACTACTGCACTGGCAATAATGGCCTGAGCAGGGTGACCCAGTAGTTAAGTCAAAGCTTCAAACACTTAGACAAAGATTGCAGAAATTAATAGACCAAAGAACTGGAAAGCAATTATATTATCTCAAATTAAGATATCATGAAGGTGGCCCTGGTGGGGCTAGAACCTTAGCCAGAAAGCTCTGAGAACATGAAGCTAAAGCATGCATTCCCAGCATGTGTGACCCTAAAAATGGGAGGCTAGCTATGAGACCATCTGAGGTAAGAGATACCTTAAAACAATATTACCAAGATGTATATAGGGAAGACCAAACAGTAACCCCAACCAGGACTGAAGCCTATTTGTCAGCCTTATCACTCCCACACATTCCCACAGAACAAGCAAATAAGTCGTTGCCACCGATTACTGTGGCAGAAATCAATCACAAGTTAAAGTTTGCCAAAATACTCAAAGTACCGGGCCCAGATGGTTATCCATTGGAATTTTACAAGAAATTTAAAGAATTACTTACTCCATCCCTCCTCCCCACTTTACACAGTATCCAACATGGAGATACCTTCCCCCCCTTCATGGCAATATGCAGTAATAGCTGCTGTTTGAAAACCTCAAGAAGACCCAAAACAACCATCCTCTTACCGCCCTATATCCATGCTAAATTATGATTATAAATTATTCATGTCAATTCTGGCCTCAAGAATTGAATATCTACTCCCTTCCCTAATTGACAGTTTCATAGGTTATCCAAGCTACTAGACTTGCGTCCTTACTGCTTGCCTGTAAGCTTACATTAGCTTGTATATATTGTTGTAAAAGTTGTCCAAAGCTTTTTTAAATGAGTCCATTGTTTCACTCATTACTACTGCTCTTGGGAGGGAATTCCATAACTGAACACCCCTCTGACTAAACTATTTTTTACGTCTCAGGGTATTCCACTTATCTTGTTCCAATTGCAGCTTGTGACCCCTGGGTTCATGCTGATAATGCTTTCTCTCCCTAAGACCTATGTCTTTTTTTAATGTCTCATCCTTTAGTGCCCTAAATATCATGCACATGTCACCCCTTAGCCTACGATACTGCAATGTATATAACCCTAATTCTTGTAGCCTCTCTTGGTATGGTGTATAACGCAATCCATTAATTCTCTTTGTTATCCTACAGTGCACCCCCTCCAGCCTTCTAATAAAAGCCTTTTTATATGGAGACCAAACCTGAGCACAATACTCAAGATGCAGACGCACCAATACAGTATACAGTGGTAGCAGCACTTTGCTTTCCCTGCTGCCAATGTGCCGTAAAATGCAATTTAAAACCTGATTTGCTTTCCTAACAATGGTATTACAGTGCATATCGAATTGTAAATCATTAGTTACCTGGACCCCCAGATCTCTTTCCCCTATAGCCTGGTGTAATAATACATCACCCAGTCTATACTCAGATTTACTATTGCCATTGCCCAAGTGCATCACAGCACATTTATTTAGATTGAAAGCTAGCTTATGCTGAACTGTCCACTGAATCAATATATCTAAGGCCTTTTGTACATTGTGTTGATCTTCCTGGCTATTAACAATACCTCCAATCCTACAGTCGTCTGCAAATTTACTCAACCAAATATTGGGGAAATTTAACTTGATTGAAGATACATATAAATTAAATAGACAAGGGCCCAACACTGACCCCTGTGGGACTCCACTCGTCACATCCTTCCATCCAGATACTACTCCTCTAATTGAAACCCTCTGCCTTCTATTTTGCAGCCAAACTTCCACCCAGTTGACTATGTTTGTAGGTAGTTTTATACTAGCTAATGCTTCTATTAATTCCTTGTGTGGTAGCTTATCAAAAGCTTTAGAAAAATCCAAGAATCTAATGTCTACTGCATTCCTTGTATCTAATGCCTTATTAGTTGTTTCATAGAAGGTAAGCATATTTGTTTGGCATGACCTTGTTTTAGTGAACCCATGTTGGGTCTGGTCTGTTACATTGTGTATATTTAAATGAGATAAAATTAAATCATTTAATATTCCTTCAAATATTTTTCCTGTTATTGATGTTAAGCTTACTGGCCTAAAATTCTCAGGTCTAGACGTAGGGCCTTTCTTTATTAAGGGAACCACTATCACTTCCTGCCATGCCTGTGCTACCGCTCCTTGATCCAATGATTTTTGAAATAGATAAGTCAGTGGTGGAGCCAAGCTAGCTGCCAGTTCTCTAAGAACTCTAGGATGTAGTTCATCTGGCCCTGGAGATTTATTTATGTTAATATTTTCAATTCTCTTAAGTACATCCATAAGATCAATTTGCACCTGACCTGCCTGTGAGTTTCTTTTATTCCTAATATATGTGTCATTACTTTTATTAAACACAGAACAGAAATATGAATTCTGTATATCTGCCTATTCCTTGGTGCTAGTCACACACTCACCTGATGTATTAATATAAGGACCTATATCGTTGTACACTTTTTTTTTTACCATTTATGTAAGTGTAAAATGCTTTTTTTATTATCCTTTGCTCTTACTGCCAGGTTGAGTTCATACTCCCCTTTGGCCTTTTTTATTTCTTTTTTTAGTTGTCTAACTTTGTTCCTATACAAGGTCCAACCCTCCTGATTATTTTTATTTACCCTTTTAAATATCTTATTTTTTTCTCTAACAATCTTTTTAAGCCTAGAATTAAACCATTCCTTGTTAGTATTCTTTTTACCATATTTACATGCCCTAGGTATAAATCTCAGCACTTCAGCCATGATTTTTGTAACCAAGGTTTCATACATCTGATTAACTGATTGATCAAGGAATGTGGTTTCCCAATCCCAGCCAGCCATTACTTCCTTTAAACCATGGAAATTTGCTTTATTAAAATTTAGCCTCTGAGTTATGCCTTCACTACTTTTTACACTTGATTCACCTTCCATCCTAAATAACATTATATTATGGTCACTGTTCCCCACAGGACTGTCAATCCTTATGTTATTAATTCTGTCCCTCATATTTGTTAAAACTAAGTCCAGTGTATTTTGACCCCTGGTTGCAGCCATAACTTTCTGTTCTACTCCAATCTGATCTACTACTTCAAGGAATCTTTTTTCTGTATTGGTCCTAGCTTTAAAATTTGACCAATCAATTCCAGACATATTGAAATCCCCTGTCAAGAGTAAATTATCCGCTGGATCTAAGTTAGAGATGTAACCCATAAAAAGTCTTCCTCTTGTTTATTGATAGATGGGGGTCTATACACCAATCCTAGACTGGTTTTGGCATAAGATTTATTAATGATTTTTACCCAAAGCATTTCCACATTGTCCAATTGTATATTTTCCTGCTCACAGTTTATAGATTCCCTGATGTATATAGCAATCCCCCCTCCTTTTCTTTGAGGTCTGGTTCTAGAAAACAACTTATAACTTGTGATATTCTTCTTCCAACTATCTGTGTCATCCCACCAGGTTTCAGTCACTAGTGCTATGTCTATGCTGTTGACATGTTCTGAAATTTATCAGATGTATTCCTTAGACTCCTTGGCCTGGATATTCAAACTGCGCCAGGCTGTGGCATAAGCCTGGGCGCAGCTCAACTTGGTTGCGCAGGGGTGTGGCCTGGGCGATATTCAATGGAGCTGCGCTATGGCTCAGCAGCTTTGAATATCGTACCCTGGCCACCCCCAATGTGCATGGTGCAGTGGCACTGCGCCAGTGCAAGTGGCCAGAGTGGAGCATGGAGATGCGCTAGCGCAAAGTGCCATTGAGCCATGCACAGCACTTGCGTATTCAAAGGGGACATGCAAAGCGGGCCATAATTTATGCAAAGGCGCACATGGGGCCATTGCATGTCATTATAGCTTGTTGCATCCATTAACATGCAGATGCGTAATCCCCAATGACTTTAGCCTGGCGCCTGCCAGGCAACAGCCATCGAGGACCAATGCCCCTGCAGCCCGATCACGGGCATTTGTCTAAAAATAATCCTTGTCTAATATCCCTGGTGATCAGTGGACGAGTGCTGCGATCGCAGGCATCTGTTAAATAAACCCCCATCCTATATCCCTGGTGGTCCAGTGGACGCTATGTGCTAGTCGTGGGCATCGGTATAATACACCCCCGTCAATATCCCTGGTGGTCAGTGGACGATCGCTGCCCGATCGCGGGCATTCTTTAAATCACCCCCGTAATATCCCTGGTGGTCAGTGGACTGCACTCTGCCCGATTGCAGGCATCTGTAAAACATAAAAAGTCCTATTACCCTGGTGGTCTAGTGTACCCCCTCCCCACCCGTCCACTGAGCACCACCGCCCGCTCCCCATCAGCCCGGCGGTGACAGCACCCTACCGTCTGCGCCCCACTGCACCAACTGACAGCTCGGTAGGGCTGCACACCCGATGGTTCATAGCGTGAGCCAATGGGCATGCAACCATACTGTACTATGCATTCCAGATATGTGAATGATTCATTCACATATCTGGAGTGTATATCTGGTATGGAGCTGCATGCCCACTAGCTCACACTGGAGACACCAATGGGCGTGCACCCTGCTGTAATATCGATCAGTGGGCAGTGGGGTGGCAGGCGAGTGGAGTGTTGCCACCCGCCTGCTGACCGGGGGAGCAGGGTGGTGGGCCCAGTGGGCGGTGGTGAGGGGGCACACTAGACCACCAGGGTAATAAGACTTTTTTATGTTTTACAGATGCCTGTGATCAGGCAGAGTGCGGTCCACTGGACCACCAGGGATATTGGGGGTTGATTTACACAGATGCCCACGATTGGGCAGATAGCGGTCCACTGGACCACCAGGGATATTAGACGAGCCTTTTTTTGTAGACAAATGCCCACGGTCGGGAACATAGCAGTCCACTGGACCACCAGAGATATTGGAGGGGGGGTTTATTTACACAGATGCCCACGATGGGGCATGGGGGGATGCCGCCAGATGCGGCAGGAACTCGGGTGGCCACCCACAGGTGGCAGTTGCCGTGTTGTGCCCTGCAATGCGGCAGCTCACCTGTGGGTGGCCATCATTTGTTCCTTTTTATTTTGGCTTAACTTTGTGCAGGCGCAAGTAGGGGTTGCACAGGTATGGCTCTGCACATCCGGGCTGAATGTCGGGCTGCGCGGTTATGCATGGGCACGCCCCCACCTGTGCCTGCATGCATTACTGATGCGCTCGGCGCGCTCGGGATTTAATGCGGCGTGCTTTTCCTTTTGAATATCGCGCCAGGGCGCATCAGTGGGTTGTGCATGACGCAACACTGTTGCACCATACGCAACCCTTTTGAATATCTGGGCCCTTGCATTTAATAATACCATGTTCCAACCTCTGATTGCATTCTCCATTAAAACCGGGTCAACCCCTGATGAACTGCCAACATTATTTACCCTTATGTCTGAAGATTTGTGCTCCTCACTTTCCAGTTTAAATGAAAGCGTATCACTTTATTTATTTTAGTGCCCAGGATTCTGGTTCCTTTTCTGTTTAGGTGAAGTCTGTCGTGTTTAAAGGCATTTTGGTTTGAAATGTCATGGCATTATCCATGAACCCAATATTTTTGGTCATACAGAAAGAGCGTAACCATTTATTCACTTGTTTTATGGCACCATTTTTGTAATCATTTGGCCCATGCACAGGCAGAATCCCTGAAATTATAAGATCAGCTCCCTTAGCCTGGATTCTTTCTACAATATTCATAAAACATTGCTGTATTAATTCCATTTTGTTTTTGCCAATATCATTAGTCCCTATATGCATTATAACCAAGGGCTTGTATGTATTCTCCATTGGGCCATCCAATAAATTTTCCAAATCTGACATCTTCACCTCAGGTAACATACTAACTGTCATCTGCATTTTTCTGTTATTGCAAACTATTTCATCAGTTCCCCTTGTAGTTGAATCTCCTATTACAAGAATATCCTGTTCCTTTTTTTCCTTTTGGGGCAGGCCGTTTGTTGCTGCAGTGTATAATGACCCAACATCAGGTGTACTTTCAGTTTGATTTATTTCCTTTGATATAATTAATACCCCAGGTTCCTTATTCTCTTTCTCAGTTATTATTTCTTCGTTGCCTTCTATATCTGGTACTAGTACTTGGCTTAAGGTTTCATACCTATTGGTAAGTAGTAAAGATTTGCTCTGAAAAGTTCCCTTCCTTAGTTGAGTTTGCTTATTTTTGTTCACTCTAAGAGACCTACCCTTAACCAATTTCTTGGATGCAGATTTATTTTTCCCAAGTGTACAGCTAGGAGTGCTAGTTATAATACTAGCCTCTTGGTTTTCCCCTTGTTCTGTCAGTAGTTCTGACAAAGAGTCTATGAATTGCTCCAAGTCACCTATGTCTTTCTTAACTTCCAGCCTTCTCAAGAGTATTTGTATTTCCTTCTGGAGTGTTTCCACTAATATGCAGTTACTGCATCTGAATTGTTGCTCTTTATCCTCCTCCACAAACATTTTACTTTGCATACATTGTTTCTGTACTTTTTTGCCTTTACCCCTGACTTGTGCCATTATGACTGGATATTCTCACGCTTCTATTCTCAAGTACTTATTGTTGCAATATATCCCTATATTATTTACCTGTGTTGTACTTCCAAGATCTATACTCTTGCTCTCTGCGTCCTCAAGATTTATAGGTCTAGTGACCCGGAAGTGCCTTCGTGAGGTCACAGGAGCACTCGCAACAATTTTGTTTTTAAAACAGTATTAAACTGTCGAATTTGGAGCCCACAAGATGTATTTCAAGGCCCTTCAAGCTATATAAGCTTTAAAATGCAATAAAAGTGCTAGAAAAGTGCTCGCAGTAGCCTGGACCCACGCAGAGAGCCTAGCCACTCTCTTCCTGTTTCTGTTTGGATGAACAGGGCTCCATAAATAAAATCAAACACACAGTTCTAAAAAGTATATGTATAGTTACTCCCCACTCTCTCCACAATATCAGTACTTCTTTTAACTGTCACAGAATAGTTTTAACACTGCCCACTTGCTGCAGGGGCAAGATTTATAGGTCTAGTGACCTGGAAGTGCCTTCGTGAGGTCACAGGAGCACTCGCAACAATTTTGTTTTTAAAACAGTATTAAACTGCCGAATTTGGAGCCCACAAGATGTATTTCAAGGCCCTTCAAGTAGGATTTATTAAAGGTAGACAGGCACATGATGCCATAAGGCGCACTCACTTGCTAGTTGACCGGGCACTATCCAGACAGGTCCCCCTAGTCTTATTAGGACTTGATGCTGAAAATGCTTTCGATAGGGTGTCCTGGCCCTTTTTGTGGCAAACCCTGTCTCACTTTGATTTCCCTGTCCAATTTATACAACAGATTCAAAATACATATGCCTCTCTAAAAGCACATGTTAGGGTGGATGGAGCCCTTTCACACTGTTTTAAACTGACCAGAGGTGCCAGGCAGAGTTACCCCTCTCCCCACTACTATTCATACTCTACCTTGAGCCTTTGGCAATAGCCATAAGGACAGTGCAGGAAGTAGAGGGGCTACCCTTGGGGGGTCGTCAGCATAGGATTTCACTTTTTGCTGACAACATTCTTTTAACTGTACTGCAGCCTGAAACATCTATTCCAGAGATATGGAAACAGCTCCAGATCTCTGGGGACCTTTCTGGATATAGAATCAATGGTCAGAAAACTGAGGTGCTGACCTATAATTATGTACCCCCCTACTAATTTAAAACAAAGTTATCCTTTTAAATGGTCTCGCCAAACGATGCAATACCTGGGGATAAAATTGACCAAGAACCCAATTCACTCAGAATTACTGAATTTAGAACCTCTAACAATAACCCTGTCGGAGGACCTCTCCAGATGGACACATCTTCCTTTAAGTTTCCTTAATAGAATTGACACGGTTAAACAAAATGTCTTCCCACGTATCCTATGTTTTCTACAGACCTTGCCATTTGCCCCAGATAATTTCTATTTCCAAGTATGGGACAGACTTATTTCTCGATTTATTTGGCGTGGTAAACCTCCAAGAATTCAACACTCCATTTTACAGGCACCCAGAGAGAAAGGTGGACTAAACCTTCTGGGCCTTAAAAAATATGCACTGGCAATACAGCTTCAGGTGGTGTTGAACTGGATGAACCCAGTATACACTGCACATTGGAAAAAATTAGAGCAGACTTGGGGAGACCTCTTTGAAGCACAAAAACATTTCTTCAACCACCCTCCCAGATGTAGTACACTAGGGATTTACCCGACATATACTAGAGAAGCACTCCGAGCTTGGCTTAAACTAAGAAATAAATACCTTTCCAACAAGGAAAGACTTTATTTTGCAGCTCTGGCCTATGATGAAGAAATTAATAGGGGACAAAGTGCCTTAACCTTTAAAGCCTAGCAGAAATATGGAATAACATATGTCTTCCAGACCATAGTCCCAACTGAACTTTTCCCATTTGTATCCTTACAAGTAAAATATCAGGTACCCCACAAGTATTTTATCTCCTATTTACATATTGAGTCATATTTTAGTAGCCACGAGGTAGATCTTTCAGATATATCCTCAGATCCTTCTCCGTTGGCCACTCTGATCCATACACACACATCCTGTCATATCCTACAGAGCATTTAATCAGTCATATCTACTTGGCTCTGCATTGGCGGCAAAGTGTTTCTACAGAATCTGCCAGACTTCGATGGTCAGAGGAGCTAGATGGAGAAGTCTCAGGTGTAGGGTGGTTCAGCTCTGTGCTCCAAGTTTTGAAATGCTTTACCTCTCCCTATTGGAAGGAATATGCCTGGAAACTCAGGTCTAGATTCTTCAGAACCCCGGCAATTTTGGTAAAATTTGGGGAAATTACCAGAGGAGAATGTTGGAGGGGATGCAATTCCGACAATGCAGACCAGAGTCACATTTTATGGAGTTGCCCTAAACTAACCTTACTGGCAACAGATATTAAATAACTGACTGATATTTACAGCTGTCCAGATCTTTTTATAGCCATCTATGTACTCACTTTTGTTAAACCAGAAGCAGTTCAAATAGACAGGGCAGTATTAAGGCAAATTACCTTCCTGATTTTGGCAGCCCACAAAGCTATTGCTAGATTATGGCATACAGATAGAATACCAACTAAACAAATGTGGCTGACCATAGTCAGAGACATATAGTCATTGGAACACCTCTCTGCCAGACTCTCAGATAGAGATGCAAAATTTGAGATCAGATGGAGAAAGTGGGTAATGTACCAGCTGGAACATTATAAAGATTTTGTCCCCTGAAAGATTAGTGAGATGAGGAGAAACTGGGAAAAAGAAAGAGGGGAAGGGAAAAAAGGAAGAAATAAAGAGCAAGACCTTGGCAATGCAACCCCTCGTTATGGACATCATCTGCCTTCATGTTTATCTATATATACAGAAATAATATCTGCCTTAATAACAGTAAAAGTTATGAGCTTAATAAATAATTTGAAATAAACTACACAGGGCACCACATCATTAAAATATATAAATTTATTGTGACCTCATTAGAAAAATAAGACATTTATTCTAAATCCATAAAGCTTTTCTGGATGGAATAATTAAGTCAATTAATGTTTCATTGCATTTTAAGCTACTGTCTTTATGTATAGTAATATCTTAACCAGAGATGTAATTAATTATTTGCCTAGAACTGTGAAATTATGAGCTGTATTAATTGAGTATTGATGTCTGTTATCAAATTTCTGAAAAATAAATAAAACTTGGATTATGAAAACAAACTTAAGGCTATCACTAATAGCTCTGTCCCTCTGGTCTCTCTCTCTCCCCTCAGTTGTCTGTACCACCTTTACTCCCAACCCCCCTCCTCAAATCCAGTAGTTAATATTTGTTCATGCTTGGATTTTCATGCCCTCGGTCATTTGAGTTCTTTCTTCCAATGTGCATCACTTTGCACTTTTTTTGCGATGAACTTTTAGTTGCCAAAATCTGGACCACTGTTCTAATTTTTCCAGGTTTCTTTTCATTTCTCCAACTCTTTTCTCAGTGTCTACTCTGCTGCAGATCTTGGTGTCAGCAAAGTCATATTATTCTGGATTCCCTCTCCCATACTGCAAATAAAGATATTTAAGAGATCCAGTCTCAGAACAGATCCATGTAATACCCTGCTCATGACTCCCCTGGGCTCTGAGTATGCCTCAACTGGCAACCACCCTCTGCCCCCTCCCAGCCAGTTCCCTTTCCAGCTGAGTCGGTCTGTCCCCCTCACTCAGGTCACCTTGCTTTTTATTACAGTTTATATTTTTTTTTATATCAACATTCTTTTACCTCCTTCCTCTGCGGAGCGGGCTGACATGTCGTCCGGCCGCTGGCACCCGCAACCCCAGACTCAGGTCTGGTCAGCGACACGCTCCCCTCCATGCAGGCTGGCATACACAGTATCCCCCCATGGGGACCAGAATCCAATACCTGGGTGTGCACCTCTCTAGGTCCAGGGGCGCTGTGCACGGCCATCAGCTACAACGATCGTCCCACAATTTTCCACCTGGATTTTCTCCCCCTGAGCTGGACGTGCAATGGCATCAATGCACGATGTGCTGACACCTGCTGTACTCCAACCCCCAGCTGTATGTTGCTCCTTGCAGTGCCCCTGGCTTCCACCAGTTGCCGCTGCAGAGCGACGTAAACCCCTCACCCACCCCAGAGGGAGGAGAGCTGTCGTGGGATGCTCAATCCTCCCCATCCCCTGCCGACTCCCGATGGCCTGAGTCCATTCTTGAACCCAGGTCACCGATGTAGTGCAAGGTGTGGCGTCCAGCACCTCAACCCTCAGTGCCACTGGGCCAGCATTTTATTACAACATTAATTAAACCATTAATAAACAATAGCAAAAGAGTTAACCCCAAACACAAATATAACAGAGCCCATGGCTGGTGCTAGTACAGTAACTATGACATGAATAGTTTTGGAAGCCAGACAACCCCCTTTTTAAAGCAAGGGAGTCTAGGAGTAAATTTCAGATTAGTTGGCAAATTATTCCAATTACTTACAGAGCTTCTGATGCCTCAAAGAAAACTTTGAAAAATATAATAATTAGGTATAATTCAGTTTGCATTCCAAATATATAGATTTCTCCTCCTCATCTTTTATTACAGAGGAAATTTGCACCGATACATGCTCTTTATCTGTTAGAGTTCATCTGCCTCTATAGCTTACTCCTTACTTCATATCAGGTGGCCGAAGGGGCTATTGTTTTTCTGCTGTTCAGCAATGAAACAACTACAAACTGACTATGGAAAAGCCTTTGACAAGTCGGCTCAGTGGCATCAGAAGATACTGTAATCTGGAGCACTACTTTGAACACAATTATAGAGGAAAGTAACAAAGTGAAACTTCCTGCGCCTTGCCCAGCACAGCCAGTTCTGATTGCTATAAAATACTGTAACCAGTGGCAAATATTAAGATAGACACTCTGCAATAAAATCTCTCCACAAGACAAATTACAAGAGATATAAAATACTTTCCATTATTAAAAAAAAGAAACATATTTACAGTGAAACAGCAAGTGGCCAAGGGGGCTATTGTTTTGTTGCTGTTCAACAACGAAGCAACTACAGACTAACTATGAAAAAGCCTTTAACGAGGGACAGAGGTGAGAAAAATGCTGTTTCAGAGGGTTATGGAGAGGTGCAAAGGGGTATTAGTAATGGAAGGGGATCATAACTTGACTACTTCCTACTTAGACACTTCCAGTGGGAAGATGCTTAAGAAAACTCCTGCACAACGTGCAATGCAAGCTTACCTCTCTGAAGCACACTGGGTAGATCTATGGCGACATTTTGCATCCCAGCAAAAGGGAATACACACTATTCTGCCCCATTAAAATGTGATCCTGCATAGACTACCTACCATGTTTCTAAGAGCACCTATACAGAATGCAAACTGCTCATGAATACCGACTGTATTATCGGACCATTCGATCCTTACCTTAAATATGTTCTGGGAGAGAAAAATCAATACTTTATGGAAGTTTAACAATTTTTTACTGAACTTTAAGGACTTCAGAGAGTTGATAACCCAAAAAATAAAGCTGATTCTAGATGACAGTAAAGGGCAGGGAACCAAGATGGGAGTATTATGGGATACCCTCAAAGCGGTCCTTAGAGGGGAGATAATCAAATATGTGGCACATTATAAAAAGAAACAACAGCAGCGTCTGGATACCCTGCAGCAGCAGCTCCTTAGTCTGCAGAATCTACATGCCACTGGAGATGAAGGAGTATACCCTCTCCTGTTGGCCACTAAACAGATTCAGGCAATCCTGGATATCCATACAGAGCAAGCATTACAGCTTCTTAAACAAAAGTATTACAAAGGGGGCTCAAGAGCCACCCGTCTGTTAGCTCACAGACTCAGACAACATAAATCCAGATCTAACATTACTCAAATTAGAGATCCGGATTCCAGAAAGGTGGTTACTCTCCCTCGGGAAATGGAGCAGGCTTTCCAAAAATATTATAGCAGTTTGTATAAAACAGACAGTAAGGAGGGAGTCTCAGGAAATAGAGGCCTTTATGAAGGATCTTAATTTTAAGAAAATCTCTCCAGAACAGAAACAGTTACTGGAAAGACCAATCTCACCGGTAGAATTAGAGCATGTCTTGTCAGCCCTTAAAACAAATAAAAGCCCTGGACCGGATGGATACACCGGGGAATTCTACAAGGTGTTTAGAAAGGAGTTGTCTCATACTCTGCTTGGTGCTTGTAGAAGTATACAACTAGGTGACCCCATCCCTGACTCATGGCGTTATGCATATATATCCAGTATATTAAAACCAGGCAAAGACACTACATCCTGTTCCTCATATAGACCTATTTCGGTCCTGAATATTGATTATAAATTGTTTGCATCCATAATTTCTAAAAGATTTGAGACTTTCCTTCCTGAAATAATAGATCTCGACCAAACCGGGTTTGTACCTGGATGCCAAACACAGGACAACATAAAGAGAACCCTGCACCTGTTGCAGAGGGTGAAGAATGTTGGGTCCCCATTCCTCCTTCTTTCATTGGACGCAGAGAAGGCGTTCGACCGGGTCAAGTGGCCTTTTCTGTAGGAGGTATTGAGTAGGGCAGGAATTCCACAGTCGGCTATCGACCTAATAAAATCAATGTATGCAGATCCTAAAGCTTACATTCGAATAAATGTCTCTTTCTCCAGCCCCATCGCTCTTTTCCGTGGCACCAGACAGGGGTGCTCCCTCTCCCCCTTGTTATTTGCAATGTACTTAGAGCCTCTGGCTTAAGCCCTGAGACAAGAGGAGAGGGTGGCTGGAATAGAGGTAGACTCATTAACCCACAAATTGGCATTATATGCAGACAATCACTTAATATATTTGTCTGACCCTGAAGCCTCTCTTCCCGAGATAAATTAATAAGATTTGGAGCAATATCGGGATACAAAATTAATGAAACCAAGACTGAGGTCCTGACCTTGAATTTCACTCCACATGCCGAACTGAGACAAACTTATAATTTTCGATGGGACCTGAAAAGCATTAGATATCTAGGAGTCTATATTGCCCTTTCTTATGACGACTTGTTCTCGTTGAATTATTCTCCTTTTATGTCTAGGACTTCGGCAGGTCTTGAAAAATAGGGAGTCCTCCCACTGTCCCTCCACCAATAAATAGAAGCTGTCAGGATGGTGATTTTGCCCCGTTTCCTTTATCTGGCTCAAACCCTTCCAACGCAGATCCCAGACGTATTTTTTAGAACCCTGCAGAGGAAAATCTCTTCCTTTATTTGGGCAAATCAGAAGCCTAGAATTAACCTCGCAGTGCTACAGCTTCCTAGACACCAAGGGGGTCTATCCCTACCAAATTTTAGATTATATCATCAAGCATCCCAAATAAGAATACCTCTGTACTGGCTTGATAAGAGCTATATATCCAGATGGAAATCGGTGGAGGGGCAGGGGAAGGAGTTTAAAGATATTTACCATATGCTGCTTTCTGTTCCCCAGGCATTTAAAACCAAGAGCATAGCTAACCCATATACCCAATCCACACTTAAAAGCTGGCAAAGGGTTTTAACAATACAGGAATTTAAACCTTGGAGACCTGCCATATTTTCGCTGCCCTACCTAGATGCTTTCCCCCCGGGCAAAATGGATAAAGGATATGGCAAGTGGCTAAGGAAAGGGTTGCAACTAGTCTACCATTTTATTCCCAAAGGCACAATTCTGTCATCAACAGAATTAACCCAGAAGTATGATATTTCATACTTAGACAGATTCAGATACTTCCAGACTAGGAATTACCTTAACACACTGGGGAGGATACAATGGGGAGGATCCCCTCCTCCTAGTCTCTTGGTAATCTTAATAGCAACCATAGAAGGAAGGCTGACCCCACCCCATTTGATCTCCATTCTCCACTCTATATAAAAGCTTTCATATGCTACAGAATGGGCCCCTAGAGAGGACTAGATTGGCCTGGGAAAAGGACTTAGAGATAGAGATAACTTTACCCGGTTGGGAAGATCACTTGAAGAAGATGTATAAAGGTACTAGCTCAGGTAATTGGAAAGAATTTGCTTGAAAACTTCCTGTAAGGTATTTTAAGACCCCAGAGGTGATTCAGAAATATACCACCCCCTCCAAGCCAGATTGTTGGAGGCAGTGTGGATTTTCCCCCCACTCTGGGTCATATTCTCTGGTCTTGCAAGGCCCTCCAATGGTTCCTCTCTGATATTGAGGAGGCTCTCCAACAGCTAATATCCCCAAACTTGGTCCTGGATTTCAGGCTTTTCTTATTTGGTGATAGCCCCTTGGAACTGACAGGTGCCCTATCCAGGAAATTTCTCAACTTGGCCCTTCTTGCCGCCAAAAAGGCTATCACAAAGAGATAGCATTCCCACTCACCACCTACTCTAGACCTATGGCAACAAATAATGATAGATATTTATAGGATGGAGAGACTCACTGCCACAATTAATAAATCTCAAAATGTTTTTGAAAATATGTGGAGAAAATGGGTTTTATACACCTCTCCCATCCGGTCAGATTTTGTGCCTTAAACTGATCCAAACCTTTCAGGGTGAATTAGTTTCAAATCAAATGAGACATAATTATGTTTGATTCTTATTATTGTTGGCAAAAAGTGAAATCTAAAAGACTGCTAGACTAATAGTGCACGGTAATGTCTTTTTTTTTTTTTCTGTCCGTCCTTTTTATTTATGTAGTTGAACTACTTTATGTATTATTTATGTCTCCTTCTTATGTTTATTAAGCATTGGAAAGTGTTGTCTATATATCATGATAAAATAAAGATCGAAAGTTAAAAAAAAAAAAAAAAGCCAGGCCAGTGGTGCTGAGGGTTGAGGCACTGGATGGCACACATCATGCCATGCCGGTGACCCATGTTCGCGGTGCGAACAGGTCACCGGGGGGGTTCACTGGGGAAGAGGAGGAGGACTGAGCATCCCCAGGACAGCTCTCCTTCTCTGGGGAGGGGGGATTGCAGCAGTCAGTGTTAGCCTGGCACCTAGCGGAGGCTAGGGACTGGCACACTGAAGCTGAAGAAAGAGGGGAAGAGGCAGGGCAGACTCCGGGTGTGCAGCATATAGGAGCATGCATGGCGCCATCACTGGAGTCCTTGCACATTCCCCTCTGTGGGGGAGAAAAGGGAAAATGCCAGCGGCTGGATGATTGCAGCATTTGCAGGTCCTGCCTCCGGTCAGTTGGACCAGCGGACTGGATCCATGCTGAAGCAGGGGTGAGCGCTCCCCCCACTGACCCCGCCAGGGAGGTAAGCCTTGGCGGTCACAGCTGGTGCCGGTGGATGTCAGGGGATGGGGCTGGAGTGCCGCCCGAAATGTGGGCCACCAGGGGGAGAAACAATCTAAAAAAAAGCCTTTGACAGAATCAAACTGAAAAGCTGATGCAAATCTTAAAGGAGTGTGGCATAGACAAGCAAACTCTACAACTGATACAGACCCTGGACTGGGACCAAAAAGCATCTATCCATATTGGGAGGTGAGAACTCAGAGAGCTGCAGCATAGAAAAGGTGTCCAACATGGATGTGTTCTTTCACTAAGACTGTTTAACATCTACTCTGAGAGGATCATCAAGAACAGCCTGAAAGATGATACAGGTGAATGAGGTGTACATAACTAACATCAGATATGCTGACGACTTGGTGTGCATAGTGTCATCTGAAAAGGAGCTGCAGTACATGATCTATGTGGTCAATGAGGCCAGCAAGTAATTTGTAATGAAGATCAATACCTGAAAGACTAAATGTATGGGAGTACGCAAGTTAAACAATGCAAAGTGTCAAACAAGTGTCAAAGGTATACCAGTGGAGCAAGATAACTGCTTCAAATATTTGGGAACTTTAACAACAGCAAATGATTGATGCAATACTGAGATCAGGACCAGAATTCAGCAAGCAAAATCTGTATTTAATAATCTTAGAAGAGTTCTATGCTGCTGCAAGATGAAATTAGAGTTAAGGTTATGACTGCTGAAGTGCTACATATATTTGACAATCTTTTATGGGTTGGAGTATTGGACCCTCAAGAAGGACACCACTAGACATCTCAAGGCCTTTGAATTCTAATGTTACAGGAACATGCTGAAAATTTTCTGGAAGACAAAAGTACGAAACAGTGAGATATTACAGAGGATGGCGCTGGCCAGAGTATAACTTGTCTCTATGGTAACCCAGAAGAAAATGCTGTTTTGTAGACATGCCATGCAACAATTCCTACTGCCACTGATACTACAAGGTAAGATAGAAGGAAAACTATCCAGAGAAAGCAGGAAACATAGAAACACAGAAACTGACAGCAGATAAGGGCCACTTGGCCAATCCAGTCTGCCTTTTTTGTTGTTCTACTTTCGCTGCAGACCCTTCTAAGTCTACGGCACTTTCTGTTCCACTCCTTTCCTATCCCTTATGTTTCCCTTGTGCCTATCCCAGCCTTTTTTGAAACCCATCACTGTTTTTGCCCCCACTACCATTACTGGAAGACTGTTCCAGGTATCCACCACCCTTTCTGTGAAGAATTATTTCCTGACATCTCTCCTGAACCTACCCCCCCTTCTGACTTCATATCATTACCCCTTGTTCAAGAGCACCCTTTCCTCTGAAAAATACCTCCCATCTGTACTTTATTCACTCCTGTGAGGTATTTAAAGGTCTCGATCATATCCCCCCTCTCTTACAGAGTGTACATGTTTAGCTTTTTAGCCTCTTCTTCTAGGGTTTTTGATGAAGACCCTGTACCATCTTGGTAGCCCTCTTCTGGACTACCTCTACTCTGTCTTTCTTGAGATGTGGTCTCCAAAACTAGACACAGTACTCCAGGTGGGGTCTTAGCAATGACCTATATGGGGGCAACACCACTTCCCTCTCCTGCTGGTGATACCCCTACTTATACATCTCAGCATCCCACTAGCTCTCTTGATCGCTTTGTCACATTGTCTGGCCACCTTCAGGTCATCTGATATGATTACCCCCAGGACCCTTTCCTGCTTGGTCATTGCAAGTATATCTTCCTCCATTTTGTACTGCACCGTTGGGTTTCTGTGACCCAAGTACATTATTTTGCAGGTTTTTTTGCATTTAACCTTATCTGCCAAATGTTTGAGGAGTCCTCCAGCCATTTTAAATCTCTTTCCATTCTTTGCAACCTCCCCCCCACCGAGTGTCCACTCTGTTGCAGATCTTGGTGTCATCCTCAAAAGAGGCAGACCTGTCCTTCCAGTTCCTATGCTATGACACCAATAAAGACATTAAAGAGGACTGGCCCCAGTACTGATGCCTGAGATACCCCACTGGTCACTCTCCCCTCCTCAGAGCACACTCCATTTATCACCACCCTCTGCCTCCAATCCCCTAACCAGTTTCTTTCCCCGGTTACCACTTTATTGTCCACCCCCATGTTACCCAACATGTTTACCAGCCTCCTATGTGGAACGGTGCCAAAGGCCTTACTGAAGTCCAGGTAGGCCACGTCCACCACTCCGCCCTGATCCAATACCTTGGTTACCCAGTCAAGAAACATCTATTAGATTTTTTTTGGCACAACCTTCCCTCTGTGAAGTCATGCTGCCTTGGGTCCAGCAGTCTGCTGGATTCCAGGTGTTCCAAGATTCTTTCCTTTAACAGTGTTTCCATCAGTTTCCGTACTACAGAAGTCATGCTGACAGGCCTATAATTTCCCGCCTCCTCCTTGCTACCACATTTGTGAAGTGGGACTACAGTCACTTTTCTCCAGTCCTCCTGGACCACGCTGGTCTCCAGTGAACTGTTTAACAAGTGTGCCAAAGGTGCAGTTAGCACCTCCCTGAGTTGCTTTAACACTCTTGGATGCACCCTGTCTGGCCCCATGGCTTTGTTCTCCCTCAGATTAGCAAGAGCTTTCCTGATCTCCTCCTCAGAAAAGGGAATGGTGTCCACTTCCCTCCCCTCCTCTTGGAGTTTATTCGTGGTTCCTCCTTCGCTTCTACTGTGAACACTGAGCAGAAGCATTTAAGATATTGGTACTCCTCTGTACAGCCCCGTTAACCATACAATACCTCCCTTTGTCTTTCTTTTCTAGCTTATATTTTGGAAAAATGTCTTGTCCCACTTCAATACTGTCTGGGCTATTCTTTCCTCAGCCTGTGCCTTTGCACTCCTTATTGCTTTGTCTGCCTTCCTCCATTTTCCCCAGATACACTTCCCTATTCCCATCTCTCTGGGTCTCCTTATACCTTCTGAATGTCACTGTTTTTATTCATTTTATTTATTTACAATTTTGGTACCTGGGAGAGGCACTCTGAGACAAAACTTATTACTAGGTGTGACGGGGGGGGGGAAGGGGGTGGAAACAAGTGAACAGTCAGATTAAAATTAAATAAGATATACTGTACAAATATCAAAAATATAATTAGCACTAAATATTGCTAGACATTTGTAGCCCAGAGTTAGCATAGGAAGCCATCTGTAAAGGGGAAACTAAAGGAGGCAGGGAAGGAGAGAGAGAATCTTAGGGGGATGAGGTGAGGGTTACCGTTGGCAATTTGGAGTCATAATGGGTCACAGGAAGTGGAATGTAGAAGGAGTCAAGTTGAGAGTACCTGGTCCGGAGAGAGAGAGAGAGAGATCGAGAGAGAGAGAGAGGGAGAGAGAGAGAGAGAGAGAGAGAGAGAGAGAGGAAGCCACACCCATGTTGTTGGGATGAGGAAGGATGGGGCAAAAGGAAGGAAGGGGTTGAGAAAGGATATGTTTTAGGGAGTGCAGGGGAAGGAGATGAACAAAGTGAGCTTCGAAGAGAGTTCCAACAGGAGGGGAGACAGTAAGAGAAGGCTGACTGCCCTGAACAGGAATGGAAGGGGGACACGGGAGGGAGAAGGTACGAGGGTCTCTGGAGTGAAACTGATAAGAGGAAGGGGATACCAGGGAGAGGAGAGGTAGGAGGGGTGAGATGCAAACCAGAATTTGGAGATGAGGGTGGAGACATGGTGCTGGTGGCATAGATGAAGAGAGGGAAGGGAGAGGGAAGAGTAGAGAGTGCAGTGTTGAATACAGGGGGAAGCATTGGTGGCAAAGCAGCAAAAAGCATTAAAAAGAGTGTCTAAATCTTGATTTCTGCATGTGCTTTTCTGCTTATGTAGACACAGTGGAGTGGTGAAGGCCAGCTATCTCAAACTCTTTGAGGTAGCAATATCTATGAACTATAATGGTATCTTTGTTTGTTAAATGTTCTCACACTGAAGCCCCATAAACTGCACCCTGTAGTTCACATCCTAGTTGCCTGATTCCAGATTCTGTTTACTGTTTAGTTTAGTTTATTAGTCTAGGAATTAATACCTTTGAGCCAGGGCTCTTTTACAAAGGTTCCACGTCACAAAGAACATTTAACAAAGCACGATACACATTACAGGTAAAACCAGACAGGAAAGTTACATCATAAATTTGCTATTAACAGTTTAAGGCAGTAATGTTTTTAAGTTTCATAGAAAACAAGCTATAACAGGTTCAAGCAGTAGACAATTTCGAGGTTAAGAAACTTCCAGGAGAGGGTGATCATTAGGCGCCAAAGGAGGCTAGAGAGGAGGAAAGGTGGTGAGCGGGAGAGTAAGTGAGAGGGAACAGGAAAAAGGGGGAGTGAGTTTGGGTGGAAGACAGGAAGTAGTAGAGGTACCAGAGGGTTCATTAGTCAAGGAGGAAGAGGCCTCAGATGTGAGGATGGACATGAGGTAGTAGTCTTTATCTAGCGCAATCACAGTTGCTAGTGGTGGTGAGGTGGGCATAGAGCATGGATTAAAAGCTTCAAGCGAGGTTGAGGATAGAGTAGGTGGACTAAGCGCATTGAACCATGTCGGGGCCCTGTATGCGAAAGATATTTGTCCCTGTGCAGTCCGGCATCTCGGAACCAGGAAAGGTTGGTGTTCAGATCTGGTGGAGGGTCGTGAGCCAGGATTCAGTCGGAGTAGGTTTTGAATACATAATGGAGTCAGTCCCAAGATAGATTTTTTTGCCATTGTGCAGGTGAGATAAATGAGACTATCTGATAGGTTCAACCAGCCTGATTCATAGTACCGACCACACGTGTGAGTCAGTCTTTGAGCCCCCGTGAGGAGCCGGCAGGTCTTATTTAGAGTGATTGAGATACGCCTTAGAGCAGTGGAGGTAGCTGAGCCATAAATAATAAGGCCATAGTCAATGATTGAGATTATGGAACTCTGTATAGCTATTCTCAATGCCGCTTGATTTAGAAATTGGATTCGGAATAGTATTCCAAGGCGTTGGTTCACTGTTTTACGATTGTTGTCAATGTGGGTTGCAAAGGTGAGCCCTTGGTCAAAAGTGATGCCAAGGTATTTGAAAGTATTTACCTGGTCCAGTGTA
This sequence comes from Neoceratodus forsteri, assembly GCA_016271365.2. Lineage (NCBI taxonomy): Eukaryota > Metazoa > Chordata > Ceratodontiformes > Ceratodontidae > Neoceratodus > Neoceratodus forsteri. Next base: position 564,683,509 of record CM028129.1, on the reverse strand, counting down.
ATTCCATGCAGAGGTTTGTATGGTGAGTGGAGTATGCCTATTTTTGTTTTGGTGATTGGAGAGAGCATGGCTTTTGTTTTATTGTGGTTTAGCACAAGTTTACTATCCAGGAACCACCTTTCAACACTAGAAAGCAAGTTGCAGGCTTTATCGTAGGGAGTTTGGATCCTTGTGGGAAGAGAAATTACAGTATCATCAGCGTATAAGATTATTTTCTCCTGGCAGATATCTGGGAGGAGTTAAGGAACAGGCTAAAGAGGAGCAGTCCAAGAATTGATCCCTGTGGTACACCCGAGAGAACTGGTTTGAAGTCGGAGAGTTCATTAGAGATTTTACAGCCTGTGACCGATTGGACAGGTAACTTTTACCCAAGCAAAGGACCCGGCCAGGCCTAGGCTAGAAAGTAGGGAGGTAAGTAGGCCATGATGGACTGTGTCGAAAGCTTTGTAAGATCGATAAAGACTGCACTGTTTGGCACCCTTTGTCCAGGGCTGAGTGGACTTCTCCAGAGAAATCAAGTAAGGCTGTTGTTGTACTATGTCCTTTCCTAAAGCCGTGCTGTTGATTACAGAGTAGATTGTATTTGTCCAGGTAATCAGAGAGTTGGTCTGCCACTATTCGTTCAAGTGCTTTGGAGAGGGGAGGGAGTATTGATATTGGTCGATAGTTTCCTGTTGAGGTTTTGTCCCCCCCTTTGTGCACTGGCGTAACTATGGCAGATTTCCATTTGTTGGGAAATTGACTTTGGCAAAGTGACAGATTAAGAATTTTGCAAGGGGTGAATTACTTCATCCAGGGTGAGAGACAGGATTTTAGATCTAGCGTGTCACTACTTGTTCTGGATTTGGAGCAGGCCTTTTAGGTACTTGTGTGCTTCATGCACTTTGATTTTCTTGAAGTAAAATTGTGGTTTGTCACGAGGGGTGTTTTGTGATACTAGGCTAGGCACAGGTAAGTCCAAGAAGAAATCTGGGGGGAGGACCCCACTAAGGTCTGTGAATGCATGTCGTACTCAGCATGTCGTAATTGGGATCTTAGCCCTCATTCCTATACACCTGTGAAGAAATGCAATGGATTGGAATAGGCAGGACCAGGACCCCCATGGAGTCTGCAGCCTGGGTCCTGGTAAACAAACAGAAAATATTTAGACTCCCTAATTGTGGAGAGACATAGTGGATGAGATGGGGGGGGGTTCTCCTCAGCCACACACCCTGCTTCACTGCACCACTGCACATCATACAAGTATACTGGATGTTTTGGAGAAAAGAGAGGTATATTATTTTACTGTGAGTCCTACTGATGTTACGCAAAGGAGGCAAGATTGGAGAGCAGCAGCACTGTTTATTGGCCGGGGGATGGGGACCTAAATAAACCTGAGAAAGCGTGGTCTGAGGGCTACCTTGTTTTACATCAGCTGCATCACAAGCTTTGAAATCTCAGACAGGGAGACTTGCCCAGTTTTGCTGGATACCCCCCCTGTCTGGGATGCGGGCACATTCACAGCTCTGCATAATGAGAGGGTTCACTTGAAATGAGCAAGGGAAGGGAGGGGTGTATGCTGATATTTCATAGTGATGTGCTATATAAGAGGGAGGGAGGATAAAAGATCTACCTAATGTGAGAAGAGACCCCTTCCGGGGGGGGGGGGGTGAGATGGTTGTGACTCAGCATTACAATTTATTTACTGTTTTGTTATTCTGCAATTTTTTTTTCAAGCTGTTATGTTTCAAAGGTTGTCTAGTAATTGTTGTGGGGGTAGTGGGGAAAATGGCTTGGGGTGGCATGGGTGGGGGTGGAACACTGGGCCATAAAGCTCTGGGTCTGGACTGGGATTGCTTGCCCCCCCCCCGAGTAATATTATAGGGGCACAATTGTGCCCCTATAGTTAGGGATAAGTAGTCCATTTAATGTTAAACCTCAGATTTTACGCTTTAATAACAGAAACAACTCCTGGTGGGGGACTCAATTGTTAGGGGGGGTAGAACTGGGGGAGGGAGGGGAAAGGGAGGTAAGGTGCCTGCCCAGTGTCAAGGCTTAGAGGGACAGGAAATTAATCCTCAGGATCGTGGGAGCAGCGGCAAGGGGGAGGGAGCTGGATGTCATTATCCACCTAGGGACGAATGACCTAGCTGAGAATGGGATCAGAGCAGTAGGAGTTTGTGGAGTTGTGGAGGGGCCTTAGACAAGTAGCACCCACTGTAACTTTCTTGTAAGTGCTACCTGTCTATGGCATGGATGAGGCTAGGGCACTCCGCACCATGGGATTCAATGACTAGTTGAAAAGCTGGTGCAGAGCTCAGGGATTTGGCTTCATTGGGGACTGGGGCTCCACCTGGAGGGATGCAGGCCTATACAGGTACGATGGTCTGCATCTATCCTGGAGGGGAACCAGGATCCTAGGTGATTGGTTTAAATGCTTCGGTGACAAGCATTTAAACTAGCCAAGGGGGGAGGCACTGAAGAGAAGAAGGGAAATCCTAGCTCCCCCCCAAAAAATATGGTAATTAGTGAGGTAAACACCAAAACAGAGCAGTCAACAGGGAGAAGGGCAGGGGCAAATGGAGAAAAAGACAAAGGCAGTAGGGACAGGGATGGGGCAAAAAGAAATAAAGCCATAAAAAAATGGAGGGTAATGAGTACCAATGCCTGTAGTCTAGGTAAAAAGCTCCCTGAAATAGCGGCCCTGATGGAAGAGGGATGCCTGGATATTGTGACAGTCACAGAAACATGGTATGCAAAGAACCATGACTGGGATGTCAACATACCTGGGTCCACAATCTACAGGAGGGACAGGGAGGGAAGAAGAGGAGGAGGAGTAGCTCTCTATGTAAGGGAAGGGATAAAAGCAACAGAACTAAATTGTAAACGGGGAAGAGAGGAGGCACTGTGGGTCACCCTGGAGACTGGAGATGGTTCCACATTCCGCACAGGGGTTGTATATAGACCCACATCTCAGGGGGAGGAAATGGACAAGGAAATGATAGAATGCATCCTTGGGATGGCAGAGAAAGGGAAGATATTGCTGATGGGGGACCTGAATATGCCAGATGTTGACTGGAGTACCTTTGCTGCAGCCACATCCAAGAGCAGAGCCATTCTCGATGCCCTACAGGGGCATGCCTCAGACAGCTAGTTTTGGAACCCACTCAGGAGAGAGCAATCTTAGACCTGGTACTCTCAAATGGGGATGGAGAGAGGATCTCTGATCTTGAAGTGGGTAGCCATCCAGGAACAAGCGACCACCAAACAGTGTGGTTCATGATAAACTTAGCTGTAGAGTCAAGCCACACAAAAGTGAAAGTGCTGGATTTCAGGAGGACTGATCTTAACAAAATGGGAGAGTGCCTCAGAAAAGCACTAGCAAACAGGCAAGAAGGTGGGGTGGAGCAACAATGGGGAAACATCAAAACCGCCATCACAGAGGCAACAAGTTTTTGCGAGAAGCAAATAAACAAATCAAAATGAAAGAAAAAAACACTATGGTTCTCAAAAAGAAGCAGCAGGGAAGGTAAGGGAAAAAAAGATAGCTTTCATGAAGTATAAGGAAATACAGAAGGAGCAGGACAGAGAACTGTACCAGTTAAAGCAGAAGGAAGCGGGTAAGGCAGTCAGAATAGCAAATGCCCAAACTGAGGAAAAGATAGCCAACTCAGTTAAGAAGGGGGATAAAACCTTTTATAGGTACTTTACGGAGCAAAGAAAGACTGAGGCAGGGATACTGAGGCTGAACAAAAGGAAGGTGGTTGGGCAGAGAGCGACAGTGAAAAAGCAGAGATACTGAATGAATACTTCTGCTCAGTATTCACAATGGAAAAGCAGGGGAAAATACCTAATCCAGTCAATAGATGCACTCTGGATAGGGGGGTTGATATTAGTCCTTTCACAGAAGAAAGGGTTCTGAAAGAACTCTTAAAACGGAAGGTGGATAAAGCAATGGGGTCTGATGGGATTCACCCCAGAATTTTAAAAGAACTAAGGGAAGAACTAGTAACACCACTGACTACCCTTTTTAATAAACCATGGGAGGATGGGGTGGTACCTGAGGACTGGAGGAGGGTGGATGTGATTCCCCTTTACAAAAGTGGGAGCAAGACAGAGGCAGGAAACTACAGACCTGTCAGTTTGACCTCAGTGGTAGGGAAAATGATGGAATCACTTCTGAAGGAAAGAACTGTTGAGTACCAAGAGGCCAGTGGGGCATAGGACCCAAGGCAGCATGGATTCACAGCGCGAAGGTCATGTCAGATAAATCTAATTGATTTCTTTGACTGGGTGACCAAAGCAGTAGACCAGGGAGGGGCTGTGGACATGGCCTACCTAGACTTTAGCAAGGCATTTGATACAGTCCCGCACAAAAGATTAATAAACAAATTAGCCAGCCTGGGAGTGGGTCATAGGGTGATAGCCTGGGTAAAACACTGGTTGGACAACAGGACACAGCGGGTAATAGTAAATGGAGTCCACAGTGAAGAAAGGAGGGTTACTAGTGGGGTACCACAGGGTTCACTACTGGGGCTGGTCCTTTTATGTCTTTATAAGTGACATTGCAGAGGGACTGGAAGGAAAAGTATGTCTCTTTGCAGATGACACAAAGACCTACAACAGGGTTGATACACAAGGTGGGGTGGAAAAGATGAAAAGGGACTTGGCAAGGTTGGAGGAATGGTCAAATGTTTGGCAGCTTAGATTCAATGCAAAGAAGTGCAAAGTAATGCACCTGGGAAACAAAAATCCAGGGGAAGAGTACACAATGGGGGTGAGATACTGACAACAACAAAAATGGAAAGAGACCTGGATGTAGTCATATCAGATGACCTAAAGGTGGGCCAGCAATGTGAGAAGGCAGTAAGAAGGGCTGGGGGGATACTGGGATGCATAGGGAGAGGCATCACCAGTAGACAACAGGAAGTTGTTAGCCCTCTGTACAGACAGTTGGTAAGACCACATCTGAAGTACTGTGTACAGTTCTCGAGACCCCATCTCCGCAAAGACATAGACAGGGTGGAGGCTGTCCAGAGGAGGGCAACCAGAATGATGCAGGGTCTGCATCAGAAGACATATAAAGAAAGACTAAAGGAACTAAAGATGTATAGCTTCAAGGAAAGGAGGGAGAGGGAGGGACATGATAGAAACGTTCAAATACGTCAAGGGAATTAACAAAGTCCAAGATGGTAGCATCTTTCAGAAAAAAGAGATGTGCAAAAACAGTGGGGCACAATTTGAAGATAATGGGGGGATGTCTCAGAGGTAATGTGAGGAAGTATTTCTTCACAGAGAGGGTTGTGGATACATGGAACAGCCTTTCTGAGGAGGTCATAGAGTCAAAAACAGTGAGGGAATTCAAGAATGCATGGGACAGACATAAGGCAATTCTAGTGGGTGGTAGGAGGAAGTAGGCTGTTGGTTAACTAGGATCTGCAGCTTATCCGTTAGGTTAGCTTGGCAGAAGACACCAGGAGAAAGGACTGCTGTGTGACTGAACTTCTCTGCTGGGACTATATTGCCTTCCTTCCCTCCACCCAAAGCTAGTTCTATTTTTATAGGCACAGAATTTGACTGACAACAGGAACTTCCTGTTTAGGGGCAGGAAGTGAGTGATCGCAGAACCACCAAGGACCCACCATCCTAGAAGGGCAAGAGTAGCTCTCCGGCCCCCTCTAGCTGCTAGAGGTCTGCCTCTGAGCAAGTAAGTGGTCTACTGCGAAATATAGGATATTCTTGTCTCAGAACAGGACAATCAGGTGCTTAAAGGGCACACAGACAGAAAGTAAGGAGAGAGAGAAAAAAAAACAGAGGAAAGAGTAAGATTGCAAACAGTTAAGGGGCCAGAAATAAGACATGATGGAGTGGTGCAGTGCAGTGGCTGTGGAGCAGCAGTCTTCGGGAGATGTTCTGGAGGATGCGGTGTTGTCCCATCTGCAGGCACCTCTCTGGGCTGAGGGAGGAGGTTGCTCATCTCCAGGCTGAGTTGGCCAGGATTTGTGGGACCTCCTCTTCCATCCAGGGACCACCAGTGCCACTGCCATTGCCTCAGAGGTTGCCAAGAAAGAGGCGGTTGGACCACAGTGGGCTCAGGGAGGGTGAGGGTGGTGGAACAGGCGCATCCTCCCATTGTACCTCTCCACAATTCCTATGCCATTCTGGCAAAGTGTGGTTCCTCTATGGAGGCACCCACAGTGGAGACCAAGGATGATGCTGGGAACCTCCACAAAGGAGACCCACAGGAGGGTGGCAGGGGACCCTGCAGGGGAAGGAAACAACTCCTGGTGGGGGACTCCATTGTTAGGAAGGTAGAACTGGGGGAGGAAGGGGAGAGGAGGTAAGGTGCCTGCCTGGTGCCATGACTTGCAGGGACAGGAAGCGAATCCTCAGGATTGCTGGAGCAGCTGCACAGGGGAGGGAGCTGGATGTCATTGTCCACCTAGGGACAAATGACCAGGCTAAAGGGATTAGAGAAGTGCAGGAAAGGTTTGTGGAATTGGGAGGGCCTTGGTCAAGTAGCATGTGCGGTAACCTTCTCGGAGGTGCTACCCATCTATGGCATAGGAGAGGCTAGGGTGTTCCGCACCATGGGATTCAATCAGTGGTTGAAAAACTGGTGTGGAGCTCAGAGATTTGGCTTCATTGGGGACTGGGGGTCCACCTGGAGTGATGCAAGCCTATACTGGCATGATGGGCTGCATCTGTCTGGGAGGGGAACCAGGATCCTAGGTGATAGGTTTAAATGCTTCATTGGCAAGCTTTTAAACTAGCCAATGAGGGAGGCACTGGAAAGGAGCAGGAAAATCCTAGCCCCCAAATAATCACGGTAGTAAGTGCGGCAAACACCAACATAGAGGTGTCAATAGGAGAAGGGCAGGGTAAATGGAGAAAGTGACAAAGGCAAGAAGGACAGGGATGGGGCAAAGGGAGTAAGGCCATCAGGAAATGGAGGGTAATGACTACCAATGCCCGTAGTCTGGGCAACAAGCTCCCTGAGCTGATGGCCTTAATGGAAGAGGATGCCTGGATATCGTAGCAGTCACAGAAACATGGTACACAGAGAACCATGACTGGGATGTTAACATACCAGGTACACTAACCTACAGGAGAGACAGGCAGGGGAGAAGAGGGAGGAGTAGCTCTCTATGTAAAGGAAGGGATAAAAGCAACTGAACAAAAGAGTAAACAGGGAGGAGAGGAGGCACTGAGGTCACCTTGGAGACTGGAAAGGCACCACAATCTGCACAGGGGTTGTGTACAGACCCCCATGTCAGGAGGAAGGAATGGACAAGGATATGATAGAAGGCATTCTTAGAATGGCAGAGAAAGGAGATACTGTTGATGGGAGACCTGAATATGCCAGATGTTAACTGGAGCACATTTGCTGCAGCCACATCCAAGAGCAGGGCCATTCTTGATGCCCTACAGGTGGCAGGCATTAGACAGCTAGTTTCGGAACCCACTCATGAGAGAGCAATCTTAGACCTCGTACTCTCAAATGGGGGCAGTGAGAGGATCTCAGATCTAGAAGTGGGTTGCCATCTGGGGACAAGTGACCATCAAACAGTGTGGTTCACGTTAAACTCAGCTACAGAGTCAAGCCATACAAAAGTGAGGGTACTGGACTTTAGGAGGGCTGACTTTGGCAAGATGGGAGAGTGCCTCAGAAAAGCACTAGCAAACAGGCTAGAAGGAGGTGTGGAGCAACAATGGGGAATTATCAAACTGCCATCACAGAGGCAACAAGCCTTTGTGTGAAGCAAATGAACAAATCAAAACAAAAGAAAAAGCCACTATGGTTCTCAAAAGAGGTGGCTGTGAAAGTCAAGAAGAAAAGATAGCATTCGGAAGTATAAGGAAATACAGAAGGAGCAGGACAGAGAGCTGTACCAGTTAAGGCAGAAGGAAGCAGGAGGAAGTCAGAATAGCAAAGGCCCAAACTGAGGAAAAGATAGCCAACTCAGTTAAGAAGGGGGATAAAACCTTTTATAGGTACATCAGCGAGCGTAGAAAGACAAAGGGAGGGATAGTGAGGCTGAAAAGAATGAATAGTGGGTGGGCAGAGGGGGACAGTGAAAAAGCAGGAATACTGAACGAATATTTCTGCTCAGTATTCACAAAAGAGGAGGGGGAAGTGCCTAATCCAATTAACAGAAGCACTCTTGATAGGGGGGTCGATCCCAGTCCTTTCACAGAAGAAAGGGTTCTGCAAGAACTCCTAAAACTGAAGGTGGACAAAGCAATGCGTCCTGATGGAATTCACCACAGAATTCTAAAAGAATTAAGGGAGGAACTAGTGAAACCACTGGCTACTCTTTTTAATAAATCATGGGAGGATGGTGTGGTACCTGAGGACTGGAGGAAGGCGGATGTGATTCCCCTTCACAAAAGTGGGTCCAAGACAGAGGCAGGAAACTACAGACCTGTCAGTCTGACCTCTGTGGTAGGGAAAGTGATGAAGTCACTTCTGAAGGAAAGAATAGTCAGTACCTAGAGGCCAGTGGAGCACAGGACCCAAGGCAGCATGGGTTCTAGCGGAAGGTCATGTCAGATGAATCTAATAGATTTATTTGACTGGGTGACCAAGTAGTAGACCAGGAGGGGCTGTGGACATGACCTACCTAGACTTTAGCAAGGCATTTGACACAGTCCACACAAAGATTAATAGTCAAATTAACCAGCCTGGGAGTGGGACCCAGGGTGGTAGCCTGGGTAAAACATTGACTGGACAACAGGACACAGAAGGTAATTGTAAATGGAGTCCATTCTGAAGAAAGGGGGTTACTAGTGGGGTACCGCAGGGTTCAGTATTGGGTCCAGTCCTTTTTAATGTCTTCATCAGTGACATTGCAGAGGGACTGGAAGGAAAAGTATGCCTTTTTGCAGATGACACAAAAATCTGCAACAGGGTTGATACACAAGGAGGCGTGGAAAGGATGAAAAGGGACTTGGCAAGGTTGGAGGAATGGTAAGAAGTATGGCAGCTAGGATTCAATGCAAAGAAGTGCAAAATAATGCACCTGGGAAATAAGAACCCAGGGGAAGAATACACAATGGGTGGGGAGGTAGTAACAACAACAAAAAGGAAAGGGACCTGGGGGTAATCATATCAGATGACCTTAAGGTTGCAAGCAATGTGAGAAAGGCAGTAGGGAGGGCTGGGGTATACTGGGATGTATAGGAGAGGCATCAGCAGCAGAAAACAGGAAGTTGTTATCCTCTGTACAGACAGTTGGTGAGACCCCATCTGAGTACTGTGTCCAGTTCTGGAGACCCCATCTCCATAAAGACATAGACAGGATAGAGGCAGTCCAGAGGAGGGCAACTAAAATGGTGCAGGGTCTACAAGAGAAGCCGTATGAGGAGAGACTAAAGGAGCTTAATATGTATACCCTTGAGGAAAGAAGGAGAGGGGACATGATAGAAACTTTTAAGTACCTCAGTGGAATCAACAAAGTCCAAGACGGTAGCATTTTTCAGAAAAAGAGACTTGCAAGAACAAGGGGACACAATTTAAAGATAGAAGGAGGGCGGTTCAGGGGCAATGTGAGGAAGTATTATTTCACAGAGAGGGTAGTGGATGCATGGAACAGCCTTCCTGAGGAGGTTGTGGGGTCTAAAACTGTGGGAGAATTCAAGAATGCATGGGACAGACATAAGGCAATTCTTGTGGGGCTCACCTAGAACACCTGCCTATTTTTTACTGCAGGATCTCATAGCTATAAAGAACGCACTAACCCTGTGACACAACTAAAGTGTTATCTAAGTGCTTCTGCAAACCTTGAACCCAACTCCCTGCTGCTACAGCCACTAATCTAGCTGTCACCTACTACCCTGATCAAGACTTGAACCTGGTACTCTATGCACTTCAGGCACATACACTACCACTACACCATAGCAGCAACTAGGCTCAGAGGTGATCTCTCACTACTATCTCCCCTCTGTCATCCTAGTCCCCCCATTCTTTCCTCACTTCAGCTCCACCAGCCTTCCCAACTATGCACATGCATCCCCTGCTCACCAGCCTATCTCTTCTCCTCCTCCTTCCTCTGCCTTCCACCAACCCTACCGTCACTATTAACCCTCAGCCTCACTACTCCAGTGTTCCTACCTACCCTCCTGTCCTCCCTCCTCCTTTACCACTGCTCCTCCTCTCCTCCTCCTCCACACATCCCATATGCTCTCTCCCACCTCACCCCCTTCCAGACGTTACCTGTCCTCCCCACAGCCCCTTGCACTTCTGATCACTCAGGCCTTCTCTGCCTGTGCTACCCTACCCACCCTTGTGCAACTAAACCCCTTCCTCATTCTATCGCTCCCGGCGTAAACTCTCCATCTGCCCCCCTCTGTCCAGAGCACTTCTCCTCCTTCTACACCTAACAGGGAACATACATCCCAACCCAGGCCCTGCCCCCTCCCATCCACCCACTCAGCCCACTGGTCTTCAAGTAGCCTCCATGAACATATGCAGCCTGCTGAAGAAATTTGACGCCCTACAGTGCTGGGCCTTGGCTCACCAACCAGACATCATAGCCCTGGTTGAAACCTGGCTGTCCAAATCAACTCCTGACTCATTTATCTCCTCCCAGGCTATACCTTATACGGGAGGACCGGTAAACAAGCAGGGGAGGCTGTGCAATCTACACCAGGGACACAATACCTGGACCGCACTCCCCACCCTGCCCTCATAAATGGGGCCCAGACCCTTACCCTCAGACTCACCCCAGACCCCTCTAGGAGCCCTCTCTATCTCACCACAGCCTACGTTCCCCCAAAGAACCAGCACCCAGCCCTGGTATCTTTAACGGACTACCTGGCCACCCTCCACCATAAGGCAGAACAAATCCTAGTGGGGGACCTTAATGTAAATTGGCTCAGCAGCTCCTCATCCACCACCAGAGACTCATTTGCCGCCCAAGATCTGACACAACTCGTCACCCAGCCCACGAGACTTAACCCTAAGAGTGGTACCAGCACCCTTCTGGATGTTATTATAACTAACCGACCCCATAAAATCCAAAACATCCAGGTCCTCCCAGACTCCCTGAGTGACCACTCCCCTATCCTATTCCACTGGGTAGCCCCCAATCCCAAACCCAAAGCCCAGACCACCCTCCGTAGGCGCCTCCGCCCTGGTGGGCTGAAGAAACTAAAGCACTCCTCACCCAGATAGACTGGTCCCCATTCAGCAGGCAATCAACATTGACACTGCCCTCACCTTCTTCACTCACACCTTCAACATGGCCTGTGATCTCTTTGCACCCTTAACCAAAATCCGGTCCAAAAAATGGAACACACCCTGGGTTAGCCCAGCCCTCCTACAATTACTTGGAAACCGGGATAACCTCTGGCACCTTGCCACTGAAACAGGTCGTCTGTCTGATAGGCAAGCATACAATGCAGCCCAGAATAAGTGCTCATGGGCCATCAGGAAGGCCAAGGCAGACCATTGCCAGGCCTCCATTACCTCCTCCTGGGGCTCAGCCCGGACCTTCTGGGATAATATTAAGCAACTCAATGGTAAAGCTTGTCTCCTGCCCCATCCCAGCTCACCAGAAATGGCACCACCTCCACCGAGCCTGCCACCATAGCTAACTGGTTCAACACCACTTTCACTGACCTTAGCTCAGTCCTCCTAGTAATTTCTTTGACCCTCCCCAGCCAACCTCCCCTGTCCTCCAGCACCCCAGCTTCCTCCTCGAAGATTTCCACCCGGGAAGCCAGACCCATCCTAATCAAAGCTCTCAATGGCAACAATCCGGCAGTGACTCACTGGACCCCAGCATCCTCAGGCTGGTGCTAGATGAGAATCCTTGCACCACTCCACAAGCCTAATTAACCAGTCACTCTGCCTGGGACAATTCCCCACAGCCTGGAAAACAGCCATTATCACACCTATTCACAAAGGGGGCGACAGGTCATTGGCCAACAACTACCGGCCAATCTCCATCCTCCCTCCCCTCTCTAAAGCCCTGGAGAAAGTGGTGGCCATTCAAATCACTGATTATCTGGCTAAGCATAACATTTTATGCCCAGAGCAACATGGCTTCCGTGCGGGTCACAGTACCAGCACTGCCCTTATTGAATTCTCCAACTTTCTACACTCCTCCTTGGATACCAGCTCCCTAGCTGGTGCAGTGTTCATTGACCTCTCAAAGGCTTTCGACTGTCTCCCATCCACTTCTGCTGAATGCACTCTGCCACACTGGTATCTCGGCTGGCCCCTGGCATGGTGTGCTAGCTATCTTGACACCCGATCTCAGTGTCAAAATTAATAGCACACTCTCCGATACCGTCCCATTCTCTCTGGGGTCCCCAAGGCTCCATCCTGGGCCCCTTCTCTTCTCGCTGTATCTGAACACCCTGCCCAGTGCATGCCCTGGCAAAATTCTGCTGTATGCAGGCGGCTGTCCTTTTGCCACCCACCACAATCCCATCTCCCTACAGGACTCCCCTACAGCAGTCTTTCAACAGTGCAGAGGCTTGGTTTAAGGAGCGGGCCTCGTCATCAATCTTAAGAAAACCAAAACTATGCTCTTTCCCACCCCAAAACAAAGCTAGCAACCACCCACTCTATATCCTTCCAGTACCAACCAGCCACTGAACAAGTCTGCTCCTACAAATACCTTGGGGTTACCTTGATTCAGCCTCACATTTCACAACCACATCGGCAGCCCTAACATCCGCCACCAACACACGGCTTGGCATCCTATTCCACCATAAAACCTGCCTTCCCCAAATGCTCTCCGCTAGCTGTTACATCATCCATGCTGTCCTTGTAGACTATGGTCTACCAGTATATGGTGCTGCCGACACCACTGCACTCAACAAAATTCACCTAACCCTGAATAAAGCGTGCAGATTGATTACTGGTGCTCCCAGGCTCACACACACCTGTCAGCTGTATGTCAATGCTAACCTGCTTACCCTGGATGAACGGCTCCAATACCAAACCTGTCTCCTCACCAAAAAAACCCTACTCGGGCTCTCCCCCCCTGGGGTAACAGCATCCATCCACCAGAGCCCTCCCACTGTTGCAACACGGTCTTCCAACAAGACCACTCTAAAGGTCCCCAGATCTAGAACCAGCCGTGGCCAGAGGTCCTTCTGCTATAGAGCCCCAACCTGGTTTAACTCTCTCCCTGCCACCATCACCAATGCCATCACCATCTCCAAGTTTAAAACCACACTTCAGAACCACATCTTCAGCACTCATAACTGCTCCTGTCTCTGAACATAGCCTCCACCTCTGCTTCTCTTGACAATGCCCCCCGGGCAGCTCTCCACCTAACCATCCCCTCCACCACTTCCCTGTACACCATGCCTATGTTTAACCTGGCCAGTGCCAGCTGTTTCAGTGTTTACCTACCAGAATGCTCACTTGATACCAACTTGTGGAACACCTGTTATCAATTACATGTACCCTGTACCCAATTTGTATTTGTCTGTCCACAATGTACTGGCGCCTCTGTTGAACGCCTATTGTTTTGCAAATCTTTGCTATGTAACCAAAACACAATGTATGTCTTTATGTGACGAAGTACCTTTGGAAACGAGCCTCTGGCTCAAAGGCTGTAAACTGATTCTTAAATAAATAAAATAAATAAATAAATAAATAGGCTGTTGGTTAACTAGGATCTGCGGCCTATCCTGTAGGTAGGGAAATGGGCAGACTAGAGGGCCTAGCGGTCCTTATCTGCTGTCAAAGTCTATGTTTCTATGTTTCTAGGTAGGGAAATGGGCAGACTAGGTGGGCCAAGCGGTCCTTATCTGCTGTCAAATTCTATGTTTCTTCTCCTAGAGGAAGGAGGATTTTTTTCTTGAATTTTACATGGACTCGTCTTAGATAATATACTTGCTGCTCTTGGACTCTAATTAAACAGCATTAACGTTTTAATAACTGTAGGGAACTAACAGTAATACCCTCCAAAGATGTATCTAAATAGTAAGGATGATTAAATTATAGTACTAAGAGGAGTGGTGACCTCACATGTAAAAAATGACTGTATATCCTATACTTTGAAATAACAACTGTATGTTTACAATACACAATAAACATAGTTTAAAAAAAAGAAATACTTACAAATTTTGTAATTTTACAAACAAAACACCAGCACCTAGCTAAATGGGCCCTGTTTAGCTAGATTCTGCTGTTTGTTTTTTCATAATTAGGGCCAGAAATACTTTTTCTGGCACACAAAATCCCAGGTGCACAGCTTAGCAAGAGGAGCCTTCCGCCATGTGCTTTGTATGAAAACTGTGGATTTTATTTAGTTCTGCAGCCACAGCTGAACTCCTGCTGCCAGCTGCAGTGTTAGTTGTAAGTCCCCCTGTTTTCCCTTGTGTCTACTGTCTGGTGGTACCCCTCACTCCCCGATCACTGTCCCAAATATTCCCCGGTGTCTAGTGGCACCCCAACCCTCTGATCGCCATCCCCTATTCCCTTCTTTATTTATGTTATCCGACACCGGGACGCCCACCCCCAGTGTCGGATGTCCCCCCTCCACTGTTTTATTAAAAGTGCCAACATCGGGGGGCCCAATCCCTGTGTTGGCATTACAAGCCCCCAACCCCCATTTCCCAAAATATTTATTTTAGGTAAACCTGTAAAAATAAAACAGTCCCACTGGCCTGGTGGTGCTGAGGGTTGCAGCGCTGGACACTATACCTCGTGCCATGTCGGCAACCCGTATTCAGGAACGAGCATGGGCCACCAGGGGTCAGCATGGGAGAGAGAGGATCGAGCATCCGGAAGACAGCTCTCCTCTCCCAGGGAGGGAGGACTGGTGCTCCCACCAAATGACTGCCTCAGGTGGAGGTCAGAGAGTAGTGCAGGTCTGAGGACACCAGCGGAAGGGAGGGTGCTGCGGGACTTCCGCAGATGTGCACTCGCCTCCACACCTGCATGTCGAGCCTGTGCACCCCAGCAGGGGAACAGGAGAAAATGGTGGAAAAATCACTCCAGCTATAGGATGAAGGCCCAACCCCCTCTCAGGCTCTGCCCCAGAACTGGGCAGGAAGGTAAGTCCTGGTGATTCCAGGGTGATGGGGCTGGGAGGGTCATCGGAAGGGGGCAGCCGGAGGTGAAAGGAGCATAAAGCGGATATAAAAAAAAAGAAAATAGTCCCCAACATCTTTTTTTGTTTTAAAATCTGAAAAGAAGAAAACAGTCCCTCATCATCCCTGCCTTCCCTCTCCCCCATCCCAACCTTCCACTGAACACCCATGACCTCTCCTTACCCTGTACTTACCACCGGAGGTCATGGGCTGTCATCTTCTGTGGACTGAGACACATCTACATTCTTCAAAGCTGAACCGTGACTGAGGAATCAAGGTAAGTGCTGTATAATGTATTTTAAAGGCATTTTGAACTTATGTTCTTAATGTTGCCATTTTTTGATATTTTTTCACCAGATTTTCCACATAACCTTTTTGGGACCCCACCTCGTGAACATTGGCATTGTCATTTCATTAATCGGGCTTGGAAGGTAATTTCATGGTCACTGCGTGAAATCACCGTTCAAGACCTAATAGCAAAATTTCACTATCAGTGTTCATGAGATGGGGTCCCAGAAAGGCCATGTTGAAAATTTAGTGAAAAATTTCTAAAAATGGCCAAGTTATGAGTGTTCATTGAAATTTTTCTACACAAGTGCATAACTTTGGTAATTTTCAATATTCTGAGTCCAAATTTATAACATAGCCATTTTTTTTTCACACCACTTCATGAACAGTACAGCTATCATTTTTCACATCCTGTCTGAAATGTGGTTTTGCACAAGGGTGTTTTGGTACAGATTTGAAAAGTTTTGCTTATGGGGTTTATGAGGTACGGTTGTAAGAACACTAGATTGAAAATATGGGGTCAAAATATTTAAAAATGCCAAAGTTATAAACATTTATTGCAATTTTGCTACACTCGCTCATAACTTCAGAATTGTTAAATATTTTGACCCCATATTTTCAACATAGCCTCCTTATTACTCCACCTCATGTATGTCACAGCTGTCATTTTTCAAATCCTGCCCATAATGTGTTTTTGCACCTGTGGCATCGAATGGTGTTGCAGTTGTTCAGAATTATGTTTTGGCCAGGATTCAAAACTTTTCTGTACCGGGTACATGAGGTGGGGTAATAAGATGGCTATGCTGACAATTTAGTCACTGTTGTCCTATAAATGGAAGTGCAGGGCCCAAAGGACCCTGTGCTTCCACAGTAACATAGGGATACTATTATACAATCTCAAAAAGAAAGGAAATAAGTTGCAAAAAACTTTGTTAATGCTCCAGTTAGGGTCAAAGTGACCAAAGTTAGGAAATGAGGTGTTAGGGTTTCCCTAACACCCCACCCTCCCAAAGCCAGGCAGGAGAGCAGGTGTGGGGTGTGCCTTGGGCTTCTCAAGCCAAGCGATCACCACATTCTCATAAAGTCTACACATCTGACCTTATTTACAGATGGAATGGGTGAGTGTTAGGCTTGAGAAGCCCAAGGCACACCCCACACCTGTTCTCCTGCCTGGTTTGGGAGGGTGGGGTGTTAGGGAAACTTAACACCTCATTTCCCAACTTTTGTCGCTTTGACCCTAGCTGGAGCATTAATGAAGGTTTTTGCAACTTACATGATTTATACATTATTAATATGTCCACTATTACAGTGTGCACCTGAAACGTCCAGGGGTTCTTCACATCCATTAAGCATAAAATGGTGCTCACATGCTCAAAAAGAGCAAAGTGAACAAGCTATGATTCAAGAAATGCATCTGACAGATGCTTAACATAATAAACTGGTATGTGAATAAGTGGTCTCCTGTTTTGCAGCATCTTTTAATGGCCATAAGAGAGGGGTTGCTATCCTGATATGGAGACATCTACACTTTGCAGAGCAGTGAGTGGTTGGGGACCTGGGGGAGGAAGATATGTTTTTGTCCAGGGTCAGATACAGGGGAGATCTACACCATTAGCAAAATATATGCTCCAGCACAGTATGACCCTGTGTTCTTCAACGAGGTGCTAGCCTTATTGCAGCAGAAGCAGTTCCCTAACCTGGCCCTTGCAGGGGACTTTAACTGTGTCTTGATGAGTGCACTGGACAGGTCTGTGGGGGGCAGATGGGACACTGGTATTTTCCATTGGGGCATGGGCCTAATGGAGCTAGACCTGGTAGATGTTTGGAAGGAAGCAAATCCCAACTTAAAGGAGTACACCTTTTTTCAACCCCTCACGGAACTTGGTCGAGGATAGATTACATCTTCACTCCTTGGAATCTATACTCCAGGGTTACCCATGCTGAAATCACATCCATTGTAGTTTCAGATCATGCCAGAGTCCTGACGACCTTCTGCACTAGAGCATTGGGGGTGGGGGGGGGCTGGAGATTCCCTGTATACCTGCTCTCATCGAACCAATTTATAGAGTTCCTGCAGGAACAATGGAGACACGATGTAAGAGAAAATCAGGATACGGCTCCCGCTAAGATCTTTTGGGAGGCGAGAAAGGCATACATGTGGGGGATGATTATATCCTATATGGCCCAGAGCACCAAAACAAAGCAGGACAAATTGCAAAAACTGGAGGGTGCTGTCAAGGAGCTAGAGAAAAAAGCATATGGGGACCACACTGCAGAGATTATGCCCCAACTCAAGGTATCATGGGAACAACTAAATTTACCTATCACTGATGGAGCCAGGAAAGCTCTATTCTATGCAAAGCAAACGATTTATGAGTGGGGCAATAAGCTTAGCCCGATGCTGGTGATATTGGCTAGAGGCAGGCACACTGCTAACACCGTTACTGCTTTAAAAGATGGAATAGGGCAGGTTTATGATAAAAGTCTGGAGAATAGGGCGAAGTTCATAGCATATTATAAGAAGTTGTATACAGGAGAATGTGCACAGTCTGTCCATGAAGCTGAAGTCTTCTTGTGGAACCTAAATCTGCCAAAATTAGGAGTAGAACAGAGAAATCAACTGGGGCACCACTTACAATTACTGAGCTGGCTGCTGCTGCAGTTGCCACACTTAAAAAGGGGAAAGTAGTGGGCCCAGATGGCCTGAGTCCAAATATTACAAAGCTTTGGGTACTCCAGTATTGCAGAGCCTACGGGTTATGGTAGAAGAGGTACAAGAGCAGGGCCGCCTTGCGAAGGCATGCTATCAAGCAACCATAGTGGTAATACCCAAGTCTGGAAAGGATCCTATGATGTGCTTGGCATATAGGCCAATTTTACTCCTTAACTGTAATGTCAAAATAGTAGCAAAGGCCCTGGCAAGGAGACTGGAGGGGTTCCTCTTGACTCTTGTAAAGCTGGACCAAACTGGGTTCATAAAGGAGAGATACTCCTATAATAATATTCTGCAGTTGCTGAATGAGGTTTGGTGGGGCTCTAAGCATCTGGAAAAGGTGCTTATGCTCTCTCTTTGGACATCGAGAAGGCCTTTGATTGGGATGGAATGACCCTACTTATATTGGGTATTAGATAAATTAGGGCTGGGAGATGACTTTATAGAAAATGCCAAGCTGCTCTATATAGCACCCAAGGCCTGGGTCCTAGTTAATGGTGGCCTCTTAAATGAATTTGAGCTCCAGCGAGGTACAAGGCAGGGATGCTCCCGTCTCCATTGAAACAAAAAATGGTTCTGCAAGCCGGGCAGGGTGTGAGTCGGGCTGCCAGCCCAATCAAACCAAAGACAACAAGAAAACTTGCACTCCAGAGCCAGGTGAGTGAGACTCCAGTGAAGGTGGCATTAGTTTGCCAAGAACTGCAGACAATGCAGTTCGTATATGAAAAAACTTCTCATTTATTTTCCAAGTCACTCCATACACCAAAGAGTGCTGCTGCAAAGTACCCCCTGTCTTCTTTCCTCTTCGCCCTAGTCATAGAGCCACTAGTGGAATTTATGAGGCAGAGGCCCGAGATTGCTGGAAGTAGGGGTGGGTAGGCAGAGGAGCATAAAATATCATTATATGCAGATGATATCCTTTTGTTCGAACCAAGCCGACAAGTTCCTTGCCTGGCATGGTTGTGGCACTGGACAGCTTTTCTATGATTTTGGGGTAAAAGATCAACCTGGATAAGTCTGAACAGATGCAGCAGGGGAAGGGGGGGAATGCAAATGGAACTACTGAATTTCCCCTTTTTGGGAATTAGGTTGGGCCCTCAATTACATCTGTTGTATTATTTGAATTACACAGGCCTGCTAAAACCTTTGGGGGGAGATCTGAGGAGGTGGAAAGCCATGGCCATATCCTGGCTTGGATGTCTCAATTTACTGAAGATGAAGGTCCTCCCTCGGATACTGTACCCTCTTCAAATGTTATCTATGGGGCTTACTAAAAGGGACCTGCAGCACCTTGAGGCACAATGCACTACATTTTTATAGCAATGGAAAAGGCCTAGGGCTGCCTTGCTGCATTTGAAAGGGATGATATCAAAGCAAGGCTTGCAGTTTCCTGACCTTAAACTGTATCGCATGGCAGCACAGCTCTGCTTGACCAGGGAATGGCTACTGGAAGCAGGGGGAGTTAGCTGGGTGACCCTGGAAGTAGAAGAGAAAAACTCCTCTCCACTTGTCTACTTAGCTAGAGGTGGGATAGACAGATATAGGGTCAGGAGGAACCCAAACCCTTTGGTTATTCACACTTTACAGGCATGGCATATGGCAACCAAAACGGTAAAGGGAGACCAAAACAGGAAAGTCCTTGCACTGATTGGTGGTAATCCAGACTTTTTGCTGGGAACGGCTGAGAGGGGCTTTGTGCACTGGAAACGAGCCAGGGTACATTACTTGGGAGATCTAGGGGACCAGGGGGAATGTACAGCCATGATGAGCTAAGGCATATATACACCCTACAGGGGCAGCATAAGTTTCAATAACTACAGGTTAGGACCTACCTCAGGTCCTTACAGAGAGTGCATCCTTATCTCTCCAACTTATATAAGCTGGAGAAGGAGCTTTGAGTTCTTCGACAACCCTAAAGGGTTCTATGGCAAGGTACTATTCACACCTGAGAGATGCCATGCCAAGACAGTCCCTGAGGATGCGTAGACAGTGGGAATAGGATCTAGGGGTTGAAATCTTACATGTAAATTGGACAGTGGTTTGCGAATCTCATATGCGGCTATTGTGGTGCAATAAATACAAAAGAGCCGAATTCAAGTTCATCCACCAGCTGTATCTCCCCCCAACAGTGGTGCATAAATTCTTGTCGGGGGTCTCCCCACTCTGCAGTAGATGTCATGCCATGAGAGGGACGTATGATCATTTCTATTGGGAGTGACCTACAATATGACCATTTTGGGCAGAGAGTAGAGCACAAATTATGCAAAGGACAGGCCTGGTGATACCGTAAACAAAGCTGTCTATGCTGCTGGGAATAGACCATCTGAATTATAAACAGTGGGACCCACATCCATGGGTGGTATGGGTCTTACTAGTATTAGCCCAGAAATGTATCCAAAATACTTGGGTGTCCTGCATAAGGCCTATGGTGAATATGTAATTGGAGCTAGTGGTCAGAATCCTGCCCTTGGAAAGGATCACATATGAACTCAAAGAGAGAAGGAAGTGACCTCTTTGAAAGGATGTGGAGTTCCTCTATGAATTTGTTCCCACCAGCGGAGGCAGCATTAATGTGCCTTAGTGAAGTTCTTTAAAGCCACCAAGGTGCCAGCCCACTGGCACAGCAGTAGCACTACCGCTTGCGATGCTGGCAACCCAGGTTTGGGAGCGACCCCAGGAAGCTGGAGGGTCAGCCATGGGGAGGAGGATAGAGCACCTCCTAGTCTAGGGAGGGAGGAACGCCACTCCAGCTGCAATGCTGCCACCGGGGTGCACACGGGTGGTGGTAAAGTGAGGGGCACCACGTGGGAGGGCTGGACATTGGCTGGGATCCAGAGCAGCATCATGTCTCAGCATGCGCCTGCCTCCACAGAGATCCTCAGTGACCAATGTCCTTTGGGTGTGGGAGAAAAAAGGAAAATGGCCTTGCGGTTCACCGGAGTACAGGGCTGGCAGGGGTGTGGTGCAGACCTGGGTTGGACAGGGTCCCAACACATGGTACAGGTGAAGGGTAGTCCCCCCCCCCACTTCCCTGCCCATAGGGAAAATCGAGGCAGGATGGAGGCTGAGGTTCAGACCCAGAGTTCATGCCCCCCCCTCACACCAGTACAGTCCTGGGAAGGTGAGTTTCGGAGAGAAGGGTGTTTGAACAGAAACAATAAATTAAAAAATAAAACCACGAAGGCATGTAATGTGTGCCATTCTAGTGACCCTAACTTGATTTAGATTGCACAGCTGAATAATTTCTCCATGCAGCCAGCACTGTTTGCATTTGTGTTTGTCTTTTTTTTAATTTCTGTTTATTGCTTCCAAAAACGAAAACAATACAGAGAATATTCTCGTGCAAGAGACCAATATGAAATATAGTAACATATGCCACAACAGGTACATAGGTAAACATCTTGCAATCTTGCACACTAGGAGTAGGGAGAAACTAACATAGTATCAGTACAGTATAGTCCCAAGCAATGCCATCCACAAAGTACAAGAGGGTAGCATCTTTCAGAAGAAGAGATGTGCAAACACAAGCGGGCACAATTTGAAGATAGAGGGGGGACGGCTCAGAGGTAATGTTAGAAAGTATTTTTTCACAGAGAGGGTTGTGGATGCATGGAACAGCCTTCCTGAGGAGGTTGTGGAGTCAGGAACAGTGGGAGAATTCAAGAATGCATGGGACAGACATAAGGCAATTCTAGTGGGGGGGTAGGAGGAAGTAAGCTGTTGACTAACTAAAATCTGCAGCTTATCCATCAGGTAGGAAAATGGGCAGACTAGGTGGGCCAAGCGTTCCTTATCTGCTGTCAAATTCTATGTTTCTATGTTTCAATGACTATGGTCTTGTCCAGTAGGTAGAATATGCAAGAAAATTATGTACACTTATCAAACGTTTTATTAACCAGAATATGCATAAAAACTGGTAGGAAAATATGCTTCCCCAATACCCCCACAACCCAAATGCAATAATAATACAGAGCAGGATTAACACTGAAAATTTTTAAACAAGATGCAAGAAAACAATGTAAATTAAAATCCATTATAATATACGGCCACTTGAGAGGATTAGCCACCAAGAGGAAGGTGAGGAGCAGGGCAAAGAAATCTGACAAAAACAACATTGCACACCCCTTGAGGGAGACAGATCAGAAGTCCTACAGCAGCAGGTAAGTCTACTCAAATGCCAAGTCACCCATACCCATACTCCCAGTGGTACCAACAGTTAAGAAGGAGAAAAAAAGAAAGGGAGTAAAATCCAATGGTTAACTCTCCAGGAAGACATCAAACAAAGTCAATTCACTTGCCCATAGAAGAATGTCCATTCAGCCGTCATCGGACTCCAGAGCTTCAGTTGTAGGTTCCAAAGCCGTTTTTTTCTACAGACTCAGACTCCATGCATTCAAGCCAGTGACCAGCATCTTTGGGGTCAGAAAATTGCTAAGACTCCCCCCCCATAAGTGATTCAAAGTCTTGCAAGCAGGAGGGAGGAAGGAATGCACCACTCCCAGGGCTCGAAGATGCTGGTGCACTACATCAAACTGCTTCCTCCTAGCTCTTATTTGGAAGAAGATATCTGGGAAAAATTTCACATCCTGGTGGTTTATAAGCAAGAGCTAGGCCCCCCAGGCTACCCCCCCAAAAAAATCAAGAACTTCAGATCTTGGTGTCCGCAGAAGGATGGTGTGTGGTTGATTTGGGGATTCTGGCCTGACCAGAGGGTTAACACGGTAAGCCTACCTGAGATGTGACCAGTCAGAATCTTCAGGGACCAAAAGTGTAGCTGACAACCAGTCTTCCAAGAAGCTCATCACGTAACACCTTCTACACCCTCCAGGACTCCTACCAGGTGCAGGTTACCTGCTCATACTTCATTTTCTAGGGCCTCCAGATGCCCCCTGAGTTAAGTGTTCTCTTTGGTTAGTGTAGCAACTGTCGCTTGTATGGTACTGGAGCATTTATCTATTTCTGTGACAGAACCAACAAGTTGTTTGATAGCAGCATCATGCAACTCCAACTTAAAGTTTTCTCAATCTTAGTGTCCACGGCTTTCATTAAGTCGAGCACGGCCTTGGTAGCTACTCCCATAGAGCCTGTTCCTGCAAGACCTGCAGGATCTCTGGCCTTGTTTGGTAGTTGTGTAACTGATTTAGGGGCTCCAGTCTGTGTATTTTTTGTGTGCCCCACTGTAGTTCTTAGATTCGTTTGACAGCTGAAAATCTCAGGAATCCTAAGATGCTGAAACGATAGAGCTGCTCTGAGATTTTAAAACATAAAGTTTTAATTTTATTGCACTTTGATGTGGAGCGGGTAGAGGACACGTCCTACTCAGAAGCCGGCTCTCTGGTGCCCCCCGCATATTTGTCTATGTTTCTGTGTGTGATTATTGCTTTATCTTTAACTAGGACGGGTTTGTTAAATGTTGACAGATCTCCTTATCTGGATACAGAATACCTCACAGTGTATAATAATTTCTCACCGAAAATACTCTAGGATGGATTGAAGCTGGTCTCCACTGTGAGTGGTCCTAAATGTACATGAATATGTTATGTAATTGTAGATTTTAAAAATCATACAAAAGATATTGGTTATAAATTGTCCCACTCACCCTTAAATAATTAATCTATCCACTGTTTATTCCTTATAAATAGTTTATTCACAGGTACTTGAATCACTTCCAGTCCATAAAACTATCAACGTTTCGGGTAAACCCTTCTTCAGGAAAGACGGTTTTTTCTACAAAACATATTTAACATCAAAAATGTCAAAATGAATATATTCATTTATCTTATGAAAAATGTGATTCTGGTGTAGAGACTACATAAAAAAGATGTCATATAACCTTACTTGTATTTTTCTAATCATTCTTTTCTCTGATACATTATATGTTAGCATTCATTGTTTGGCTTCCACCAGAGGACACTAAAAAACAAGAAGTATAAAACACTTATAAACCTTTCATTTATAACTATAATGCCTTTTCCTGCTAATAGTTGAAACTAACACCAAGGCTGTAACAGTGGATAGATTAATTATTTAAGGGTGAGTGGGACAATTTATAACCAATATCTTTTGCATATTCTAGTGTCAGCTTTATTGGTTTATTTGTCCTCTCCTCAAAGATACAAATAATTCCTCTAAATTTTATTTTGAGGTGTGGCTGAACTGGACAAGTCTTTCTTTAGTGAAGATTTTAAAATCAATAAACAAGAACAAAAAAGTGTCTATTCTGGAGAGAAATCAGGCAGGGGTGGATGTAAAGACCACATTGGTGTAATTGAAACAGGTAAGATCATTTTGGTAAGGAGCTCACGGCGAACCACAGGAGAGGAGGAGTCTTTATTTCTATATATAGCTCCTAGCTTGGAACGGACTTTGGTGTGGATATAGTCGATGTCAGTAGAGAAGTCGAGACAACTGTTCAGCCGGATGCCAAGGTACTTGAAAACAGGTACTATATCAAGGGAGGTACCACTGAAGGTAGAAAAAGAGGGGAGAGTTTAGCTCATTTTTGAGCTGTACCTTATGTCACAGATGCAGTTTTCCTGGTGTTAACTTTGAGCTGATTTGTGTGGAACCAGCGTAGCACTCT
Source organism: Neoceratodus forsteri (assembly GCA_016271365.2). NCBI lineage: Eukaryota > Metazoa > Chordata > Ceratodontiformes > Ceratodontidae > Neoceratodus > Neoceratodus forsteri. The sequence goes on along the minus strand of CM028129.1, from coordinate 564,658,886 downwards.
CGAGAAGTCACTCTGTAGCCTGGATTGCACATCTGGAGTTGAGAGACTGAAGGTATAGAGTTCCATATCATCGGCATACATGTGAATGAAGGCAGAGACACAGACAGATGGGAGATCACTAAGAAGAACTGAAAAAGGACAGGGCCCAGAATACAGCCTTGAGGGACACCTACTAGAATGGGAAAGGAGGTGATGGACAGGGTATCACCTGCTTGAACACGTTGTGTTCAGCCCGTAAGACAGGACTTGAACCAGTCTGCAGCATGGGAGGAGAGACCAGCTGAGAGGAGTTTGGATATAAGAGGATGGGACACGGAATCAAAAGCTTTGGCTAGGTCTGTGAAAATAGCAGCAGTGATGTGGCCACAGTCCATGCCATTGAGAACTGTGTCAGTGACTCGAAGGAGGGAGGTGACAGTGGAGTGATTTTTCCTAAACTGACTGAAACAGAGAGAGGAAGCCAAAGGAGTTTAGAAAGTCAAAGAGTCTAGAGAAGACAGGACTCTTGCAGCTTAACTGGGAGGGGAGAAGAGATACAGGCCTGTAATTGCTAGGGGTGGAGAGATTGCCCCCTTTGTGAAGGGGTAGCACTCTGGCAACTTTCCATACCTGAGGTATAGTACTAAGACTGAAGGAAAGGTTCAACAAATGGGATTGAAAAGGAGCCATAACAAGGGCAGAGATCCGGAGAATATGGGGTCTATGCATTCCAGGCTGGATTTATGAGCCTTCAATCATCAGGGTAGGAGGGGAAAGCTTGGGAGGGGGGTTAAATAGTGATCTCCCCCCTTCCATTCTTCCCACTTCCCTCACAATCTGATAGATATGCTTTCCATGCCTCCAAGCCATTGTGCCAGGTATGCACTTAACCTCCCTCTCTACCCCCTTTCCTTCCCCCAATTCTATCTCCCTGACAATAGAGTCCCCCATTGGAAGTTGCTTACTCCTTCTCTGGGGCCTCCACTCCCCAGGACTCCATTCGGACAGACTCCTACATCCTCACTGTCCACCACCTTGGGTGCCCCTTCTTGGCAGTCCCACTGGTGCTGGAATTTCTTAGTTGCATTGGATGAGGAGTGTGCCTGTTACCCACTCCTCCCAGCCTTCTAGATCCTACCACCCCTGCCCTCCATGAGCCCATCATAGTTCAACTTCTCCCTTTTGTCATCCTTTGAGGTAGCAGTATCTGGCTAGGTGGTCCCTGCATGGGAGAGATGGGAGAGAGGAGAACAAGCTATGTGGACAACATGGTGGAGTGGACTGGAGCGCGACGAGAAGTGGGATCATTGAACATGGCATGGGACTGAGAGAAGTGGAATGCAGTGATCGACAACCTCCAAATCAGAGAAATCACCTAATGGAATGGAATGGAGCAAGACTTCCAGCCAGGGACAGACAACACTGGGTTCTGCTGCCAGAGCAACCCCTGTCATTGACTGGGGAGTTGTCTCCTCCACAGGGATGTTCACTGCATGTGTGCATGTCAGGTCTTATGGGGCATTACCCAGCATCAGTAGGAGGTGGGCAGGATTTGGAGATGGGGAGAACAGCAAAGAACCCCTCTTATGTTCCTCAGCCATTTAGGTAATGACCGCTGGCACTTTCGTGCCCCACACTATGTGGATTCCCATGAGTTCGACAGTGGGGGGAGCAGCTGATGGACTAACAGGTCACCAGAAGAGCCAGAGGGTCAGCCAAAGGCTGCCATCTGGGAGCATAAAGCTGTATGGCAAAAAAAGGGGTAGGGTCACGTAGTCTGGTAGCTCTGGGAAAGAAAACTGCACTCCTATGTCAGGAACGCAGGTTTGTATTCCAAGCTCGATTCCGGAGCCTTGGTCTGGTGGAACATGAGAGTGCTGGAAAGGCAGAATGTTCGGGCTCCAGGAGTAGGGTTTCAGCCATCCTACTGTCTGGCCACCACCTGCAAAGCAGGGCAACACTAGTGCCATGGGTGACCACAAGGTGCCAGCCCTCCCACTGGAGATCAGATACTGGCATGGCAGATGAAGTCAGTGCTGGGAAGAGAGGAATGGGTTTTTGAACATAACAGAAAATACCCCTCCCCACCACACATGACAACAGCAGCTCTGCACACATCACCTGGCCTGACCCTTCATCTGGCTGCTCTCTCTAGCTGCACTAACAGGGGCACCCACTCTCACCTCACCAGAGAGTGGGTGGCCATATTGAAGGATCATGAATCTCATGGCAGGTGACCAACAAGTCATGCAAAACAGTGATTGAAGGCAGGCAGATAGAGAATAAATTTATTTCAGAAATGTTAGGTCAGAGTTTTTGCCCAAGTTTGTTGTACTGTTGCTTTAAAGAACTGTGCTGAACCTGTAAGTAATTTTTTTCCTGTAGCTTCCCCCCAAGTTACACTTTATCAAACCCCATAATCTCTGGCACCCACTCTCTAGATGTCAACGATCCACCCTGGCCCATAGATATCTAATCCAGCTTGGTCCCTCCACAGAGCCTTGGCTTTGCCGCCCCAGGTGGGGTCAGAAGTAGGGGGCTATGCCCAGAGTATTCTGGCTCATCAGGCAGCAGCATGTGCTGGATATATGGGACTGCATGTACCAAGGTCCTTAACCTAGTGTGCCAGGGCCAGTTGTTTCCACCAGTTTTCTCCCCTGGTCATCAGCATGTGTGGGACTCAAGTGTGAGCATGCACAGTGGTGTGCCACACAAGCCCAGCCGACAACTACCCTATCCAGCCTACCCCTGCTGCACTGCCAACCATGGTCATCTAAGTGGCAGCATTGCAATGGAGGGAGCAACCCTCTCTGAAGGCTGAAGGAAGACAACATCCTCTAGGACATTCGTTCTACTCCCCCCCGGCCAGCCCCCGAACAGCTGGGCTGACTTCAAAACCTGGGAAATCAGCATTGTGAGCATTAGCACTACAGGTGTACTTTTTTTTTAATACTGGTTGCAATTCTTTTATTTTTCAGTCTTTGCTGGTCATTTAGTAAATGCAGCGGATCTGTCTGAATTACACAAAGGTGTTAAAAGGGACAAGAAAATTGTGTTGTTTTGGCTGCTTGTAATGTTCCTATTTTACAAAATGATCCCTCTTTAACTGTGATCCCCAAATGATCTATCTTTAACTGTGCCAGAGTAAAATTTAATATAAAAACTATATTTGTATTTTCTTCTTATGGAAAAAAATCATATGCTGTTCTCTTTGTGAAACCAGGAATTTGGAGTTTTGGGGATATCACTGCATGGATTCATAACTCTGGCCATGAGCCACTAACCTATCAGAGCAGTGCTCAGAGTTCTGAACCCATGCACTGGTATAGGCAAAACTCCAAATTCCTGGTTCTATGAAGAGTACAATACAGTACATTGCCCATAAAAAGAAAATGGCATGAAACAAAGTTTTTTCACACCAACTTTTGTTCAAGTACTTAAATGTGGATTGTTTAGGTGGTGCAACACCACATTCAGGCAGTGCTGTGACCAACCTGCATGGATGCCCTGAAGTGGAACAGGCAAGACCCAGGGCAACCACCGTATCTTGAGGTATTGGTATTATAGTCTTTAGAAGCCCCCATGCACTTTCACATTATGGGTTGCTAACTTTGTGGAGGAACTGTTGAAATGTGGGCACCATTGGTGTAAAACTGAAGGCACAGACAGATGCAGTTTATTATGGTAAATCCAAAATATTTTAGTTTATTTATTTCTCCTGACTTGCCTGCCATGTCCCCTTCTGGACTGATCCCCCCCCCCCCATCACTCGGCTTCTCGTGGGCTTAATGGATGTATTTACTGCCTCCAAAATGTCTTAACTATTTCTAGATTTTTGTTATTCTTGACAATATATCCTTCATACAGCTTTGTATATCTCTGTATTTTATATAATTTATGCAAGAATCTTGATCCTTTGAAAACAGGTTCTTGTTTAAAGTGAATTTCCAACCTTTCTGAAAACACTTTTGGGCTTCATGCCCAGTACCTTATGGCAGCATTAGCCAATTGCTGCCAGAAGTATAATTTGTAACTGTGTCATTTTAGGTATGGAAGGGATTGTAACTGCAACCAAACCCATGGCTAGTCGATCCCTTCCACTTCCCAGTCTGCTGGCCCTACCCTCGAGCTCAGACATTTTGTGATGTCCAAGCAGGGAGAGCATAGGAGCACGCTCCATACCAGTCTATGGGGACATTTTTCAAGGCCTTTTTATGTAAGTTTAAACAATCTTACAGGAAAATGAAAGCCACTGCTCAACTAATAGGGGAGTAGATGCACAACACTGGGTACCCACCTCAAAAAACAAAGAAATCTAAGATGATCAGCTGATAAACTGACTGTATTCTACAAGTTTTGGACTCCCTGGTCTTTTAGATCTTCTGTCCAGTCCCCCCCAACCACAACTGCCCATTCAAAAACATAACGATTCAAAGTTTAAGCTAATTACAGAAATGTTAAATTCAGTACATAACAGCCAAGATGACCACTGCCTGCGCTGTCAGTTGAGGAGCAATGACAGTTGCAGGATATGAGATAAGCTTGGAATATTCTTATAACAGGTATACCCCCATTGCCTGTGCTTTTTTCTCTCATTTCTTTCCAGTCAAGCTTGTGCGGCCTTCTTGGATTTTGGTACTGCTTGTTGTGTTCTCTATTCCCCCTTAGGAGGAAGGTGGCCAGGTGGTGGTGGAGCTGGATCTGCAGTGTCCAGATAGAGTGGCCCTCTGGGTGGGCTGAATGCACTGTGCAGTGCCAAGCAATTGTCAACAGTGGTGTGTGGAGTGGACCTGCTGTAGCAGACTGCAGTAAAACAAAGCCAGAAATACGACCAAAACTGTACAGCAAGCAGTGCAAGCAATGTGATCAGAGCGAGCGCTCATCATGTACCCTTTACAGATCTACTGAGCAGAATCAGCTACAATGGTTTTGTATCTCAGGATTTTATGTCATCACAGTTGAAATCTTTACCCACTGACTGTTTCAGACTTTGCTGTTTTATTTCATTTTCCCTCACCCATAAATTTGTAAAATTTAAGTCTCCTCTGGAACTCCCTTACAGCTGCTTATTATACATTCATATTCTCATTTTTACTCTTCATAATCCTTTTCCACCATTAGGGTGCCGGAATTACAATGCTGGGTCATTAAAGCGCAAATGCTGGATTCACCACCCACCTCCCTGAGGTCCGTCCCCCCAGAGTTAGTATCCTTGGGGGGAGTGCAGCCCCCTGCAAAAAGAGAGGACGGTGACTTTCCCACTTCTCACTGTGATGACCAGGCACACTGCCACCGGCACTCTGAAGTGGTGGAACCCTCTATAATAGCTAGTCAACAGCAATCACTATAGTGTAACTCCTTTAATATATATTAGTAGCCAATCTTAGTAATTAACTGTAGTTTTTTATGCACCTGCCTTTTTGTTTGGTAGTTGATTTCAATTTTTTGCCAATCAGGTTATGTGACAGAGGTAAAAGCATGTGCGGCCGCCCCTGCCTTTGAGTTTTAGCTTGCTGTGGTCTTTCTTCCAGTGCTTTGCAATATGCTATTGATGTCCAAGGGACCAGCTTGTTCCCACCTGCTGGATTTTTTTGCTGTATTCTCTGTCCACGAGCATGAACTCCCTGCTTAGTGTAAGTCTAACCCAGACTACATCTTGTTACGCCTTTTTCTCTATGATTTACTTTCAGTGCAGCTCAGTATTTCGTTTTTTTCGGGGGGGGGTTGCATTAGCTCTCTGCTTATAGCATACTTGCTTATTGATATGTGTCTAATTGTTTTATTCTTAAATAGGTTCTCTAGTCTTGGTTATCAATTTTCCTTTTTTCTGTTGGTACAGTCATGTTTAATTTAACTGTTTTTATTTCTTGGCATTTTATCTCTACACTGTGATTCAGAAGCACCAAAAGTCTGAGAACTCAGGTTGGGGCATGTCCCCTCATCCACCCTCCTTTTTTTCTGCTTCTTGTGCTTTATGTTTCATGTTTTATTTATAAAGTGGATTGTGTACACAATCTGTTGCACCTCTTGGGAGTGATCTTGTTTGCAACTTGATTCCTATAAAATATAGTATATTAATTCTAACAATCTAAATTAACATGGCTCAAACAAGAAGCCAAAATAATTTATCCATTATAGATCACTCTTGACAACTTGGGAGGACTCACACATGTTAAAATATCAGATGAATCCAGCTTTGACATACTAGTGGGTATTTCAGTAAATAAAAAGATGAAAAGCAGGAAGAGAAAGGGAAAAAAGGGAAAACTGTGTCAGTTCTAGATGCTGATCCCAAACAAATTAAAATTTCTGAGTTCCTCCCAAAAGGAAACACAACTTCTGGAACCGCTCAATAAGGCTAAGAGGATAGATAACTTGGTTACTCCTAATAATCTAATATGGAATTCCAGTAGCCATATGATTTCTACCCCAGAACACCCATATTGAACAATTTAAATTTAATTGAGCCCAGTGTGGTCAGCTTACATCCTAAACCTGTAGCTCCCCTTAATTCACCCTATTCACTAGAAAAGTCCCCTGACTTGTGGAAATCCCAGGATATTATTTATGAAGAGGAGAAACGTTCTGTTTACACTCACACAATGTGGGGGATCCAGCCTCTCAGGATAAGAAAGTAAAATTAATTCAGAACTTTTTGTCTCTGCCTGAAATTACACAAGGCAGAACATCCTTAGGAAATCTCCCAGACAAGGATGAGGTGGGTATAGGCTACAATATAGATACCAGCAGGAAAGAAAACTGTATCAGAGATATTCTAGAGGACCTTCAGGAGACAATAAGGGGTTTGAAAAATCTAGATAATGTGATGTCAGGAAAAAACAGAATATGTGCAACCAATTCTCCCCTGGCCAATGTGTAGCAAAAGGTTCAACAATTAAGGACTCATTTGAAGAACAGGTTATCTCAGACCCCAATGATACCCATAAATACTTCCCTAGCTACTTGAGTACTGATATTAAGGTCATGCACAATGACTATGTTGCAAATCTAATGCTGATGGAGCAGCTAGTCATCCTTAGGAATGAGATGGAATGCATTAGGGAAGACATCGCTATAAATGGTGCCCGCATCAGTGATGCACTACTCAATCTGGATAAAATAGTTCCACCTAAGGTGACATCATTAATTTAACATTCAGAGAATTCCCAACTCAGACCTGATTTCAGCACAATAACCATATAAGATGAACCCGACACAAAAGAGGTCCGCGTAAAGAAACAAAAGAAAAAAACTTGGCTACTAGAATACCTGGTGCATAGACAAATATACAGCATATGCAAACAGAGAAAGAGTCTGGCAGCTGAGAAGGACTATATCCACTCTAAACTGAAGTGAAAATATGTTCTTAATTTATTATAAATTCATTATATTGTAGTAGCAGCAAAGAAATATTACCACTGTGCAAACATATATATAAAAAACACACCAACATTCCGCTTTTGTTAACACTCGTCAAGGCATGACCTTGACAAAGCGTTGGCAAATGGAACGGTAGGTTTTTTACAGTGTATGTTTGCATAGTGGTAAAACTTTTGCTGCTACTACACTGTAATGAATTAATAATAAATTAAGAAAATTTTTTCACTTCAATTTAGAGTGGATGTGGTCCTTCTGAGTTGCCAGACTCTTTCTTTTTTTTTATTTTTTTTTGCATAAAAGAAAAACAAGTAGAAATAAAAAGAGAACTAGGGACATGAAGACTAATCCTGTTAATAACACACTTAAGGACAAGATAGCTTGTAATGAAACAGCTGTTGCTGACAATCCAATTTTAGACTCCACATAAAAACCTAAGCAAAATTATGTTAATACAATTAACATTCAGGAGGAGGAAAGTATGGTAAGAGAGGGCTCAAAAGAAATTTAAAAACAAGTTATTATGGGGCCAACCAACAATATAGAGGACCCCTCTGACAAGGGTGGTGTATTAGATAAAACAGACAAACTCACAGAGGAGATTTTACTCCTAAGACTAGTCTGGAGTAAGCACCATCTGACCAATGGTACCGCCCAGGGATCAGGGAATCTGAACTGTGCAACTATGAGTGCATGATCATGCCCATGTGAACCAGTGAATATTACTGAGAAACCCCACTCAGAGTTATTTAATACTGAAGACTGTGCTATTCTTTGCCTCTGTGGCATGCCAGCTGATCCCAAACCTTTCAGATCAACTGTTAGAAATAAGTCTGTATACTTATTTAGGATTATTTTAGGTTTGGAGTTGGATGATAAGGACTTCATTAAAATGACAACAGATAAAGATGAGTTAGGCATTCACTGTATATTTATTGTTTGTGACTCCCCATGAGTGGCCAACTACATCTGGAAAAACAACGAGCCCTTATACAATCTGGGCTACAGTCTTACATATGTCAGAGCCTTCCACAACTTAAGAGCCCCTCCATTTCAGACAGAACTTTAGCAACTCAGTCTATTTGGGTTTAGTAGACTCCAAAATTAGAACAATAAGAATCTGAGGAATGCTCTCCTCAACCTCTTTACAGGGTTTTTACAAATACCCCCTGAGAAAATAAAAATTATCAATGTACACAGATGAGAGCAAAACAATGTGTCTGGGCAGATAGATCTTCTCTTGAAAGGTAAAGAGGCAGTCGAGGGTTTATTAGGCAAGGCACACATTTTAGAAGAACTAGGCCTTTACCTTACAGAAAGTGAGATCCTGAATAGTCCCTCACCCAAAAACAGTACTGAAGATCCAGCCAGTGATGTCTCCACTGAAGAACACTTAATACATTACAGTATGCAAAGGCTGCCACATAAAAATAATGCAAAGCTAGTGCAAGCCATGAGGGATTTCTTCCATCAGGTTGTGCAGAGTCCTCTTGAGGAGGTCTGTTGAGTGTTCACAGGGCAAGCACAGTATCATGTAGTGATCAGGTCCTGCTCACTTTTAAATCTAGAAATCTGGTAGAGAAACTTTTAAGCAAATCATATATACTAGACAAGCTAGGACTACATATCGTTGCAGAAGACCCCAGAAGTTGTTGACCATGTCCAACCAGGAATGGTAGATTATATCAATAGTATAACCCCTAATAACAATGAAAAGGTGCAGGTTCAGGTTTATAATGTACCAGCAAATAAGGTAAGGTAAAATATATTTATATAAGATGCCATTCTGCGCTCAGGGTGCCTTTACAAAATTTCGACATAACAATATTAAAATCCATAATAATTAAACCACCTTTAAACATAGCAGACATTATAGTTCCAGGAATGCTTGTTTGAATAAGAAAGTTTTCAAGGCTTTTTTAAACCCTTCTACAGTCAGGCTATCACGTATCTGACAAGGTAGAGAATTCCACAGGGTAGGTGCCATAAAGGCAAAAGTTCTTCCATCAGATGTTTTCAAGGTTACCCTAGGAATCTCTAGCAATCCCTCACCAGAGGATCGGAGGGAGTGGGAGGGACAGTAAAAAACCAGGAGTTCTTTCAGGTAGTGGGGTCCCAACCCGTGTAGCACTTTTAGGTCAGCGACATGACCTTGAAGGTGATTTTGCACAAACATTTCACATTAAACTTTCTTATCTTGAATTCTGCCTGATGAACATGTACATACCACCTACTTCATCTACAAGTTTTATTTTAACTCTATTTGGGACTAAATCAGTGAGTTGGTAGGCAATACCTACAACATTTACAGAAATTCTAATATTTTAATGCTAGGAGACTTCAATGCAAGAATTGGCAATGATTTTTTTTATTTATGTTTATTGTTTTTTAGCATGTACTAATACATACATTACAAGTAATAGATTTGATATTCTTGCTGCTGAACAAACATGATTAGCCAGCAGCTCAGTAGGAGACGGAGACCAAATAACATCCTATAACATAACACACCCTCACTGCTCCCTGATCTCCTGGAACATCGCTGGTTTAATGCCTAAATTCACAGATGCTGATTGGTGTTAATTTTTAGGATCATTCAGCAACATCTGTCCTCAAGAATCATGGCATGATTCAGACTCGGATGTCTTCATAAATGGATATAACTGCTACCATGTGCCAGTAAAGAGGGTAGCTAAGTACAGTAGAGCATCCAGGGACTGGTAATCTGGTTCAAAATTGGACATAATATAAAAGTAACTCCCATTGGTGAAGCCTCTTTTGCACAAACATTTCACGTTAAACTTGCTTATCTTGAATTCTGTGTGATGAACATATACATACCCCCTACTTCATCTCCAAGTTTTTATTTTAACTCTATTTGGGACTAAATCAGTGAGTTGGTAGGCAACATCTACAACATTTACTGAAATTCTAATATTTTAATGCTAGGGCCTGTGGGACTTCAATGTAAGAGTTGGCACATTTATTTTTGAAATTTATGTTTATTGATTTTAGCATTTACTAATACATACAACTTCTGTAAGGCATCACATATTGTCATACATTCCATATACATCCAATGTAAACAAAGGCAAAAACCAGCCTATACAGTTAGGTACTAGGATTTGGGGGGAAATCCCAAGTTTAAGTATAATCCAGAAACTTTAATTCCACAAGCTACAGGTTACTGTGGCTTTTGGTAGTGAAATCTCAGAATAGTAAATTCTATAAGTAATGATATAATTCATCAGCCAGCGACGATATGACACCACAATCCTAAAATGGTAATACAAAAATGTTAAGCACCCACAAAACCAGCTCCCTTCCCCTCAGTAAACATTATTGGGAAATGAAGAAAGCACTGAACTGACCAACTTGCAACTGGTTAGAAAATTAAGAGCAATAGCAATTACTAATTAGTTATACAGTCAGTACAGCACTTGTGTACAATATCCAGTGTTTTGCTAGCAAATGGGTCAGGTCTCCTTGTCCGATTCTACTGACTGGTGTGCATCAAAGGACTGGAACTCCCTGGCTATAGCCTCTGTCTTCTTCCCAGCCTCGAGAGGGTCATTGTACTGATATGTATGACCCCATAATATATGCGCAAGCGGGCCAGCATTAAAAGAGAGTGAGTGACACCCAGACTTCGGAGTCTCACTCTCACTGCATCAAACTTTTTTCTTCTGGCCCTAGTCACAAAAGAAAGGTCTGGGAACAGGTGTACAGTAGTCCCGTTATAGTACAGCGAGGTTGTCAACCTGGCGGCTTGGATAATCCGGTCCAGTACAGACGAATGAGACATTACCAGCAGTATGGTTTGAGGAGAGTCTCCTCATGGTCCTGCAGCCCATTGAGTGATTTGGAAGGCTTTGCACAATTGTCCCTCAAGCGTGTCCCTCAGGAGTTGGAGAGCTGCGGGGAGCCAGGCATACAGAAACCCCAGTAAGACACCTTCCTCACTTCCTTCCAACAAGCCCACGATGCGCACATGTGCTGCCCTGTTTGAATTCTCCAGGGCCTCCAGCCAATACCGTAAGTTCATGTTTTTCTGGACCAGTTTAGAGGTGGTGGTTAAAGCCTGAGCTGTGTTTTTTTCAGCCGAAGAAGCCATTTGAGATGCAACTTCCACCTTTGCATCCTGCTCAGCAAATAGCTATATTATAGACTGAATTTTTAGGTTGAGGCCTGCAGGGCTCTCCAAGGAGGTTCCATGCTAGCAATAGTCAACATGGTTGCAGTTGCAGCCTGCACTTCGGCTGTCGGTGCATTTTTAGATCCACTCCCAGTGGTCTTTTGGTTGCAACTCGTATTGATTTTTGGTATCAGTCGATGCCGGACACACTAAGGAGCACAGTCGATGTTCCAATTTTGCACTAATGTCTCAAAAAAAAAAAAAAATTTTGTTCAAATTTATAGTCATGGTGGACAGAGCTGGTAAAAGGTGCGTCTTGCCAGTATGACTGCTCAATAGCACCCCCCAGAATTGGTAATTATGACAGCTATGATGACAATGCTGTGAAAAAGCATCTGGACAGTAAGGCAGGCTGCCAGCCTGATCAGATGCTCATCTGATAAAAGAATTAATGCTACAGGGTGCAAGTTAATAGAAGTAATGACCATTCACTACTTTGCTCACATAAATGGTAGGATCACATGAGACAAGACTGGTGAACCAGTTTACTTCAGCTCCATTGGTACATCAGTCAGTCATCAATCTCATTCTTTGGAATGGTCCCATGAATACATGGGAATCCTGCATGGTACTCTCTAGAGGAGAATGCGACCATCTACCTGTCACTCTTGCCTGGGCAGGATCTCCAGATAGAAACATAGAAACATAGAAGTTGACGGCAGATAAGGACTGCAAGGCCCATCCAGTCTGCTCATTTCTTTTTCTGCCTTATAAATGTGCCATTGGCCTTTGCTCTGTCAGTGGCCTATCTATTCGTACTCATCTGTATTGCTCCCTTATGCCTGTCCATGCCTGTTTGAGCCCTGCACTGCATTCATAGCCACCACTTCCTGAGGTAGGCCATTCCATGCATCCACCACCCTTTCTATGAAAAAGAACTTCCTCACATTACCCCTTAATCGGCCTCCCTCTAATCTCATGCTGTGTCCTCTTGTCCTGCTATTTTTCTTATATTGAAACATGTTAGACTCTTTCACCTTGTTAATGCCCTTAAGGTATTTGAATGTTTCAATCACATCACCTCTCTCCCTCCTTTGCTCTAGGGTATACATATTGAGCTCTGTTAATCTGTCCTCATATGTCTTCTGATGCAGTCCTTGCACCATTTTGGTTGCCCTTCTCTGGACTGCCTCAGTTTGGTTAATGTCCTTGTGAAGATGTGTCCTCCAGTACTGCATGCAGTACTCCAGATGGGGCCTAACCAGTGTCTTGTAAAGAGGGATTATTACCTCCCTCTTACGACTTGTGATACCCTTACTAATACACCCTAGCATCCCCCTAGCCTTATCTACTGCTTTAGAGGTCTGCTTGGATGATTTCAGGTCATCGGTGATGCCAAGTCCTTTCTTCCTTTGTGACTGCCAGCAACTCCCCTCCCAGCATATAGGTGGCTTCAGGGTTTCTCTTCCCTATGTGCAAGATCTTGCACTTCTTTGCATTAAATCCCAGTTGCCACTCTTCCAACCATTTTGCTAGTTTATCCAGATCTCTTCTCATTCTGCCCACCCCATCTGGATCATCTACTCTGTTGCAGATCTTGGTGTCATCTGCAAACAGACAAGCCTTACCCTCTACTCCATCTGCAATGACATTAATGAAGATATTGAAAAGGACTGGCCTCAGGACTGATCCCTGAGGTACCACACTTGTGACTTGCATCTCTTCTGACTATATACAGTTTACCACCACTCTCTGTTTTCTGCCCATCAACCAGTTTGCCACCCAGTTGACCAACATCTGACCCACCCTGAGCCTACCCAGCTTATTTATCAATCTTCTATGTGGAACAGTGTCAAAAGCTTTGCTGAAGTCAAGGTAGGTGTGATCAACAGTTCTCCCTTGGTCCACCACTCTGGTTACCCAGTCAAAGAAATCTATGAGATTAGTTTGACAGGACCTTCCTTTTGTAAACCTATGCTGTCTTGGATCCTGTGCCCCTATGGATTCCAAGTGTTGCACTATCCTTTCCTTAAGGAGTGCCTCCATAATCTTGCCCACTACTGAGGTAAGACCGACTGGTCTGTAGTTCTCTGCCTCCTCCCTGCTACCACTCTTGTGGAGCAGGATCACATGAGCCTTCTCCAGTCTTCTGGGACCTCTCCTGTGCTCAGAGACTTACTAAACAGTTCTGCTAATGGCTCTGCTAGTTCCACCCTTAGCTCCTTAAGTACCCTGGGATGTATGCCATCAGGTCCCATTGCCTTGTCCACCCTGTGCTTAGCGAGCTCTTGTAGGACCCTTTCTTTTGTGAATGGAGTAGTGCTCACCTCCCTCCCACCTGTGTCCATGGTGCTGAGCTGTGGGCCCTGCCCTACCTTCTCTTCAATAAATACTGAGCAAAAGTATCTATTTAGGATATATGCTTTTACAAGGTCCTCCTCACATGCCCCCTTTTCTCCTTTGAGTTTAGCAATATCCCCTCTGGACTTTCTCCTTTCACTAATGTATCTATAGAAAGTCTTGTCACCTTCTTTTACTGTTCGTGCTAGTGTTTCCTCAGTTTGGGACTTTGCCTACCTTGCCTTCTCTGCTTCCATTAGGGCAGTTTGGTATGCCTCCCTATCTTCATCCGCTGTGTTCCTTATATCTTCCTGAAGGCCAGCCTTTTGGCTCTGACCTTTTCTGCTACTGTATTTGAGAACCAAAGTGGTTTCCTTCTTCTTTTGCACTTCCTTTTCTGTCTAACACAATGGGATGTTGCTTTAAGTATTGCATCCTTAATGCTTGCCCACTTTGCCTGTACCCCCTCACCTGTGTATCTTTTTGCCAGGGCTAGCTTAACTCTGTTGGCCATCTTGTCAAAGTCAGCTTATCTGAAGTCCCATATTTTTGCCTTGGAATGGAATGATTTAGTTGTAGTGGCCAAATTGAACCATACCATGTGATGGTCACTGGCCCCTAGGTGACCTTCTACCTGGAGATCTGTGATCCCTTCCCTGTTAGTCAGTACTAGATCTAGGATAGCCCTGTCTCTTGTGGGTTGTTGTACCAGCTGTTTGAGGCCCTCTCCCTGCAGGGAATCCACCGGGTGTCTAGTCTAGCAGATGTTCCTGCTGGTATTGATGAATCTATATATGGCATGTTGAAGTCTCCCATTATCAGAACCTCCCCTTTAGCTGTCATGTTTTGTATATCTTCTAACAGTAATGTGTCTGTGTCCTCCCCCTGGTCTGGAGGCCTGTAGACAACCCCAGTTCTTATGGCTGTCCCATTTCCTGTTTCCAGGGTGACCCACAGTTCTTCTGGCTCCTTATGTGTATTCTGAATTTCTGTAGCTTTGATATTTTCATTGACATACAGGGCCACTCCACCCCCCTTTTTGCACCTCGGTCTCTTCTGAACAGTACCTAGCCAGGTACTGAAGTCTCCCAAGTGTGGTTACTGGTAAACCACGTCTCACTAATTGCTACTATGTCCAGTTTAGCTTCTGACATTATTGCCTGTAGGTCTGGGATCTTATTTCCCAGGCAGTGAGCATTTGTGTACATGATTTTCCATTGGCCAGATTTTGGTGTGTTAGTTGTTGGGTGCAGTCTGGCATTTCCCCTGTGTGTTGTATGGGGAGAGGGACAGTTTTTCCTTACCTGGTGATGCAAATGAACTGCAAACATGCTAAATCCCTGTTTGACTACTAGCTGAGGGGGGAGGGGTGTATTTCCCATTTGACGTTTGGGGTGCTGCACCCCTCTCCCCATTTGCTAGTTTAAATAGATAGTAGTGATTCAGCCCCCCCAGCCCCACTGATAAGACCAAGGTAGAACTCAGGAATCACAAAAGAATAAGATAACCAATTGCAGAAATGAAAGGAAAAGTGTGACTCTCACTGGGATTTGAATCCAGGACCTCAGCAATCCGTGCTTTAGCTCTTAACCAACTGATCTATGAGAGTTCAGCCAATTAAGGCCCCTGAGTTTTCCCATGTGAATCACACACACATTCCTTTCTGGTGTTGCAATGAAAGTCTTTTTACAGACTCAAATAACTCCTCCTCAATCTCTCCCAAGTGCAGTCAGTATATGCCACTGCAGGGCAAATTTAGAAATTCAATTGTAGAAATGAAAGGAAAAGTGTGACTCTCACTGGGATTTGAACCCAGGACCTCAGCAATCTGTGCTTTAGCTCTTAACCAACTGAGCTATGAGAGTTCACAGAGATAGAATCTACCAGAGATGGCCGCCATTGAAAAATTTTTATTGCATTTGTTTCCCTCTTTCGATCAATTTACCTGGTCTTATAAAGATTTGTTACTGTTAACCAAAATGATAGACAATTGCTGTGAAGAACTGAGAAAGTTAATCTACAAACCAGTCGGGGAAAGTAATTACTCCCAGTCCTTCCCTTCAAGGTTCAATATGGAATGTAGGGAATTTCAATCCAAACGCACCACACTTATTAGGAAAACCAAAAAATCTATGGCCAAGAACAGATATTGGCTTCTCAACAGAAAAAGGAAATAATATAAAATTTTATTAAAAAATAAAAAAAGGCAATTTTACAATAATCAATGGGAGAGGATGCTAAGGGCAATACATAAAAATGACACCCAAGCTTTTGGGCTTATGGTAGCCAAAGGCACCACAAACAGCAAACATGAAATAGACACATTTATACCCATGGAGTTGTGGGTTAAACATTTTGTAAGCATTTTTATGACAATGATTTTAGTTTTGATTCCTCTCTTGTAAACTGGCCCTCACTAGGTCCAACTTCCCAAAGATATATATAGTGAGGGAAGCCCTCAGGTCCCTTAAGATGGAGAAAGCACCGGGGCCGGATAAATTACATCCGAGAGTGCTGAAGTAACTTGTGGATGTCCTGGCGAAACCCCTGGCAGAGCTTTTCACCATCCCTCTGAGGACAGGGTGGGTGCCCCAGGACTGAAAGGTGGCGCATATAGTGCCTATCCACAAGGGAGTAATCAAGGGAGGTGGCAGGGAACTACAGGCCTGTCAGCCTGACATCGGTGGTGGGCAAGGTGATGGAGGGCATTGTCAAAGAGAGGCTGGGGGGGACCTGGAAAAGTCAGGGTGCCTGGACGATAGACAGCATGGATTCATCCCAGGGAAATCGTGTCAGACAAACCTTGTGGAGTTCTATGACTGGGTGACTAGTGCCTTGGACCTGGGTAGACCAGTGGATGTCCTCTTTCTAGACTTCAGCAAGGCATTTGACTCTATTCCTGACAAGGGCCTGTTGGATAAGCTGGGAGAAATGGGGGTGGGGAACCAGATGATCAGATGGATAGACAACTGGCTCCAGGACCGGACCCAGAGAGTCGTAGTTGGCAGGATAGTCTCATCCCCAAGTAGGGTCATTAGTGGGGTCCCACAGGGATCAGTCCTTGGGCCCCTCCTGTTCAATGCCTACATCTCTGACATAAGGACAGGTATCAGGAGTGAGATGAGTCTCTTTGTGGATGACTTAAAACTGGAGGTGGTGGTGGATGGGGAGGAGGGGAAGTGGCCCTACAGGGGGACCAGGAGGCTCTGGAAAGATGATCTAGAAAGTGGAAGCTGAGGTTCACATGAGGGAAATGCAAGGTACTGCACCTGGGGCCAGAAACCTGGGCCAAGTGTACACCCTGGGGGGGAATGCTACAAGTCTCGATGGCTGAGAAGGACCTGGGGTGGTGGTGGATGTCAAGATGAACAACTCAGAGACTTGTAGGAGGGCTGCAGCCAAGGCCAACAGGATGCTGGGATGCATCGCTAGGGGGATCACCTCCAGAAGGAGGGAAATGATACTACCTCTGTATAACTGCTTAGTGAGGCCACACCTTGAGTACTGCGTGCTGTTTTGGAGGCCACATTTAAAGAGGGACATTAAACTCCTGGAGATGGTCCAGAGGAGGGCAACCAAAATGATTTGGGGCTTGGGGGACAGGACCTATGGGGAGAGGCTCGAAGAGCTAAATATACACATTGGAAGAGAGAAGGACCGGGGGACATGATTGAGGTCTTCAGGTACATGAAGGGGTAAATAGGGAGGCAGTCAGGGTGCTTTGAAGGAAGGAGGAGGGGCAACTAGAGGGCATGGGTGGATGCTGGAGGGGAAGATTCAGGGGAGAAAGGAGGAGGTGCTACTTCACTGAAAGGGTGGTGGAGCCATGGAATGCACTGCCAAGGGGCTGGTGGAGGCAGAGACAGTGGAGGGGTTCAAGAGGGTGGGACAGGTACAGGGAAGGGTTCTGGAAGCAAATCCAATGCAGGAAGAATATCCGGAACTGGGAAGGAGAAGCCAGAGAAAGGCGAGGGGGCAAGGTCAGCACCTACCCAGGGTGAGGGGCTGACCAAGCCAGGAGACACGAAGACCGTTAGGCCTATTCTGCTGGCATTTTCGTATGTTAGTGAAGTATATCTGGCCATAGTCTCCTTAAAAAAAAGAAAGCTTCTGGCCCAGACCTAATTCCCCCAGAAGTCTACCTACCTTATCCATCTTTCTGGAGTAACATTTTCTATACACATTTTAACCTCTGTATATACAACTCGTATACTCCTCCATTGTAGAAAGGCACAACAATAATTCCCATATACAAAAAAGGTGATCCTAGATTTCAAAGGAGCTAACTTTCAGAGATGGAAAGGAGGGTTAAAGAGGAGTTGGCTAAAGGGGGGTGTGAAGGATCAACAGGCATGCATTAAGGAGTCCATTGTCAGGGTAACCAATCAATTTGTGAGCATGAAGAATAAGGGCAAGAGAAGAAGAAACCCACTCTGGCTTTCAAAGGTCGTGGCAGATAAAATCAGGGTCAAGAGGGTAGCCTTCCGAAAATACAAGGGGACACAAGAAGATGGGGACAGAGAAGAATACCAAAAATGTCAGAGAGAGAGGCAGAGGCATCAGTGAGAAGTGCTAAAGCACAGACAGAAGAAAGGCTAGCACAATCAGTGAGGAAAAGGGAAAAGACACTCTTTAGGTTCATCAGTGAGAGGAGAAAGTCCAGAGGGGGTATAGTCAGACTCAAAGGGGACAATGAAGAGAGGATAGAAGGGGACCTAGCAAAGGACACAATCCTTAACAGGTACTTCTGCTCAGTCTTTACTAGAGAGGGAGCGGGGCAGGGACCGCAACTGGAAAACAGATGTGCAGAGGGGGAAAAATTGAGCTTCACATCATTTATAGAACAGAGGATCCTAGAGGAACTTACAAAACTAAAGGTGGACAAAGCAATGGGGCCAGATGGAGCACATCCAAGAATCCTGAAGGAACTAAGGATAGCCAGCCGGCCGGTGCAGTGGTAGCGCTACTGCTTGTGACGCCGGCGACATGGGTTCGGGAATGGGCTTGGGTCATTGGAGGGTCGGCCAGGAAGGAGGAGGCTTGAGCATCCATAGGACCTCTTGTCTCCTTTGGGTGGAGGGGGAAGCTAGGCTCAGAGCATGACTGACCTCAAGTATAAGCTGGTTTGGCATGTCCAAGCAGTCAGTACTGAGGTGGAGCATGACGTACACTGGCATAAGCTGTGACATCATGCACACGTCATGCTCCAGGGGAGTGTACATTGCAAAAACCCTTGGCGAGGCATGACACTGACAGGAGGGCTAGGTAGGCCCTCGCCACCGGTGCCAGCAGCTCGAGAGTGGACCCCAATGAGATCAAGAGGTATGAAACTGGGCGGGTTAAGGGGCCCAGCTACTCACCCTCACTCCGTCCACACCTGGGGGGTAAACCACGGCTCTGTGGAGGGGTCGGGTGACAGAGCCACAGGCCAAAGGAGGGGAAAAAATATAAAAAAAAATAAAGGAACTCAGGATGGATCTAGCAGCACCGTTGGCAGTTCAGCGAGTCAATGAACACGGGGGGTGGTCCCACAGGACTGGAGAAGGGCAAACATTGTCTCTCTTCTCAAGAGTGGTAGCAAGGAGGACACAAGGAACTACAGGCCAGTGAGTCTCACCTCAACAGTGGGGAAGATCATGGAGACACTGATTAAGGAATGTATTGTGGATCACCTGGTAGCCACTGGAATGCAGGATCCAAGACAGCATGGGTTCATGGTGGGAAGGTCCTGTCAAACAAATATGATAGATTTCTTTGACTGGGTGACCAAGATGGTGGACCAGGGAGGGGTGGTGGACCTTGCCTACCTTGATTTCAGCAAGGGCTTCAACACAGTCCCACATAGAAGGCTAATAAATAAGCTGAGGAGTCTAGGGGTGAGACACAGGGTAGTGAACTGGGTCAGAAATTGGTTAGTGGACAGAAGGCAGAGGGTGGTGGTAAATGTCACACAGTCGGAAGAAATGGGAGTCACCAGTGGTGTGCCACAAGATCAGTCCAGAGACCAGTCCTCTTCAATGTCTTCATAGCAGAAGGGCTAAAGGGAAAAGTATGTCTCTTTGCAGATGACAACAAGACCTACAACAGAGTAGATACTCCAGGGGGCATAGAGAATGAAAAGAGATCTGGAAAAGCTGCAGAAATGGTCTGAGGTATGGCAGTTAAGGTTTAACACGAAGAACTGCAAGATCATACACGTAAGGAACAGAAACCCTGGGGGAGTTACATTTTGGGGGGTTGAGTTGTTGACAGTCACCAGGGAGGAGATGGATTTGGGGGTCATTATATCACATAACCTGAAATCCACCAGACTGCAAAAGCAGTTGGGAGGACTAGTGGGATGTTAGGGTGTATATGGAGTTGTATTACAAGCCGTAGGAGGGAGGTGGTGATCCGACTGTACAAGACATTGGTTAGGCCTCACCTAGAGTACTGTGTACAGTTCTGGAGGCTGCACCGGCGTAACGATATTGACAGGGTGGAAAAAGTGTAGAGGAGGGCAGCTAAGATGGTGCATGGTCTGCACAACGAGGCATATGGGGATAGACTTAGGGACCTCAATATGTACACATTGGAACAGAGATTGGAGGGGGGGACCTAATTGAGACTGTCAGACATCTTAAGGGCATAAATAAGGTGGAAGGGGATAGCATCTTCCAGTATAAAAAGTACAATAGAACTAGAGGGCATGACATGAAATTGGAGGGTGATCGCATAAGGGGTAACTTGAGAAAGTTATTTTTTACAGAGAGGGTGGTGGATGCGTGGAATGCCCTGCCTCAGGAGGCGGTGGGTGCACATACAGTGGAGAGATTCAAGAGGGCATGGGATAGCCACAAGGGAATCATACATATGAGGGGGCTTAGCTGAGGCTGCTGACCTAGTAGTGGCAGTGGGAGCAAATTGGTAAAATGGGTAGACTTGATGGGCCATGCAGTCCTTTTCTGCCATCAACTTCTATGTTTCTATGTGATAAAAAAGATCTAAAAATGTACAGACCCATTTCACTATTAGACATTTCAGGAAAGCTTTTTTTCTAAAATTATTCTCGATCATCTACTACTACAGCTTAAAGAACTAGGGGGACTTTTGGAACTCCAGACAGGTTTCAGAGCAGGGTACTGCACTACCAACAATTGCTTTGTATTGACACATTTGATAGAGAAATACACAGAGTTGAGAAGGCAAAAATTATACGTTGCTTTTATTGACTTCATCTTGGCCTTCGACACAATTTCCCGTAACTTACTCTGGGAAACCATGAGGGACTGGAGGAATTGATATAAACCTCATTTCTATAATTGGATACCTATACTGAGATACGTGAGCTCAGATTAGTGTGGGGCCCCGGGGTCAATCCTCTACATCCTTCCCAACCAATAGGAGAGTAAGACAGGGTTGAGTCCTGGCACTGACACTCTTCTGTATTTATATAAACAACCTCCTTACAGGTCTGAGCATGTCCACTTCTGATTCTCCAAAAATAGGTACCTTTCTCTGCCCTGCTTTAGCGTAAATTTACTACACTGTTTTGTAGAGAAGTTCCATGTTACGGTGTGGGTTCTACAGATGGATACAACTCAAGAATCAGGTGCAACCCACGTTGTCCAGTTGGATGTTTATTAAAGTCATAAACTCCTCTTCTTGCACCCTTTTCAATTAACAGCTTTTTCAAATAAAGTAATAAAACAAAATTAACAACTGTAATGACAGAATTGAAAAGAAAAGTCTCTATGTCCTTGTGAGGTGTGAGAATTGTAAGGAGGACGCTTGCTCACAGATGGAGATAATCCAGAAATAAATTTATTAACAAAATGAAAATACAAAGCCAAACTTTCAAGCGAAAAGAAAATGAAACAACAATGTAAATAAAATAAAATTGTCTTTAAGTAGCACTAGAATAGGCTAGTGTACTACACTCCTTGAGGTCAGCACATGTCTGTACCTCTCAGACTATCTGACCATTTGATTTAGGCACTCTGAACTTATACAGGACAGGGGTCAGGTGACAACCTAGCTCCACCCCTGTATTCTACATCAGGTTATATTTCTTTATTTACACACCATTTTTAATATTCAAAGCAGTAATACACCTTTAAATCTATATAATGACCTATATACCATCATACAAGAAAATTACTTAAGTGTTGGAGGTTTAAATCTTATTTCTGATGTTGGAAAGTACCACCTTCTAAAACAACATAAAAACATACAGAGTATGGCTGGCCGTCTCTTATATAGCTGCTGCAGAAGAAGGAGGATCGATTCCAAAGTGGAGAAAAGTAAGCAATCCCTCGTTTTACCTTTTACCCCAAAACAGTCTGAAAATGTTCTCATTCGGCTCCGGCAAGCATATCGACCTGCAAGCAAACCTTCTTGGCAGAGAAAACTCTCCGTGGTGCAATTTACGGGGATAACTCTCCTCACGACCATGCACACATTCGCGAAGGTAAAAAAAAAAAAAACCAGCGTTAATGTGCGTACAGTCGGGCAGGGGCTCTTGCTAAAAGGACACAACGAGGGGAAAGGATGAGAGGGTTTTAAACTCAACTGTATTTATGTAAGAAAACAAACCCTCTGAAAAATAAAACATGGCTAAACAGCGCTTAACTTTCACAATTTAAGGAGCGACTTACAATAAGTTTCCCGGAGAGATATTTCTCCATAAGGAACCCTCATCAATAAAATAACAGAAGGTATTTATAATAAACATGTACATGAATGGCATTAATTTACCACCTATTAATTTATAAAGGTATCACAGAGGAGGTTTAGATTCTTTTCTTATGCATTGCCGTTGAACCGCTAAATATTTGCATATCCTGGGGGGTCAAACCTGATACATCAGAACCCGAATGGGAAAAATGAAAGAAAGAAAAGAATATATATAGGTGGCCATCCTATATAAAGTTAGAGGAAAAATAGAAGGAGAGAGGGGAAAAGATAAAGGGCTGTTGCAACAGACTTAAAAAAAAAATTTTGAGGTCTGATATACAAGGTTTGAACTTTACACTCCTCCCCCTTTAAGAGGAAACCAATGTTTTACCAACTATTTTCCACTGGTTTCATAGGACTGAAAAAACATACCAGATCTTCCTTAGGATGTAAAGGAAAATGGAGCTTTAGCCCACCCACTCCCAAAGCTCCACTTCGGAGTCCCAAATGTTAATAGTTCTCCTTTATTTCAAACCAGAAAGGAATATTATTCATTATTTTCATTTACTCCGGAGCCTGGTACAATATTCTTTTCCGCTCCATAACAGGACAAATAATCAGCATTAGCATGTTTTTTTCCTGATCTATGTTGGATCTCAAATTTATACGGTTGGAGAGCTAAATACCACCGCATAATGCAGGGGTTTTTATCCTTCATTGTGTTTAGCCAACATAAGGGGTTATGATCTGTTAAAAGTAGAAATGGTCTACCCCATAAATAGAATTTCAAGGCATTTATTGCTCAACGAATCGCTAAACATTCTTTCTCTATCGTTGAGTATTTAGTTTCTCTGAGATGCAATTTCCTACTAATAAATATAATTGGGTGTTCGTCTTCTCCATCCATTTGTGAGAGACGGACCCAATTCCATTATTAGAGGCATCAGTGTGTACTATGAATGTTTTTGAAAATCAGGACTGTATAGTATTGGATATGAACAAAGTTTGGCCTTTAGCGTGTTAAAGGCTATGTTACAGTGTTCATTCCAAAAGACCTTCTGGGTCTATTCTTTTTATTTATTTATTTATTTTTTATTTATTGTAGAGAATCAGTTTTACAACCTTTGAGTCAAAGACTCGTTTACAAAGGTACCTCGTCAATAAGGGGGAGACAACAATAAAAGAAGAGGTTAGAACAGTGGAATGACAGAACATGTTAGATACATAAAAAAAAAATATACACTTGGAGAGAGCAGACAGCTAGGCTGCGCTGGATTAAACTTGTGGAAGGTCCTAGCATAGGTAAAAACAACACGGGATTCAAATCAATAGCAAGTCATAAGTTAAGTAGGTAGAACATTGGTGTAACGATAATGGTTACAGTAGTCAAAGTGAGCATGACAGGCTAATATGTGGGTATATAGAGACCGGTGTGCTGGGGATTTGAAAGGGGATTAGCAGGGACCAGCATAGGGCAGAGGGTCAGGCAAGAGGCAGCTACAGGCATTCACAACATCGGCTGTCCATAATATGCTGGCGAAGAGCAATTTTAAGCGGCCAATGCCAGGGATCTTGGAGATGGTTTCGGGAAGGAGTTGAAACAGGGGGGCTTGGTGATGGAAGGATCTTTGGCACCGAGAGGTCCTTGCTCTGGGGACTATGAAAGTGGCCGTGGCGGCATACTGGGTTGGCAGTGACCTAGCAGCATGCTGCAAAGGACCAGAGACCCCAGGAGGGCAGAGTCCTGACAGGGATTTTTTGGCCAGAAGGCAGGTTTGATAATTCAGTCTTTCCTCAAGAGTGAGTATTTTAGTGGCAGAGTATAGTAAACAGGTGTGGGTTCTGCTGTGGGCACCGGTAAGGAGCCTACATGCTTTATTAATAGAGGTCTGAACTTTGGATAAGGCAGAGGCATCAGCAGTGGCATAGACAGGAGCCCATAGTCAGCCAGCGATAATACCGATGAGGTGATGGCTAGTTTTAAGGCCAGTTCAGGAGACAGTCTTTATGCCGATAGAGTAGACCGATCCTGGGTTTATAGCAGATGACAGTGCATTGAGGTGGGCATGGAAAGTAAGGCCAGAGTGAAGGTGATACCAGGTACTTATAGGATGCAACCTGCTCCAAGAGGTGGGGCGTGCTGGTGGTGATGTGGAGGAAGTTTCTGGCATTGTTTTGCCGATGGGCAAGAGCATGGACTTTGTTTTCTTTAGGTTCAGGACTAGGCGGTGATTATCGAACCACTTTTCGGTTTGGAGGAAGGCGCTTGCAGCATGCTTTGGAGTGGGAGTGGGTCAGGGTGTGATGCAAGGATCGGCGTCATCTGCATAGAGTAATATTTTACTGGAGCAGGAGCTGGGAGGTGTTCAGGAATAGGCTGAAAAGGGTTGGGCCAAGGATAGGCCTTAGGGGACACCCAAGGATACTGGAAGATAGGAGGAGAGGGTCCAATTGGTTTGACTCTTTGGGACCTGTTGTGAGGTAACTGCGAACCATTTCAAGGGGCAGTTGCGAGACCGAGTGTACTGAGGGAGTTAGTAGTAGGGGTGGCACACTGTCGAAGGCCTTGGACAGGTCTATGAGACCGCCCCAGCAAGATGACCTTTGTCAGTGCTGAGTGAATGTGGTGGGAGAATTCCAGAAGGGCAGTGGTTGTGCTATGACCAGGCGAAAACCGTGTTGCTCCGGACACAAGATTGTAGTTAGTAAGGTATTCCGAGGCTGAGTGTTTACTATTTTTTAGGGCTTTGGATAGGGGAAGGATGGAGATGGGCCTGTAGTTGTTAGGGCAGAGTGCGGTCCCCGGACTTATGGATGGGGTTACTGCATGCTTCCAGGCCTTAGGGAATTGGCGAGGCATAGTGATTTGTTAATGATAAGCAGCGGGGTGAGCATGACATCCAGTCAGAGGCGAAGAATCCTGGAGTCGAGGGGTCATTGGTAGGGTTCTGAGATGCGAGGGCCTTTGATAAGAAAGGTTTGGCATCGTGGGGTGAGATCACTTCCGGAAGTGGAATTGCGGCCTGGAAATGGAGTGCGTGGGAGGGTTTGGCAACTGGGTCAGAAAAATGGGCTGGGAGGATGGCACTTAAGTCAGCGAAGGTTTGGTTGAGGCAGTTAGCAATACGGGTGGGGTCAGTGAGACAGTCCCATTTATGTCAATCTGGGATGGGGGAGGGTCTTACCATTTAGGTCTTTAATGTTGTCCCAGAAAGCTCTGGACGAGCCCCAGGTGGATGTCAACGTGGCCTGGTAAAATTTGGCTTTAGCCTGCTTGATTGACCAGGAGCATTGATTACGGGCTGCCCGGTAGGCTTGCCTGTCAGCAACCCTGCAGGAGTCATTAGCTAGGTGCCAGAGGTTATCTCTCTTTTTTAGTTGTTGGATCAGCGCTGGAGTGATCCATGCAGCAGTCTGTTTTTTTATCCTATGAGTGTTTAGGGGTGCATACATGTCACAGGCGTGGTTGAAGGCCGTGGAGAGATAGGTAAGGGCAGAATTTACGTCAGGAGCGCTGGCTAGTGGGGACCAGTCGATTTGGGCGAGGTGACGTTTGAGGTTGTTGAGACCTCCGGGGAGAAACCGACGGCGGGGGGTCCTGCTAAAACCAGGGCTGAGGGTGGGGGAGGACCAGAAACAGGTGACTGGGGAGTGGTCACTGGGTGAGTCTGCAAGGACATCGACGGAGATGACTTTTAGAGGTCTATTAGAGGATGGCGTCAGGAGGAGCTTGTTCCAGTTACTTTGTTTAGTCTAGTGGGCTGAGTGACCAGTTGGGACAGGTCAAGGGCTGCAAGGTCATTTTTCAGACTATCTGATGAGGAGCTGAGCCAATTTGAATTGGTCACCCATAATTAGCTGTTCAGCTTTTGGGGTAAGGTAGCCAGGTAGTCAAGGGAGAGAGCAGGTCTTGCCTTGACCCGGGGGTAGATAGGCCGTAGTCAGGTAGAGTGGACCACGACCAGGATAGTGGGTGATTTTTAGGAAATGGCTTCGCCCCATGGTTAAGCACAGGGGTAGGGAGGGCAAGCCCGAGGATCGAGTTTCGCAAGTAGATAGCGCACCCTCCTCCACGCCGACCCATCCTATCGGCCCTGAAAACTGTGAAGCCAGGAAGGGAGATGGCAGAGTCGGGCGTGCGGGAGGAGAGCCAGGTTCCGGCAAGCAGGAGAATATCCGGGGAGTGTTGGGTGACCCAGCATTGGAGGGCTGCAATTTTCTTGGGGAGACTGCATATGTTGATAAAGGCGATTTGAAAGCCTTTGCCAACAGTGGGCAGGGGCGTGGCAGGGATGAGAGGCCCAGGGTTTGGGTTCACATTGCCGGAGAGCAGGAGCAGCAGGAGAATTAGGCACCTTGCGTGGGATTTATAGCTGGCGGAGGGGTTCAAATGTCGCCGATGGGACCCCACCACGGAGGAGTAGCAGGGGATAGGAAGGGAGAGAACAGCTGAGGGTACTAGCAAGGGGAGTGTCCACTCATAAGTGGAAACACAGTACTGTGCATGGCACAACGGAGGTTGGGGGGGTGGCGTGGTAATCCAGAGTACGAGAGGGATTCGGGGGAATGGGTTGAGGGATTGGTGTGTGGTGGTCCGGTGGGGGGGCCTGGAGTTCAGAGTGGGGAGTATGTTTTGGTAGGGGGCAGGTTGATGGGGTGAACGGATGGGCAGAGAGAGAGCATAGGGTGCTGTAGCAAGAAGGCCAGCAAAGAAAAAACCATGCTTGAGTGATTCATTTCCCAGTAAAGAGCAAGAAATGAGGGCAGGCTCCCTCTAGTGCTGGAACGATATAACCAGCAAACGGGAAAGTAGGCTGATTGGTTTTTGAGCCTCATGTGACAGGAAAGTAAAACCCTATATAAGGGAAAGCCGAGCAAGGGTGGTGGTGGGGGCGGCAGGGGTTCTTCAGAGCAGCACCGACTGATTTGATTTCCACAGCCCCAGCGAGAAAAGGTGCCAAAACCGCAAATTCAAACAGCGGATCCCCCGAGCCGGCAGAGAAATCCAACAGGTCAGCTGGCCCAGGATTCAGTTCTTTACTGCAGGGGTTTACCTGCGACTCGGCCCTCGCGAATAGGGTATCCTCCTGGCGGTGGCGATGATCAGCTTCAGGAGGGCACTTGCAGGTATAGCCTCGCGACCTCCAGCTCCTCGGGGATCGATCTGTGGAAGAGAAGCAAAGGTATTTAATAGTCAGGCAGGGTGTGGTAGCAATTTGAGAGTGGACAGTGCAGGCGGGGTTGGGTGGAAAGGACAGAGCGTGGCAGGGGCTGAGGATGCGATGTGTGAAGTGGTAGAGGAAAAAAGAAACACAATGAGCAGCATACAGGGTTACAGTTGGCAGAGAGAGGGAGCGGACTGGCAAAATTTACAGGCAGGTAGAACAACAGTGTACACAAGCAGCGAGTAGAATCTACCAGGCAGAAACTGGTAAAATAGCTGTAAATCACCAACAAAAAATTAATCCAGTCCCAATATAAAAAATCACTCGGAGGGTCCCAAACATATCAGGGGGGAGGGGGTTCTTCAGAGCAGCACCGACTGATTTGATTTCCACAGCCCCAGCGAGAAAAGGTGCCAAAACTGCAAATTCAAACAGCGGATCCCCCGAGCCGGCAGAGAAATCCAACAGGTCAGCTGGCCCAGGATTCAGTTCTTTGCTGGGGTTTTACTGTACGACTGGCCCTGGATCGGGTATCCTCCTGGCGGTGGCGATGATCAGCTTCAGGGAGGGCACTTGCAGGTATAGCCCTCGCGACCTCCAGCTCCTCGGGGGAATCGATCTTGCGACTCGGCCCTCGCGAATAGGGTATCCTCCTGGCGGTGGCGATGATCAGCTTCAGGAAGGGCACTTGCAGGTATAGCCCTCGCGACCTCCAGCTCCTCGGGGGGGGAATCGATCTTGCGACTCGGCCCTCGCGAATAGGGTATCCTCCTGGCGGTGGCGATGATCAGCTTCAGGGAGGGCACTTGCAG
The DNA here is from genome assembly GCA_016271365.2 of Neoceratodus forsteri. Lineage (NCBI taxonomy): Eukaryota > Metazoa > Chordata > Ceratodontiformes > Ceratodontidae > Neoceratodus > Neoceratodus forsteri. The sequence continues at coordinate 564,630,423 of CM028129.1, read as the reverse complement.
GTATAGCCCTCGCGACCTCCAGCTCCTCGGGGAATCGAAGTTTTTAGTCAGGTCTATCAAGGGACTAGCAATATCTGCAAAATTGGCTATAAAACGACAATAATAACTGGCTAGTCCTAAAAAAGACTTGACTTGTTTCTTGGTCTGTGGCTGAGGACTGTTAGCAATCGCCTCAATTTTGCTTATGTCAGGTTTTACCTCTCCTTGTCCAATTATAAAACCTAAATATCTGGTCTCCTGCATACCTATAGAACATTTACTTGGGTTTATAGTCAGCCCTGCATTTGCTATGACTGACAAAACATTTTGTAGATGGATTACATGTTTTTCCCAGGATGTACTAAAAATGATTACATCATCTAAATATGCTGCACTGTATTCTGTATATGGCTGCAACAATTGGTCCATACATCTCTGAAATGTAGCTGGGGCTCCGTTTAGCCCAAACGGCATCTTGGTGAATTGAAATAACCCAATTGGTGTACTGAACGGTGTTTTTCTTGGGATTCAGCATCAAGGGTATTTGCAGTATCCTGGAGAGATCAAAGTACTAATATATTGAGCATTGCCTAACGGTCTATAATATCATCGATTCTGGGCATGGGGTACCCATCGAATCTAGATATATTATTCAATTTACATCAAAATCAAACACACTTACCTCCTTCTTTTTTATTTACAACAACCATAGGGAAGTTCCATGGGCTTTTAGAAGGAATAATGACCCCCATTTGTTGCATTTTTAACAATTCCTTATTTACCTCCTCCCTCAAACTTTCAGGTATTCTGTAGGGTTTATGTCTGATGGGTTTTGTGTCGGTTACCTCTATATGATGTTCAATTCCTTCCACTACACCAGGGGTTGTTATAAATGTATTTTGAAAAGTATGTATTAATTTCCTTATGTCTTGTTTTTGTTCCATATTCAGGTTGTCATTGATAAATATATTTTTGTTATTGTCCTGACTTTCCAAACGATCATAAGCGAGATCCAACTCGCTTTTAATTATTTCAGGGTATACGAAAAGGGTTGGGGAATTTCTTTCATGCCATAATTTTAATAAATTCGCATGGTATATTTTCAACTGTTGTTTTTTTTTCAGGGCAAATGATTTCATAATTTACCGGACCCACTTGTCTATGAACACTATAGGGCCCTTGCCACTTCATTAGTAATTTATTCTCTGTGCAAGGTAATAACAGTAAGACCCTGTCACCTGGTTGAAATGTTTTAGTCCCCATTCCCTGATCATAATATCTTTTCTGGGTTAATTGATGTTCTTCATTAACCTGCTGAGCCATTCTGGCATATTTCGTTAATCTTTGACGTAATGTAGAGACGTAGTCCAATGTGGAGACTGGGATTGTATCTACTTTAGACCCTTCCCAGTTTTCTTTAATTACATCTAATACGCCCCTTGGATTCTTCCCAAAAAGCTCAAAGGGAGAAAATCCCGTTGAGGCTTGAGGGACTTCACGATAGGCAAACATTAAATATGGGAGGTATTTATCCCAATATTTACCTTCATCAGTGACAAATTTTTTTAACATCTGTTTGAGGGCTTTGTTAAAACTTTCTACCAACCCGTCAGATTGGGGATGGTATGGAGACGTAAATAAAGAGTGTACTCCTAAAGCCTGATAAAGACGCTGTAAAAGTTGAGAACAAAAATTGCTACCTCTATCAGTTAGTATTTCTTTAGGTATACCCATTCTGGAGAATACTTTAATCAATTCATCTGCTACTTTCTCTGCTGTAACTGTCCACATAGGTATTGCCTCAGGGTATTTTGAAAAATAATCACAAATGACTAAAATAAAATGGTTTCCCTTGGTACTTTTAGGCAGAGGACCCACTATATCCATCGCAAGCCGAGTGAATGGAGTTTCCACTGGAGGCAATGGCTGTAGGGTACCCTTATCTTTTTAAGTACAGGTCTTACCTTTTGACATTGTGCACATGACTCCTAAATATTCTGCCACTTGATCATGTATACCTGGCCAAAGAATCTGTACAGCAATTTCTGCAAGGTACGCTCTTTCCCTTGGTGGCCAGCTATAGGTATATCGTGTGCAAGTGTCAATAATTGTTCTCTATAAGCAGTAGGTACCAGTAATTGTAAAACGGTTTCCCCAGTTTTCATGTTCAAACATTTCCTATACAGCAAACCTTTTTCAATCACAAACTTCTGGTTAGGATTTTGTTCATTACCTACTTGCAAAAAATAAGGTTTTAGAGACTCATCCTGCAATTGAAATACCCTGAAATTAGTTTGCAACCCTATATTTTTAAAGTCCACTGTATTTGTAGAGTCCTTTTGCAAGTGTTGCCACACCTGTTTTTCTTGTCTTTTCTGACTTTTTGTTTTCCTTGTCTTTCCTGGAAGCTCGAATAGGCTATCCTCAAATGGGAAGGAGTGATGGAGTTCAGTGTTTTTTTTCTCTTGTGCTCTGGTAGTCATTGCATCTAGCTTATTAGCATTGGCAAGTAACTGAGGAAAATCTGGGTGATCATGTCCCAATATAACCGACACTGGTAATTGTGGAACCACTCCAACTTCCATATTTCGGGTGTTTGATTGCACCTGTATCTCTACCTGTTGTACAGGATACATATGGGTGTCCCCATGTATACAGGTTACTTCAGTTCGCGTGGTTCTAGGTACTGTAGATATCATACAGGCTTTAACTAATGTCTGTCGACTACCAGAGTCTAATAATCCAATAATTTCTTTACCATTCACTGTAACAGGTATAAAGTACTGCCCCCAATTGGCTAAGGCTAGATGCGTAGGACCAGTTTTCTTTTTTGGACAAAACCTTGCGATATGTCCTTTGCCTTGACAGTTATGACATATCACTTCATTAAGGGGGGTTTTAAGAGCACTTACAGGTTTAATAGGTCCGCTAGGTGAGGTGTAGTAATCGAGAAGGTCTTACCGGAGGATTGGTATACTTCGCCGAGTGACTTTTAGGTCGATTAGGCCGGGCAGTTAGATAGTCTTCTGCTAATTGTACCGCCTTCTTGGCTGTCTCGGGCGATGTTCCGTACCCACATCTGAACATCCTGAGGTAAAATCCGTATAAATTGCTCCAACACAACAGCTTCCAACATTTGTTCTTTTGTGTTAGTGGTAGGTTGTAACCACTTAGTGCATAAGTCATTAAGCCTGGTGAATGCTTCTTGTGGGGTATCCGAAAGTTGAAATCTTAAGGCTCGAAATCTCTGTCTATAGGTCTCTAGATAGATATCATATCGTTTTAATATTGCTTCTTTGACAGCATCATAATTGTCACTCATAGCGCCCTCCACCCTGCCATAAGCCAGTTGAGCTTTCCCCACAAGTAAGGAGCAAGGCGGATTACCCACTGGTCCCTAGGCCACTGACAGGCCCTGGCTATGGCTCAAATGTAGTTAGATATGTCTCTATGTCATCCATGTCACTTAACTTAGTCATTTTTATGTCCTTAGGAATATCCCCTGCTGGTAGGGGAGGTGGTCTACTGACACTAAGCGCCTGAATAGCCCTTAAGGTGTCGGCCCACCTTGCCTCATTCCTTCGCATTTCTTTGTCTCTTTGTTTCTCCATCGCTATCTGTTGCATACACAGCCATTGCAACAAATCCTGCGAGTCACCAGTAGGGGGTCCTTTCTCCAGCTCTTCTTGTTCCCCATCCGAAACATCACTATCTTCTTTCGGCTTCACCAACTTACGTCTAACATCAGGGAGTCCGGTCTGCAGAGGTATCCCTGATTTCTCCACCATGGTTCTGGTCAATACACCAATGTGCACCTCCTGGGACATCCACGAAACCACGACCTCCTCAGACACTTATAGCAGTATCCTTCGAATACCACCACTGTCACCACGTGTGAGGTGTGGGAATTGTAAGGAGGATGCTTGCTCACAGATGGAGATTATCCAGAAATAAATTTATTAACAAAATGAAAATACAAAGCCGAACTTTCAAGCAAAAAGAAAATGAAACAACAATGTAAATAAAATAAAATTGTCTTTAAGTAGCACTAGAATAGGCTAGTGTACTACACTCCTTGAGGTCAGCACATGTCTGTATCTCTCAGACTATCTGACCATTTGATTTAGGCACTCTGAACTTATACAGGACAGGGGTCAGGTGACAACCTAGCTCCACCCCTGTATTCTACATCAGATTATATTTCTTTATTTACACACCATTTTTAATATTCAAAGCAGTAATACACCTTTAAATCTATATAATGACCTATATACCATCATACAAGAAAATTACTTAAGTGTTGGAGGGTTTAAATCTTATTTCTGATGTTGGAAAGTACCACCCCTTCTAAAACAACATAAAAACATACAGAGTATGGCCGGCCGGCTCTTATATAGCTGCTGCAGAAGAAGGAGGATCGATTCCAAAGTGGAGAAAAGTAAGCAATCCCTCGTTTTACCTTTTACCCCAAAACAGTCTGAAAATGTTCTCATTCGGCTCCGGCAAGCATATTGACTTGCAAGCAAACCTTCTTGGCAGAGAAAACTCTCCGCCAAGTACAATTCTAGGATAACTGTCTCACGACCGCGTCATTCGCCAAAAAAAAAAAAACTACAAGTAATGTGCGACAGTCGTGGCAGGGTCTTGCTAAAAGGACACAACGAGGGGAAAGGATGAGAGGGTTTTAAACTCAACTGCATTTATGTAAGAAAACAAACCCTCTGAAAAATAAAACATGGCTAAACAGCGCTTAACTTTCACAATTTAAGGAGCGACTTACAATAAGTTTCCCAGAGAGATATTTCTCCATAAGGAACCCTCATCAATAAAATAACAGAAGGTATTTATAATAAACATGTACATGAATGGCAGTTAATTTACCACCTATTAATTTATAAAGGTATCACAGAGGAGGTTTAGATTCTTTTCTTATGCATTGCCGTTGAACCGCTAAATATTTGCATATCCTGGGGGGGGTCAAACCCTGATACATCAGAACCCGAATGGGAAAAATGAAAGAAAGAGAAAAGAATATATATAGGTGGCCATCCTATATAAAGTTAGAGGAAAAATAGAAGGAGAGAGGGGAAAAGATAAAGGGCTGTTGCAACAGACTTAAAAAAAAAATTCTGAGGTCTGATATACAAGGTTTGAACTTTACAGTCCTCAACAGGAACCTTCTCTCACCACTGATCAGCAACCACTGACCCACTATCCCTTGAGACCTGTTCAGGTAGAGCTTTAATTCCCTCCCACCTGATCAGGTGACACAGTATCTTCAACAGAAAGATAACTCTTTTAATAGCTTTAAAAACAATATTGTACACATTTTAGATTGCTATATTCTCACTAAGTGATCTATTGCAACATTTCTCTCAAAATAATGTATTGTGCTAAGGTTTCTTTATCCCATAGCACATTCCCCTGTGTTTGAGTGACAGGTCCTTAATTATAAAAATAGCCCACAAGGGGCCGCTGATTCACTATAGTCCAAGCCAGAATGCAGCAGACACTCACCACAAACAGACTTCTGGGGGTTGAGAAGAGCGCTGCTTCAACTATAGCTACTAACCAAAGGTATTTGTTTTAAATGACTGCTTATTTCCTTTAAACCATATTAGCTTTTAAACCAGTGGCGGAGCCAGGTTTGGGAGCATTTGGGAGCCGGGGGGGCCATTCAGTCAATCATGGGCTCCACAATGGGCACTAAACATTGAATAAAGATGGTGGTGGGGCACCACTACTCACACTGGGGCAGCCAGGAGGGGAGACCAACCCCCCCAGCCCCCCCTCTAGCTCCGCCACTTGAATTTAAACCTGTAGAGAAAACCACATGCAGTAAATTAACATTACTTAGCTTGGTGTAGAACACCAACTCCCAGTTATGCAGATCCTTTTTATTAAGGTGTGTCTTCTTGTCTTGCAGTTGTAGAGGATACAAACAACTAAAGCCTTACTTGGACCTGCCTAAATGTACTTGGCTAAAGACAGCCTTAATTATATTAAACTCAGACTGCAGGACAACAAAAGGAACCCTCTTAATAAAGGTTTGGTAAAAGGGCTTCAGGTTTTCCAGCTTTTGGACAATTTGAATTAGCTCAATGCTACTGGCAGGAAACAACTGACGGTTTGCAAAATTAAGCTGTTGGCTGAGCTTTCTCTCCAGCGGCACAGCAAACTCCTCTCTAAGCAAAATGGCATTGTGATTTCCTTGGGGAAACATTCCCAAGAAGAGCCTAAATGTGGCTCAAGTCCTTTACTTTAAAAACAAATAAGCACTATCAACAAGGAACAAACATTTCTGCCTAACAACAAGAGCTACTTCAATGTTTGTTCAGGGTGTTGCTTGCTGCTTAGGGGTTACTTGAATGGAATATGAACAAAAATACTTAAGAACAACAGGTAACCCAGTCTGTAATATAGGTGCCATTTATATACTGGCTAACTCTACTGGAAAATGCCTCTCTCTTTATTTCAGAGGCCCTCCAATTTGTTATCCTTTGTTCAGAGGTATTTATTTTCCTCACACAAACCTTGCTCTATTCTTAAACATATTAGATGTAAAATATATATATATACAGCAGACATTCTTGTTGTCCTTCCTGTTTGCTGCAAGGCTTTTGCCCATACCACCATCAAATTAAATTATTCCAATGTACCAGGCTGGAAAAATAGAGAAAAATAAGAAAAGGGGAACAAGTTTCGGGGGGGGGGAGGATATGTGTAAGGAGGAGGCCTGCCTCCATACAGAAAGTCACAGGGACAGCCTCAGAAGAGGGAAAGATAGTGGTTGCAACCAAAGACAAGATAAAGAATTGGTACATTTAGGAAGTGGCAGGGACTAACCCTGTCACATTCCAACTCATAATAAATGAAGGCAAAAGCCAGATATTAGTATTCAGTGACATGAAGGTCACCAGGACTTGGTATACTGGTTCAAAAAAATTACATTCTGATAACACATACACGTATCTGGGCTTAGTCTTCTCAGCCAACAGTCATTGGACAAAACATCTCAGGAAGCTAACTACTAAACTAAAACAAACAGTTATGGCCCTCAAGAAATTCAATAGACTATTTGGAGGCCTCAGCATGAGACCCATGCTAAAAGCAGTAAGTGCAAAATATATTTCTCAGGCCCTCTTTTCATCAGTGGTATGGGACCACAGAAATTTTGCACCCCTGGAGATTCCTTTGAATCAGTTATACAGAATACTGTTAGGACTAGGTAAAACAACTCCTGCCCACTATCTATGAGCTGAGTTAGGTATGGAGCAATCTCCATGCAACAGCTAGCATCCGTAAAATTTATTCCTGGCTAGCTGACCCGGTGGCACTGAGGGTTGAGGCACTGGACGCTTTACCGTGCAGCATGCTGGAGACCCGGGTTCGGGAATGAGCTTGGGTCATCAGAGGTCAGCAGTGGGGGGGTGAGGGTGGAGCTGGATAGAGCTGCCGACAGGCAGGCTCTCTCTGGGGAGGTGATACAGCATCCCTTGGCCAATGGTGGCCCCTAGTGGAGGCTAGGGGTGGCATGGACTTAGAGGGTGCCGGGCGCTAGGCCATGGGGTGGGGGAAAGGGGTCGTGACCAGGGCTGTAGGTGCATGCGCCTCCACACACATGCGCTCCTACTCCTGGGGCCACTGGGAGAAAAATCAGAGGAAGAAAATGCTGGCAGCAGGATAATGACTGACTCCCTGCAGGCCCTGCTCCCAGGCCGAGCATAAGGTAAGCGCAGGCTATTCCAGGTGGCAGGGCTGGAGGGTCGGTTGGATGTAGGACTGACCGGAGGAGCATAAAGAAATATATAAAAAAAAAAATTTCTGGCTCAGAATCACCAGAATAGACGAACACTCTTGATACAAAATACAAGGCCTATATCAAAAACAGGACTGAAAACTCCTTTATAACCAAAGATCTGGAAAGGATTAGGCAGTCTAAACTTTCTCAATGGCTGGTTCAGAACGATGGCAGACACAGTCTCAGATATTATCTAGACTATCTTAAAAACGATAACTTGAGAAGATTATACACCTTGTATAAATTTGAACTCTTTTTTAACAACATCCAAAAGGCAAGATATAACGCCTCATCTAATATCGAAGACAGGAAATGTACATGTGTTAGTCCAAATTATGAAACTCCTTACCATGTTATGTTTGAATGCACATAGAAAAGTCAGGAAAATCTGGCTAGATCTAATTCTGAATGCCATTCAAACCATCAATTTGCATGAAGTACTATCCATCTTATCCACTACCAAAGCTGAACATGTCATTTATTTATTTGTTTATTTATTTATTTATTTATACATCGGTTTACAACCTCTGAGCCAGAGGCTCATTTCCAAAGGTACCTCGTCACAAAGAGGACAAACACAGTACAACATATAGTTACAATATTGTGGTTACAGCTTACATCTCTGAGGTTACAGTTTTGGTAGAACAGGCAGTTATAACTTAGTTACAATTTAAGTGTTACAGGAATGGTAATCACAGTTTTATCAGTCAGTATAGAGAGCCACTCAGAAGCTTTGTCAGGGCATTTGAACTAGATCACCTAGGGCAGGAACAGCTCGCATCCTAAAGAGCTGATTCTGGAGTGAGATTTTGAAACGGGAGATTGTACTGGGTGTCAGTGATGGAGGTGTGGAGAGTGTTGTACCAGGAGGGAGCTCTGTAGCAGAAGGACCTTAGCCCATGTGTGGTCCTGAGCCTAGGGACAAGGAGGGTGGCCTTAGAGGTGTTACAGTATTGACTAAGGGTTGTGCAAGGTGGATAGAGGTTGTCAGGCCAGTTGGGAATAGTCCAAGGAGGGTTTTTGTAATGAGGCAGGTTTGGAATCTGAGCCGTTCGTCCAGGTTAAGTAGCCTGGCTATATCTATAGTCCAAGAGGTATGTGTGAGCCTAGGGGCACCCGTGATTAATCTACAGGCCTTATTCAAGGTGAGGCTTAATTTTATTGAGGGCGGTCTGTCTGCAGCACCATACACAGGCAAGCCATAGTCTACAAGGGACAGTATTGATGAGGTGACTGCAAGTCGGAGGGCATTGGGGGGGAGGCAGTGCTTATAGCAGTAAAGGATGCCTAGCCGCGTGTTAGTAGCAGAGGCTAGATTATCTATGTGGTCATTGCCAAAGTGAGCAGTTATGTAGGAGCTATAAACAGAATGAGACTCAGAGGTAACCAATCCCAAGTACACAATCCCTATTGTCACATACTGTTTTATTAGGATGTACCTCTTGCCCAGCTCTGTTATTTACTAGGATATTTTATGTTTATATAGTATATTTGACACTTCATGTTTTTTTACACGTTTTTAATTCTTTTAATAGCTTTTTCCTTTTTTACATAGTTTTATATATTTATAGTTAAAGTGAGGAGGATACACCTGTACTTATTAGCACTGGACGAAGCATTTTATGTGTTAAATTATATAAATCCTGATGATATTACCTGTGTATATTGCTGTATGTGTTGTTTTTGTTTACTATTATTATTACTATTCTTATTTATATATATACTGTCTCTATTTTTATAATATATTCAAAGACTTGTAATGATCTTATAATGATTGATCAATAAAGGTTTTCACTTGACTACCTAACAGCGCATGTGAAACTCAATGGATGTGACATAGTTATGTACCCTGAACCCAAACTGTACCCAAGGGCAGGGTGCTTCTAAGGATTGAATGTATAACAGAGCAAATTTACTATATGGAACACAAGTTTGCCTCACTGATGACTTGTCAAACTTACTCCTTGAGCCAGTATGAATATTGCAATAGATTTTAATTTCCTTTACCACGCCAGTTTAATAAATAAACATTTACAAAAAATAAAAGCATAATGGATATGCAAATGTGTGTGTGTGGGGGGGAGGAGGTAAACTGACAAGCAAAATATATATTTTCCTTTTAAAATCCAGGAGCATAACATGCAGAGAACATGACTGAAAACACAAACTGCAGTATCCCAATTGTGACAGCATAAAGCTGCACCACTGTTTCTTCCACAACAGCAACTACAAGAAAGGTGAAACCTAGCAATGGTGAAAACAACCCCTTACTACTTTCAACAGATAGCATTTCAGACTTGGCTTAAGCCAGTTCCAAAAAGGGTGGGATGCTACAGGTGCGTACGAATGATTCAAGTTGTTATAATCTTGTAGTGAGTGGTGAAATAAGGTAATATAATTTAAACGCTGAGCAGAAAGAAAAGGAACAAAATGTACTGTTGAATGCATAAATGATACCGTAAGGCAGGTGTGCTTTCTGTAAGCACACATGTAATCAAATAACCTAAAACTCAGCACGTAACATCATGGATGTGAGTGCATGTGCACGCACATTGGGAGGGCTAAACTGACTACAGAAACTTGGTAAAAAAAAATCTCAATATATCTGGGACTTGCAGCATCCATGGAGTCGGTTCTCCCTCCTGCATCTTCCTAAGAAATTAGGAGAACTGGTATTACCAGATTTACTGTATCTAGCTACCTTCAGGCAGCTCAATTACATACAGTTTTTCTGTGGCTCCACAATCGATATAGTGCCCATTGGAAAACACTGGAAGTGCAGGAGGAAGATTTACGTAATCCGAGTCATGTCCTGTTGACCCATCCCTTCCCTCTGATAAGGGAGAGTACTCTAAATCCATATATAGCTAATACTTTAAAGTGTTGGAAATTATTATTGAATTCATCTCATATGCGCAATTCAAGATATCTGATAAATTCTGTCCCTTACTTGAGTGATTTTCTTCTGGCTAAGTTAGACCATGGTTTTCAGCACTGGGACAGGATGGGTTTACATTTGATATTGCATTTTATTAAAGAGGGCCGCCTTCTATCATCTGAAGAAATATAACAGTATGATTATGGATCCAAGATAGGTTTGGATATTTGCAGGCAGCTGACTTTATAAAAACACTGTTATCATCTACTTCAGACAGTTTTTCGATCCTTCAAATAATCTGAATTTTAAGGGTGGCTTTGGAGGGTGAGGCGCCACTCTCCCATGAGATCTCTTATATACTGTATATATATATATATATATATATATAATGTTCTACAACAATTGAGAAAGGATTCACTTGATTCTCTGAAGAAAACCTGGGAGGCAGATCTGTACCTTTCAATGGAAGCCAAGGACTGGAAGAGACACCTCAAGTTTTTGCACTCAGTCACTGCATCTTATAGCTGGATGGAGTTTTCCAGGAAGGTGACTCTTAAAGGAAATTTCAAATATAAGGAATTGTGCTTCATAGCCCAATACCTTATACTGTAGTGAACAACTGGTACAAAATTGTTGTTTTACAGTGCAGTATTTTTATTAGGGAAGGGATCGTAGCAGCGCATGACCTCAACCAGCCGATCCCTTTCAGCTTACTCCACCACAACTCTGCCCCTCGCTCTGCAATTTGTGACATGTGGCCAGGGAGAGTGCGGGAGGCTGGAAGCTCCATACAAGTCTATAGACTATTTTAAAAAGCCAGATTTTTAGTCATTTTAAACAGTCCTAGAGAAAAACTAAAGCAGTCACTTAACTAAGAGTGCCTATTGGTTAGCGACTGCTTTAAATTTCTCTAGGACTGTTCTAAAACTCGATAAAATCTGGCTATCAAAATTCCCCCACGCTCTCTCTGGCACACATCCCAAATTCGACAGGGAGTTGGCTGGAGCGCCGGCACTTCAGGAAGCTGGAAGAGATCAGCAGGCCTAGGCTTTGGTGCCAGTTATGATCCCTTCCCCTAATAAAAATACTGCACTGTAAATTAAAAATGTTGTACCAGTCAGCTCATGCTGCTATAAGTTATTGGGCTATGAAGTCCAATATATGAAGCCCAATACCTTATAGCAGTAAATCGGAAATTCACTTTAAGGTATTATAGAGTCCCAGCTGTTCAGATAAAAGGTGAAGGGTGCATCCTGGTGGTGAGGCTTAAGACACTTGCCAGCAACATACAGTCACATTTTTTGGAGCTGCCCTTCTCTCTAACCTTTTTTCACTAAACTGCAGACCGAATTGAGGGAGTTTTTTGCTCTCCCGGTTTGGATGACAGCAGAATTTTTTATCTATTCTCCAAGTACAATACTGCTTTGAGGGCACCCTCCACCAGAAAACTGTTAGCCATCAGCCTCTTGACAGTAAAATAAAGCCCTAACCAAGAAGTGGCTTACTAATTCTATTCCAACTATCTCCTTATGACATAACCCTATGGTGGGTGGATACAGAATGGGAAAAAATCACATCCCAACTAAATCAGCGTCCGGAACACTTTGAGATTTTTTTGGGGAGAAAATGGTTGATGAATATTATGCAACACAGGAGGGATTTTGTTCCATGGGGTGGGGGCTGGGGCGTATGCTTCAGGGGTGACTATTCCCCTTTGGATATCAGAATCAAATCAACAAATGAAAATAAAAAAGACAAATATTTTTATGTACTCCATTCAGATGAAAAAGGAGCAAATTGAGTCTTTTAGTCTCTTTATGAACTCATGGTTCTATACACTTTTGAATTTTTGCTCCAAACTTCAGTTTCAAGATGAGTGATTTTTCTGCTGAAATGGCATTGATTTACTTTGTATTAATTTTCTCACCTTAGTTGACACATCAAAACTTAGTGGTTATCGTACTTGTAAGGTGTAGCCTATGTTCTAATTGTGTTCTTGTGTACCGTACTTGTCATATTGTGTATAAAATGCTTTTTAAATAAAAAGTTTAACAAAAAAGAAGAAGAATATCCTCCACATTGCCCCTGAACAACAGCAGGCCTCTGAAGGGGGCATTAAGGATAGACTGCTGCACATCTTAGCAAAAACCCCGATGCCCTGAGCCAGGAACAGCAGTGAAGGCAGATGCCGGTTTCTGCCACCCTAGCCAATGCAGCTACAGCATTGTAAGTGGTATGAAGGAGATAGTCACCCATGTCAGAGACTCCCTCGAGGTGGTCCTGCAAGTGTGACTTACGAGTCCCCTCCAGGGGAGAGAGAACAACCTCTTGGATTGTATCCCACAGGGAGTTCTGGTACTGCAACATGTGATCCAGATAATTAAAGACCCAGATGGCCAAAGCAGAGAATCAAACATCTTCTTGCCAAACAAATCCAAACAGCGAAACTCCCTGTCTGGGGGCAGGGAGCTAAGGTGCTTAGGTCATCTGGAACGGTCATGGGCTGCATTAATGAATAACAACTTTATTTATAAAGTGCCTTTCAAAACCAAGGCGCTGTACAGATTAAAACACATCAAATACAAATTAACATTCCATTAAATCGAGTTAAAACATTTGTCCGAAATAAAATTCAAACAGCAGCATAGCGTTAGTGGCCAAGACTATCAGCTAACCATTATCTGGAAATGCTAACCTAAATAAACGGGTTTTAAGGACGGACTTAAAACTTTGGACGGTCAGGCACTCTCTCACCCGATGAGGTAGAAAATTCCACAGGGTAGGGGCCACATAACAAAAAGACTGAGCCCCTGATGTTTCAAATGCACCCTGGGAATCTCTAGCAATCCCTCGTCAGTGGATCGAAGATGGCAGATGAGGCAAAGAAGATCTTTCAGGTAGCGGGGTCCCTGGTCATGTAGAGCTTTATAGGTTAGTAACCCAATCTTGAAGGTGATCCGCCACTGTACTGGCAGCACAGGTGTAATGTGACTGATCCTAGATGTACCAGTTACAAGTAAAGTAAGTAAGTAAAACTTTATTTGTATCAGGCTCCCTTCCAGTGCTCAGGGCACCTTAACAATCAACATTAAAACAAGTTATCTTCATTATACATTAAAATCATAAATATAACTACAATATTACAACACTGACTCACTCAGTCCCTTCAAATGCCTGATTAAACAGGTATGTTAAGGATTTTTTAAATCCTTCCACGGTCAGTCTATGTCATATCCGGCGTGGTAGAGAATTCCACAGGATAGATGCCATAAAGGCAAATGATCTTCCTCCTGATGTTTTTAGGGATACCCTGGGAATCTCTAGCAATCCCTCGCCAGAGAATCGGAGTGAGCGGGGGGGGGCAGTAAGGAGACAGGAGCTCTTTCAGGTAGAGGGGTCCCTGCTCATGTTGGGCCTCATAGGTCAGCAATGCGACCCTGAAGGTGATCCGCCACTGCATCGGCAGCTAGTGCAGTTCACGCAGCACAGGTGTTATATGACTGGATCTAGGGGTTCCAGTCAACAATCTGGCTGTCGCGTTCTGCACTAGCTGCAAACGGCAGATATCCACCCCTAGTAGCCTTAAGTAGAGGGCGTTGCAGTAATCAAACCGACTGGTGACAAAGGCGTGGACCAAGACAGGAAGATCTTCAGGCGGGACCTGGTGCTTCACCCTGGCTATCTTCCTCAGATGATAAAAGGAAGATTTGACCACAGCCGAAACCTGCGCCCTCAGGGTCAGGCCTTCATCAAATACCATGCCTAGGTTACGCACCTGGCCCGAAGCAATCAGTGGCCCACCCCAAAATATAAACCTGAGGGTTTTACCACGCATGCCCCTGTCGTCCTATGATCAGGGTCCACCACCAATACCTCCGTTTCACCTAAGTTCAGCCTCAGCCAACTAGCACTCATCCAGTTCTGTATCTCCAACAGGCAGTTGTTAAACACCGAGACAGAGTCCAACTCCTGTTCAGGCACAAAAGACATCTACAGTTGAGAATCATCTGCATAGCAGTGAAAACTCAACCCATACTGTCTTACAATGTCCCCTAATGGCAGCATGTACACTGCAAACAACATGGGGGACAGCACCGAGCTCTGTGGTACCCCACAGGGCAGCCAGTGAGAGGCAGAGGAATAAATCTCTGACACCACTCTCTGGGACCTGCCCTCGAGGAAAGATAGAAACCAACTGAGGACTGCCCCCCCCAGTCCACAGAAAAAACACAGGCGCTCGAGCAGCACCCCATGGTCCACAGTGTTGAATGCTGCTGAGAGATCAAGGAGAACAAAGATGGAATGGGATCTCTGATCTCTCGCCATCAGGTCATTAAACACCCGTGCTAGGGCAGTCTCGGTGTTATGCCTTTTCCTGAAGCCCGACTGGAGAGGGTCATAGATATTGTGGTTGGATAAGTGATCCTCCAGTTACAGAGCGACCACCTTCTCAATAACTTTCCCTATAAAGGGCAAGTTTTAGACTTGTCTGTAGTTAGCTGAGCAGTCGGGGTCAAGGGAGAGCTTTTTCAGGATGGGCCGCACTAAACATAGAAACATAGACTTTGACGGCAGATAAGGACCGCTTGGCCCACCTAGTCTGCCCATGTCCCTACCTACAGAATAAGCTGCAGATCCTAGTTAATCAACAGCCTATTTCTTCTTACCCCCCAAAAGAATTGCCTTATGTCTGTCTCATGTGTTCTTGAATTCTCCCCCAGTTTTAGACCCCACAACCTCCTCAGGAAATCTGTTCCATGCATCCACCACACTATCTGTTAAAAAATACTTCCTCACATTGCCCCTGGACCACCCTCCCCATCTTAAAATTGTGTCCCCTTGTTCAGGTACTTAAACATTTCTAACATGTCCTCCCTCTCCCTTCTTTCCTCAAGGGTATGCATGTTAAGCTCCTTTAATCTCTCCTCGTATGGCTTGTCTTGCAGACCCTGCACCATTTTAGTTGCCCTCCTCTGGACTGCCTCTATCCTATGTCCTTGCGGAGGTAGGGTCTCCAGAACTGGATGCAGTACTCCAGACGGGGTCTCACCAACTGTCTGTACAGAGGGATAACAACTTCCTGTTTTCTGCTGGTGATGCCTCTCCCTATACATCCCAATATACCCCAGCCCTCCCCCTGCTTTCTCACAGTGCTTGCTAACCTTAAGGTCATCTGATATGATTACCCCCAGGTCCCTTTCCATTTTTGGTGTTACTACTTCCCCCCATTGTGTAATCTTCCCCTGGGTTTTCGTTTCCCAGGTGCATTATTTTGCACTTCTTTGCACTGAATCTAAGCTGCCATACTTCTGACCATTTCTCCAACCTTGCCAAGTCCCTTCTCATCCTTTCACGCCTCTTTGTGTATCAACCCTATTGCAGATCTTTGTGTCATCTGCAAAGAGGCATACTTTTCCTTCTAGTCCCTCTGCAATGTCACTTATAAAGACATTAAAAAAGGACTGGACCCAGTATTGAACCCTGCGGTACCCCACTAGTAACCCCTCTTTCTTCAGAGTGGACTCCATTTACAATTACCTTCTGTGTCCTGTTGTCCAGCCAATGTTTTACCCAGGCTGGGTAATTTGACTATTAATCTTTTGTGTGGGACTATGTCAAATGCCTTGCTAAAGTCTAGATAGGCCATGGCCACAGCCCCTCCCTGGTCTACCACTTTGGTCACCCAGTCAAAGAAATCAATTAGATTCATCTGACATGACCTTCCCGCTGTGAACCCATGCTGCCTTGGGTCCTGTGCCCCACTGGCCTCTAGGTAAGCAACAATTCTTTCCTTCAGAAGTCATTCCATCACTTTCCCTACCACAGAGGTCAAACTGACAGGTCAGGTATTGCCTCCTTTAAGGAATCTGGAACGATCCCTCTCTCCAATGAAACCCCCCACTATCCCAACAAGGACTGCGCCAATGACCTCAACACACCCCACAAGGAGGTGAGTTGGGCCCAGATCCAAACTACAGCAAGTTGGCCGCATAGTCTGGATGATCCTCACTATATCCAAGACTACCGATTGGCTGAAGGTGGACCAGGCCAACTGTGCATTAGTATCACCCGACTGATCAATGCAAGGTCCAATGGGGAGGCACTGGCTGATCTTATCTTTAATGGTGGACACCTTATCAGCGAAAAACTGCGCAAACTCCTCACACCTTCCCCATGAAAATGCTCAACCAGAACGTAGACAGGCTGGATTGCACAGTCTGTCCACGGTCCGGAAGAGCTGAGTTGGTCTATTTTTCGCTGCAGCAATTTCTCCCGACAGGAGCTCTGCCTTCTTATGGGAAATTGCTGATTGGTAGAACTTATAAGGATCTAGCAATCTAAGTCTGTCCCCCTCCAGGAGAGTTTTCCGCCAGTGTCTCTCCAACCTTGGCCCTCACCTCTTCAACTCCCGAATTGCCCCATCAACCCGTGAGGCACCCGGGTGAAGAGTGAGAGGGAGAAAACGAACTGGAGCAATGATATCCAGGGCCCCAGCAACAGTCTTATCATAGGCTAATACAAGGGGCCCCGGGTCAGTGCTATCCATCGGATTTCCTGAAAGGTCCAGTACCATCATTAGGTCTTCTGAGGTAACTCCTCTCAAAGGACGGTACTGTACCAACTCCTTAGGGGCAGGCCTATTTTGGGGGGCTTCAGACCACCCGACTGGCTCCACCTCCATATCAGAGATTTCCATCCCCAGGTGGAACACCAAGCCCGAGTGCCCCCCTTGTGGGTTGCAGCAGTAATAACCTGTGTCAGGCCCAATGATTCCATCAATTGGAGGAGGTTTTGTCCAAACGGCGAGAGTTCATCATCGACCCAGGCATTGAAGTCCTCCAGAATTAACCATCTGGGGGCCTCCAATACCATCTCGGTGATGAAGTCCGCAACCTCCTTCAGGAACTCCCTCCCATCACCTGGTGGATGGTAAATGAGAAGGGTCCTGTAGCCTGCACCCGCACCCACTATGTACTCGAAGGAATTGTTAGTTCCAACTGGCTGCCACATTCTGCACCAGCTGCAAGTGATGGATATCAACTCTCGGAAGCCTTAGGTACAGGGCATTGCAATAATCAAGGCAGGAAGTCACAAAGGTGTGGACATGGGTAGAAAGATCATCGGGAGGAACCAGGTACTTGACCCAGGTGATATTCCTCAGGTGAAAAAACGAGGTCTTGACAACCACTGACACCTGAGATTTCAGGGTCAGTTCACTGCCAAAAATAATACCCAGGTTACACACCTGATGTGAAGCAGCCAGTAGAGCATCACCGAGCCAGAGCCCAGGTAACTGCCCTGTCAGCATACCCACCTATCTGGGTCACCACCAACACCTCAGTCTTATCTGGATTTAGTCTCAGCCAGCTGGCACTCATCCAGTCCTGAATCTTGGAGAGACAGCTGTTAAATACCGAGATCGCATCATGTTGCCCAGGTACAAAGGACAGGTACAGCTGAGTATCATCTGCATAGCAGCGAAAACTCGAACCATACTGCCTAATAATGTCTCCCAACAGCAGCATGTACACTGCGAACAACATGGGCGCCAAAATGGAACTCTGCGGAACCCCACAGGATCAATCAATCAATCACTTTATTTAACCAGGCATAAACACCATTGAGAAGCTCATTTTCAAGGTGGTCCTGGGCATTAATACAATACAGTACACTTCATAAGATTACAATTAAGGTGGACAACGGTGTAAAAAAAAAAAAAAACATTGTGAAGGTGGCAGTTAATATGGGCCTATACATACCGGTCAACATAATTAACATGCAAAGTTGCATAATGATAAGCTTTACTGAAATGAGAAGAGACAACAATCCCATATAGTCTCCGCTAAATAAAAGCTCATACCTAAATGACAAAAAATAAGGAGATATTAAAGAATAGGGTAGAAATTAGGGTGAAAGAGTAGGCAGCCAAAAGGGAGGCCAGAATAGGTAAAAGGTAGGGAATAGGCAGGGCCATCTTGGATTAAGGGAACTAGGCTTGTAGTTCCTAGGTTTCTGTTGTTAGGAATGTGGGGTGGATGAGATACTTAGGCGTAGGATTTGAGAGTGGCACCCGGGGCTTAGGGGTCATCGGCGTCTGAAACAGTTGCATGATTCCTTCAGATAATCTGTTAATACAGCTTTGAATGTGAAAATGCTTGGAAGTAAGGATAATTTTAATAGTCTTGCATAATGTTCCAAAGTGATGGAAGTGAAAAGTTGATTGCTGCTGAGCCAAGGGTAGTTTTCACTCTAGGAATCTGGAAGCAGATTAAGGAGAAGCATCTCAGGCCATAGGAACCTTTAGCCCGTTTGAAGATGTTCGAGATGTATGCAGGGAGGTTATCAGATAATGCTCTAAAAAACCAGAGGAGAGCATTCCTTTTTCTTCTAGTTGAGAGTGAGGCCCATCCCGAAACCTGGTATAGACGACAGTGATGTGTACTCCGGGAAGATTTAAGATAAATCTTAAAGCCCGTGGTAAAGGGTGGCCAGTTTGTTTAGCATCGTTGATGGGCAATGATTGTAAAGGAAGTCAGCGAGTCCAGTATAGATAGGAATGTAGTTTGTACTAGTCTCATTCTGGCTTCTAACGTGAGTAGGTGTTTAATACGATAGAATAAACCTAATCGCTGTCTTAGTTTCTTCGAGGTTTCATTTAAGTGGCACAAAAAGTTGAGCTTGTTATCCAGCCAGAACCCTAGGTATTTAAAGGTATCAACTACTTCAAAGGGTTCATCTAAGAGTGATCGGATCTGTGCGATATGTGGACATCCGGAAGTAGACTTTGGTGAGAGAATCATTGCTTTAGTCTTTTTGGCGTTGAGGAGGAGCTTATGAGTGAGAAGGTTGTATTGGAGGGTGACGAAGTCTTTCTGTAAGTACTCATGGGCCAGATCCAAGGATGAATTTGTGGTATAGAGTACAGTATCATCAGCGAATAAGTGCACATTTGCTGTTCCCAGCTGCAAGTCCAGATTATTGATGCATATTGCAAAGAGGATAGGGCCCAGGATGGAGCCTTGTGGGACTCCTCGTAACAAGGATTTTTGTGGTGATAGATCTCCTATGGCTTTGACTTGTAACCTATTGGTTAGGTAGCTGGTGAATCATTTAATGGCAGAACTATCAAGTCCGATGTTACTCAGTGCAGTAAGCATGATGGTATGATCCACAGTATCGAAGGCCTTACTTAGATCAAGGAAGAGGGCAAATACATGCTTCTTAGAGTCCAAGGTCATTTGCCAGTCTGTAGTTACTATGGCAAGAGCCGATACTGTACTGTGTTTGGCTCTGAAGCCAGACTGAGCCGGGTTAGCAACTTTTGTGAATCCAAATGTTCTCTAAGTTGGATGTTGATAATTTTTCAAGTAATTTAGAGAGACAGATAGTGTAGAAATAGGCGGTAATTGTTCAGATCACTCGGATCCCCAGTCTTGAATAATGGTAGGATGTGGGCAGTTTTCCACAAGACAGGTAGCTCACCTTGAATCAGAGAGGGGTTGAACAAGTGTGTAATGGGGGCGGTCAGATAGGTGTGGCCAAGTTTTAGGAAGTAAGGTTCAATATTATCTGCACCCGCACTCTTTTTTGTATTTAGAGAAAGGAGGAGGTCCTCCACTTGCTTGAACGTAATTGTGAGGAAGCTGAATGGGTGGGATGTGGTTGGTTATGGTTGTGATTATCAGTGAAGCCAACAGTGTTGTCTCTTGTCGGGCTAAGTTTGCTGATAGGCGAGGTGTCAAAGGCGAGCCCTGCAGTGGCAAAGTGATCATTAAGCTTCTCTAGTATATCAGCTTTGTCTGTATAGGTGGTACCATCAGACACAATTTTGTTTGGAAGAGGTGTTGCAGTGGACTGACCTTTGACTCCTTTGAGGATGTTCCAAAATTTGGCAGAATTGTTTTTATTGTCTTCTAGTTCTTTTTGGAAGTACCTAGCTTTTTCTGACCTAATTAGCTTGGTACAAGCATTCCTAGTGGTACAGAACGCTAATCAATCAGCCTCCAGGTGGGATTTCCTCGCTTTTTTCCACCAGTAGTCCCTATTCCTAAGTGCTTTCTTCAGGATGGGACAAAACCAGCCAGGAATTTTATTTTTTGATTTGATCAGTCTTAGTGGGGTGTGTTTGTCTATTAGCCCCAGTAAGAGGCTGTGAAAGATGTTAAATGCCTCGTTAAAGGTGGGGGCTAGATAGAAATCCTGCCAACGTAAGTTGCTTAAATCTTTCAGGAAAGTGTACTGGCAGAACTTTTTCAGGCATCTTTTCAGTTTGAATTTGGAGGCCGTTTTCATTTGGGAAGGATGTCTGATGCAGGCAGTAGCTCAATGGTCGCTTATATCGTTGAAGAATACTCCAGTATGCGCAATAGTGTGAGGTTTGTTTACTAGCATAAGGTCCAGGAGGGTGCTGTGCTCAGGCTTTGTTCTGTTAGGTCTGGTTATAGCAGTCGCCATTTGTAACAGATAATTAACGTCGCATAGATCCTTCAATTTCTTAGAGCTGTCATCATTCCAATTTAGATTGAAAACCCCCATTAGAATACACTCAGTATTAGCAGAGTCAAGAAGGTTTTGAAGGTCAACAGGATAGGGGAGAGCATCAGAGGAATAAATCCCAGTAACCACTCTCCGAGTCCTACCCTGAAGGAACGATTTAAACCATCTGAGGACCGTACCCGATAGTCCACAGATGGATCGCAGGTGTTCCAATAGCACACCATGGTCCACAGTGTCAAATGCCGCAGAAAGATCAAGAACAACCAAGATGGAACGAGATCTCTGATGTCTCACTATTAGGAGATCATTAAGCACCCGGACAAGAGCAGTCTCTGTAGTATGTCTCTTCCTAAATCTGGACTGGAGAAAGTCATAGACATCATGGAGGGTAAGATGGTTATCCAACAGCAGTGCAACCACCTTCTCAATAACCTTGCCCACAAAGGGCATGTTAGAGACAGGTCTGTAGTTAGCAGAACAATCTGGGTCAAGGGAGGTTTTTTTCAAGAGCAGTCGAACGACCGCCTCCTTTAGGGAATCTGGAAAGATCAGTCTCTCCAATGAACTCCAGACTATCTCTGCAAGGATCGGGTCAATCTCATCCCCACAAACCACTAGGAGTCATGTGGGGCCCGGATCCAGACTACAGCAGGTTGGCCGCAGGGTCTGGATGATCCTGACGATGTCGATGAATTCCGGCTGACTGAAATTTGTCCAGGCAAACCAGGTGCTTGTGATATCCCGCCGACCATTGCAACACCTTTTGGAGGTTGACTGGCCAATCTTGGACCTGATAGCAGCAACCTTATCTGCAAAACAATTGAGCAAACTCACCACACTTCTCTTGTGAAAAGCTCCCCAGACTGAAGACAGATTGGATTGCACAATCTGTCCACAGTTCAGAAGCACTGAGCTGGTCGATTCTGTGCAGTGGAAATCTCCCTGGATAGAAATTTTGTCTTCTTACAGGTGACTGTCGATTGATAGATCATATAATGTTCCATCAACCTAAGTCTGTTGCCGTCCAGGTCAGATTTCCACCAGAACCTCTCCAGCCTTCACCCCACTCTCCTCAACTCCCTCAAGGTCCCATCAAACCATGGAGACCTTGGACAGAGGGCGAGGGGGCGAACACAAACAGAATCAATGGAATCCAGGGCCTCTGTTACTGCAATATTACTGGCAAGCACCAGGTCCCTTGTATCCATGCATTCCCTCGGCAAGCTCAATAGATCCAGCGCCGCCATTAGGCCATCAGGGGTCACACCCTACAAAGGGCAGTACTGGACCATCTCCATAGGGGCAGGCCCATTGGGGGAACCCCAAAAAATGAACCTTATGGTGTGATGGTCAGACCATCCAACTGGTTCCACCAGATTGGATGCCTCCATCCCCATGAGGAACACCAGGTCCAATGAATGACCTTTAATGTGGGTAGTGGAGGTAACAATCTGTGTGAGGCCCAACAATGTCATTAGTTGGAGGAAGTCACAACCAAATTGCGAGAGCTCATTGTCGACCCAGACATTGAAATCCCCCAGAATCAACCATCTGGGGGTTCCCAATAGCATGTCGACAATGAAGTCTACAACTCTCTGCAGGAATTCTTTCCCATCTCTGGGTGGACGGTAGATGAGAAGTATCCTGCACCCCACACCCACGATACACTCGAAGGATCTGGTGCACCCAACTGGCACCTCAATATGGCCCAGTTCTGGTCTAAAACAGGTGGCTACACCCCCGCCCCAATGATCCATCCTCAGACGGTGTATCACCTAATAACCAGCTGGAACAGCCAATGCCAACACTAGACCTGCATTATCGTCCAGCCAGGTCTCGGTGACCACTGAATCTGCCTGTGCCTACTCCCCCAAAAAAGGCCTGCCCTCTGGGGCACGATAAAGCCTGTCTGCATTGTGAGACATGGCAGGGAGGAGATATGGCCAATGCCAGGCCACCATGGTGACATCCCCGTATGCGTGAATTAGTGGGGCACCACCCTTGGTGGGGCATCAGGCTTGCACAGGTAAATGGCCAACCGCATATGCTTGTGGTCCTGTTCCTCTGAACCAAAGCCCATCGCCACCTGAATGTGGTGCATAACTGCTAAAAAAGAAGGATCATCCGGTGGGGACTGAGGAACGCCCTTGGGGACAGAGGACCCCCTCAGAGGAGCCCGAAGAGTGAGAAGGGGAGTCAGAATCACCTTCTCCTTTATCTGAGGCACCCTCATCCCCTGCATCTAGAAGGACTAGATCAGGGTGGTATTCATCCCATTCGTCAAGTGGGGAAGAAAGCCCTCCTAGGCATCTGGATCAGATGCTGGAGTGGATGAAGTAGACCCCTGTGGCGGGTCCAGTGCTGGTACTTGCGAATGGAGCACTCCTCAAAGGGAAGAGACCAATCCTTGAATGTCCAGCATGACCAATGTAGGGCCCAACGGCAGTGGACAGGGGTAGCCCAGCAGAGCACCTGGCGTCGGCATAGGGTAACCAGGATAAGGCACCAGTTAACAATAGTATGCACTGTCCAGCGCAGGGTGTGTAGGGTCCTGCAGTGGAGCAGGCGATGTTGGGGCCAGTGAAAAACCTATCTCCACCGGGGGCCCGGACCTACGGGAGGTATCTGGTGCTGGGGAGGTGGGCAATGAGAGGGGTGAAGGGGCTCCTGCGTCCATTACACCCACGTCGACGGTAGGCCCACTGACAGGGACATTCTCCTGTGTGCTCGATGAGGTAATAGGCCTGAGCAGCAGGGACTTAGAGGGCTGGGAAGATCCCTTGCCCGACGCTCCTCTACAAGAGATAGTGATGGTGGTGGGAGGAGTGAGCACTGTTTGCCCTGTGGAAGGGGGGAGTTGGTGAGATGCAGGGCTGACCCACTGGAGGAGATGGAGGATCCCGATGCGGTCAAGCAAGAGTGTGGCGACCGTGAGCAGGAAGATGAGGACCGGGATCTATGTTCTTCCTTGTCCCAGTGCTTGTGCTTCCCTGAAGATTTATTCCAGAGCTGGGCTGTAGCTGAACCTGAGGACTGGGCCTGGGAGGCTGAAGACTGGGCCTGGGCGGCCTGACAAGATCATACCTGCAGCTCCTGCTCCACTGAGACGACCTTCAGCTTTAACAATTGCCCTTCGAAGGTCCACTGGCGGTAGGTGGTGGTGTTGAATCTCTGGCAGAATTCACATGACTCTATATCGTGGTCCGGGCCTAGGCAGAAAAGGCAAGCTGAGTATTTGTCCTTCATAGGAATCTGATGGCCGCATCACACTTGTTGCAATGCTCTGTTGAGGAAAAGGGTCAAGACGACATAAAGAAAAAGAAAATCCATCAAAAGATGGGGAAAACTAAAGTGAGAAATAATACAGTCAATGGTGTGAAAATGGTGACTGAAGCAGTGACAGTTTCCTTGCAAATCCGACATGACTAGGCAGACAGCGGGAACTGGGGAGGACATGGGTGACTGCCCACCTATGCAGAGTCGCTCATGTCAGTGTGTAATGTCAGAGGTGGGCAGCCCCATTGGTAGACTGCTTGCTGGATGTTTCTGTGTGGTCCTAGTGCCTGACAGCAAAGTCTTACCTGTGATGGCCTGCTGCAAGAGATTCCCCTGACATAAGATTTTATTTATTTATTTAAGTCTTTGGTAACCGGGTAAGGCCCACTAGGCACAAGTGCCTGTCTTCAGGGGCGACCTGGAAGCACTGAGGGGTTAAGTGACTTGCTCAGAGTCACACAATATGTAAGTGGAGATTATGGGAATCAAACCCAGGTCTGTTGGATGTACCAAGCTCATTCACAGCTTGTTACTCTAACTTCTAGGCTATATTGCCAGCCCCAAGATCTGTGGTTTACTCTAGAAAAAGGAAGGGGCCGCTACTTGAACGGGGATGCTATACAGACCCCTCAGCTCTGTGGCTTCTATTTTTCTTCAACTCTACGATTCTCTACCGTCAAGCTCTATGGCATAGAACTGTTCCAAGAATTGATTTTTTTTTTTTTTGAAATATCAGTTCCCTAACATTACTTAATACAGTGATACTGGATTGACAGGTAAGCAAATCATGGCTGTATTGTGTGACTTTTGGTATTAGTGACCTTTAGAAGAATACAAAACGGGGCTTTCAGGAAGCCCTCCCTGTTTTATGAATATTATTTGGGGCCCTCAAACCTTCACAGGAGCACCCTGTGATACTCCTCCCCGCCTAAGAGGGCAACCAATGATTTGGTTGTCCTACACTATCAACATCACTTGATGGAGAAAAGAAACTATATTTAAACCGGTGGAGCTCTAGCCCACCCATACCTAAAGCTCCACCCCAGGGTCCCTTTTGACTTTGATCTTTTAACCTGTTTTGCAACTGTTGACACCTACATACCCTGGGGCTTTATTTTACAAAGTCACTACTTCCCAGTCTATGACATACTATCCAATGAACAATATGGGAATTACACAGAAGTAATACAATTAGAGACAGTCAATATACCCCGTCAATTTCAATTCCACTAATTGGATAATTCTAACCCAACAATAGCCCCCACAGAATTACATCAACCAAGTAGGAATAATACCTTGTTTCCTATAGTTACCTGAACTCCTCCACATGGCTATTCTCTATCCACCTCCCTTTAAACTTTTTAATTCCTAACAGAGCGAACATGTATTACTGAGGTTAGAAAACACTAACCCAGTACAACCCTCTTTAGAAATCTACCACCTACCTCTAACATCTTTATCCTTATAGGAAGAATTCCCTTTTCTCCAGGGCAGCCACCTGCTGCGCTTATCAGCCCTTCAGGCTACATCCTTCCCATATATTCCCACGTCTCCTACGTTCCCATAAAAACACCGCCACCTGTCGATATATACCAGGCTAGTGAAAATATGGTACCAGACATTTTAATACTTCTCCACAATCTAAGTACCCTTTCCTTCTACAAATTTCTCCGAGAACCCATGTCCTATACTTACAAGGTATTACCACCCTGGAATAAACCTGATTGGTACGGGGGTTAGGTTTCATGTGATATAATATATCATTTTTCATTTCATACCACCATAACTTCCCATTCCTCCCATCCACACCTACATCTTCCTTTTGTGGTTTAGCATATTTACTAAGATGTATGATTTCAGGATCCCCTGCCAGTAACACATCCCAATTAACGGTACATAAATCATTTTTGGGTACATGACAACATGTATTAACAGTCTCTCCGTTAAACTGTATTTCCTCATTTGTAGTTGTTGACTTCACCCCACAGTCCTGGACAGTCTCATATGGGGTCTTACTGGTAAGACACTCTTTCCTTGCAACAGGCAATTCAGAATGTTCAAAACAATAACTTTCTGTCTTCACCTCCATGTCCTGAACAGTCTCACCAGGGGACTTATGAAAGATTTGCCCTCCATCTTCTAACCAGTATAATCCCTCAAACTCAGGTAAATCAGGAAGTTCATTACCTTCTTGAATTAATGGCTCCAACTCCTCTCCAACAGGTTCCAGAACAGTGCTCTCTTCAGTAGATACTATCAGACGTTCCAGAAGTTTATAATATCGTAATTCAGCACCTCTGCAGCGTTTCTCTGCCTCCATCCATTGCTCATATAACCATCTCAACACCCTCAGATGATCATAGTTCTGCTTAATTTGTTCAGACATGGCCACACCATCTGTTTCTTGCTCCATGTACTCCATCACTGAAACAGCTCTTCAAACCTGTTGCAATGTCCCCTCAAATGCACTGGAATTGCTCCTTTCAACAGCAGCAGACAAATGTGTTGTAATGTCTCATCAGATGCACTAGCCCACCAGACCTTTGCACGGGCCACACTGATCCCACTTCTAACACCAAATGTGATAGGGCACAAGTGTATGTGGGCAGTCATATAGAAAAAATATCTCACCATTCCTTGCAAATATTTCAGTTTTAATTAATTCTCTTCCAGGCGTTGTTTACAACAGGATAATTTCAGCATGGTTCAATACTTTTTCCATCTTACACTTCCATTCGAACAGCAGACATGAAAGCAAATGGCATAAACTGGTATTTATCAGTCTTCCATGTGAGGCAGTAAACAGAAGCAAACAGCAAACAGAATATTCTGGCAGTTCTAAGTCTTCAATTCTGAGCAGGAAATAACACAGTTTATCAAAACTCCACAGAGCACTTTTCAGCAGCATCCAGAGCATACCTCCAGACCCACAGCAAACGGAATGATCTAAATCTCAAATCAGTCATTCTGAATTTATACCCAGAAGGGGTCAGGTGACTGTATAACTCCATCCTAGCATCTGATTACATACTTTAAATCTTTATTTATCACATATTTATTTTATTTATAAACATATAATCCCTTTTAATTACAAAAGCAGAACGTTTTCACTCCTATAAACAAATTAAACCCTTTTAATAACATTTTAAATATTATTTCTAACAACTAAAGCACCTCCCCTTCCAATGTTTGATAAAAGGAATGTGGATGTGGCCGGCCGGCTCTTAGAAGAACAAAGACGCTGTCAGGATCTGAACCCATAACCTCACAAACACCACAAATATCTTTGTCTCAAAGAAGTCCCCGACTCAATTCCAAACCTCCCCACTTCACCTTCAGGTTAGTCAAATTCCAAATACAAATAATATAACTGCTAGTGTTCATTATAACTTAAATCTAACGATAATTGACTTTGCGATAGTGCGAATGTTCGCACTATCGAGAAAGAACTCGTCGGCTTATTTAAAAATACAAAGCCGAGAACACCTTCTCAGGGAATACATAAACACTACAAATGGGTTACCACTAGAAATAGGCATTAATATGCCTTTTCAAATCCCACTTCATTTTATTTTATGTACTTTATTTTAAAGACACCCCGATAACAGAGCATAGCGCAATACAAGCGCCTACTCTCACTGAATCCACTCACACAACTCGCATCACCGCAACAACCCAAAAAAAGGGCTACTAGAGAAATTTAACACAAAAAGCCACTAGATAAATTCATAACAAAAAAAGGGGCAATCACTCAAAACAAACAGAACGGCTCCAGATAGCCCCTCAACTCAATAAAAGGCACCCTCAAACGGAAGAAAAGCACAGAACAAGCAAGGGAACCCCCCCCCAAAAGGATACCTACTACCTTCAAATTTAAGTAAGCCCACGGAAACGCCGAAGGACACCACAATGCTTCTTTTGCACTGTAACGTCCTTCCATTTTCCATTACGGAGGGCTTATTTAAAAAGACAAAATAATTACAAACTACAATTAGAAGTTAAGATATATTTTATTCATCTCTTACTTATTTGTGCTTGATATATCGATTATAAGAAACACTACCGAAAACTAAATCAGTCCCATACTCGAAATTCTCTCCTGTCCCAAAAATTCTCGAATACGTGTTAAACAACGTTACACGTCTAACGCTTTAAATTTAAACCACTGTTCCTTCAGGTCTAAAAGGTTTAAGCTTGTGTATGTGCAAAACTGACTCGTGTACTTACTAGGAATTCTAAGAGGCATTTCAAATAAATTTGTATTTAATGTAGCAAACCTCTGCACCAAAAGCTTGCTCTAACTCAGCCTTTTGTTTTTTAAATTATGGTGTTAACGTTAAAACTAAATCAATTTCATCTTTAACCTGTTATGATTTATCTAATCTCACTGGTGTTTCTTTCGTTTTAAACTAAATTTGTTTTTGTTTGTTTTAGGAAAATCTGTTTCTCTTTTCTGCCGCTTAGCAATCCTCCAT
Source organism: Neoceratodus forsteri (assembly GCA_016271365.2). NCBI lineage: Eukaryota > Metazoa > Chordata > Ceratodontiformes > Ceratodontidae > Neoceratodus > Neoceratodus forsteri. The sequence goes on along the minus strand of CM028129.1, from coordinate 564,601,517 downwards.
TGATTTAATTTGCATTTCCCTACAACAAATACTATCCTCTGTTACCTACACACTTAAATTCCTTGGCTCTATTATCTTGTTCTTTTTTTTATTTCACACTGCGTGCTTCGTTCTCAAACCTAATTATTTTTCATATATGCTCTATTTCATAATCCTCTGTGGCTTCTATTTTTCTTCTTTAACTCTACGATTCTCTACCGTCAAGCTCTATGGCACAGAACTGTTCCAAGAATTGATTTATTTTAATTTTTTTTAAATATTAGTTTCCTAACATTACTTAATACAGTGATACTGGATTGACAGGCAAGCAAATCATTGCTGTATTGTGTGACTTTTGGTATTAGTAACCTTTAGAAGAATACAAAACGGGGCTTTCAAGAAGCCCTCCCAGTTTTATGAATATTATTTGGGGCCCTCAAACCTTCACAGGAGCACCCTGTGACAGAAGGCCATAGAAAAGGTAACAAACCTCTGTGTCAGGCAGATTGCAAAGAGCAGGAGGAAAAAAGAAACCACTATGGCTTTCCAGGGAAGTAGCGGAGAAAGTAAAGGTAAAGGCACAGAATACTGCTTTCTGAAGGTACAAGACAACACTGGAGGAGGACAGGGTGGCTAATCAGGAGAAAAAGAGAGGCAGCGAAAGCAGTTAAGACAGCCAAGGCACAAACTGTGGAGAACATGGCAGAGTTGGTAAAAAGGGGGACAAGACATTCTTTAAATGAAAAGAGAAAGAACAGGGTAGGGATAGTAAGGCTAAAAGGGGAGGAAGGCGAGTGTGTGGAAGAGGAGCAGACATACTGAACAAGTACTTTTGTTTAATATTTACTAAGTAGGAGGGGTAGGTGATGGGCCACAGTTGGAAGAAAAGGACATAAAAGGAAGGGAGGGAGGTGGACACTAGTCCTTTCACAGAGGAGAGTCCTCAAGGAACTAGAGAAGCTAAAGGTTGATAAGGCAATGGGGCCGGACAGGGTGCAGCCCTGAATACTGAGAGAACTCAGGAAGGAGCTCACTGCACCACTGACAGTTCATTTCAACCTACCGTTGGTCAAGGGAATAGTCCTGGAGGAAAGCGGATGTGGTCCCGCTTCACAAGAGTGGGAACAGGGAGAAGACAGGGAACTACAGATCTGTAAGCCTGACTAGTGGTGGGCAAAGTTATGGAAGCACTGCTAAAAGAAAGGACTGTGGAATACCTTGCGACAAATGGATTGCAGGATCCGAGGCAGGACGGGTTCACAAGGGGGAGATCTTGCCAGACAAACCTGATTGATTTCTTCGACTGGATGACCAGGAAAGTGGATCAGGAGGGGCAGTGGATGTGGCCTACTTAGATTTCAGTAAGGCCTTCGACACTGTCCCTCACAGATAACAGGTAAACAAGTTAAGCAGCCTAGGAGTGAGTCCAAAGGTGGTTAAGTGAGGTACAAGGCTGGCTGAGTAACAGAAGCCACAGAGTGGTGGTAAATGGGGTTCACTCAGAAGAGAGCAGGGTAACAAGCGGGTTACGACACGTCAGTTCTGGGACCAGTCCTCTTCAATGTCTTCATCTGCGATATCGCATAGGGGCTGAAAGGGAAAGTATGCCTGTTTGCAGATGACACATAAATCTGCAACAGAGTGGACACAGTGGGGGGGGGGTTGAAAACATAAGTGAGGATCTAAAGAGGCTGGAAGAATGGTCAAGGGTATGGCAGCTGGCTTCAATGCCAAAAAGTGCAAAATTGTGCTCCTCGTGCACAGGAACCCAGGGTCAACGTACCAATGGGGGGGTGACAACAGCAAAAGAGGAAAGGCACTTTGGAATCACCATATTGTATGACCTGAAGGTAGAAAAGCAGTTTGAAAAGGCAGTAGGAAAGGCAAGTAGGATGCCGGGGTGCACAGGGAGGGGGATCACCAGTAGAAAGAGAGAGGTGTTACCCTTGTAAAGCTCGATGATGAGGCCTCACCTGGAGTACTGTATCCAGTTCTGGAGGCCACATCTCAGGAAGGACACAGATCGGTGGAGGCAGTACAGAAGAGAACTACAAAAATTATACATGATCTGCAACAGAAGTCCTATGAGGAAAGACTCAAGGAATTAAATATGTACTCTCTAGACGATAGAAGGGGAGTGGAGGAATGATCGAGACATTCAAGTACATCAAGAGTATCAACAGGGTACAGGAAGGTAGCATCTTTCATATGAAGGGGTGCACATGGACAAGGGGCCATGACTTGAAGCTGGAAGAGGGGAGGCTCAGAGGGAATACAAGGAAGTACTTCTTCACTGAGTGTGTTGGACAGCTGGAACCATTCCGGCCATCTGTGCGCCGGTGGCAGTGCGCCTGTCATTAGGGCACCACATTGCTGAATTCACCACCCCCTCTCAGAGGTCCACGCCCCTCAGAGTTAGAATACTTAGAAGGGGGGGGGTTGGAGGGCACAGCCCCCTGCAAAAAGAAGGGACGGTGACATCAGGACGTGGTGCCCTAATGACCAGGCGCACTGCCACTGGAACCCTATATAGGTGGAACCTAGCTGGAACAGACTCCCAACAGAAGTGATTGGTGACAAAATGATAGCGGGATTCAAGCATGCATGGAAGGAACCTTGGTTGCAGGGCTTGGGGGAAGCCAGAGAACAAGTAGGATCATGATAACACAGTAGGTAGGGACTTTTATGGGACAGACTAGGTGGGCCAGAAATTTACTTTCTGCTGACAACTTCTATGTTTCTATGTAATTCCCTGTGGGCTTAATAAGGCCCAGGTCCATGTCAGGGCAGTGCAGTTTTACATAGTGTTGTGCCGATATGGGCCAATATTCAGTCGGATAGTGCTGGTTCGTCATCCAACAGAATATAGCAGCCTCTGGGTCGGCAGCAGCACAACCATATGTACTGCACTTGTGCTCGTTTTTGAATATCTGGACCCCGAAGGTTTATATTCAATGTAGCCAGATGCAAGGTGCTACACTTGGAGAGCAGAAACAGAGGTATGACCTGCATGCTACAGTGTGGGGATACTCTTCCAGCAGTGAAAGAGGAGGAGGACCTGGGGGTCATAATGACAAGGGGATAAAGCATTAAAAGCAGTGTGCAGATGATGTCAAGAAGGCTGGAATAATGGTGGGATGCATTATGGGAAGTGACCAACACAGCAGGGAACATAATCCTACCACTTTACAAGGCCCTGGTCAGACATCAACTGGAGTATTCCTGTAGAGTTCTGGGCTACCCATCACAAAAAGAACACTGAGGTAGTACAGAAGGTGCAATGCAGGACCACCAAAATGATCTGTGGTATGGAAGATAAAAGCTATGAGGAGAGACTGAGGGCTCTTAACATGTTCACCCTGGAGAAGGGGCTAAGAGGTAACATCTCAGTTTTCTGCATAATGTAATGTGCCCTTAAAGTTAAGCAGATGGAATGGTTTGATTTGCTGTGCTCCAATTTGATGTGGAGACATGCCTTTAAACTCACAGGTGATAAATTTAGGGATAACATCAGGAAACACTTCTTCCAGAGGGGATGATCCTATGGAACACCCTACCAGTGAAGACAGTGGACATGAAAACAGTGTAGGCTTTCAAGGTAAGCCTGGACAGATTTCTGCTCATCAAAAGAATAAGAAAATAATAAGAAAAGAATAATGTGGCTGTGTTATGATGGTGTTATCACATATTTCTGATGGTGACCAGCACAGCACTTCACCAGGACATTTTATTTTTTCATGGCGGGCATGTCATAGGAGCAGAAACTTTGGGTATCCTGATACTTCTGCCAGAAAAACATTATTAGAAACATAGACTTTGGCGGCAGATAAGGACCGCTTGGCTCACCTAGTCTGCCCATTTCCCTACCTAGAGGATAAGCTGCAGATCCTGGTAACCAACAGCCTATTTCTTCTTACCCCCACAAGAACTGCCTTATATCTGCCCCATGTATTCTTGAATTCTCCCAGTTTTAGACCCCACAACCTCCTCAGGAAGGCTGTTCCATGTGTCCACCACCCTCTCTGTGAAAAAATACTTCCTCACATTGCCCCTGAACCGCCCCCCCCATCTTTAAATTGTGTCACCTTGTTCTTGCACATCTCTGTTTCTGAAAGATGCTACCCTCTTGGACTTTAATTCCCTTGAGATACGTAAAAGTTTATATCATGTCTCTCCTATCCTCAAGGGTATACATTTTAAGCTCCTTTAGTATCTCCTCATGGGGCTTCGCATGCAGACCCTGCACCATTTTAGTTGCCCTCCTCTGGATTGCCTCTATCCTGTCTATGTCCTTGCGGAGATGGGGTCTCCAGAACTGGACGCAGTACTCCAGATGGGGTCTCACCAACTGTCTGTACCGAGGGATAACAACTTCCTGTTTTCTGCTGGTGATGCCTCTCCTTATACATCCCAGTATAACCCAGCCCTCCCTACTGCCTTCTCACATTGCTTGCTAACCTTAAGATCATCTGATATGACAACCCCCAGGTCCCTTTCCATTTTTGTTGTTACCGCCCTCATTATGTAATCTTCCCCTGAGTTTTCGTTTCCCAGCTGCATTATTTTGCACTGAATCCAAGCTGCCATACGTCTGACCATTCCTCCAACCTTGCCAAGTCCCTTCTCATCCTTTCCATGCCTCCTTGTGTATCAACCCTGTTGCAGATCTTTGTGTCATCTGCAAAGAGGCATACTTTTCCTTCCAGTCCCTCTGCAATGTCACTTATAAAGACATTAAAAAGGACTGGACCCAGTACTGAACCCTGCGGTACCCCACTAGTAACCCCTCCTTCTTCAGGGTGGACTCCATTTACAATTACCCTCTGTGTCCTGTTGTCCAGCCAATGTTATACCCATGCTACCACCCTGGGACCCACTCCCAGACTGATTAATTTGACCATTAATCTTTTTGTGGGACTGTGTCAAATGCCTTGCTAAAGTCTAGGTGGGCCATGTCCACAGCCCCTCCCTGGTCTACTACTTTGGTCACCCAATCAAAGAAATCAATTAGATTCATCTAACATGACCTTCAAGTTGTAAACCCATGCTTCCTTGGGTCCTGTACCCCACTGGCCTCTAGGTGCTCAACAATTCTTTCCTTCAGAAGTGATTCCATCACTTTCCCTACCATAGATGTCAAACTGACAGGTCTGTAGTTTCCTGCCTCAGTCTTGGTCCCACTTTTGTGAAGGGGAATCACATCCACCTTCCTCAAGTCCTCAGGTACCACACCATCCTCCCATGATTTGTTAAAAAGGGTAGTCAGGACATCCGGTGACGTCACCAACCGCATGGCTGCATAGTCGTGTCGCATGGGAAACAGCCGCTCAATAAAACATATTAAAAAGCAAATCCACAAGACTCAATAGCTAAATCCAAAACCTGAATGATGGCAACATCCAAAATTAAAGGAAAGGGTTCCCAGGCTGCAAAAATAAAAGCCATGATAGGCATGAAAAAGGTACGGGGCCCACAGCTGGATTCTCGACCCACCTCTCCCGTGGCGAGCTTGGCCAACTCAGAGGAAAGCCTGGAACTATTGGAGCCACACACAGTTATGGCCAAGCTTGATGGGATCATTAAAGCGCTTCATCGGGTGGAATCCTCGATGGCTGATGTATGCGCAGACCTTCGCAAGATCGATAAAAGAACTACAGCGTCAGAACAAGTAATAGGCTCCCTGGTAGATTCCTCAAGCCAACAAGATCAGGCCATCTTATACTTACTGATGAGGGAGCATGAATTGCAAGCAAAACTAGATGACCAAGAGAATAGAGCACGGCGTAATAATTTTCGAATTTATGGGGTGCCAGAGGGAATGAAGGATTCTTTTCCCACAATGGAGGATTTTATACACCACGTTTTAGAGTCAGCACTAAAGCTGGATTCAGCCACATCTCTGACTGCATAAAGAGTGCACAAACCACTTCTTCTGAAACCCAACGAACAGACGCTAAACCCCGCTCAATAATAATCAAGATGCTTAATTACAGGGATTGGCAACTCATTCTCCAGACAGCCTGGAAGAGAAAGGAGATCCAGATAGATGGGCAGAGGATTTTCTTCAATCAAGACTTTTCCGACCACTTGAACAACAAAAGAAAGCAAGTAAAAGAAATAATTCAAGTGGCAAGGGAGAAAAACGTCAGAATACAGCTGCAGTATCCAGCGCATCTGAGGATCCTTACCAATGAAGGTCCGCGGCTGTTCCGAGTCTCTATTTGAGGCATCCTCTACATTAAGAAACCTGGGGATCCCTGTCCCTGAAATGCAATCAGAAGCTCTGGAGAGAGATATCATGAAAGTTGCATGGCGAAGAGTAAGACGACTGCGGCGTAACCAGCAAACAGCGATCTCCTGGCCTTCACACTTAGGGGCTGACTTAAGAGACATACTAGCGAGAGAAACAAAAGTTTCCACAACAAAACCAGGGACCTCAGCAGCTACTTTTCCCACCGGATCATGAAGATTCCAGGTACAGTCATATATTGAACGCCTCGAGTAGGCTGTATCACCAAATGTGCCAAGCATTAAGACATCCTGGAGAGCGCTTAATAATGGCACCCTAGCAGACTTACTATGTAAGGACTTAAGAAGGACAAAATATAATATGGGTCAACAGCCATATGATGCTTGGGGATGGGAGGGGGATGGCAATGTAAACGTGGGGTTCTCATTTGCTTTCCCTTCTCCCTTCACTCTGCTTAACCTTTTGAGAAGAATGGATCTCCTGGGGAGAAACACAGTTATAATAATCTAAAGGGGAGGACTTTCCTCCATCTGCTCCAGCAGATCTAGAGATACCGGTTGAATCGGATGGCCAAACACAGGAGCAGTGTTTCCTAGCTCCTAGGCTGCAGTCACAGGCCCTAACACTGCTCACTATGCCAACCTCCACCACACGGACCATGGCAGAGAAGGTGACATAAGATCTACACTGACTCTTACTAGTCAGACCTGTTTAGATCAACAGGTACTATAGCAACTGCTATCAAATCCATGCCTGCATGGACTTTTGCCTTGGAAGGACACAAATTAAAATACTGAAGTTTTATTTTGTTAACCCCGTCAAAGTTAGGGGTGGTTTTCAATAACGGGATGGGAGCTTTTGCTTACTTTAGTTGGTGATTCCTCCTTCTCCGAATCTTTGACCTCTTTTCGCCCACTTGCAGATCACCCTTCCCTCCCCCTCCCCATTTCCTTTTTGGTTCCCAAATTTGGAGAATACAATTGTTTTTATTTGTTGATACTAATGAGAAACAAGTTATAAAGTTAAGAATGGTTACACTGGCACCTGTTGTGCCCCTTGTTTCTAATAGCTGGCTGAGCTGTGTAGGGTATGAGAGGGTAGTGCAAAAGAAAAGAAAAGAAAATGGATGGATATACCTTTACTGAAACGATGCAAAGAAATAAAGTTAACATTAGGGGGAAAAAAACCATGGAAGTAAGTAAGCAAAGTTCTCCTGACCTATAAGATGAGCCATATTAAAGTGATTTCACTCAATGTACAAGACATAAACTCCCCCGCTAAACGTACTAAAATTCTCCATTATCTTAAAAAAACTTAATACAGATGTTTGCTTCTTGCAAGAAACCAGACTCTCAGGTTGAACACCAGAAGTTGGTTCGCTCCTGGGTGGGTACATCACACCCTCAGAGCAAAAAAGCAAGTAGTGACTCTCCTTAAAAAAATATACCTTTGGAAATTACTGCAGAAGACTGTACCCCAGATGGCAGATTTGTCTCACTCTTGGGGCAAATATACTCCCAAAAAATAGATCTGATCAGTGTACATGGCCCGAATAAGGACGATCAGCCCTTTTATAGGAACGTTTTTCAGAAAGTCTCGGGGTTGGGGGAAGGGATGGTAGTGATGGGCGGGGATTTTAACTGTGTGATTTCTCCCTCTAAAGACAGATCATCACAAATTTCTTCTACTAATAAAAATATGAGTAGAATGGTCAGAGCGAATATGCAACAGTTGGCTCTGATTGATATATGGAGGGAACTTAACCCAATGGGCAGGGACTACACATTTTATTCCAACCCTAAAAAAAATTGTACTCGAGGATTGACTATTTTTTATGCAGTCAGGCAGATTTGTAGAAAGTTAAAAGCTGCTCTATACAGCCCAAGTTGGTGTCTAATCATGCAGCGGTTGTTTTGGATTTACAATTGGAGGACTGGGACAGAGAAACCCTGTGGAGAATGAACACCTCACTTCTTGGCAGAGAGGAGTTTGTCAAACTAATAAGAGTCAGACATACAAGAATTTAAAGAAACTAACAAAGTACAGAATACAGGAATTAAATGGTACTGGGATAGCCTAAAGGCGGTACTCCGGGGTCGGATTATAGCTTACTCACCCCGCCTCAAAAAAAACTTGAAGGGCAGTGCAGTTGAAATTAGAACACCAACTGCAGCAGCCACAAATAAAGCATAAAAAGGAGGGGTCATGAATCACCTGGCAACAAATGGAACAAATTAGAAAAGAACTACAAATCCTCCTAGACACCCAGTTAGCGGGGAGACTTAGATATCTAAATCAGTCCTACTATGAACATGGGAATAAAGCAGGAAGGCTACTTGCTTTCAGGTTACATAAAGCACAGGCAGACAGATATGTTAAACATATACACACCCAAGAGAATGGTCATACAAGTAATAATTATACCCAAAAAAAAAACAAACAAAAAAAAACAGCAGAAGCTTTTCAAAAATATTACGCCAATCTGTATACCTCAGAGGAAATAGGTACAAATTCACAAGAAAAAAATCAGAGCATTTCTCTGTCAGCTACAGCTCCCACAGTTAAGTGAAGTCAATAGGGCACAATTGGAGGCTCCTATCACTGAGCAGAAGATAAAACAAACCATAAAAAACTTAAAAAAGGGTAAAACACCAGGCTCTGATGGATTTAACTCGGGAATTTTATCAGACGTTTAGCAAATCCCTGAGCTCTATCCTGTTCAACCTATTTACCACATGTAAGGAGAAAAATGATCTGCCACAATCATGGCGCAGTGCCATAATTGCGGTAATACCAAAGGAGGGTAAACCACCAGAGATCTGTTCCTTCTATCGTCCCGTATCCCTGTTAAATGTGGACTCAAAGATATTCACTAAAATGTTGGCCTCTAGGCTGAATAAAATTCCTGCTGGAACTGATACACCCGGATCAGGCTGGTTTTGTTCCGAACAGGCACATTCAGGACAATATACAACGCTGCCTGAACATCCTGCAATCCGGTAAAAATCATAAAAAAACAACAAATTGCCATTTCAGTCGATGCTGAGAAAGCGTTCGATCATCTGCAACGGGATTTTCTGAAAGTCATACTGATTAGATTTGGACCCCAATTCCTGGTCTGGATAGAGGCACTATACCAGAACCCTCAGGCCAGAGTAAAGGTCAACGGTACGATCTCAAGAGCACTAGATGTCCAGAGAGGCGTAAGACAAGGATGTCCCCTTTCGCCTTTACTGTTTGCATTGAATATTGAACCCTTGGCAGAACAGATCCTTTCACATCCAAAAGTATAAAGAATAGAAAATAAAATATCATTGTATGCGGACAATACAATGATTTACTTGGGTAATGCTCAACAGACTTTTCCTACGTTAATGCAAATATTAGAGACCTATGGCCAGATCTCCGGTTTTAAAATAAACATAGACAAGACGGAGGTCTAACAGGTCAGTGGTCCTGTCTCCTCGTCCCCAACTCAAATGATACCCTTTAAATGGGTGAAAACTAGTATTAGATACCTGAGCATTTATATTCCTACTCAATTAGAATGGCTATACTATTGTAATTACAGGAAACTCCTACAAGTATTTACAGATCTAAAGAGATGGGAGGTTTTGCCTTTGACGTTAATAGGTAGAGTTGAGACAGTGCGTATGAATGTCCTCCCCCGATTTTGGTTTTTGTTTAGCTCCCTTCCTCTGCACATCCCGGCGTCAGAATGGAAAAAAATTAATACAGCCCTTCAACAGTTTATGGGGAAAACATAAAGCCAGGATAGCATGGACCAACTTGACGCAACCGAATGTACAAGGGGACTAGGCTTGCCTAACCTAAAAACCTATTATTTAATGGCCCAACTAACAGCTTGGGTAACTTATTGGTCAAAAAAAGATAACCATGTCTGGAAAGAAATGGAAATCAGATCTATTCCAATGGCTAATCCTCTGTTTGACTTTGACAACCCCCCAGCTAAACTAATCTTCTACAAATCAAATAACCCATGGCAAACACAAACATACAGAATTTGGGGTATAGTAAAGAGTAAGCTTAAACTGGAATATTCCTTTTCGGGGAAGTCAAAGATAACTTCACGTGCCCTGTTCACTCCACTGAGATTAGATGATGCATTTTAGAAATAGACACCCCTGGGGTTAGTTTACTTTAGACAGTTTCAAATACTGGGGAAATTAAAAACCTTTCAAGAAATACAAAATGAATACCAAGTCCCGAATACCCATTTTTTTAGGTATCTTCGGGTGGTCTCTTTCTTAACTCAGGGAAACAATCTGGAAAAAGAACAAGACCCTCACCAAATAGTAGCGCTTATATTGAGAGCTGCAGAAAACACAGAGGAAAAGCACCTAATTTCACAATTAGTTGAGGCCTTCCAAAGCTCTACAACTGTGGAAAATTTGAAGTGCCAAACAACATGGCATGAGGAAGCACTAACACAATTAGATCGGAAACAATGGCAACTGATTTGGGAAGGGGTTTTTAAAACATCAGCCTCTAGCCTGTGGAAGGAATTTAGATGGAAAGTGATCAACAAATATTTCATCATCCTGACTAGAACTAAGTACTATGGAACTACCACTTCGGACCTTTGTTGGAGGGGGTGCGGAATGGTTGGTAACCCATATCACATATTCTGGGGGTGTCCTAAGCTACTTACCTTTTGGTCGGAGATAAGGGAACACTACAGTAAACTGATGAGCTGCTTGGACCATCTTGGTTTTGAACATCTAGTTCTAGGGATACCCATTAAGAAAAAAATTTCAAATAGGGTAAAGAGTTTCTCAGGGATACTACTGGCAGTGGCCATTAAGGCTATCACTAAGAAATGGCTGAACCCCACTCCACCCACATTGAAAGAATGGGTAGATATAGTAAAGGGAATAGAAAGAGTAGAAAGAATCACAGCACGTTTATGTTTACAGAGAGATAAGTTTAACGGGGTCTGGCTACCCTTTATGCAACTGATTGAGAACAGCGAAGGTATTTCAGTGCTATTCCAACAAGCTCACATGTAATACAAGCAATTAAACAGAGAGCATATTGCTCGTGCCCTGTAAAACCAGCCAGCCAGCAATGAAGTTTATAAGTTACAATGTTTTTAAGTTTGAAGAAACTGTTACAGACATAAAAATTGTATGCCATTAATGCACAGAAAATATAATTTTGACAGATGGTCTATATGGGTGATAGATCTGAGAGCAGGTACTATATTGAGAACATTAGACATGTCTGGACAACCACTCTGTAGGGGACCTGAACCTCCTGGAGACCTAGACAAAGAAAAAAGAGAAAGATAAACTCAGTGACTGATTTTGTTGTTACAAGAGTTACAACAAAGAGAACTCAATATATTTAGCAATCTGTCATTTTGTAGTAAATGTAAACTGAATGGAATGTCTGTGCAAGTAAACAATAAACTTGAAGTTCAAAAAAAAAAAAAGGGTAGTCAATGCTTTCACTAGTTCTCCCCTTAATTCTTTTAGAATTCTGGGGTGAATTCCATCAGGCCCCATTGCTTTGTCCACCTTCCATTTTAGGAGTTCTTCCAGAACCCTTTCTTCCGTGAAAGGACTGGGATCGACCCCCCTATCAAGAGTGCTTCTGTTAACTGGATTAGGCAACTCCCCCTCCTCTTTTGTGAATACTGAGCAAAAATATTTGTTCAGTATCCCTGCCTTTTCACTGTCCCTCTCTTCCCACCCACCGTCCATTCTATTCAGCCTCACTACCCCTCCCTTTGTCTTTCTACGTTCCCTACTGTACCTATAAAAGGTTTTATCCCCCTTCTTAACCGAGTTGGCTATCTTTTCCTTGGGCCTTTGCTATTCTGACTTCCCTCCCTGCTTCCTTCTGCCTTAACTGGTACAGCTCTCCGTCCTGCTCCTTCTGTGTTTCCTTATACTTCCTGAATGCTATCTTTTTCTCCCTGACTTTCCCCACCACCTCTTTTGAGAACCAGAGTGGCTTTTTCTTTCGTGTTGATTTGCTTCACACAAATGCTTGTTGCCTCTGTGACAGCAGTTTTGATGTTTCCCATTGTTGCTCCACCCCTCCTTCTAGCCTGTTTGCTAGTGCTTTTCTAAGGCACTCTCCCATCTTGCCAAAGTCAGCCCTCCTTAAGTCCAGTACCCTCACTTTTGTATGGCTTGGCTCTGTAGCTGAGTTTATCATGAAACACACTGTTTGATGGTCACATGTTCCCAGATGGCAACCCACTTCTAGATCTGAGATCTTCTCACTGTCCCCATTTGAGAGTACGAGGTCTAAGATTGAGACCTCACGAGTGGGTTCCGAAACTAGCTGTCTGAGGCATGCCACCTGTAAGGCATCGAGAATGGCCCTGCGCTTGGATGTGGCTGCAGCAAATGTGCTCCAGTTAACATCTGGCATATTCAGGTCTCCCATCAATGGTATCTCCCCTTTCTCTGCCATCCTAAGAATGCCTTCTATCATATCCTTGTCCATTCTCTCCCCCTGACATGGGGGTCTGTATACAATCCCTGCGCGGATTGTAGTACCATTTTGTCTCTAAGGTGACCCACAGTGCCTCCTCTCCTCCCTGTTTACTTTCTTGTTCAGTTGCTTTCATCCCTTCCTTTACATAGCGAGCTACTCCTCCCTCTCTTCTCCCCTCCCTGTTTTTCCTGTAGGTTATGTACCCTGGCATGTTAACATCCCAGTCGTGGTTCTCGGTGTACCATGTTTCTGTGACTGCTACGATATCCAGGCATCCCTCTCCCATCAAGGCCACCAGTTCAGGGAGCTTGTTGCCCAGACTACTTATTGCTGAAAAAAACTATATGGTGACTGACAAATACTGCTACTTTAAAATACCGTGTACTAGAACTGTGCAAAGCAAATACTACAGTATTTGGGAGAAATACAAATACTGACTTTTTTTTTTTTTTTTTTACACATACACTTCAAAATATTTATGTTAGACCACATAAAGCAGTATTAAAACTTGGTTTAGGCAAATATAAAACATCTGTAACTACCACTGCTCATTACAGAATTGCATATTTTCTTGAAACGTCTCAAATCATTGGTTGTGTCCTTAACAATAGAAACAAGTCCGAAATAAAAAAAGAAATATTTGGTAAACAAATACAGATCCAAATATCAAAAATCAGCCCTGTGAACAGTCTTACTTTGCACTATACGTGATCTACACTACAATTACTGGGTGGTCTATATTATAAACGTTGTAGAAGCGTCTTATAGTAGTTTATAAAATGGGCTTAAAAAATCCAGGTTTCTGATTGGCTATTACATCATCTGAGCCGTGTCCTTATCAGATGATATAGTAGCGAACTGGGACTACCACCTACCCAGAGGGCACATAACAGCAGCGAATCACTGAGCTGTGCCAATACTAAACAAACAAACCAAAAAAAAAAAAATCGACTTGCACAGCTCAGTGAAACACTAGCAGGAAATGCTATTGTCATTGACGCAAACTGTAACAGCAAAAATAACCACTTTTCTCCACCTAACACTGAAGCCTTGTAACAGCACCATACATGCCACTCAAGATAAACAAGGTCCCCTTCATACACATGCCATAAATATGCCACTTTATCTACTCACCGAGAATTCTGTCAGTGTATTTCCACGTTTTGGTCCCGCTTTACCAGGAAATCTCTAGACTGCTGTGCCCCCCCCCCAACTTTATCGTGTAAATCCCAGCCTCAAGACTGCAAAAATAAAAACTGGAGCGAAAATTATTAGCCGCAAAGAAAAACTACTTCATTTTTACACGATGACACTAGGGAGGAAACGGTAGTGTATGGTGGCCGCTAATGGACACGCTCACTCGCGGTGGCTGGTAAGGTACACGTTCGCTCCAGATACTCCTGGCAACTGCACTACCTTCGTTTTTTTAAAACTCCTTAAAATATGCACTCCTTATTTCTGAGGCAAACCACCACACAACAGGACAAGGTGAAAAACAGCTTTATTAATCCTGCTGAAGATGGGTGTTAATTCGAAATCGGTAAAGGTACAGCCTGAGCTGATGGGTGGTTGACTGTATTCTGCATGTTAATAAAGCCATCTTTCACCTTGTCCTGTTGTGCTTGCCTTGCTTTCTGTTACATTTTTTACCTCTCGCACTCAGAGCAGGAATGGAGCTTGAATTGGCTAGACGAACTGAGAAGCAGCAACATAGACAGACCCTGTGGCAGCTGTGATTGAAAGCACATGCTGCCTGTTAGGGAAAGGACTGGACCACACACACACACAAAAAAAAAAAAAAAAAAAGAACGTGAAAAGGAGTCCTAAAATCAATAGTGATAGTTAACCTCAGGAATACAGAAGAACCCTGTGCTGCCAATGAAACATTTTTTAAAGTGACTTATTAGGGGGACTATTTTTTTACTGAGATATTGAAACCTTTTTTTTATATATATTTCTGACTCCTTTATTTATTATTTTACCCATTAATTACACGGGGGCCCATTTTATGACTGTAATAACACACTCAAGGTGTGGGTTATAGCCCTGATAAAACACCAGGGGCATAAGGCACTTGGTGCAAGTGCCTCGTGCCTTAGTACACCCTGCGTGCTCTTATCAGGCGATAACCCACACCTCGGAGCGTGTTATTGCTTGCATAACTGCCTTCACCCATCACTCCTATCTCAGCTCCTCTTCTCAAAGTGTCACTATCAGCCTTCTTTCTAACTAAAGAGCGCTGGCGATGTTGAGACCAGTGGACAGCCCGAAACTCTCCCAAACAAAACTGTGGATGTGAACTCAGTGGCAGCTCTACACCAGGGCCTGCGCCCTGGTAAAAAAAAATGCTGTGCCCCAGTTGGTGCAGAGATTCCCCCATAGTAACAATATATAAGTGCCCTGGCTACCATCTGTTGTGCCCCGGCTGTGCCCTGGTAACCATTTGTGGCTAGAGCCGCTGCTGCGTCAACTGACGCAAGAACAGCAGACAAGAATTCACAATGAAGTCAAAATTATGAAATGTCAATTCTGCTTTATTGGCCAACATTACAGCCCATGATTAGTGGTGCAGTGAACATTCAACAGTAAATACACCACAGCATACACCGTTCGGAACTTCGGACCATCACAATTTCCCGGCGCTTCCCTCAACCAGAGCTTCGTCAAGGTCCTTCCTTCACTCCCTTCTCTCGTGACAGTCTCCTGCACCCTGATGACAACCATCACTCTCCCCATCAATTCCAGTACTTTCGTTGTAAGTCATGTTGTTATAACCACATGTGAGCGCTGCGCTCCATTCCTAAATCTTTGTAGTGTCAGTGCCTGTGACGTCGTCTGTCCCGCCTTCGGTCGGCAGCGGGAGGAGGGGAGCCGGGGCAGTCTTCCTCGCGGAATTCTGTTGTTGCTTACTGACGTAGCATCGGTCTTGCGCGTGGACACAATACACATATGCAATAACTATAGTCCAGAGGGAAGGGGGAGAGGAAGGGGAAACAAGAAAGGGGGGGTACTATTCCTGATCTGCCGCTTAACGGGAAGTGTGACGCGAAGGACAACTCGCACCACCTCCTACCGTGGCTGTGTTACGCTGCGTAACTAAAGGAAGAGAGAGATCCGCAACCCCTGCGAGTACCTCTGTATCCGTCGCGTGCGGCTGGGCCCTGTTGTCCCAAAGGCCGAAACGAAGTACAGGCGCGCGGCGGGGTGCTCGGCTGTGGTGTGTGTGTATCTTGCGGAGGGAGGAAGGGGCGGGCTGGGAGCTACGGGAAGGATGGCAGTGGGGTGGTGAAAGCGGTGCTATTGCCGCCAGTGGTCGAACATTCTGTTCGTCGGGCAGCGGTAGTGAGGAGGCAGAGCAACGGCAGACCAAGCCCCGCCCCCTTAAGTAGAGCTGCAACGGCGTGCTGTAACCTAAACGGCCACCCCTCCCTGGGAGTGGAGGCGGAGCCAGCCATTCCCCTCTCCCTCTCTTTTTCCTCCTCTAGGAAAGGTGGAGCTTGGCCCGTCCCGCCATACTCGGCGTGACGTCGCCTACCTCACGGCCTGGGCGTGAAGACGGGTCTACTCGTACCCCGCCCCTCTACCAGGAGAGGCGGAGTCAGGACATCCCTTCCTGCCGAGGACTAGCTCACCGCATTGAGAGGGAGAGGGAACAAGAGCAAGGTGTAGGTACTGTAACTGACTGCAGGAAGAAACGGACGACGGGAGGGCAGACGGACTAACAGCCCTGCGAGAGAAGACCCCTTTAACACTGAGCTGCTCCCGACGCCGGAACCCGTCTGTGCTGCCCGGTGAGTATCATGGGAGTACCTCTGTCTCAAGCGGGGTCGCATAGTGAGGGGCAAAGCTGGCATCACAGTCAGGGCAAAGAGGCACAGAGCTTGAGCCAGAAGTGGCACATATAGAGGGGCAAATGGGCAAGGAGAGTCACATAGAAGAGTAAAATGTGATGCCCAGTCTACAGCAGGACAGTCAGTGAGGGGCAAAGTGGCATGTGGCAGGGGGTACACACTGCGTGGTGGGGGTAACAACACGGACATCAGTACTGACCAAGTTACTCGCGCGACTTTTTTGGACAATTATATTTACCTTTTGGAAACTTTTTTTACCTTTTCGTTACTGAGAGCGTTAAGTGTGTGGGATTCTGTTTGTGTTTCGGTGTGTGGTTCTGGTTGGCAGTTTCAGTTTGTCATTGGCTTATTGTGTTTCAACTCCGCCGCCTGGCTACACCTGCGCAGGGGTGGGATTTGGGGACTCAATGCAGCCCTTTACAGTTGTGTTTCTGCTTAATTTACACATTGTACGTTTTGTGCATGTGGACTACATTCAGCTGCCCCCATATCCCGGCCCCAGGGCTTTTTACTGAAACCAGTCCATTTGTTTAGCTTTTGCATCACTTTAGTTTCTGAGAAAGGTTTGCTTTCCCATTTTAATCTATTAACCAGTCACCATTACTTGACCAGATGCACCTTACAATGAAGCCATGGGGCCAGCAGTGCAAGTTACACAAGTAGCAACATAAGGCACATAATCAAAGAATACAGAAAATATATATTGCAGATATATAATATGTCCGTGTGTGTGTATATATGTATGTGTGTGTGTGTGTGTGTGTGTGTATATGTATGTGTATATATATATATATATATACACACACACACATACACACAATATTCTCAATAGTTTGCTGGTTGTTTGTTGTATTTTGACAATGAAGTGATGGGAGGAGGAGGAGGGGATCAGAATCAGCAGTATGAAGGCTGCTGAGAATTTGCAGTTAAAGGAAACTGGTCTGCCTTTTGTGTCTGTTTATAGGAGTTACTAACCCATCAGATACTTTGTATGAAAGATGCTCTGGAAAAATAAAATTTTGTCACAAGAGATACATGTGGCATAAATGTATAGTAATGTTTCAACAGAATGATTTACAGACTGGTTGAAGAGTCCCACAAAATACTGGGAGGTTAGCCAGGTCAAATTCTGCAAGTTTGCACATGTGGTCGAATAGTCCTGCTGTTTATCTCAGGGTGTACAAGGATGGTCATTTGGGTAATAAACTTTATCTCATTCTGAGGGTCTACTGGCAGGGTGTCAACCTGGGATAGCGAAACCGTTGAACATTTGATGCCAAAAGCATAGTAAATTGGAGGGCTATCTGAGTATATTTGTTTGTTAATAAAACATGGAAACTGAGATTTTTCCCAGTGATGGGAACCTAGTGAGGATCTGGTTTCCAGCAAAAGCCTGTATGTCCTGTTTACAAACAAATTTGCGAGAAACATGCCCTAATGAGAAAGGTACAAACGTATGCTGAGACACGGAGTTCCTTCTATAAAAAGGGGGACCTCACTGTGAGCCAGGGTGAAGGGGGTCAGTGTGTAGTGCAGTAGGCTGACTGATGGTACGGTGTAGAGTTTGGGGGGGGGTTTCCAGGCTCGAGAGCGCCCCCCCAGATAGGGTAGTCTAAAAATAGGTTCACTGTTTAGGCCAATAGTTTTGAGCCCCCCTCAAGAAAACCTAATCTCTAGACACCTATGTATGAGACTGGAAGGGGGGGGGACTCTGATGTGGCTGAAGTTCTTTGAAGACAAGAATCTGTACTATTTCAATATCTTCACCTGTAAGTTTGACCTAGCTGTAGGAAAGCTAGGAGGCAGTACAGCCCAGCGGTTTAAGGCTCTGAGCTGCAAACCTGGAGATCTGGGTTTGAATCCCACAGCCCTCACTTGCATACTGTGTGACCCTGAGCAAGTCACTTAACTTCCTTGTGCTCCCAGGTCACACCTGTAAACAAGCTTTCAGTTTAGTGCATCTCTCCTGGTTTAAAATAAAAAAAGTTTGCATTTTTATGGTTTAACATGTTACTTTCAGTGTTTTCTTCTGTAAGCACGTTTGTTTTATTTTGGCCAATGTCTAAATATATTGTGTAAATAAAATAGTTCTTTTTTAGCACAATGTACAGACTGCATTTTAATAAAAGGGGTATAGTTTGTGAATTTCTGGGGTAACCATCATTCCAAAGATGCACACTTAATGTAGTTTAAAGGGATACTGTCAACCCCCTTAGGTCTTAAAGTGTCTCTAGTTTAAAAAACATATTTATGGTTGCCAGAATTCTGTAAAGGTTGTTGATGTAGCTAGTAGTTTGAGTTTGACTCTTATTTTCTTTAAAAAAAGTGAAAAACGAACTGCCCAACATACTGGTGTTACCACACCAAAATAGGTTTGTTTAAATTCCTTGATCAACTCCAGATGCATCTTTCCTGGACTTGGGAACACCCACAAAACAGTCTAGCCCCTCATGATGCATTGGGAGATTAGGAGGCTACTGCCTTTTGAGTGACTGCACTGTTTATGTGTGTTTCTTATGCTCAGGAAGCGTGCAGTAAGAACAGAACCAGGATTGAAAACAAAAGCATGGTTGTTTATAAATATGCATTGCTATGCATTTCATTTCTAGTAAGCAAGGATACAGACAAAGCAAACAGCAACATAAATGAATTTTGGAGAGGGTGAGCAATCATAAAATGTGGGGTTTCAGCTAGAAATAATATGATGAAAAACAGGTTGACAGTGTCCCTTTAAGTAATTTGAAAAACACATTCTTGTCTGATAGGAAAGGAGTGGAGTGATTAATTGAAGTAAAAAAAAAAAAAGCGCGCACTGGATATGGACAGTCGGTGCATCCATGGGCTGCCAGCCCGGGTAAATCACAGTTAATTAGGTGGATGCACTCACAGGAAGAAATAAGCCAAAAAAGCTTTTCAAATTTGAAATAAAGCTGTTTTATTCTCTAAGCTTAGTGACACTGCGCGTAACTACCCCCATACCCACTAGGTCTTCCTCAGAGGGCGTGTCAGGAAAGGAGTGGGTAAAGTTTTTTGCTCTGTATTTTTCCCTGTTTTTGCTCATCCCTGTTCTGTACATGCACACATGTAAATGCAGTTGCATGCCGTGGCTTGAAACACCCTCCCATGACTTACCGCTCCTTCCACCTATACTAGTCACGGACCTCTTCACCGTGGCCAGAACTATGAGGAGCAACAACCAACCCGAGTGGAGAGCTGCCCCATGGCTACTCAATCCTGTTCTTACCTCCCCGTTGGCTCCCGGCGGCCGAATCTGCATCTGAACCTGGGTCGCCGACACAGCGAGTGAAGGCGGCCAGCGCAGCCCCCTCTGCGCCACTGGGCAGGCTTGGAGTGGAATGAAGTTTGATAAGACAGAACCCACACATCACCTGGGGTTCAAGTATTCAACCTCAGCTTGATCCAGGGGGATTATTGACTGGGCTCAGAAGGTCCAGGTGTTTGGGGTATGTCACCTTTGCAGAGGGTCGAGTGTGGGCGCAAGGACATGGTAAGGGGCAAACATGGGTGAAGATCTGTGGCAACTGGTTGGGAGAGAGGTTAAGACATGTACAGGTGGGTTTGTCACAGTATGTAAATCTGGAGCTACTTCCCAGAGCAGAATCTTATTTTTATTAGTTTGTGTTGCTGTCTTGCATCACCCAGTTTTGGGCAGAGCAATTTTGGTAAAAAAAAAAACAAAAAAAAAACAGATTGTACCACTCACCCAAAAAAAATAAATACATTTTACTACAGATTGTAATGTAACAGGAGAAAAAGTTAATTAACTTTATGTGCCACCTGTGTTTGACTAACTTTTGTCAAGTTGAGGTTTGGAATCTGATTAAACTGTAGTGAAGTCCCCTTTAAAGTGAGAAATATGACTTGAATTTCTCACAAGGGCTCTTATTTTCAGTCTTGAAGTTAAGGGTGTTTGTCCTCCCACATTTAAAATCGATATCCACCAGGGAGAGCTAAACAGTGTTCGTAATTTACTGGTCTAAAAGGATTGGATACATCTGCCTGTATATTAATCCAGTAAGGCGAGAGATAAAAGGGGGAGTCAGTCACAGCCTGCATTCAGAGATCAGCAGCTTGGAAGTAGAGCATATAATTTGTGTCATGTGCAATAAACTGTGTTGTGCTAAGTGGGTTTGATAGTGTTTAAATATTAATCGAAGTTGGAGTGAATACAGCTGTTAACCCTGAATGAGAGACAGTGCGGAATTGTGACTTCCGTGGTGGTGGTGGTAGGGGTGGAGGTGTTAACTTCAGAGGTTTCGAATCGAGACATACCTGTATGAGGCCCTGTCTTTGAAATGGGTGAAGACTAGAATCGACTTGAGGTGGGTGACTGCCTTCATGAATCCACCCTTTTGGTGTGTGAGATTGGAGACTTGGCAGTTTTAAAATCGGACCGAGAAGTGGTGTGGGAGGTGTGCGTGTGTGTCTGATTTCCCTCATATGGATTAACAAATCTTGGTCAGAGCAGTTGGAACATCAAAAGGCAGTTTATAGTACCCAGCATATAGATTTGTCATTTCTGTGACTGAGTGCTTTGGTTTTTTCATAGGAAACTGGTAAAACAAAAAAAAAAAAAAAACAAAAAATATTCAGCATTATTTGGCTGGTGTCATGTGACACTGACTCTTTTGGCCCCGTGTGCTATAGAAGACGAATCCCTTTCCTTCAGATTGTGACTTTTTTTTCCCTCCCCATTATTTTCATTCCTGATAGTGATGAATCATGAATGTTCTGATGTCATGCTTTGGGCATAGCAGCTCTATTTCTGACAGTGGTTTTACAGAAACTCTGAAACACAGTGTGTGTGTGTGTGTGTGTGTGTGTGTGTGTGTGTGTGTCTACGCACATGAATTGAGGGAGTGAATGAACAGGGTTTGAATAGCATCATATGTGACTCTAAAACAAACCTAGCCAATGTAACAAGGCTTACATCAAGGCAACCAGAAGGTTGGGGTGTATTGGTAGGGATTTCTGTAGCAGGAGGAAAGAAGTAATGCTACCTCTGTAGATCACTGGCGAGACTTCATCTGGAGTACTGTGCTAGTTCAGGAGTCCTCAGCTGAGGAAAGCCAGATAGGCTGGATACACGCAGGGTAGAGTAACCAAAATGATTCAGGGCTAACGGGGCAGATTCTATGAGTCTTGGCTTAGGGTACTGAACATGAACTGCAGGATGCCTGAAGGGAGAGGGGGGCATGATGGGGACCTTCAAGTTACTGAAAGGAATAAAAAATATATTAAACTAAGAGAAACTGTTTAGCGGGAATGGCAGGTCAAAAACAAGGGGACATGAATGTAAGCTGGGTGTGGGTGGGATTCAGGAGGGATGCTAGAATGTGTTTTATTTATTTAGATTTTGGTAACTGGGTAAGCCCACTGAGACCAGAGGTCCCCTTTTCAGGGGCGATCCGGAATTAGTTACAGAGAATACATACATAGGTATCAATATACAGTAGTTACCGCAGGTACATGTTAGGAATCAAACGTTTAGCACAGAGTCACCAGGTATCACACGGTGTTGCTTACAGAGAGAGTGGTTAATCTGTGGAACAGTTCACCAGCAGAAGTGGTGTGTGCAAAAACATAAATGGTTTCAAGCACAACTGACACAGAGTAACGGTCTTAATAGTTTCTCAAGGCTGTAGCAGTAAGGCAGAGAGCGGGGGGGGGTGCAAAAACACTGTCTGGACAATGAGTCACAGGGTAGAGTCAGGTAAAACTGGGCAGACTGAATGGACCAGTGGCCTTTTTTCACTGACATTGGCTATGTTCCTGTGAATGATCTTGTAGAATTATATGACTGCTGTTCCCCCTGACATTAATAAAACCAAGATGTTCTGTCTCATGAGGCATCCAGCGTGTAGTATTGAACTAAGTTTTATTTTGTGAGTATATTTAAGGTTTACCACTTGGGGACACTCGTGGGGTGCTTGCATCATTTAAGCCTTTGGTATCCCTCTAGAAGGGCTGAGACAGAGTTTTTGATCTTGGGCACCTAAAGATACCGGTGAAGCTAAGTGGGTGTTGAGGTTCAGGAAGTGCTGGGGATGATAAATGGAGGGGAGAATCACATTAGCATTGCTGGATTAGAGCCAGGCTAACAGACAAGCTCTTCATTCTTTATTTGTAAATTGACAAAACCTATCACTTTATGAAAATGGAGGGCATTCTACTAGGGCAGCAAGATATAATCATTATTCTGAAAACCTTTTCTCCAGGGAGAAGTCAGAGCTTTGGTAGACTTTTTTATTTTTAAACATTCAAGACGACCACACACACACACGTTATCAAGGGTTCTACTCAATTTCTAAGAACCCCATTTTGGTAAAATACCACATTACCGTCTTACAAAAGAATATTTAGATTCTTTAATATATTTGGAAAATTAGTATCATGGAATAAGCTGAGACATCGATAGTCTCATTATTTTTGACTACTTTGATTTTTTTTGGGGGGGGGGGGCACTGATCCTGCCTCTGGCAAAAGTAAGGGGTGTTGGGACCCTTACTATGGGCTTAGTGGAATCTCTGGAGATTTTAAGATGCCCCCTTTAATGTTTCTGTACAAGGGGGTTTCTGATAGGCAAAGTATATTTCTGGGGTGAGGTCTCACATTTATGGAGAATTTCTGAACTAGGGGATGAGAAATATTTGTAGCAGGTCGCCTTTGGGCATTTCAGCAGTAATTGATATTCTCTGTTGCCAAAATACTAAAAGCCAGCAGAATAGGCCTAACGGTCTTTCGTGCCCGTTCGGTAGCCAGTGCTTTCGTTTTGAGAAATAGCCAAAATAAAAATGAGCATTCCTTTTTTACCTTAGAGTTCACTTTTAATTATACAGTGGGCTCAGAGAATCCAGCAACCTGATTGGCTGACTGGCACCTTTAACCCATGGCAAATCCTGCTGGCATAACCCACGGGAAAAGGTGCCAGTCACTTCGCCAAGATCAGTACGACCCCCCCCCCCGGAAAATACAAAACAGATCTGCCATCTTAGATCACCGCTAAAGGGACAACTGAGCTGCAGAGCAGGACTACCGGCGTGCCCCTGCCACGACTGTGCTGCTGCTTGGCTACTGAAGCGCTGTGGGATTGCTGGAGAAAGGAGGATTGGTACAGATGAGGGTGTGCTGGCAGGCAGAGACGAAGCCTCTGAGTGGTTCACGGGACTGACGGAAGGAGAGGCAAGGGCGGGAGTGTGGCACCTTGACCGAGGGGCGGCGATGTGGGTGGGAACACTGGTCCATCGTGTCTATCTGTGCTGGAGAAGGGGGTCATGATGGACCAATTTACAACAGTTTCAGTATGCCAAATTAAAATGTTACATTCGTTACTGTAATGGGTCAAAATTGGCACTGGCCCGGTAGCCAAATGCTGGTATATTTTATATCTGGCTAGTAAGATTTTCCTTTAACTAGCCCTGCGGGCTTGTATTGGAAAAAGCAACATTTCAATAAGTAAACCAGCCAGGCCAGTGGAAAAGTCTCTGTGGCTAGTAGATTTTCTCAGTCACTAGCCCTGCTGGCCGGTGGCTGAAAAACTTAATTTTGACCCGATTACCTAGCTTCTGTTTTTTTTTTTTTTTTCAGTCTCCTAGCTCCCCATAGTGTTCACTCTGTCTGCTCCGTCCCTATTGTCTCCGCAGCTCTGCTCCATTGTACATCAACGGTAATCTGGTGTCCTATGGCTTAATCTTCTGTCCAAATAACAGTAATTACACTGATTAAAAGTAAACAGAAAAAACTAACAAAAACATTTTGAGTGGGAGCGTCACTTTGTAGGGTTACCTCCCAACTGGAAAAGCACTGTAACCCGGAAAAATCGACCCTGAGGGCAGCCTTTCAGTGCTGACAGATTGGCTGGACAGAAACAAGCCACTAAAAAGACATCAAACACCATGTTCCTGTCGGCAAACAGCAGGCTAGCACACGGGAAGAGCGAGCATTTTTTTTTTTTGATTGCTTTTTTGTTTCCACGAACCACAAGCACGAGAGAGAGTGCCCACGTCCATGAAAATACAGATTTTATTGCTCACAGCTGGATTGCGTCCTACGAAAACATTGTTGCCATGCTGCCTTTCCCCCTATCGGGGGGGGGGGCAGTGACAGCGCTGGGGAAGTTTAAAACATAGGTCGACTTGGACCCACTGGTGTAAAAAATGAGGGTCTAAAGAGGAACCTACTGGGTCAAAACATAATCAGTGGCAGATTTTGAACAGTTCACGTTCCCTTCCTTTACATATTCTTATAGAGTAGGTGCATCAATGTGGACCCACTGGCAAAGGAAAGGAGTGTCAGTTTCAGAAAGGATGCAACTTTTGCCCTTTTGGTGCGTGTTAGTGCTGTCACTGGGGGTGGGGGGAGAAGGTGGGTGTGTGTGTATACGTATATATGTGGTGTGTGTGGGTGTGTGGGTGTGTGTGTGTGTGTGTGTGTGTGTGTATATATGTATATATGTATATATGTGTATATGTATGTGTATATATATATATATACACACACACACACACAACAATCTTCCGTTTCTCTCTGCCTCTTGCTGACACCAGCTAAATGGTACTCTGGCTCCAGAGCGGACTATTTAACCTAACAAGGAGGGATATTTTAATAAAAAAGAATAAAAATTATATATATATCATCACACATGTCCCCACAATGCAAAGCATCATGGGCTGCATATGCAGATCACCACAGAAAATTATGCTGGTTCAGCTTTAAGCAGAAATGCATGGTGCCGAAAGGCCTCTCACACAGTTTGCAAAGGCTGCCAACATAAGACATAGACACGTGTTTCGTCCTACCAGGGCTCATCAGTATGCCTCATCTGTTTGACACCCCAGTGGAATGAACCAGCTACCTTAAGATGGTCTATCTGGGTTATGTCCTGGTGAACCAAGTAAAACAAAAACTGTGTGTGTGTGTGTATATTTAATTTTTTTTTTTTTTTGTGCGTTTTAAAAATGAAGGTGGACATGGTAATCGCTTTTCAGACCACTCCTGGGTGTGAAGTTATGCTGGGTTACCATGGCTTTACTCAACCTCTTGACCTCAAGTGGCCAAACCATGCCAGCCATGGGTAAATCTCAGCATAATCCGCACTTTCGTGGCTTATTGCTTAAATAAAACATGCCAGGTAGCATTACAGTCTCATACACTATTGCCAGTACATGTACATTACATGCAGCAACAAACATTTTAGCTTTAGTATCAGTTAAAGGGATTGTCCGATCTTCAGGTACCACTTACAAGATGTGGTACCTTATGCCAATCATAGTCCTTTTTTTTTTTTTTTTTGGCATTTTTAGAATTTTATGTGCAGCCTCTATTTACTGGATTTTGTAGGACAAAAGAAGGCATATGGTCTATCATGATTGTCCCCCACAAATGTGGGACATTAATTTGGAAAATAATATTGGCGTAGGGTGTATTAGTAGGGGTATCACAAGTTGGAAGAGGGAGGTAATAATCCCTCTTTACAAGTCACTGGTTAGGCCACATCTGGAGTACTACGTGCCGTACTGGAGGCCACACCTTCACAAAAGACATTAACCAAATTGAGGCAGCAGAGAAGGGCAACCAAAATGGTGCAGGGACTGCATCAGAAAACATATGAGGACAGAATAACGGATATACGCACACACCCACCCCCTAGAGCAAAGGAGGGAGAGAGGTGATATGATCGAAACATTCAAACACCTTATGGGCATTAATAAGGTGAAGAAGTCTAACATGTTTCAGTATAAGAAAAATAGCAGGACAAGAGGACACAGCATGAGATTAGAAGGAGGCTGATTAAGGGGTAATGTGAGGAAGTTCTTTTTTACAGAAAGGGTGATGGATGCCTGGAATGGCCTACCTCAGGAAGTGGTAGATATGAATACAATGCAGGGCTTCAAACAGGCATGGGATAGGCACAAGGGAGCAATACAGATGAGTATGAATAGATAGGCCATTGACAGAGCAAAGGCCGATGGCACATTTATAAGGTAAAAAAAGAAATGGGCAGACTGGATGGGCCCTGTGGTCCTTTTCTGCCGTCAACTTCTATGTTTCTATGTAGCCATGTATCAAGATTCAGTTTAAAGGTGTCAAAGTTAGTGAGATTAACCAATTCCTTGGGTAATGCGTTTCATCTCTTGGTTGCCCTAATGCCAAAAAAGTTATACCGCTTGTTAGTGTTAGCCCATTTGGCAACTATTTAGTTGGAAGAGATCATAGTTCGGCCCCACCAAGGTGGACAGAGGATCCCTTCCACTTCCCTCTTCATATACATGTGCTCAGGCACGTTATGACATACAGCAAGGCAGAGCACGGGGGTGTGCTTCGTTGAAGTGAATGGGAGTCTGTTTTCATTACTGTTTAATATATTATGACGGCCAGTTGGAGATTAATGAAGGCCACCACTCGACTAATTGTTAGTGCTTGGAAATGAGTAGCAGGACTTCTGTTTAAACTCTGTCACCCAACTGTTGCATATGTCGGGTACTTTTTGTTGAAGAGAGTCGGTGCCAGTGCTAGTGTTCGAGCAGGCGAGTTCCAAGGTGCGCATGTTTAATAAATGTGGACCTAAAATGCAGCCTGTAGTGAAGAAGGAAGAAGGCAACGGACTGTCAGTGACATACTGACTGCCATGTGGTTTGATGATCCTGTAACATATCGTTTCTACCACCCCTTATGGCACTCTTGAGTACAGACATTACAGCGCCAAATGCCAGAATTGCCACTCCTTCCCCGAGGCTCCCCTCCCCCAGAGTTGGTATCATTATGAGGGACGGGTGCAGGGGGAACAGCCCCCTGCTAAAAGAGATGACAGCGACCTATGCACTTGGCGCCATAATGACCGATCGCACTGGCACTCTACATAGGTGGAACCTTCTACCACATAGGGAAAACCAAATCACATTTCCCACATGACCATTTATAACATAACCCACACACACACACACAGATTTATATACAAGAAGTAGTAGTAGTCTTTATTTGTGGCACCCTTCCCCGGAGGCTTAGGGTGCCATTACAAAACGTGAAATACGAAAAATATTAAAATGCATCAATACATTAAACAGTACCCACTAAAATTAGACAAAAGTAACAGTAGCAGAATGCATTTATACAGATGGTGAAAACCAGTCAATTGTCAAAAGCCTGCATAAATAGAAAAGCTTTCAGACCCTGTTTAAATGTCTTCACTGAGGGGGCCTCCCTCAAAGTCCTAGGTGGGGAATTCCAGTGGACCAAGGTTGCTACTTTAAATGCCAGGTCCCCAGATGATTTTAATCTCACCTGAGTGACTACCAGGAGGTCTTCCTCGGTGGAGTGGAAAGTACACACAGGTATGTGAGGATGCAGGAGCCCTAACAGGTAGCCTTGGCCAAGCCCGTGTAGGGCCTTGCAGGTTAGCAGACTAACTTTAAAGGAGATATGCCACTTCACCAGCAGCCAGTACAAATTGTGAGGCACCAGCAAGACATCTTGACAGGACCTGGAAAGGCTTGTTAGTAGCTGGGCAGCCCCGTTCTGCAGCAGCTGCAGGTGTCGCAGCATATCTCCATTGACCTCAAGGTATAGAGAGTTGCAGTGGTCAAGCCTCAAAGTCACAAATGCATGTTCCAGCATGTCCAGGTCAGCAGGAAGGACAAGAGTTAATCTGGCTAATATTCCATACATGGTAAAAGCCACTCCAGACCACTGCCAATACCTGAGCCTCCAGTCTCAGCCCATCATCCAGAATGACTCCCATATTTTTCACCTTGGCAGAAGCTAGTAACCTAGAAGGGCAAATCCAAAGCCCAGTCTGACTCCCGGTAGCTTCACTCCCACCCACCCCAACTGGACTCGACCACTAGTACTTCAGTTTTCTCTAGGTTTAGCCTCAACCAGCTCGATGGCATCAGGTACGAATCTAGGACAAGCACTTATTTAGCACATTGACTGCACCTGATGTCCCTAATGATTTTGCCCAACGGCAACATATATACTGCGAACAACATGGGTGACAGGACTGAGCTCTGGGTTACGCCACAGGACAAAGCCATCGGGCTATACAAGTTATATAAACTATATTGCGGCTAACAGCTGCACAATATAAAAGCCATTTGGGTGTCCCGGTGGAATACCAGAGTGCATCAAGGTGAATTTGTCACTATATCAGATGATTATGACTTGTTCCTCTCCACCCTCTGCTGTAGTATCTGGTGGTACTCGATTAAACTCCTCTGTGATTCTGTCCCCTTTCTTTTGTGCCTCCTTAGGATGATTGAATTGATGCGTTCTGCCACTGAATATGAATTCTTGAGCAGGTTGAGGCCAGAAGCGAGTGAACCACTCCTGAAGCCCGTAGTTGCTGTCTTACTGTATCAAAGTGCTTTCATCTAGATCTTGTGGCATAAGACTAGTCAGGGAAAAGTTTTTTCACATCAGTGTTTGTAATTGCAATCAAAATGTTTTG